>JBBGZY010000952.1:1200000-1940000 GCA_037952925.1 Lithobates clamitans | reverse complement strand
AGAGAGAGAGAGGAGAGAGAGAGCCAAGAAAGAGAAAAAGAGCGAAAGCCAAGAAAAAAACCCAGAAAAGAAAGCGAGAGAGAGAGAGAATGCCAAGAAATGAGAGGAAGCCAAGAAATGAGAGGAAGAGAAAGCCAAGAAAGAAAGAGAGAGGAAGCCAGGAAAGAGAGAGAGAGAGAGAGAGAAGGAGAAGGGGAGAGAGAGAGAAAGAGAGAGTGAAGAGAGAGAGAAGGAGAAGGGGAGAGAGAGAAAGAGAGAGTGAAGAGAGAGAAGGGAGAGAGAGAGAAGAGAGAGAGAGGAGAGAGAGAGCCAAGAAAGAGAAAAAGAGAGAAAGCCAAGAAAAAAACCCAGAAAAGAAAGCGAGAAGAGAGAGAGAATGCCAAGAAATGAGAGGAAGCCAAGAAATGAGAGGAAGAGAAAGCCAAGAAAGAAAGAGAGAGGAAGCCAGGAAAGAGAGAGAGAGAGAGAGAGAGAGAGAGAAAGGGAGACCAGTGCGAGAAAAATGATAGGGAGAGCTGGGAGAGAGAAGGATGGATAGAAAGAAAAAAATAACTATGAATCTAAGGTTTACACTATATAGATAAAATATCACATCCATTCACACCTGTCCCTGCCCTGAAGGGGCTTACAATCTAAGGTCCTTATCTCACATACTAGGGCCAATTATCCTTATCCTAGCAGTATGTCTTCAGAGTGTGGGAATAATCTCATGCAAGCACAGGGAGAAAATGATAGATAGATAGATAGATAGATAGATAGATAGATAGATAGATAGATAGATAGATAGATAGATAGATAGATAGATAGATAGATAGATAGATAGATAGAAGATAGATAGATAGATAGATAGATAGATAGATAGATAGATAGATAGATAGATAGATAGATAGATAGATAGATAGATAGAGTAGATATTAATGGATAGATTGATGGAAGAAAGAAAGAAAGAAAGAAAGAAAGAAAGAAAGAAAGAAAGAAAGAAAGAAAGAAAGAAAGAAAGAAAGAAAGAAAGAAAGAAAGAAAGAAAGAAAGAAAGAAAGATAGATAAATAGATAGATATTAATGGATAGATAGATAGATAGATAGATAGATAGATAGATAGATAGATAGATAGATAGATAGATAGATAGATAGATAGATAGATAGATAGATAGATAGATAGATAGATAATATTAGTTTGTACTGCTCTATGGCTGATGTGAGAGAAGCAGGAATTGGCGATCCATTATAGCAGATAAAAGCTTTTATAATGAAGTGTTAAGTATCGCCCATTGATCCTGCCGGAATACAGGCGTACAGATACTGGCGGGCGATTAATAACGCTCAAGCTTGGAGAGAACTACAAGTCCCAGCACACTCCTCTATCTTCTGACAGCCAATGGCTACACAACTCCAACTCCCTTTTTTTTTCCATTTTTATATCTCATAAATCAATTTTTTTTTTTTGCAGTATGTCGCTTTTTTTTTTTTTTTTTTTTTAACAAACATCCCCAACAGATGACTGCAAACTGACATTCCTTAGTAGACAAATTAGCTTTAATGTTAAATATTGACCTTCAACTGGAAGAAAAATGGCGCTGACAAGCATTTGGGGTCATTAGGCGTAGATGGCGGCCTGTGTGCAATGTGCCAGCGAGGTAAGTGCCTCATTTTCCAAGCTGCAAATCCAAATCAGGTCAGCAAATGACTTATCTCTGCTACAAACACATTCCGACCACTGGAATGACAGCCAGCAGTGTAGGAAGAGCTCCCCTCCTGGTCAGCCGGAGTCACTGCGCCCTGGAGACAAGGCCGCCCTTCCATTTCATGAGTCAGGTTGTGGAGGGAAGCTTCTACAAAATGGCTGACGTGGGGGCCTCTCCCTTTACAGCTCGTTCTCAGGCGGCGGTAACGAATAACGCTGCATTTTAATGGACTGGCATAATTAAACACGTGGAGGTGAAGAAGCCTGTGGTTCCTAACACGTGTCTAGGTGTAAATGAGAGCCTGAGGTTGCTCACTGGGAGGTGTCAATAAAGTTTTCAGCCGCCATCTTGTCTGCCAAATCATGATGTGGATAAATAAAGTGGAGACATAAAACATTCAATCGTCAACTACAAACTGAAAAAAAAAACCCAACTGGAACCAAACAGAGCCGATTTTGTATTACGGTTGGAATTTTGGGTCGAAGGCTGAAAATTAGCTTTGGATGGAGTGGAGAGGGATTAGACCCCCTGTCTGGTTTTTATTGCTGTCTGTGTCCCCATTAGAGAGATTCACTCGCTTTATTTGTCCTGTTTACTAATATTACTGGAAAATCCCAAATTTTGGGTTGCCCCCAGAATAGGAATTAGAGGGGAAATCTTCCAATGGGGACACTAGTTCTGGTGACAACCAGGGATTCCCTTACTTTGGGGGATTTCTGTTCACTTCCTGTTTTGTCAGGACAGGAAGTGGAAGGAAATCCCCTTGATGGAAGATGGCAAAACCCTTCCTTCATTCTATTGGGAGTGTAAAAAAAAAAAAAAAAAGTTTTTGCCTTTAATTCTACCTCAACCACTCGTCTACTGCCGTACGTTTATTTTGTCATTTATAATTGGCGCTGCAGAAATGACCCCCTGGCCAGCCAGTGCACCCTGATCAATTGCTGTGATCTGAGATGCCTCCTATCACAGCACAGTGTGCAGAGCAGATCTGAGAGGCTCTGTACCTTGCGATGACCAATCCCAGCAATCATAAATGTAAACAGTATTAGCCTTCCTCTTACAATGGAGGAACCAGCAAATTTCCAGATTACAAGCAGCAGCAGATTCAGACTCGGGAGGGATTGTGGGATCCTGTTTTAGGGCCCGCTCGCACTTGCTTTGGTCCGTGTTTGGATCACTCTTCAGAGAGTATTTGACAGGCAGCCTCCTCACCGCCTGCTTGAAACCAGACACTAGCGTGCTGCAACTGCATGCACTGCACGCGGTTGCAGAGCAGACCCGTCCGCTTAACCACTCACAGACCGGAAGATTTAACCCCTTACTGACCAGGACATTTTTTTGCGATACGGCACTGCGTCGCTTTAACTGACAATTGCGCGGTCGTGTGACGCTGTACACAAACAAAATGTATGTCCTTTTTCCCCCACAAATAGAGCTTTCTTTTGGTGGTATTTGATCACCTCTGAGGATGTTATTTTTTGCATTATAAACAAAAAAAAGAGCGACAATTTTGAGAAAAAAAAAAAAAAACAATATTTTTAAATTTTTGCTATAAGAAATATCCCCAAAAAATTCTTGTAAAAACAAATTTCTTCATCTATTTAGGCCAATATTTATTCTTCTACATATTTTTGGTAAAAAAAAATCGCAATAAGCGTATATGGATTGGTTTGCGCACAAGTTATAGCGTCTACAAAATAAGGAATATATTTATGGCATTTTTATTATTATTTTTTTTGTACTGGTAATGGTGGTGAGCTGCAATTTTTAGCGGGACTGCGACATTGACACTTTTTTGGGACCATTGAAATTCATACAGCGATCAGAGCTAAAAAAAGCCACTACTTACTGTATAAATGTCACTGGCAGGGAAGGGGTTAACACTAGGGGGCGATGAAGGGGTTAAGTGTGTTCCCTAGAGAGGTGTTTCTAACTTTATGGGGGGTCTGACTGGAGGAGGAGAGAGATCGCTGTTCCTAATCACCAGGAACAGCAGATCTCTCTCTAACTCCCCTGTAAGAACGGGGATCTGTCTGTTTACTTTGACAGATCCCCGTTCTGGCTCTCGTTCCCACAGTCGTGGGTGGCCGGCTGACTTTTTTTTTTTTTTTTGAAAAGCCAGTGGCTTGTGAAACACGACCCAAAAACTCCACCCGGTGGCAAAAAAAAGTGCACACACATAAAGAGTGAACACAAAACGTGCAACGGGTGTACTATGGTCCTCCCAAGGAAGGACCCTGCCCTGATCCCCCGGGGCGTTAGGCTATAGACGGGGACTGGGGTACTCACTATGGCCCGTCTGGTCGAAACCAGACGGACCCCGTTCTCTGGAGGGTCTTCCGAAACAGACCCACCCAAGTACTAGGTGGGGCTCCCCCTAAAGGAGACCCCATGAGAAGGGGCACACCAAGCCAGAAGGCCATGTCCACCCCCTCCCAAGACTTTCAGGGCAGGCCCGAGGACCTACACCCCACCAGTCACACAGTGACAAACGTGTACTCAATCAAAAATACAAAAAAGTGACAAACACGGGGTAAATAAATAAAGGAAAGTGGGGAGAAGGAAGTGAGAAGAGGAAGTGAAAGTGGCCATTGTGCAACACAATGGCCGGGCCCTTCGGGCCAGGAATCAGAAATTCCTCTGGTCCCAGCCAAAAGGCTCGGCCCTAGAGGCAGGTGCGAAAAAAGTGTGTATGGTGCAGTGACCAAGGTGCCGACAAAACTCATAGTGCCCCTCAACACAGTGAGAATTATGGCACCCCTGGACTGCCACTCCAGGGGCACATACACCACGGGCTTTTCTCCAACCCCCGACCCACACGCATCGGGTCCCCCACCGGTACAGTGGGCGCGCGCCTGCTTCGGCTTCCATAAGGAGCCGACGTACACCTACGGCGATTTGCGGGAACGTGCCGACCTGACGCCGCATAACGACGGCGGCTGGTCGGCAAGTGGTTAAATGGGTCGCGCTCGGCAGGTGCAAAGCAATAAGGGGGGGGGGGGTATAAAAGCAAAGCATTATAGTCGGGGCATGTGTACACCCCCGGCTGCTGTCTCAGCAGGCTAAAGGGGGAGAAGTTGGGGGACAGGAAAAGACGTGTTTTACATAACCCTTCATGTCCATCCTCCTACTGTATGTGACCTGTACATTAGCCCCTTCACCTCTGTGCATGACCTGAACATTACTGGTACATTGCATCCAGCGCACCATGCATACGTTCCATGCATACCATGCAGTACCAGCAGGTTTCTTCACTTCGGAGAAATTGTGGCAAAAAAATGAGATCACTTTGAGGTGTCAACTTTCCAAAAAAGGGTCATTTTGGGGGTGTTTGTACTGTCCCGGCATTTTTATTAGATATGTTTCGTACTGGAATATAAGGTTTGTTTTTTTTTATATAAAAAGCATTCCGGAAAGTATTCACAGCGCTTCACTTTTTCCACATTTTGTTATGTTACAGCCTTATTCCAAAATGGATTAAATTAGTTATTTTACTCAAAATTCTACAAACAATCCCCCATAATGACAACGTGAAAGACATTTGTTTGAAATCTTTGTAAATTTATTAAAAATAGAAAAACAAAAACAAAAAAAATCCCATGTACATAAGTAGTCACAGCCTTTGCCATTGACACTCAGAATTGAGCTCAGGTCCATCCTGTTTCCACTGATCATCCTTGAGATGTTTCTACAACTTGATTGGAGTCCACCTGTGGTAAATTCAGTTGATTGGACATGATTTGGAAACACAAATCATGTCCATAGACACACACCTGTCTATAGAAGGTCCCACAATTATCAGTGCATGTCAGAGCACAAACCAAGCCATGAAGTCCACGGAAATTCTCTCCGTACAATAAAAAAATCTGTATTATTTGTTAAAAAATTACTTAGAACCCCCAAACATTATATATATATATATATATATATATATATATATATATATATATATATATATATATATATATATATTTATATATATTTTTAGCAGAGACCCTAGAGAATAAAATGGCGACCGTTGCAATTTATTTTATGTCACACAGTATTTGCGCAGTGGTTTTTCAAACGCATTTTTTTTTTCTCGAAAAAATACACTTTAGTGAATTTGAATGCAAAAAAAAAACACAATATATAACCCAATTTATTTATTTTTTGGTAAAATATAGAAGATGATGTTGCGCCGAGTAAATAGAAATACCTAACATGTCACACTTTAAAACTGCAAACGCCGGTGGAATGGCGACAAACGTACGGTACTTAAAAATCGCCTCAGGCGACACTTTTTACAGGTTACCCGTTTAGAGTTATGGAAGAGGTCTTATTGCTCTCGCTTTAACGTGCGCGACGATATCTCACATGTGTGGTGCGAACGCCGTTTACAGATGCATTATTATTGTTATACAGGATTTATTTAGCGCCAACAGTTTACGTAGCGCTTTACAAAGTAAAAAAAGGGAGACAATACAGTTATAATACAAGGATTAAGAGGGACCTGCTCAGAAGAGCTTACAATCTAATAGGCATGGGCGACTTACATATGCATTCGTTTCTGCGCACGAGCACGGAGGGATGGGGGCGCTTTAAATTATTTGTTTACTTATTTATTTATTTTTACACCGTCCCTTTCATTTTTTTTTTTTTTTTTTTTTATCACTTTGATTCCTATAACAAGGAATGTAAACATCCCTTGTAATAGAAATAAGGGATGACAGGTCCTCTTTATGGAGAGATCTGGGGTCTGTAAGACCCCAAATGTCTCCTTTACCTTTGAAAGCAAAAGATCAAGAGAAACCATTGATCTTATGCTTTAGAAAAAAAAAAAAAAAAAGTTTACTTCTGCCTTAGACTAAAAGTGACACCATGACGTCACTCCAGTCCTCCTAGATCATAGAGGTGGGGACAGACGGTCTGATCTCCCCTCATCTCTGTAACCAGATCGCGCCCAGGGCTTGCGGGTAAGAACGGTTAGCCCGAGAGACACTGGCGATCGGCAGGAGGGGACGACCCCCCCCCCCCCCATTTATAAAAGAGATACAAGAAAGAGAATCTCTGGCTGGAAAAAAAAACTGGGGTCATGGCTAATAACCCATTAACCCACTAACCCATTATATTTACGTATTGCGGTCTTGAAGTGGTTAGATGGCTGCAGCATCCAGTTGCTACACGGAAAACTGAGCGATCAAAGACCGCTGATCGCTCAGTTCTCTGTCAGCTCTACTGGAGCCCCAGGCTGTGGAGCGGCTGGTTCAGGATCTCAGCGGCACGCTGAAAGGCTGAGCCTGCGGTCGCTCAGGCATCTGGGCGGATCCCGACATTATTGTCTGGACTGGCTCTGTGATATCACAGGAGAAGTCCACTCTTGTGACTCATAGGAGAAGTAGGGGCAAAAAAATGTTTGGCCATTCTTCTCCTTTAATTCCTATGTGGAGAAAAATGATGCAACATTGTTACCTAATACTAGTAAGGTTATGACCATTTCCTTCCATGGCCTGCGATTTTCTCTCTTTCTCTCTCTCTCTCCACTCTGTTTTCAGCACAGTGATAGTAAAGAGTTCCTAACTGATGATACATGAACATGGATGAAAAGCATGTTCATGTATCATCAGTTAGGAACTCTTTCTGATTAAATGGCAATGATACAAAGGCAGAATCAGCCCACCGCCGAGGACACGCCAGCCTATCAAAGGAAGTCACTGTAACATTACGGGTCGGCCGTTCTAATAAAGAACAGCAATCTGTGTTCTTCAGCAAAACTACAGAGACGCTTAACCAACTTCCTGTCCTGGCACCAAGCTGGCGTTGGCCTCGTACAGATCTGACTGCCGCCCTCTTCTCTTTTTTTCTGCAGAAAGGAATTTCGAATCAATGTTCAAATGATAGGAAACTTTAGAGATCACCACTCGCCATTAACAGGCCTGGAATTGGGGTTCAGTTTTTTTACAACAAGAACACGAATAAGATCCAAATGCAACATTGAACGCGGCACCGTTCAGTAATTATCGGCACGTATAACATGGCAGTCACTACAGAGGCCCCTCAGATTGGTGCGTCTCTTCTATCTGACCTTCGGTCTTCCATTCAGTTGTGCACAATCCAGGAACAAGGGAGAAGGGAAGGGATCACCGCTCCAGGTGGATATGGATACAAGACTCTCCTCGGAACTGGAGTACCAGGTGCCGGCTACGAATATAGCAAATGAAGCAGAAAGGAAGTTCTGGACAGCCGCACTCTGGAATATAGCTTTTATTGTATTTAATCTAAAAATACAAGCCACAGCAGAAAATGGGACAAGCGAGCTGACGCGTTTCACACTTAACAGTGCTTAATCATAGCTATGATTAAGCACTGTTAAGTGTGAAACGCGTCAGCTCGCTTGTCCCATTTTCCACTGTGGCTGGTATTTTTGGATTCAATACAATAAAGGCTATATTCCAGGGTGCGGCTGTCCAGAACTTTCTTTTTTGCTTCCATTCAGTTGTACCGGCTCCTCTCCTGTATTGTATTTGCTTCCTCTGATTTCACTGCACACTGTGAGCTTCTCACCATGTGCATCAGAAGCTGCAGCAAGACAGTTAGAGCTCTGCCTCATTCTTGGCTGGAGGACCTCCAGCATCATCTAGCTCTTTCCTCCCCAACCTGACTATCCCGGGCCCCGCCTCTTTAATTGATTGAATTGCAGTTCTTTCAGGCTGGGTTCACACCATCGCTGCATGCGGCTCCCAGCAGGGGGTCCGGGGCGTCCTGGTTCACCGTTTCAGATCTGATTTCAGCCCAAATTTTTGGCTGAATTCGGACCTGAAACGGACCAAAAAACGCACAGGGTTCCGGTGCAATTGCACCGGAGCCGCAGCAGAGATATATGAACCAGTTCTATAGGGAGACGGTCAAAATCTTCTGCTATTGCAGATTGGATATGGGGAACCTGCATCCAATTTGCAATGGTGTGAACCCCGACTCAATCAGGGACGATCAGTATCACATGTGGGCGTTGCCTAGGGTGGTCTGCATGGAAAGGCAGCCTGCCCGGAGATGCCTACTTTTTCGGACTGAGGCTCGGTTCACATATGAGCCGCATGCGGCTCACAGCAGGGGTCCGGTGCGTGCTGGTTCACAGTTTCAGGTCAGATTTCAGCTCGCATTTTGGGTTGAATTTGGACCTGAAACGGACCAAAAGACGCACAGCGTTTTTCTGCAAAACGCACTGGACCTGCTGCGGATATATGTCAACCGACTCCATCAAGAGCCGGTCAAAATCTCCTGCTATTGCGAATTGGATGCAAAGATTCCACATTCAATTTCCCAATGGTGTGAACCCAGACTGACACCAGCTCATTAAAACCATAGTAAACCGCAGGTGATTAAAAAAAAAAAAATCCCCTACTAGGCAATGTCATAATGTGCTAGATTGCATCACATACTAGCACATTATGACTTACCTTAGAACGAAGCTCTCCAGCGCCACAATGCCACTGCTGAGACGGTTGACATCTGCCCCCCCGGTCTTCCTTCCGGGTTTGCGGCCTCTGGCTACAAGAGTGGCCGGGGGTGCGATGACATCACCCCCAGCGCATGCGTGCAAGAGCCACCATTTCCGGAAGAGGCCTCTGGCTACAAGAGTGGCCGGGGGTGCGATGACATCCCCCCAGCGCATGCGTGCAGGAGCCACCATTTCCGGAAGAGGCCTCTGGCTACAAGAGTGGCCGGGGGTGCGATGACATCACCCCAGCGCATGCGTGCAGGAGCCACCATTTCCGGAAGAGGCCTCTGGCTACAAGAGTGGCCGGGGGTGCGATGACATCCCCCCAGCGCATGCATGCAAGAGCCACTATTTCCGGAAGAGCTCTGAAGGCCCGGCACTGTGATGTCATCGGATGCATGCACTCTGAAATTCTCCTAAACTGTGAACGTTTAGGAGATATTCACAGCACCTACTTTAAAGCGGAGTTCCTCCCAAAAGTGGAACTTCCGCTGATTTGTCTCCTCTCCCCCTCAGGTGCCACATTTGGGGGGTGGGGGAGCGGATCCTGTTCCCACTTCTGGGAGTCCGGACAGCAGCCCGTGACGTCACCGCTCAGCTCCCTCCTCCCCCCCCTGCCACCGGGCCAAAAGGTGAGATGAACGGGGCCTCGTGCATGCGCAGTAGGGCTCCTGGCGTGGCTACACTGCCGGGTTCCCTTACCCGGCATGCACCCGACAGCTGATGGAACCATCAGCTGCTGTGCCAACATTGCTGGACTCCAGGGCAGGTAAGTGTCCGATTATTAAAAGCCAGCAGCTGCAGTATGTGTAGCTGCTGGCTCTTAATTTTCTGCAGCGGTGGGCGGAACACCACTTTAAGGCATTTTGACATTTGCATAACTCCCCACAAATGTCAGCTGCCTTCAGTGCTGAGGTCTCCTGTGACGAGTACTGGGGCAGGGTGCTGTGATGTTTTCAGGAAGCTTTGTACAGTACCCCTGCCAGCCCACCCCACCAGCCATGATCTGCCTGCATTGCAAGAGAAGCACAGAGACCCAGTGATGACATCACCCTGGTTTAATAAACTTATGTAATAAAAAATGTAAAAAAGGTTTTATTTTTAAAATTTCATAAAAATGCTGATGAAGGGGGAAAGGAGGAACCATAGAGGGCAATAGAAGATTACATTTAAGATATAAAGGTTTGATAAAAATGTTTCTATAAAGGATCAAAAACGACTCAGCGGTGAGATATTAATTACAGAAGATGTATACCAGGGATATGCAATTAGCGGACCTCCAGCTGTTGCAGAACTACAAGTCCCACGAGGCATAGCAAGACTCTGACAGCCACAAGCAAGACACCCAGAGGCATGATGGGACTTGTAGTTTTGCTGGAGGTCCGCTAATTGCATATCCCTGATGTACACCATAACTGGTTGACATTTAGTTTGCTCTGTATACAAAGGGGTTAATTCACTAGTACCGTATTGTGATGTCACCACCTTGTCCAATCAGAGAACAAGGTGGGGTTGATTTACTAAAACTGGAGAATGCAAAATCAGGTGCGGTTCTGCATACAAATCAGCTTCCAGGTTTTATTGTCAAACCTTCATTGAACAAGCTGAAGTTGGAAGCTGATTGGCTACCATGCAAAGCTGCTCCAGATTCAGCACTCTCCAGTTTTAGTAAATCAACCCATGTGAGTGTCATAATTATTGTAATTTTGTTTGTTTAAATAAATTACTGTTTTTACTTTTTTTTTTTGTATCTTTTTCTCATCTCACATGTTGCTGATCTCCTCCAATCTTTTTCAACTATTTCCTGTCTGCATGCACTTGCTCCAGGGTTGCCTACACATCATTGCTCTGGACTGGTTTCCTTAAAATGCAGGCCCTTAATTGTAAAAAAAAAAAATGGTGCTGACAAGCATTTGGGGTCATTAGGTATAGATGGCGGCCTGTGTGCAATGTGCCAGCGAGGTAAGTGCTTCATTTTCCGAGCTGCAAATCCAAATCAGGTCAGCAAATGACTTATCTCTGCTACAAACACATTCCGACCACTGGAATGACAACCAGCAGTGTAGGAAGAGCTCCCCCTGTAGTCAGCCGCAGTCACTGCGCCCTGGAGACAAGGCCGCCCTTCCATTTCACGAGTCAGGATGTGGAGGGAAGCTTCTACAAAATGGCTGACGTCGGGGCCTCTCAGTTTTTAGCTCGTTTTCAATTATTGGATTTTAACCCACGGTGTAAAAAAATGACTAGGGTCAAGGAGGCAGGTGAAAAATGCACCCCGTGGTCCTTTTTATGGACTTGAAAGGTACTCGGGTGTGCAAAGAAGCGATCAGAGAATCCAAAACAAGAATGCGTGGTTGACAAAGAGCAGAGAAAACCCAGCTAGATAGAGAGGTCGCATTGAAATGTAAATTATATATATAATTCTGTATGACCAATGGCATCCACAGAAGGGACTGGACCAATGGCATCCACAGAAGGGACTGGACCAATGGCATCCACAGAAGGGACTGGCATTACATACATGAACAGAAACATTCTCATCCACAAACTTCCAGGTTTCACTTCTCTCTGCTCCTCCATTAATGCTCCTCTTCTTCATAACCCGACCACATGCATGGCTGTAGGCCTTTTCTTGGGCTGCCTCCACTCTCTTCCTCCTCCATTAGACTGCCTACTACCTTTATCTTGTTTAACGATGAATTCCTGGTATGGAGATTCCTACATGGTAACACTGGTCCAGCTTGGAGCCATGGAAGTATATGTGTGCCATACCTGTGGGATCCCCCTGGAAGCTGGAGATCACTCTATAGACACCACTACTACAGTGATTGCCTCTACCTTCCGGGTCCCATGCTGAGCGGCTGCCCTGTTGCTTAAAAAACACAGGAGGTCACCCACTTGGCACGGGTGCCATTGAGTCCATTATTTCTTGTATCTATCCCTATCAGGAAGGGTGAAGAACATCTCAGAAGGTCACTCTCGACTTAACCCCCCCAATCAGAGACCACTTCTCATTCCTTGAGAAAATGCTAAATCCCTGATTGGCTCCCGAGCCAAGGAAGTGACTTCCTGTGTTCACAATGCAGCAAGGCGGCCACTCAGCACAGGACCACCCGAAAAACTGGAGATCCCTGGAGTAGTAGTGCTGTCTACTAGAGTAATTTCCAGCTTCCACGGGTATGATACATACATACCTAAATTGGTCCAAGCTGGAACAATGTTAACGTAAAAATATCCATACCTGGAATTCATCTTTAAACATTTCCATCAAACTCACTTTTTACATTTTTCATCCACTCCCAGCTCCTGTCACCTGCAATTACTGGCATGCCCATTATTTATTGTATCTATCTCTATCAGGAAGGGTGAAGAACATCTCCCAAGATCACTCTCGCCTTCACCCACTCTTCTTTACTTCATCGGTAGCCAAGAAAGATCGCATAAAATGGATGTTGGCTTTTTAGCTGTTTTCAAAATGTGCTGGTTTTTTTTTTGGCTACCGATGAAATAAAGAAGAGAGGGTGAAGCAGAGGGTGCCCCTCTGAGAAGTTCTTTGGTATCTTCTACATGGGCTAAATACACACAAGAGCACCAAGAATATGTTTGCTACCTGGAAGAGGATCTCCTATGAAGACACCAGCCTCCATCTCCCAAGAAATAGATGTGTAATGGTAAGTGATGCAAATTGAACACTTTTTTTGCTGCATATCAATCAGTAGGGGTCCTCCTCCCTTTATCATTGGTGTTTTAGAGACATAAAACTGAACACTTTAGTTATATGATGTACACAGGGCCAGCAACAGGGGGGTATAAGCACTGGCCAGCAATAGGGGGGTATAAGCAAAGGCCACCAATAGGGGGTAAAAGCACTGGCCAGAAATAGGGGGTATAAGCAAAGGCCACCAACAGGGGGTATAAGCATTGGCCACCAATAGGGGGTATAAGCACTGGCCAGCAATAGGGGGGTATAAGCATTGGCCACCAATAGTGGGTATAAGCATTGGCCAGCAATAGTGGGTATAAGCATTGGCCAGCAATAGTGGGTATAAGCATTGGCCAGCAATAGGGCAGTATAAGCATTCCTCCCCTACTGGGTCCTAAAGGTTCAGCAGGAGACCTGGCAGGCTGTCTTTGGCCTGGCCCTCACCTATCTACATAATATCAGCACTTCAGTGTTACTGGAATGTCTTTATTAATAAGCAGTATTACTGATATGTATTGGCACCTGATATATCAGCAAACTATTAGGCCACGTTGTGGGTCAGATCACAGAGCTTGCACTGACTAATATGGTACCCCATGGAATCAGAGGGAGAACATGCATAATACATTCAGTAAGTGTCACGCCCAGGGTTCAAACCAGAACTGTAAAGCAGAAGTAATACCCACCATGCCACTGTGCTGCCACAAAAGCTGTTAGCTGCAACAAAACCACTTCCAGTCTGCATGTTGTTTTTCAGCATGGGTTTCCTGATGGCAATAACAGTGGACCATCCCTGTATAAGCTATGAGGTCATTGTAGTCTCTATGAGATACCTGGGTGACAACACAGGAGCACAATCAGGTGACAGAGCACTGTCACCCCCCATACCAGGAAGTGCCTGAACATGGTGAGATCATTAGGGGCTATTTTATTAAAAGGCTGCAAATTTTGATTATTGGAATCAACTTTAGAACTGCTATTAACATGATAAAGATTTTATGAGATTTTGGTTATTGGGTTGTCATCTACTTTAAACAGACTAATCGGGGCCATCCTTTAAACCTGCAACACCAATGGGCAAAGCAAGTAGGCCAGAGCAATAACACTTAAATCTGTACTGATCTAGCTGCAATGCATTGCAAAACAATTGTCTGCCCTAATGTTTGATACTGTAAAATAAAAAAAAATAAAAAAAATGGCGTTGATGAGCATTTGGGGTCATTGGGCGTACATGGCGGCCTGTGTGCAATGTGTCAGCGGGGTAAGTACTTTATTTTCCGAGCTGCAAATCCAAATCAGGTCAGCAATGACTTATCTCTGCTGCAAACACACTCCGACCACTGGAATGACAACCAGTAGTGTGGAAAGAGCTCCCCCTCTGGTTAGCCGCAGTCACTGCGCCCTGGAGACAAGGATGTCCTTCCATTTCATGAGTCAGGATGTGGAGGGAAGCTTCTACAAAATGGCTGACGTGGGGCCTCTCAGTTTTTGGCTCATTCTCCATGACTGCATTTTTAATCAACGGTGTAATTAAATGATGGAGTCAAAGGGTGAGATGAAAAATGCTTGGACTTGAAAGGTACTCGGGTGTGCAAAGAAGCGATCAGAGAATGCAAAACAGGAATGTGTGGGTGACAAGGACTGGAGAAAACTCAGCTAGTTAGAGAGGTCCCATTGAAGTGTAAATCATATATCTGTATGACTAATGGCACCCACAGAAGGGACTGGCATTACATACATAAACAGAAACATTCTCATCCACAAACTTCCAGGTTTGGCCAGTTTTCAGTCAAGGGCACAATTCTGAAATAATGATATCTCCAACCTCAATCACTTCTCTCTGCTCCTCCATTAATGCTCCTCTTCGTCCTAACCCGACCACATGCATGGCTGCAGGCCTTTTCTTGGGCTGCCTCCACTCTCCTCCTCCATTAGACTGCCTCCTACTTTTGTCTTGTTTAATGATGAATTCCTGGTATGGAGATTCCTACATGGTAACATTGGTCCAGCTTGGAGCCATGGAAGTATATGTGTGCCATACCTGTGGGATCCCCCTGGAAGATCACTGTGTAGACACCACTACTACAGTGATTGCCTCTACCTTCTGGGTCCCATGCTGGGCGGCTGTCCTGTTGCTTACTAAACACACAGGAGGTCACCCACTTGGCACGGGTGCTATACAGTCCATTATTTCTTGTATCTATCCCTATCAGGAAGGGTGAAGAACATCTCACAGGGTCACTCTCGCCTTCACCCACTCTTCTTTATTTCATGGGTAGCCAAGAAAGATAAGATTTCATAAGATGGATGTTGGCTTTTTAGCTGTTTTCAAAATATCCTGTTTTTGGCTACCAATGAAATAATGAAGAGTGGGTGAAGGCGAGAGTGACCCTGTGAGAAGTTCTTTGGTATCTTCTGCATGGGCTAAATATACACGAGAGCACAGGGACCATGTTTGCTACCTGGAAAGGATACAGATTTCTACATGAGGATCTCCTATGAAGACACCAGCCTCCATCCCCTCAGAAATAGATGTGTAATGGTGAGTGATACACATTGAACTCTTTTTTTGCTGCATATCAATCAGTAGCGGTCCTCCTCTCTTTTTTTGTGGGTGTTTTAGAGGCATAAACCTACACCCTTATATTATGTACACAGGGCCAGCAATAGGGGGTATAAGCATTGGCCAGCAATAGGGGGGGGGGGGATAACCATTGGCCAGCAATAGGGAGGGAATAAGCATTGGCCAGCAATATGGGGGGTATAGGCATTGGCCAGCAATAGGAGGGTATAAGCATTGGCCAGCAATAGCGGGGTCTAAGCATTGGCCAGCAATAGGAGGGTATAAGCATTGGCCAGCAATAGAGGGGTATAAGCAAAGGCCAGCAATAGGGGGGAGGGATAATCATTGGCCAGCAATAGGTAGGTATAAGCATTGGCCAGCAATAGGGGGGTATAAGCATTGGCCAGCAATAGGGGGGTATAAGCATTGGCAAGCAATAGGAGGGTATAAGCATTCCTCCCCTACTGGGTCCCAAAGGTTCAGCAGCGAGACCCGGCAGGGTCTGTCTGTGGCCTGGCCCACCACCTATCTACATAATGTCGGCACTTCAGTGTTAATGGAATGTCTTCATTAATCAGCAGTATTACTGATATGTATTGGCACCTCAAATATCAAAAAAATATTTGGCCACGTTGTGGGTCAGATAATGAGCTTGCATTGACTAATATGGTACCCCATGGAAGCAGCGGGAGAACATGCAAGATGCATTCAGTGTCACACCCAGGGTTCAAACCAGGGACCACAGAACTGTAAGACAGAAGTAATACCCACCAATCACACTGTGCTGTCACAAAAGCTGTTAGCTACAACAAAGCCACTTCCAGTTTGCATGTCGTTTCTCAGGATGGGTTTCCTGATGGCAATAACAGTGGGCCATCCCTGCATAATCTATGAGGTCATTGTAGTCTCTATGGGTGACAACACAGGAGCCCAATCAGGAGACAGAGCGCTGTCATTCCCATACTAGGAAGTTACTGAACAAAGATCTTCATGGTGGGATCACCAGGGGCTATTTTAATAAAAAGCTACACATTTAAATAATTGGACTCAACTTTAGAACTGCTATTAACATGATAAAGTTTACATGAGATTTTGGTGATTGGGTTGTCATCTACTTTAAACAAACCTTTAAATAAACCTGCATGCACAGCAACAGCAATGGAGAAAGCCAGTAGGTCAGAGCAATAAAACTTCAATCTGTACTGATCTAGCTGCAATGCACTGCAATACAATTGTCTGCTATAATGTCTGATACTATGAAAAAAATATGGCGCTGACAAGCTTTTAGGGTAATTGGGCGTACATGGTGGCCTGTGTGCAATGTGTCACCGAGGTAAGTGCTTCATTTTCCAAGCTGCAAATCCAAATCAGGTCAGCAATGACTTATCTCTGCTACAAACACACTCCGACCACTGAAATGACAACTAACAGTGTAGGAAGAGCTCCCCTTCTGGTCAACCGCAGTCACTGCGCCCTGGAGACAAGGACGTCCTTCCATTTCATGAGTCAGGTTGTGGAGGGAAGCTTCTACAAAATGGCTGACGTGGGGCTTCTCAGTTTTTAGCTCATTCTGTGCTACAAAAATAACCCTGAATTTTAATCAATGGTGTAAATAAACCCATGAAGTCAAGTGGTAAGGTGAAATATGCATCCACTTAATGGACTTGAAGTTACTTGGCTGTGCAAAGAAGCGATCAGAGAGTGCAAGACAGGAATGTGTGGGTGACAAGGAATGGAGAAAACTCAGCTAGTTAGAGAGGTCCCATTGAAGTGGAAGACATATATCTGTATGACCAATGGCACCCACAGAAGGGACTGGCATTACATACATGAACAGAAATATTCTCATCCACAAACTTCCAGGTTTGGCCAGTTTTCAGTGACGGGGACAATTCTGAAATAATGATATCTCCAACCTCAATCACTTCTCTCTGCTCCTCCATTAATGCTCCTCTTCTTCATAACCCGACCACATGCATGGCTGCAGGCCTTTTCTTGGGCTGCTCCCACTCTCCTCCTTCTCCATTAGACTGGCTCCTACCTTTATCTTGTGTAATGATTAATTCCTGGTATGGAGATTCCTACATGGTAACATTGGTCCAGCTTGGAGCCATGGAAGTGTATGTGTGCCATACCTGTGGGATCCCCCTGGAAGCTGGAGATCACTGTGTAGACACCACTACTACACCACTACTACAGTGATTGCCTCTACCTTCCGGGTCCCATGCTGAGCGGCTGTCCTGTTACTTATTAAACACACAGGAGGTCACCCACTTGGTACGGGTGCCATTCAGTCCATTATTTCTTGTATCTATCCCTATCAGGAAGGGTGAAGAAGATCTCACAGGGTCACTCTCGCCTTCACCCACTCTTCTTTATTTCATGGGTAGCCAAGAAAGAGCAGATTTCATAAGATGGATGTTGGCTTTTTAGCTGTTTTCAAAATGTGCTGTTTTTTGGCTACCAATGAAATAATGAAGAGTGAGTGAAGGCGAGAGTGACCCTGTGAGAATTTCTTTGGTATCTTCTGCATGGGCTAAATATACACGAAAGCACAGGGACCATGTTTGCTACCTGGAAAGGATACAGATTTCTACATGAGGATCTCCTATGAAGACACCAGCCTCCATCCCCTCAGAAATAGATGTGTAATGGTGAGTGATACACATTGAACTCTTTTTTTGCTGCATGTTAATCAGTAGGGGTCCTCCTCTCTTTTTGGTGGGTGTTTTAGAGGCATAAACCCTTTAGTTATATGATGTACACAGGGCCAGCAATAGGGAGTATAAGCATTGGCCAGCAATAGGAGGGTATAAGCATTGGCCAGTAATAGGAGGGTATAAGCATTGGCACGCAAAAGGGGGATATAAGCATTGGCCAGTAATAGGAGGGTATAAGCATTGGCCAGCAATAGGGGAGTATAAGCATTGGCCAGCAATAGGCGGGTATAAGCATTGGCCAGCAAAAGGTGGGTAAAAACATTGGCCAGCAATAGGTGGGTATAAGCAATGACCAGCAATAGGGGGGTATAAGCATTGGCCAGCAATAGAGGTTTATAAGCATTGGCCAGCAATAGAGGGTTTTAAGCATTGGCCAGCAATAATAGGGTGGTATAAGCATTCCTCCCCTACTGGGTCCCAAAGGTTCAGCAGCGAGACCTGGCAGGGTCTGTCTGTGGCCTAGCCCACACCTATCTACATAATGTCAGCACTTAAGTGTTAATGGAATGTCTTCATGAATCAGCAGTATTACTGATATGTATTGGCACCTGATATATCAGCAAATTATTCGGCCACGTTGTGGGTCAGATCATGGAGCTTGCATTGACTAATATGGTACCCCATGGAAGCAGAGGGAGAACATGCAAAATGCATTCAGTGTCGCACCCAGGGACCACAGAACTGTAAGACAGAAGTAATACCCACCAATCACACTGTGCTGTCACAAAAGCTGTTAGCTACAACAAAGCCACTTCCAGTCTGCATGTCGTTTCTCAGGATGGGTTTCCTGATGGCAATAACAGTGGACCATCTCTGCATAATCTCTGAGGTCATTGTAGTCTCTATGGGTGACAACACAGGAGCCCAATCAGGAGACAGAGCGCCGTCACCCCCATACCAGGAAGTTACTGATCAAGGATTTTCATGGTGGGATCACCAGGGGCTATTTTAATAAAAAGCTACAAATTTAAATAATTGGAATCAACTTTAGAACTGTTCTTAACATGATAAAGATTATATGAGATTTTGGTGATTGGATTGTCATCTACTTTAAACAGACTAATCGGGGTCATCCTATAAACCTGCATGCACAGCAACAGCAATGGAGAAAGCCAGTAGGCCAGAGCAAGAACACTTCAATCGTTATTGATCTAGCTGCAACGCACTGCAATACAATTGTCTGCTATAACGTCTGATACTATAAAAAAAATATGGCGCTGACAAGCTTTTGTGGTCATAGGGCATACATGGTGGCCTGTGTGCAATGTGTCAGCGAGGTAAGTGCTTCATTTTCCGTGCTGCAAATCCAAATCAGGTCAGCAATGACTTATCTCTGCTACAAACACATTCCTACCACTGGAATGACAACCAGCAGTGTAGGAAGAGCTCCCCCTCTGGTCAGCCGCAGCCACTGCGCCCTGGAGACAAGGACGTCCTTCCATTTCATCAGTCAGGTTGTGGAGGGAAGCTTCTACAAAATGGCTGACATGGGGCCTCTCAGTTTTTAGCTCATTCTGGGCTACAAAAATAACCCTGAATTTTAATCAATGGTGTAAATAAACCCATTAAGTCAAGTGGTAAGGTGAAATATGTGTCCACTTAATGGAGTTGAAGGTACTCGGCTGTGCAAAGAAGCGATCAGAGAATGCAAAACAGGAATGTGTGGGTGACAAGGACTCAGCTAGTTAGAGAGGTCCCATTGAAATGTAAATCATATATCTGTATGACCAATGGCACCCACAGAAAGGACTGGCATTACATACATGAACAGAAACATTCTCATCCACAAACGTCCAGGTTTGGCCAGTTTTCAGTGACTGGGACAATTCTGAAATAATGATATCTCCAACCTCAATCACTTCTCTCTGCTCCTCCATTAATGCTCCTCTTCTTCATAACCCGACCACATGCATGGCTGCAGGCCTTTTCATGGGCTGCCTCCACTCTCTTCCTCCCCCATTAGACTGCCTCCTACCTTTATCCTGTGTAATAATTAATTCCCGGTATGGAGATTCCTACATGGTAACATTGGTCCAGTTTGGAGCCGTGGAAGTATATGTGTGCCATACCTGTGGGATCCTTCTGGAAGCTGGAGATCACTGTGTAGACACCACTACTACACCACTACTACAGTGATTGCCTCTGTTTTGCTGGTCCCATGCTGAGCGGCTGTCCTGTTGCTTACTAAACACACAGGAGGTCACCCACTTGGCACGGGTGCTATTCAGTCCATTATTTCTTGTATCTATCCCTATCAGGAAGGGTGAAGAACATCTCACAGGGTCACTCTCGCCTTCACCCACTCTTCTTTATTTCATGGGTAGCCAAGAAAGAGCAGATTTCATAAGATGGATGTTGGCTGTTTAGCTGCTTTCAAATTGTGCTGTTTTTTGGCTACCAATGAAATAATGAAGAGTGGGTGAAGGCGAGAGTGACCCTGTGAGAAGTTCTTTGGTATCTTCTGCATGGGCTAAATATACACGAGAGCACAGGGACCATGTTTGCTACCTGGAAAGGATACAGATTTCTACATGAGGAGCTCCTATGAAGACACCAGCCTCCATCCCCTCAGAAATAGATGTGTAATGGTGAGTGATACACATTGAACTCTTTTTTTGCTGCATATTAATCAGTAGGGGTCCTCCTCTCTTTTTGGTGGGTGTTTTAGAGGCATAAACCCTTTAGTTATATGATGTACACAGGGCATAAGCATTGGCCAGCAATAGGAGGGTATAAGCATTGGCCAGCAATAGGAGGGTATAAGCATTGGCCAGCAATAGGTGGGTATAAGCATTGGCCAGCAATAGGGTGGTATAAGCATTCCTCCCCTACTGGGTTCCAAAGGTTCAGTAGCGAGACCCGGCAGGGTCTGTCTGTGGCCTTGCCCACACCTATCTACATAATGTCAGCACTTCAGTGTTAATGGAATGTCTTCATTAATCAGCAGTATTATTGATATGTATTGGCACCTGATATATCAGCAAATTATTCGGCCACGCTGTGGGTCAGATCACAGAGCTTGCATTGACTAATATGGTACCCCATGGAAGCAGCGGGAGAACATGCAAAATGCATTCAGTGTCACACCCAGGGTTCAAACCAGGGACCCCAGAACTGTAAGACAGAAGTAATACCCACCAATCACACTGTGCTGTCACAAAAGCTGTTAGCTGCAACAAAGCCCCTTCCAGTCTGCATGTTGTTTCTCAGGATGGGTTTCCTGATGGCAATAACAGTGGACCATCCCTGCATAATCTATGGGGTCATTGTAGTCTCTATGGGTGACAACACAGGAGCCCAATCAGGAGACAGAGCGCTGTCACCCCCATACCAGGAAGTTACTGATCAAGGATCTTCATGGTGGGATCACCAGGGGCTATTTTAATAAAAAGCTACAAATTTAAATAAGTGGACTCAACTTTAGAACTGCTCTTAACATGATAAAGATTATTTGAGATTTTGGTGATTGGGTTGTCATCTACTTTAAAAAGACTAATCGGGGTCATCCTATAAACCTGCATGCACAGCAACAGCAATGGAGAAAGCCAGTAGGCCTGAGCAATAACACTTCAATCTGTACTGATCTAGCTGAAATGCACTGCAATACAATTGTCTGCTATAATGTCTGATACTAAAAAAAAGAAGATGGCGCTGACAAGCATTTGGGGTCATTAGGTGTAGATGGCGGCCTGTGGGCAATGTGTCAGCGAGGTAAGTGCTTCATTTTCCAAGCTGCAAATCCAAATCAGGTCAGCAATGACTTATCTCTGCTACAAACACATTCCGACCACTGGAATGCAGTGTAGGAAGAGCTCCCCTTCTGGTCAGCCGCAGTCACTGCGCCCTGGAGACAAGGACGTCCTTCCATTTCATGAGTCAGGTTGTGGAGGGAAGCTTCTACAAAATGGCTGACGTGGGGGCCTCTCAGTTTCTAGCTTTTAGCATTCATTGAGAAATTGCAGTGTTCCCTGAATGGCTCCTGAGCCAAGCAAGTGACCTCCTGTGTTCACAATGCAGCAGGGCAGCCACTCGGCACAGGACCCTAAAAAACGGGAGATCCCTGGCGTAGGGGTGTCTACTACAGAGATCTCCAGCTTCTACATGGATCCTACAGGTATGACACATACATACTTATACAGGTTCAAGCTGGAACAACATAACTATATAAAATTGCCATACCTGGAAGTCATCTTTAAACATCCCCCCCCCCCCAAAACTCACCTTTTTTAAATTCTTCATCCATTCCCAACTCCTATCACCGACAGCTATGGGCATGTCTATCACTGTTGTACGTGACCCTATCAGGAAGGGTTAAAAGGGTTGTGCATCCTATGCATTAAGTTAAAAAAACACCTGGAAGTTACGGGCCCCCCAGCCCCCCCCGTTTTACTTACCTGAGCCCTGGAATTTCACCTGGCAGAGACGCGTTTTTTCTTTGCCCGCCGTTCTTTGCTCTTGATTGGATAGATTGATAGCAGCACAGCCATTGGCTCCCGCTTCTGTCAATCAAATCCAATGACGCGGGCGCCGGGTGTCTATGGACGCAAATGCTGGACTCGGGAGCGCGCCCGTAAGGTAACCCCTCCGGGAGAGCGCTTCTCCTAAAGTGGGTTATCTGATAACAGGTGGAGCCGCGAGAGTTGCCGAGGGACCCCAGAAGTCGGTGTTCGGGGGCCACTTTGTGCAAAACGAACTGCACAGTGGAGGTAAGTATGACATGTTTGTTATTTAAAAAAAAAAAAAAAACGCGAACCTTTACAATCACTTTAAGATACAAGAGAGAATCTCACAAGGTCACTCTTGGTCTCACTCACTCTTCTTTTTTTAAAAATAACATCATTTGAAAAATGTTCGGTGGCCAGATGGATTTTTAGCTGTTCTTTTATTTATAAAAATAATTAGTTATCACTATTTTCTTTTTTTATAATATGCTGTTTTTTTTTTGCCACAGATTAAATAAAGAAATGCGGGTGAAGCTGAGACTGCTCTGGTGAGATTTTCTTTGGTATTTTATACATGGACTATACAGGTGCATCTCATAAAATTAGAATATCAAAAAGTTAATTTATTTCAGTAATTAGGTAATTCAGTAATTCAATTCAAAAAGTGAATATATATATATATATATATATATATATATATATATATATATATATATATATTATATCTATTTATTACATACAGAGAGATATATTTCAAGCATTACTTTCTTTTAATTTTGATGATTACGGCTTACAGCTAGTGAAAAATTCTGTATCTCAGAAAATTTCAATATTACAAAAGACCAATAAAAAAAGATTTTTAATACAGAAATGTTGGCTTAGTGAAAAGTCTGTCCATGTACAGTATAGTATGCACTCAATACTTGACCGGGGCTCCTTTTGCACGAATTACGGCATCAATGCGGTGTGGCATGGAGGTGATCAGCCTGTGGCACTGCTGAGGTGTTATGGAAGCCCAGGTTGCTTTGATAGCGACCTTCAGCTTGTCTGCATTGTTGGGTCTGGTGTCTCTCATCTTCCTCTTGACAATACCCCACAGATTCTCTATGGGATTTAGGCCCGGCGAGTTTGCTGGCCAGGTGCCAAGTCCTGCTGGAAAATGAGATCAGTATCTCCATAAAGCTGGTCAGCAGACGGAAGCATGAAGTCCTCTAGAATTTCCTGGTAGAGGGCTGCTCTGACTTTGGACTTCATAAAACACAGAGGACCAACACCAGCCGATGACACGGCTCCCCAAATCATCACGGACTGTGGCAACTTCACACTGGACCTCCTGCAACTTGGACTCTGTGTCTTGTGTTGGTCCACTGTGTTTTACCAAGTACAAACTCAGCGCAGCCCTCTACCAGGAAATTCTACAGCACTTCATGCTTCCCTCTGCTGACCAGCTTTATGGAGATGCTGATTTCATTTTCCAGCAGGACTTGGTACCTGTCCACACTGCCAAAAGTACCAATACCTGGTTAAATGATCATGGTATCACTGTGCTTGATTGGCCAGCAAAATCACCTAACCCAAACCCCATAGAGAATCTGTGGGATATTGTCAAGGGGAAGATGAGAGACACCAGACTCAACAATGCAGAAGAGCTGAAAGCCGCTATCAAAGCAACCCGGACTTCCATAACACCTCAGCAGTGCCACAGGCTGATCGCCTCCATGCCACGCCGCATTGATGCAATAATTCATGCAAAAGGAGCCCCGACCAAGTATTGAGTGCATACTATACTGTACATGGACAGACTTTTCAGTAAGCCAATATTTCTGTATTAAAAATTATTTTGTTTATTGGTCTTATGTAATATTTAAATTTTCTAAAAAAAATACTGAATTTTGGGTTTTCACGAGCCGAAAGCCATAAACATTTAAAATTAAAAGAAAAAAAAAATGCTTGAAATATATCACTCTGTGTTGTAATGAATTTATATAAAATATATGAGTTTCACTTGTTAAATTGAATTACTGAAATAAATTAAGACTTTTTGATGATATTCTAATTTTTTGAGATGCACCTACCTTTATATGCATGAGAGCACAGAGGCCATGTTTGCTACCTGGAATGGACACAGAATTATACATGGAGATCTTCTATTAAGACACCGGTCTCCATCTCCCTCGATATAAAAAATGGTGAATGACGCACAATGAACTCTTTTTGCTGCATTTCAATCAGCAGAGGCTCTCCTCTCTTTTTTTGTGGGCGTTTTAGAAACATCTGATGTGCTTGTGCGATGTACACAGGGCCACCAACCTGGGGGGTGGGGGGTGTAGGCATTCCTCCTGTACTGGGCCCCAAAGCTCCAGCAGAAAGGGTCTGCCTTTGGCCTGGCCCCCACAGCTACCTCTCCACCAGAGGAGGGGGGGAGCATAGCTCCCAACTGTCTCTGATTTCAAGGGACTGTCCCTGATTTGGAGCAATGTCCCTCTGTCCCTCTTTCCTCCTCATTTGTCCCTCATTTTGGTCTGATCTAGATAGTTGTATATAAAATGCACTTTTTATCTTTCAAAAAGTGTGTCCCAGCGCTAAACCTTTCATCTAGTTTCTAAATTGCTGCATTTGTACATTTTAAAAGCCAATATCAAGGAATAATAGTAGTAAAAAAAGCCCTTGTGGATTTAATTATAGAGGAAGTAAACCCTGATGAGTTTACTTCCTCTTTGTTTCCCTGCAAAGGTAAAGCATAATGGGCTACTATGCATCGCATAGTAGCCCATCATGTGTCACTTACCTGACAAGGGAGCCTGCGATGTCACCGCTGTCCCTTCTCCTACGAAGCGCCCATCTTCTTTCTGGGTATCGCGGCTCCTGACTCGATTTGCAGTAAAATAGCCCGGGAACGTGACCTGGTTATGAATAGCACTGATGAGTTTACTTCCTCTTTGTTTCCCTGCAAAGGTAAAGCATAATGGGCTACTATGCATCGCATAGTAGCCGATTATGTGTCACTTACCTGACAAGGGAGCCTGCGATGTCACCGCTGTCCCTTCTCCTACGAAGCGCCCATCTTCTTTCTGGGTATCGCGGCTCCGGCGCTGTGATTGGCCGGAGCCGCGATGACATCATGATCGCCGTTAGAGGCGGCACGCTCAGTGCGCCTGCGCGCCATTGTCTACGGCGCATGCACCGTAGACATCGGTGCCTGTCTTTTGGAAATATCTCCTAAACCATGTAGGTTCAGGAGCTATTTCTTGCACCTACAGGTAAGCCTTAATCTAGGCTTTCCTGTAGGTAAAAGTGGTCTGTAAGGGTTTACAACCACTTTAACCCTTTTTATTTGGTTAATTTTCCTTTAAGGGGGTGTGGCAGGGGGGTGTGTCTTATGCCTACATACATTTGCTAGAAGGTGTCCCTCATTCCCATGAGGGGAGGAATGGGAGTGGTCCTGCCATGGAAGGCTGAACAGGACCCCATGATTTCTAACGGGAGCTCTGGATGTACAGCACTGCAATACGTTGTATGTAAATAAATGCATAATGTTGGCACTTCATAAATAAGCAGTGTTACTGATCTGTTTCAGCAAATTATTGTGGCTCAGATCTTACAGCTTGCATTGACTAATATGGTACCCCATGGAGGCAGAGGGAGAACATACAAAATGCATTTAGCTAGCGTCAAGCCCAGGGTTCAAACCAGGGACCCCCCAACACTGAACAGCAGAAGTAATACCCACCTTGCCACTGTGCTGCTGCAAAACTTGTTAGCTGCAACAAAGCCACTTCCAGTCTGCATGTCGTTTGTCAGGATGGGTTTCCCGATGGCAGCGGACCACATCCCTGCATAATCTATGAGGTCATTGTAGTCTCTATGAGATACCTGGGTGACAACACAGGAGCCCAATCAGGAGGCAGAGCACTGTCACCCCCCCCCCCCATACCAGGAAGTGTCTAAACAAGGATCTTCATGGTGGGATCATCAGGGGCTATTTTAATAAAAAGCTGCAGATTTAGATTATTGGAATCGACTTTAAAAATGACATTAAAGTGATAAAAATTATATGAGATTTTGGTGATTGGGCTGTAATCTACTATAATCAAAATAATCGGGGTCATCCTACAAACCTGCACAAACATCTACACTAATGGAGAAAGCCAGTAGGCCAGAGCAATAAGACTTCAATCTGTACTGATCTAGCTGCAATGCACTGCAATACAATTGTCTTCTATAACGTCTGACACTGTAGAAAAAAAAAAAATGGCGCTCATGAGCATTTGGGGTCATTGGGCTCACCTGACAGGAAGTTACTGAACAAGGATCTTCGTGGTGACTTAACCAGGGGCTATTTTAATAAAAAGCTACAAATTTAAATAATTGGACTCAACTTTAGAACTGCTATTAACATGATAAAGATTATATGAGATTTTGGTGATTGGGTTGTCATCTACTTTAAACAGACTAATCGGGGTCATCCTATAAACCTGCATGCACAGCAACAGCAATGGAGAAAGCCAGTATGCCAGAGCAATAACACTTCAATCTGTACTGATCTAGCTGCAATGCACTGCAATACAATTGTCTGCTATAACGCCTGATACTATAAAAAAAAACAAAAATGGCGCTGGCAAGCTTTTGGGGTCATTAGGCGTAGATGGCGGCCGGTGTTTAATGTGTCAGCGAGGTAAGTGCCTCATTTTCCAAGCTGCAAATCCAAATCAGGTCAGCAAATGACTTATCTCTGCTACAAACACATTCCGACCACTGGAATGACAGCCAGCAGTGTAGGAAGAGCTCCCCCTCTGGTCAGCCGGAGTCACTGCGCCCTGGAGACAAGGCCGCCCTTCCATTTCATGAGTCAGGATGTGGAGGGAAGCTTCTACAAAATGGCTGACGTGGGGGCCTCTCAGTTTTTGGCTCCTTCTGCGCTACAAAAATAACCCTAAGTTTTAATCAATGGTGTAAATAAACCCATGAAGTCAAGGGGTGAGGTGAAAAATGTGTCCACTTAATGGACTTAAAGGTACTTGGGTGTGCAAAGAAGCGATCAGAGAATGCAAAACAGGAATGTGTGGGTGACAAGGACTGGAGAAAACTCAGCTAGTTAGAGAGAACCCATTGAAATGTAAATCATATAGTCAGGTCCATAAATATTGGGACATCGACACAGTTCTAATCTTTTTGACTCTATACACCACCACAATGTATTTGAAATGATACGAACAAGATGTGCTTTAACTGCAGACTTTCAGCTTTAATTTCAGGGTATTTACATCCAAATCAGGTGAACGGTGTAGGAATTACAAGAGTTTGTATATGTGCCTCCCACTTTTTAAGGGACCAAAAGTAATGGGACAATTGGCTGCTCAGCTGTTCCATGGCCAGGTGTATGTTATTACCTCATTATCCCATTTACAAGGAGCAGATAAAAGGTCCAGAATTCATTTTTAAGTGTGCTGTTTGCATTTGGAATCTGTTGCTGTCAACTCTCAATATGAGATCCAAAGAGCTGTCACTGTCAGTGAAGCAAGCCATCATTAGGCTGAAAAAACGAAACAAACCCATCAGAGAGATAGCAAAAACATTAGGTGTGGCCAAATCAACTGTTTGGAACATCCTTAAAAAGAAAGAACGCACCGGTGAGCTCAGCAACACCAAAAGACCCGGAAGACCACGGAAAACAACTGTGGTGGATGACCGAAGAATTCTTTCCCTGGTGAGGAAAACGCCCTTCACAACAGTTGTCCAGATCAAGAACACTCTCCAGGAGGTAGGTGTATGTGTGTCAAAGTCAACAATCAAGAGAAGACTTCACCAGAGTGAATACAGAGGGTTCACCACAAGATGTAAACCATTGGTGAGCCTCAAAAACAATAAGGCCAGATTAGAGTTTGCCAAACAACATCTAAAAAAGCCTTCACAGTTCTGGAACAACATCCTATGGATAGATGAGACCAAGATGAACTTGTACCAGAGTGATGGGAAGAGAAGAGTATGGAGAAGGAAAGGAACTGCTCATGATCCAAAGCATACCACCTCATCAGTGAAGCATGGTGGTGGTAGAGTCATGGCGTGGACATGTATGGCTGCCAATGGAACTGGTTCTCTTGTATTTATTGATGATGTGACTGCTGACAAAAGCAGTAGAGTGAATTCTGAAGTGTTTCGGGCAATATTATCTGTTCATATTCAGTGAAATGCTTCAGAACTCATTGGACGGCGCTTCACAGTGCAGAAGGACAATGACCCGAAGCATACTGCGAAAGCACCCAAAGAGTTTTTTAAGGGAAAGAAGTGGAATTTTATGCAATGGCCAAGTCAATCACCTGACCTGAATCCGATTGAGCATGCATTTCACTTGCTGAAGACAAAACTGAAGGGAAAATGCCCCAAGAACAAGCAGGAACTGAAGACAGTTACAGTAGAGGCCTGGCAGAGCATCACCAGGGATGAAACCCAGCGTCTGGTGATGTCTATGCGTTCCAGACTTCAGGCTGTAATTACTGCAAAGGATTTGCAACCAAGTATTAAAAAGTGAAAGTTTGATGGATGATTGTTAATCTGTCCCATTACTTTTGGTCCCTTAAAAAGTGGGAGGCACATATACAAACTATTGTAATTCCTACACCGTTCACCTGATTTGAATGTAAATACCCTCAATTTAAAGCTGAAAGTCTGCAGTTAAAGCACATCTTTGTTCCTTTTTATTTCAAATCCATTTTGGTGGTGTATAGAGCCAAAAACATTTAAATTGTGTTGATGTCCCAATACTTATGGACCTGACTGTATCTGTACGACCAATGGCATCCACAGAAGGGACTGGCATTACATACATGAACAGAAACATTCTCATCCACAAACTTCCAGGTTTGGCCGGTTTTCAGTGACGGGGACAATTCTGAAATAATGATATCTCCAACCTCAATCACTTCTCTCTGCTCCTCCATTAATGCTCCTCTTCTTCATAACCCGACCACATGCATGGCTGTAGGCCTTTTCCTGGGCTGCCTCCACTCTCCTCCTCCTCCATTAGACTGGCTCCTATCTTTATCCTGTGTAATGATGAATTCCCGGTATGGAGATTCCTACATGGTAACATTGGTCCAGCTTGGAGCCATGGAAGTATACAGTATCTCACAAAAGTAAGTACACCCCTCACATTTCTGTAAATATTTTCTTCTATCTTTTCATGTGACAACACTGAAGAAATTACACTTTGCTACAATGTAAAGTAGTGAGTGTACAGCTTGTATAACAGTGTAAATTTGCTGTCCCCTCAAAATAACTCAACACACAGCCATTAATTTCTAAACCGCTGACAACAAAAGTGAGTACACCCCTAAGTGAAAATGTCCAAATTGGGCCCAAAGTGTCAATATTTTGTGTGGCCGCCATTATTTTCCAGCGCTGCCTTAACCCTCTTGGGCATGGAGTTCACCAGAGCTTCACAGGTTGCCACTGGAGTCCTCTTCCACTCCTCCATGATGACATCATGGATCTGGTGGATGTTAGAGACCTTGTGCTCCTCCACCTTCCATTTGAGGATGCCCCACAGATGCTCAATAGGGTTTACGTCTGGAGCCAGTCCATCACCTTTACCCTCAGCTTCTTTAGCAAGGCAGTGGTCATCTTGGAGGTGTGTTTGGGGGTCTGTATCATGTTGGAATGCAAAGTGTATTGGACATGGTGGAGATTGTAAAGTCCCCACCCTGCCTCATCCAACCACAGAGCGCTTTGCATCCATAGAGAAAATGCTAAGTGTTCCCTAAATGGTGCCCCGAGCCCAGCAAACTCTTGTCTTCACAATGCAACAGGACCCTGAAGAAGAGGAGATCATTTTGTAGTAATAGTGCCTACTACAGTGACTTCCAGCTTCCACGTGGATCCTACAGGTATGACACGTATATAATTATGTTGCTACAACCTAGAACAATGCAACTATATAAAATTGCCATACCTGGAATCCTTTTTTAACCACTTGCTGCATAGCAAAATGATGTCGGCAAAGTGGTTTAGTTATCCTGATCAGACGTCTTATGACATGATCCGGATAACTAGCCGATGCGCACCCGCGGGGGGCGCGCAGCGCGGCGATCGGTGGTGCGGCGTGTCAGTCTCTGACATAGACTCTTTACCACGTGATCAGCCGTGTCCAACCACAGCTGATCACGGTGTAAACAGGAAAAGCCATGTAGCAGCTTTTCCTCACTCGCATCTGTCAGACGTGAGTAGAGGAGAGCCGATCGGCTGCTCCTCTGACAGGGGGGGGGGTCTGCGCTGATGGATCATCAGCGCAGCCCCCCAAGGATGACCACCCAGGACCGCCAGGGATGCCCACCACTTGTGACCATCAATTATGCCACCCATGGCCACCAGGGATGCCAATCAGTGTGCACAATTGATGCCAATCAGTGCCCATCACTAATGCCTGCCAGTCAGTGATGCCCATCAGTACCGTGTATCAGTGTACATCAGTGTGCATCAGTGCCACCTATCAGTGCCCATCTGTGCCACCTATCAGTGCCACCTACCAGTGCCCATCAGTGCCACATATCAGTGCCCATCAGTGCCGCCTTTCAGTGCCCAGCAATGTCGCCTATAAGTGCCCATTAGTGTCACCTATAAGTGCCCATTAGTGCCACCTATGAGTGCCCATTAGTACCGCCTATAAATGCCCATCAGTGTTGCCTATCAGTGCCCATCAGTGCTGCATATTAGTTCCCATCACCAGTGCCTATCAGTGCCACCTCATTGGTGCCCATAATTGCCACCTTCTCAGTGCCTGTCAGTGCAGCCTCATCAGTTCCCGTCTGTGAAGGAGAAAATGTACTTATTTATAAAGTTTTGTAACAGAAACGGAAAAAAAAAACTGTCTTTTTTTTATTTGTTTATCAGAAAATAAAAATCCCAGAATTGATCAATTACCACCAAAAGAAAGCTCTATTTGTGGGAACAAAATGATAAAAATGTCATCTGGGTACACATTGTTGTATGACCGCGCAATTGTCATTCAAAATGCAACAGCGCTGAAAGCTGAAAATTGGCCTGGGCAGGGAGAGGGGGGAAAGTGCCCGGTATTGAAGTAGTTAAACATTTCCCCCCAAAACTCACCTTTTTAAATTCTTCATCCATCCACAATGCCTATCTCCTGCAGCTACAGGTATGTCTATCATTGTTGTATGTGACCCTATCAGAGGAAAGGACACCCACTCTTCTCCGCAGAAAAAAAATAACATTTTTTGAAAAATCCTCGGTGGTCAGATGGATTTCCAGCTGTATTTCAGCTTCATTTATCGAGATAATTAGTTAGCCCTTTCTAAATATATATCTTCTTTAACTAATCATAATATATATATATATATATATATATATATATATATATATATATATATATATATATATATATATATATATATATATATATATATAATGAATAAGTAAAGAAGAGTAGGTGAAGCTGAGACTGCCCTGGTAAGATTTTCTTTGATATTTTATACATGGACTAATCATACACGAGAGCACGGAGACCATGTTTGCTACCTGGAAAGGATACAGAATCATACACGGGGATCTCCTATTAGGACACCGGTCTCCATCTCCAGTGATATATACACTGACCGGCCACTTTATTAGGTACACCCGTTCAATTGCTTGGTAACACAAATTGCTAATCAGCCAATCACATGGCAGCGACTCCATGCCTTTAGGAATCTAGAGGTGGTGATGACGACTTGCTGAGGTTCAAACCGAGCATCAGAAGAAAGGGGAAGAAAGGGGATTTAAGTGACTTTGGACGTGGCATGGTTGTTGGTGCCAGATGGGCTGGTTTGAGTATTTCTGGGATTTTTACGCACAACCATCTCTCGGGGTTTACAGAGAATGGTGGGAAACAGAGAAAATATCCAGTGAGCGGCAGTTGTGGGGGAGGAAAATGCCTTGTTGATGTCAGAGGAGAATGGGCAGACTGGTTCCAGATGATAGAAAGGCGACAGTAACTGAAATAACCTCTCGTTACACCCAAGGTATCTCTGAACGGAAAACCATATCGAACCTTGAAGCAGATGGACTACAGCAGCAGAAGACCACACCGGGTGCCACTCATGTCAGCTAAGAACAGGAAACTGAGGCTACAATTGGCACAGATCACCAATATTGGACAATAGAAGATTGGAAAAACGTTGCCTGGTCTGATGAGTCTGGATTTCAGCTGTGACATTCAGATGGTGGGGTCAGAATTTGGTGTAAATAACATGAAAGCATGGATCCATCCTGCCTTGTATCATCAGTTCAGGCTGGTGGTGGGGGTGTAATGATGTGGGGGGGATATTATCTTGGCACACTTTGGGCCCCTTGGTACCAATTCAGCATCGTTTAAACCCCACGGCCTACCTGAGTATTGTTGCTGACCATGTCCATCCCTTTATGACTACAGTGTCCCCATCTTCTGATGGCTCCTTCCAGCAGGATAATGCACCATGTCACAAAGCTCCAATCATCTCACCGCTGGACAATGAGGTCCCTGTACTCCAATGTCCTCCACCACTCACCACATCTCAATCCAACAGAGCACCTTTGGGATGTGGTGGAACGGGAGATCGGCATCATGGATGTGCAGCAGACAAATCTGCAGCAACTGCGTGATGCCATCATGTCGATATGGAGCAAAATCTCTGAGGAACGTTTCCAGCACCTCGTTGTATCTATGCCACTAAGAATGAAGGCAAAAGGGGGTCCAACCCGGTACTAGCAAGGTGTACCTAATAAAGTGGCCAGTCAGTATATATATATATATATATATATATATATATATATATATATATTTTTTTTTTTTTTTTTTTTTTTTAATTTACATAATGGTGAGTGATGCACAGTGAACACTTTTTGCTCCTTCTTCCTTTTTTTGTAGATACATCCAATACACAATGTACACAGCGCCACCAAATGGGGAGGGGGGGGGGTGTAGGAATTCCTCCTGTACTGGGCCCCAAAGGTTCAGCAGCAAGGGTCTGTCTATGGCCTGGCCCCCCACAGTTACCCCTCCAGCATAGGAGGTGGTCCCATCATGGAAGGCTGTGCAGGGCCCCATGTCGGCTTTCTAATGTCGGCTCTGGATGTACAGCACTGCATAATGTCGGCAGTTCATGAATAAGCAGTACTACTGATATGTCTCCTCTGATCAGCAAATTGATGTGGGTCAGATCACAGAGCTTGCATTGACCAATATGGTACCCTAAAAAAAAAATTACGCAGATTTAAAGGATTGGAAACAACTTTAGAGATGACAACCGATTTGTCGTTTACACTGAACCTAAAGAAGAAGTAAACCCTGGTGGGTTTTACTTCCTTTTTTATTTCCCAGCAAAGGTAAAGCATAATGGGCTAGTATGCATCGCATAGTAGCCTCTTTATGTGTCACTTACCTGACACAGAAGCCCGCACTGTCGCCATTGTGCCCACGAGCAGGGAGCGTCCATCTTCTCCCCCCTTCCTTCTGTGACTGGCCGGAGTCGCGTGACGTCACTCCCGCGGTCACGGCGTGACCCCTAATGGAAACGGCACGATGTGCCTTTTCTAAAGGGCGCATGCGCCGTAGTCATCAGCGCTCGCCTTTTTTAGTAAAATATCTCCTGAACCGTGGAGGTTTTGGAGATATTTCAAGCACCTACAGGTAAGCCTTAATATAGGCCTACCCGTAGGTAAAAAGTGGTTGTACAGGAGGGTGTACAACCGCTTTAAACACTTCAATACCGGGCACTTAGACACCTTCCCGCCCAGCCCAATTTTCAGCTTTCAGCGCTGTCGCAATTTGAATGACAATTGCGCGATCATGCTACACTGTACCCAAACAATTTTTTTATCATTTTGTTCCCACAAATAGAGCTTTCTTTTGGTGGTATTTGATCACCTCTGCGGTTTTTATTTTTTGCGCAACAAATAAAAAAAGACCGAAAATTTTGAAAAAAAAACAAGTTTTTCTTTGTTTCTGTTAAAATTTTTTGTAAATAAGTACGTTTTCTTCTTCAATGACGGGCACTAATATGGCTGCACTGACGGGCACTGATATGGTGGCACTGACGGGCACCGATGAGGTGGCACCAGTGAGGTGGCACTGATGAGGTGGCACTGACGGGCACTGATGATGGGCACTGATAGGTGGCACTGGTATGCGGCACCGATGGGCACTCATAAGTGGCATTTATGGGTACTTATGGGTGGCACTGATGGGTGGTATGGATGGGCAATGATAGGTGGGCACTGATGGGCACAGATGGGCACTGACAGGTGGCACCGATGGACACTGATGGGTGGCACTGATGACACTGATTGGTGGCACTGATGACACTAATGTGTGGCATTGCTGGGCATCACTCAAATATAATGGTGCCAATCAGTGCCCATTTGTGGGCACTGATTGGCACAGATTGAGCACATTGGGCACGTGGATGGCCATGGGGTACATACCTGGCCATCCACATGTTGCCCCCTTACCTGTTGGTCCTAGTGGCATCCCTGGTGGTCCAGTGTGGTCATCTGAAGGGGGGCTGCGCTGATAAATAATCAGCGCAGACCCCCCCGTCAGGAGAGCCACCGATCGGCTCTCCTCTACTCGCGTCTGTCAGACGCGAGTGAGGAAAAGCCGATCAACGGCTCTTCCTATTGACATCGTGATCAGCCGTGATTGGACACGGCTGATCACGTGGTAAAGAGCCTCCGCCGGAGGCTCTTTACCAAGATCGGTGGAGCGGTGTGTCAGCGGTGGAGCGGGCGCGCGGCGGCATGTTATCCTGCTGGACGTCATGTGACGCCCAGTCAGGATAATGGAACCACCGCCCGGCCGTCAATCTGCTATAGGGCGGGAAGTGGTTAAAGGGGTTGTAAACCCTCATGTTTTTTTCACCTTAATACATCCTATGCATTAAGGTGAAAAAACTTCCGTCACTGACCGGCCCCCCATTTACTCACCTGAGTCCCGTAATTCCCACGCCGGAGACGCGCTCTTCCCCTCTGCCCGCTTGTCTCGGCTCTTGATTGGATAGAATGATAGCAGCGCAGCGCATCCAATGACGCGGGCGCCGGGGAGGGGGCGGTGCCGAGTCCTGCATTCATAGACGCAAATGCTGGACTCGGGACCGCAACCCGCAAGGTAACACCCCCCCCCCCAGGGGAGCACTTCATTCTAGGGGGTTATACAATGCAGGGAAGAGCTACCAGCACCACTGGGCGGGGGGACCCCAGAAGTTGAGGAACGGGGGCCACTCTGTGCAAAACGAACTGCACAGTGGAGGTAAGTATGACATGTTTGTTATTTTAAAAAAAACAAAAACGTAGCTTTACAAATCACTTTAACCGGCCGATTTTTCGTATAAGCCAGCATAACAGGATAAAGATTATATGAGATTTTGGTGATTGGGTTGAAATCTACTTTAATCAGACTAATCGGGGGGGGGGGGGGGGGGGGTCATCCTATAAAGGTGCACACACAGCGACACCAATGGACAAAGCCAGTAGGCCGGAGCGATAACGCTTCAACCTGTACTGATCTAGCTGCAATAAAACAGTGATCTCCACATGTACAATTACAGTTGCCACCTCATCTCTTTAAACCCGAACGCATCTGACTTACACAGGTTATGAGGCCAATATAATGCAGATAAGGCACTGAGTGAGTTTAATTACCACCCTAATCAGCCACAGAACCTGTGTAATTAATATGTGTCTGGGTTTAAAGGGATGAGGTGGCAACCCTATGTACAATGCACTTGGATATAGGTATTGACGGTCGGAAAAGTAGAGTTGCAGCAATTTGTGTAACATTGGCGGAGGGTTAACAGACCTGCCTGCACCGTGCACTAGGAATACCAGCTCAGCACCTAGGCCATGAAGAAGTTAAATGGAGCTCGGTGATCTGCGGTTAACCTACTTGCTCGCTCTACTGCCACCTAGTGTTCGTTATGCAACTGCTCTGTGCAAGAACAAGCATAGCCCTTTTTTTTTTTTTTTCTTTTTTGCAGGCTGTTTGTAATATGGCTGCTTCGTCAGCACGTCTGCTGCACACCTACCGGCAGGCTGAGTGCATAACAGATGACGTCACCCCCCCCCCCCCACACACACCCACCCCTCCCCCACTCACAGCTGCCAGCAGAGCGCAAACACGCAGCTCCCAGCCCGACAGAGGCCTTTAGGGGCAGTGTTGTGCGGCTCCATTTTCTATGTGCTCAGGCAGCCATTTTTTGTGAACAACAGGAACAGCTCATAATAACATGGGAACTCACCATGTCCACCATGGCGCAGAACTCGTCCAGGCGGGTCAGCATCTCCTCGATGGCGTTTTCCAAGCTTTGCGCCTGACAGGAAATAAAAAAAAAAACAAAAAAAAAACACAATCTTGTTAAATAGGAATAAGCTTAGTTTTTTTAAAATTTATTACAGGTGTTTATATAGTGCTGTGAAGGAGCTTACAATCTAATCCCACATACATACCAAGCCGTTTACCAACCGGCATGTCTTAAAGTGGTAGTAAACTCTGTAATACCACTTGTACCTACACCCGGGCAGGGGTCTCAAACTGGCGGCCCTCCAGCTGTTGCTCAACTACAAGTCCCATCATGCCTCTGCCTTTGGGAGTCACGCTTGTAACTGTCAGCCTTGCAATGCCTTATGGGACTTGTAGTTTTCGCAACAGCTGGAGGGCCGCCAGTTTGAGAACCCCCTGACCTACAGGCATACCTATATAGTAAAGCTTACCTGTAAGTACTATGAATATCTCCTAATCTTGCACAGTTTAGGAGATATTCAGAGTGCATGCAGCCGGTGACGTTACCGCGGCACGCGCTCTGAAGGTCCAGCTCACAGTGCCATTAACAGCGAGCACCCGCGCGCACGCACGGGAGTGACGTCATTGCGTCCCTGGACAGTCATTTTCGCTGGAGGACGTGAACCCAGAAGGAAGACATTACTTTACTTCAATGACTTCCTGGTTTCTTGCCTAGGCAAATGATGTCATAGAAAGAAGAAAGAAATGGCTGCACATGATCGCCTTTTATTTTGTTTCACAAAGATAACACCAAACTGTGGTCACGTAGACGCGTTTCACACATACATCTTGTGCTTAATCACTAATGGTAATGATTAAGCACAAGATGTATGCGTGAAACGCGCCTACGTTTCTTTCTTCTTTCCAAGTTTCCCACGGAGGTGGGCCAGGGCTAGCCCTCTGCAAGATACTCCAATCAGCCTTATTTCTATACACCTGGAGCAGTGGTTCTTTTTCTTGTACAAATGATGTCATGCATCCCAGGAGTCTTCAGGAGGGGGAGGAGGTGCTTTCTTAGCTAAGCACACCCTCATGCTTGAGCTAAGGGCAGATTGGCTTTTCAGATTCCGGGAAGTGAATTCATCTGCCCTTTCTTAAGATGGCGGTGGCCAGAAATGCTGGAGGAGTGTTTTATCAAAGTGATTTCTCCGAAAAATAAAGCATGGAGACATGAATGGACGGGGGCAGGGTTGTTGTGGGGAGATGGGGGTTGGGGGGGATTTGTGTTGAGAGGGGGAATTTGGGAGGCAGCAAGGGATAAGAATTGTTCTAGGAGGGCAAATTTGGAGGGGGGGGGGGGTGCTAGGAGTGGTGATTTAGAGGAATTTGTGTTGGGAGGGGGAAGAGGATTTGTGCTAGAAGAGGTGATATGGTAGAGGGAGGTAGGGTAATTGTTCTAGGAGGGGAGATTTTTTTGGGGGGATGGGGGGGGATTTGTGCTAGTAGGGATGATTGGGGGGGTATTCGTGCTAGGAGGAGGGATGGGGAGAATTTGTACTGGGAGGGGGAAGAGGATTTGTGCTAGAAGAGGTGATATGGTAGAGGGAGGTAGGGGATTTGTGCTAGGAGGGGGGATGGGGGGAATTTGTGCTAGGAGGGAGAGGATGTGTACTTGGGGAGATTTGAGGGGTAGATTTGTGCTAGAAGAGGTTTTTTTTTTGGGGGGGGTTCGGGGGCAAAGATTTGTGCTGAAAGGGGGGGTTTTAGCAAGAGGGGGGATTTGTACTGGGAGGTAGGGGAATTTTATGCTTAGGGGTAAGCATGCAGATTAGTGCTCAATTTTTTTTGGGGGGGGGGGGGGGATTTTTGCTGGCACATAATGCTCATACATTTTTTTGTAGGGAGGAAGTAGATGCGGCGCAGTTTGGCATGTTCGCCCTGGGCTCTAAATGACCTTGTCCTGCCACTGGATGGGGGAGTTTGCTTTGAATACTAAAAATGAATTAACCACTTGCCGCCCACCGTATAGCAAAATGACGGCGGCAAAGTGGTTGTGTTATCCTGACCGGACGTCATATGACGTGATCAGGATAACAAAGCCGGCATGCGCAGTGTGGCGATTGGAGGTGCTGTGTGGCAGCAGTCTGACACACCGCAACTCGGATGGTGGTATGAAGCCTCTGACAGAGGCTTCTTACCACGTGATCAGCTGTGACCAATCACAGCTGATCATCGCGTGAACCAGGAAGTGCCGGTAAACGGCTTTCCTCGGGTTCACGCTGACAGGGAGAGCCAATCGGCGGCTCTCCCTGTCAGCGGAGGGGTCTGTGCTGATAATCAGCACATTGATTTATCAGCACAGCCCCCATCAAAAGGTGCCCATCAGCTGCCAATCAGTGCCGATCACCCTGTCAGCCTGTCCCCCTCTATAAAAGCCTGTCAGTGCCCATAAAAGTGCAGATCAGTGCCCACAACAGTGCCAATCGGTGCCTGTCAGTAGCTCCTCATCAGTGCTGAACTTACCAGTGCCCATCAGTGCCACCTATAAGTGCCGTTAATGCTGCCTATCAGTGCCGTTTATCAGTGCACATCAGTATCACCTATCAGTGCACATCAGTATCACCTATCAGTGCCATCAGTGCTGCCTATCAGTGCCGCCTATCAGTGCACATCAGTATCACCTATAAGTGCCATCAGTGCTGCCTATCAGTGCCGCCTATCAGTGAACATCAGTATCACCTATCAGTGCCATCACTGCTGCCTATCAGTGCCCATCAGTTTTTCTTTTCAAAATTGTTGGGTTTTCTTCGTTTATAGCGCAAAAATTAAAAACTGCAGAGGTGATCAAATACCACCAAAAGAAAGCTTTATTTGTGGGAAGAAAATGATAAAAATTTCGTTTGGGCACAGTGCTGCATGACCGCGCAATTGTCATTCAAAGTGCGACAGCGCTGAAAGCGAAATATTGCCTGGGCTGGAAGGGGGGAAAAGTGCCCGGTACTGAAGTGGTTAAACATTGTTTTTGGTTTGTGGTGCTCAGATGCGGTATAGTTCCACTTTAAGATGCAGGAGAAAAACATAGAGCCCAGCGAAGATGTACCACCTAAAGCATGAGATGCAAACTCCATGCACATACTGCCCCAGGGTTTTAACAGGGACCACCACTATGTAAAGTGGAAGTGATAACCACTAAGCCACAGTATCACCCACAAATAAGCTGCAAGGGTTTTCACCAGGCAAAATCTTTTCTTTAGTTTTTGATAGAATGGGCAAAGGTTAGACCCTCTATTATGTTTTTATTGCTGTCTGTGTCCCCATTGGGGAGGTTCATCCCTCAACTTATACTGATGACCATAAAAGAAAATGAAGGGAAATACAACATTTTGCCAAAACAAGAAGTGAGGGGAAATCTTACACCTGTCCTTTAGGATAACGTTCTAGGAAAGGCATCACCTTCGCTTGGGGAGATTTCCTCTGACTTCCTGCTCTGGGGACAGGAAGTGAAGGGAAATTTTTCCACAGACAGCAAATATATAACCCCCGGTGGGTGTTTCAACTTTTCCCTACTCTATCCAAAACAAAAAGCTTGGGCTAGGCATACACGTTTACGTTATGGATATCAAGAGTTGAAAACTTCTCTAATCGCCATTATGAATATTTTTTATCCCATGCCACGATCATCAGTGCACCTCAAACCTTAGTACGTGACTTTTATAGTCCCTACATGTTTAAAGTGAGTACCAGAGGTACATTGGCCCTTCAATGAAGTGTGAACAGGCTATGAGGCAATACCACAAACACAAACCACAAAGCCGCCCACAACAACCATTGCCATCTCATACTTTGGTTATCAGTGAACCTAAACCTGGAACTTTACTTATTTAGTGGCTCCATGTTTGACAAGAGTATCAGAGCTGCACTGCCCCCCCCCCCCCCAATAGAGTGCCACCAGGGTCTGCTGTTAAACCCACACAGACATAGCAGGGCCAATTTGGTCGGGAGCTAATTAACCCACCAGCAAGTCTTTGAAGGGTGGGAGGAAACTGTAGTACCATGCAAGCAAAAGGGCAACCATAGAGATAGTGTCTTGGCCAGGGTCTGAACACAGGATATCAGCAATATGAGGCCAAATAAGCTAACCACTAAGCCACCCTCAAGGTATTCTTAAATCTCGTGCTTTGATTATCGGTGCACCTCAAACCTTGGAACCTTTTTAGGGCCAATTTAGTTAGGACCAAATTAACCTAAAAACATGTTTTTGGAGGAAGGAAAGAAACCGGAGTACCATGCAAGCAAAACGGCAAACATGGAGATAGTGCCTTGACCAGGGTTTGAAAGCAGGACCTCAGCACTATGAGGCAAAAAAAGCTATCTGCTAAGCCGCCGTCAGTGAACGCTTCTGTTGCGTGCTTTGGTTATTAGTACTCCTCAAACCTTGTTTTAGTGACTCCATGTTCGAAGCGAGAACTGGAGCTGCACTGGCCCCCCCAACAGAGTGCCACCAGGGTGCCTTGGCCAGGGTTTGAACACAGGACCTCAGCACTAAGAAGCAAAAAAAATCTTACCACTAAGACACCTGCAGTAAACACACTTCCATCTCATGCTTTGGTTATCAGTGCTCCTCAAACCTTCGAACCTTGTTTTAGTGACTCCATGTTTGAAGCAAGAATAGAAGTTGCAATGCCCCCCAATAGAGGGCCACCAGGATCTGTCATTGGATTTTTAGATCCTTAGATACATTAGACAGGAACAAATTAACCTAACAGCATGTCTTTGGAGGGTGGGAGAAATCCATGTGCCATGCAAGCAAAGGGGCAACCATGGAGATAGTGTCTTGGCAAGAGTTTGAACTCAGGACCTCAGTGCTATGAGCACCCAATAGGCTAATAGCCACTGAGCCACACACAGTGAGCGCTTCCAGGATCCAACTTACCAACATATCTTTGGAGTAGACGAGCAAGCAAAATGGCAACCATGCAGATAGGTCCTGGCCAGGGTTTGAACACAGGGCCCTAGTGTTATGAGGAAAGGACACTAACCACTAATCTACCCACAATAGACACCTCCACCTCATACTTTGGTTATCAGTGCACCTCAAACCTGGAACTTTACTTATTCATTTAATGGATTGCCACCATGGAGATAGTGTCTTGGCTAGGGTCTGAACACAGGATATCAGGCCAAATAAGCTAACCACTAAGCCGACCCCAAACTTGTGCTTTAATCATCGGTGCAACTCAAACCTTGGAACCTTTTTAGGCCCCGTTTAGTCAGAAGCAAATTAACCTAAAAACACGTTTTTGGAGGATGGGAAGGAACCGGAGTACCATGCAAGCAAAACGGCAACCATGGAAATAGTGCCTTGGCCAGGGTTTGAACGCAGGACCTCAGCACTATAAGGGGAAAAAAAGCTAACCACTCAGCTGCCCTCAGTGAACACTTCCATTTCATGCTTTGGGTAACAGTAGACCTCAAACCTTGGAACCTTGTTTTAGTGACTCCATGTTCGAAGTGAGAACTAGAGCTGCACTGCCCCCCCAATAGAGGGCCACCAGGGTCTGCTATTGGATTTTTAGATCCTTACAGACACATTAGACAGGAACCAATTAACCTACCAGCATGCAAGCAAAGGGGCAACCATGGAGATAGTGTCATGGCAAAAGTTTGAACACAGAACCTCAGCGCTATGAGTGCTAAATAAGCTAATAACCACTGAGCCACCCACGGCGAACACTTCCATTTTACCGGCATATCTTTGGAGTAGACATGCAAACAAAACAGCAACCATGTAGCTATGTCCTGGCCAGGGTTTGAACACAGGACCTCAGTGCTATAAGGCAAGAACACTAACCACTAAGCCAATAGCAGTATACACCTCCAACTCATACTTTGGTTATCAGTGCACCTCATACCTGGAACTTTACTTTTTTGGTGGCTTCATGTTTGATAAGAGTATCAGAGCTGTACTGGCTCCCCAATGGAGTACCACCAGGGTCTGCTGTTAGACCACCACAGACATAGTAGGGCCATTTTAGTCAGGAGCAAATTAACCCAACAGAAAGTCTTTGAAGGGTGGAAGGAAACCGGAGTACCATGCAAGCAAAAAGCAAACCATGGAGATAGTGTCTTGACAGGGTCTGAACACAGGATATCAGTGATTTGAGGCCAAATAAGCTAACCACTAAGGAAGGAATTCTTCAATAATGTGCTTTGATCATCGGTGCACCTCAAACCTTGGAACCTTTTTAGGCCCAGTTTAGTCAGGAGCAAGTTAACCTGAAAACATGTTTTGGAGGATGGGAAGAAACCAAAGCACCATGCAAGCAAAATGGCAACCATGGAGATGGAGTGCCTTGGCCAGGGTTTGAACGCAGCACCACAGCACTATGAGGCAAAAAAAGATAACCACTAAGCTGCCCTCAGTGAACACTTCCATGTCATTCTATGATTTACAGTGCTCCTCAAACCTTGGACCCTTGTTTTTGTGACTCCATGTTCGAAGAAAGAACTGGAGCTGCACTGGTCCCCCTATAGAGTGCCACAAGGGCACCTTGGCCAGGGTTTGAACACAGGACCTCAGCACTATGAAGCAAAAAAAAACTAACCACTAAGCCACTTGCAGTAAACACTTCCATCTCATGCTTTGGTTATCAGTGCTTCTCAAACATTGGAACCTTGTTTTATTGACTCTATGTTTGAAGCGTGAACTGGAGCTGCAATGGCCCCCAACGGAGGACCGTCAGGGTCTGTCATTGGATATTTAGATCCTTACAGACATATTCGACGGGAACCATTTAACCTACCAGCATGTCTTTGGAGGGTCAAAGAAAACCGGAATGCCATGCAAGTAAAAAGGCAACAATGGAGATAGTATCTTGGCAAGGGTTTGAACACAGGACCTCAGCACTATGAGGCCAAATAAGCTAACCACTGAGCCACCCACAGAGAACATGTCTAGGGTCCAACTTACCAGCATATCTTTGGAGTAGACACACAAGCAAAACAGCAACCATGTAGATATGTCCTGGCCAGGGTTTGAACACAGGGCCTTAGTGCTATGAGGCAAAAGACACTAACCACTAAGCCACCGCCACCTCATACTTTGGTTATCAGTGCACCTCAAACCTGGAACATTACTTATTTAGCGGCTCCATGTTTGACGAGAGTATCAGAGCTGCACTGGCTCCCCCATGGAGTGCCACTAGGGTCTGCTGTTAGACCCACGCAGTCATATTAGGGCCAATTTAGTCAGGAGCCAACTTACCCACCAGCAAGTCTTTGAAGGGTGGGATGAAACCGGAGTACCATGCAAGCAAAAAGGCAACCATGGAGATAGTGCCTTGGCCAGGGTGTGAACATAGAACATCAGCGGTATGAGGCCAAATAAGCTGACCACTAAGCCAGCCTCAAGGAACTCTTTAACCTTGTGCTTTGATCATTGGTGCACCTCAAACCTTGGAACCTTTTTAGGGCCAGTTTATTCAGGAGCAAATTAACCTAACAACATGTTTTTGGAGGATGGGAATAAACCGGAGTACCAAGCAAAACGGCAACAATGAAGAAAGTGCCTTGGCCAGGGTTTGAACGCAGGACCTCAGCACTATGAGGCAAAATAACCTAACCACTAAGCCTCAGTGAATGCTTCCACTTCATGCTTCAGTTAACAGTAGTCCTCATACCTTGGAGCCTTGTTTTAGTGACTCCATGTTCGAAGCGGGAACTGGAGCTGCACTGACCGCTCCACCAAATAGAGTGCCACCAGGGTGCCTTGGCCAGGGTTTGAGCACAGGACCTCAGCACTATGAAGCAAAAAAATCTAACCACTAAGCCACCTGTAGGGAACACTTCCATCATGCTTTGGTTATCAGTGCTCTCAAACCTTAGAACCTTGTTTTATTGACTCTATGTTTGAAGCGAGAACTAGAGCTGCAATGGCCCCCAACAGAGGGCCAGCCATTGGATTTTTTTGATACCTACAGACATATTAGATAAGAAACAATTAACCAGCATGTCTTTGAAGGGTGGGTGAAAACCAGAATGCCATGCAAGCATAGAGATAGTGTCCTGGCAAGGGTTTGAACGCAGGACCTCAGCACTATGAGGCCAAATAAGCTAACCACTGAGCCACCCACAGGTAACTCTTCCAGTGCCCAACTTACCGACATGTCTTTGGGGGGAGGGTGGGCGGAAACTGGCGTACCATACAAGCAAAACAGCAACCATGTAGCTATGTCCTGGCCAAGGTTTGAACACAGGACCTCAGTGATATAAGGCGAAAAACCTGACCACTAAGCCACCCGAAATAATAACCTCTATCTCATACTTTGGTTATCAGTGTACTTCAAACCTGGAAAATTACTTATTTAGTGGGTCCAGGTTTGAAGTGAGAACTAGAGCTGCACTGACCCCCCCCCAATAGAGTTCCGCCAAGGTTTGAATAAGCCACTGTGCTACCCATAAGACAAGTCAGAAGTCCTTTTGACATACGAATTCTGGTTTAGTGATTCAGGGATCCAAAGATTTGTGCAGTAATCCACAGCGAGCTTCCTCTACCAAAGACCGCTCACTGCTGCTCTCTCTACCTGTGCAGAGGAACTGGTTTTGTCTCCGCCCCCTCCTGTAGTTTTCTGCAGACATCCTGTAGTGGGTGGAGCCTGCTGGGCCCCTCCCACAGCTCTGCTCAGGCTATGTACAGCACAGTGATGATGTCATTGCTACTTTTATAAGGTAATATCTGGGTTTGTAAAGACATTTGATGCACAAAAAGTGGATTTATATCCTTTGTGTCTTTTTAAGAATATGTTGAAACGGAAGTTAAAAAAGAAGAATGGTGAACATTACTGTGGAGGCCACCTGTGTCCAATGTCTTTCTCAGAAGGACAATGCATATTTGTCAGTCTAATGGTGCGGAGTTGGAGTTTTGCTGCAGGCCACGCCCCGAAAACTGAAAGTGACATGTCTGTGTTACTCGTAGTGGAGATTCAATGAAAATATGGGCGGCACGTCTCCCACCTTTGTTTGGGACATGGAGGCCTCATTTTTCCAGCACAGGCACAGAGAATCATCTGAAGGGTCAGGACTCGTGTTTTTACAGGTGGAGGAGTGCTGTCAGGGGCGTGTGATGGACAGTTCTGTGATACATGGAGTGCTGCAGCAGCTGAAGTGTGATGCCAGGTACACCCGGGTCACACAATATGTTCAGATTGGATACAAACCTCGGTGCAGGTGTCAGCAGTGAGCAGCTGGGCGTACCGCTGACTGTCACTCAGGGCGGTCTCCTCCGGGGTCATTGGTGCCAGGCCCGCCACTTCTTCAAGCTTCTGCATTATACACAAACCGGCAGCTTCTTCCTGATCTACACCAATCTCCTTCCCCTTCTTCATTAACCCTTCCTGAACCTCTGCAACCTTCTGCCATTCCATCACCGGGGCCACAAAATGTTTCTGTGCTGGACCCCCAAACAGATCACCTTCCTGCACCCCTGTACCCTCAGACACCCCAAGTTCCCGCACCACTGTCCCCTCAGATACCCCAAATTTCTGCACAACTGTCCCCTCAGATACCCCAAATTCCCGCACCAATGTACCCTCAGACACCCCAAGTTCCTTCACAACTGTCCCCTCAGATACCCCAAATTCCTGCACCCCTGTACCCTCAGACACCCCGAATTCCTGCACCACTGTACCCTCAGATGCCCCTAATTCCTGCACCCCTGTACCTTCAGATACCCCTAATTCCTGCACCCCTGTCCCCTCAGACACCCCAAATTTCTGCACCACTGTACCCTCAGATACTCCTAATTCCTGCACCCCTGCCCCCTCAGACACCCCAAATTTCTGCACCACTGTCCCCTCAGATACCCCAAATTCCTGCACCCCTGTCCCCTCAGATACCCCAAATTTCTGCACAACTGTACCCTCAGATACTCCTAATTCCTGCACCCCTACCCCCTCAGACACCCCAAATTTCTGCACCACTGTCCCTTCAGATACCCCAAATTCCTGCACCACTGTTCCCTCAGATACCCCAAATTCCTGCACCCCTGTACCCTCAGATACCCCTAATTCCTGCACCCCTGTCCCCCCAGACACCCCAAATTCCTGAACCCCTGTCCCCTCAGACACCATAAATTCCTGCACTCTTGTCCCCTCAGACATCCCACCTGTCTGCATCCCTATCTCGTCACCTTCCTGCACCCCTGTCCTTCCACACAACTCACCTTCCCATACACCTGTCTTCTCAGACACCCCAAAATCCTGCACCCCTGACTCCTCACCTTTCTGTACTCCTGTCCGCTCAGACACCTCAAATTCCAGCATTCCTGTCCCCTCAGATACCCCAAATTGCAGCATTGCTGTCCCCTCAGACACCCCTAATTCCTGCACTCTTGTCCCCTCAGACATCCCACCTGTATGCACCCCTATCTCTTTACCTTCCTGCACCCCTGTCCCCTCAGACACCTGAAATTCCGGAAACCCTGTGCCCTCAGACACCCCAAAATCCCATACCCCTGTCCCCTCAGACACCTGAAATTCCAGCATTTCTGTCCCCTCAGCTACCCCAAATTTCTGCACTCTTGTCCCCTCAGAAAACCCACCTGTATGCACCCCTATCTCTTCACCTTCCTGCACCCCTGTCCTTCCACACAACTCCCCTTCCCATACACCTGTCTTCTCAGACACCCCAAATTCCTGTACCCATTTCCTTCCAGACACATCACCTTCCAGCACCTCTGTCCCCTCAGGCACCCCAAATTCTGGAAACCCTGTCCCCTCAGGCACCCCAAATTCCTGTACCCATTTCCTTCCAGACACATCACCTTTCAGCACCTTTGTCCCCTCAGGCACCCCAAATTCTGGAAACCCTGTCCCCTCAGGCACCCCAAATTCCTGTACCCATTTCCTTTCAGACACATCACCTTGCAGCACCTCTGCCCCCTCAGACACCCCAAATTCTGGAAACCCTGTCCCCTCAGGCACCCCAAAACCCCGCACCACTGTCCCCTCAGGCACCCCAAAACCCCGCACCACTGTCCCCTCAGGCACCCCAAACTCCAGCATTCCTGTGCCCTCAGATACCCCAAATTCCTGTACCCCTTTCCTTTCAGACACCTCACCTTCCAACACCCCTGTCCCCTCAGACACCTGAAATTTTGGAAACCCTGTCCCCTCAAGCACCCCAAAACCCTGCACCCCTTTCCTTCCAGACACTTCACCTTCCTGCACCCCTGTCCCCTCAGACACCCCAAATTCCTGCATTCCTGTCCCCTCAGACACCCCAAATTTCTGCATTCCTGTCCCCTCAGACACCCCAAATTCCTGAACCCTTGGTCCCTCAGACATCCCACCTGTCTGCCCCCCTATCTCTTCACCTTCCTGCCCCCCTGTCCTCCCACACAACTCCCCTTCCTTCACCCCTGTACCCCCAGACACCCCATATTCCTGCACCCCTGTCTCCTCAGCTTTCTTCACCCCTGTCCCCTCAGACACCTCTACCTCATGCGGCCCCCTCTGTCCTCCCCCCTCCTGAGGGCCCCTCCCCGCCTCCTCCTGCCCCCCCGGGGTCCCGGCCTGCACCCCGCCTCTCATCTCCCGGAGATCAGCCTGAGGTACCCGGCCCGGGAATTTCCACACAACGCCGGGCCTACGGTCCCGGCTCTCGCCTGTACTCTGCCGCCACCCGGCGTACGTTTTGGGGAACTGCAATCTAAAGTCTGACACCACCTAAATACCGTAGTACGTACTCCGCTCAGTCATTCTCTGCTGCCCCCAGTGGACAATCTGATGTACTCCCGCATACTGACAGAACTAAGCACGGTTCGTCAGCGCCAATCTGAAAACAAGTGGACAATAGGTAGAACTGCAGATTGCGATCGCTTCCCTTCCAGCGCCTGGACACTCCCGCCACCGTGTGGACATTCCTATGAACTGCAATCAAATTCATAAGAAAAATGCTTTGTCTGGCTTGACTTTTCCCGCCAAATTCAAGGCTGACCCTAAATCAGGGCCCAATCACCGATGGCCTGTCCATTGTGGGATCTTAGAGAGCCCCGTGTGAGGGCCAGATATAAAATAGACACTGGTATATGTAATGTAACACACAATAAGTAAATGCTTCACGCCACAACTGGAACACCATTGTAAATTACTGGAACCACATTTCTACACTCCTCTACCATCAGACAATCCACCCTTATGAACCCCTATACCACCAGACACCCCACTTTTCTACACACTTCTACCATCAGACAACCCACCCTCCCGAACCCCTATACCACCAGACACCCCACTTTTCTACACCCCTCTACCATCAGACAACCCACCCTCCCAAACCCCTATACCACCAGACACCCCACTTTTCTACACCCCTCTACCATCAGACACTCCACCCTCCTATACCAGACATCCCACATTCTTGAACCCCCAGTACCATCAGATACCCCTCTTTCATGAAACCCCAAATCATCAGACACACCTCCCTTCCTCAATCATTTCCCCTCAGACGCACCACCTTCCCAAACCCTTATACCATCAGGCAACCCATTCTCAACCCCTATACCATTAGACCACTCACATTTCGCTACCCCTGTCTCCTCAGACACCTCACTTTCTCTATCCGTGTCCTCGCAGTCAAATCACCTTCTTGCACCTCTGTCCCCTCAGACACCCAACCTTTCCATACTCCTGTCCCCTCAGACACCTCACCCTCCTACACCCCTCTACTATTAGACACCTTAACCTCCTGTACCCCTACACCATCGGACACCCTACCCCCTACACCTTTATACACCTGATACCTTAAACTCATGAACCCCTATACCATCAGACATCCCACCACCTACACCTTTCTACCATCAGACACCCCATCCTCCTGTACCCTTCTACCATCAGACACCTTAACCTCTATGACCCCTATACCACCAGACTCCCCACACCCCTGATGCCATCAGATCCCTTACTCCCCTGAACCCCTGTACCATCAGACCACCCACTTCTATACTCCTGTCCCCTCAAACATCTCACCTTTCTGGCCCTATCGCCCTACCTTTCTGCATCCGTTTCTCCTCCAACACCCCAATCTTCTACACCTATATGTCACCAAAAACTCTACCTTCCCACACCCGTCCCCTCAAAGGCCCCATTTTCCAGCACTCCTTCAGACACCTCACCTTCCTGTACCCCTGTCCTCTCAGATACCTTACCTTCCTGCATCCTGTGCCCCCCAAGTCACCCCATTTTCCTGCACCCCTTTCCTTCCAGACACCTCAGGTTCCTGCACCCCTGTCCTCTCAGACAACTCACCTTCCATTACAGGACTACTCCTGCCACGGTCTTGTAAATGTGAAGCATGCATTTCCATGCACATGTCCCTAAAGTCCCATACAGACTATTAGATTTTCTGCAGATTTTTGTCTTCAGATCTACCAAAACCATTTAGTGCAAGGGCCTGCCTGATTGCATACAAATTGAAACTCTTAAGGTTTGACCTCATACTGTATGGTTTTGGTAAATCTGAAGACAAAAATCTGCAGAAAATCTAACAGTGTGTATGGGGTCTAATGCACAGATGTGAAGGGGGCGTTCATTTTGGTTATTAAATAACATTGCTGGTGATCACAGGAGGTCACTCCCTACACAAATAATGCAAGCTGCGTTTTTCCCAGGACACTCAGACGCTTACTAGTAATAGGATCTGGCATTTTCCGGCTGTCTACATCCCCTTTAAAGAATCACCTCTCCCTTCCCTTTGCTTCCCTTCCCAGAGCCACTACAGGAAGTGAAAGTGAAGGAAATCTCTTCTTATGCCCCGTACACAGGAGCGGAAATTCTGCCAGCAAAAGTCCGATGTGAGCTTTTGGTCGGAAATTCCGACTGTGTGTATGCTCCATCGGACTTTTGCTGGCGGAATTTCTGCCAGCAAAAGATTGAGAGCATGTTCTCTATTTTTACGACGGAAAAAGTTCCGGACAGAAATTCCGATCGTCTGCAGCAATTCCGACGCGCACAATTCCGACGCATGCTCGGAAACAATTTGACGCATGCTCGGAAGCATTGAGCTTCATTTTCTCGGCTCGTCGTAGTGTTGTAAATCACCGCGTTCCTGACAGTCGAAAGTTCATAGAACTTTTGTGTGACCGTGTGTATGCAAGACAAGCTTGAGCGGAATTCCGTCGGAAAAACCATCCAAGATTTTTCTGACGGAAATTCCGCTCGTGTGTACGGGGCAATAGTTTACTAACGGATAGGCGTAGTCTATGGAACATTTCTCCTTATTGTTTGTTCTGGTGACAATGGCAAGACTCTAGATTACCCAATAATGGTCATCACCAGGACCAAGAGGGTAAAGCTGGCCATACATGGATCAAAATTCAGTTAGTACAGCAGAGACCGGACAAATTTCGATCTATGCATGGGCACTGTGGTTGTACAGAAGTCGATCTACCGAATGACTTCTATACAACCGCCAGGTTCAATTTTCCCCACTTTAACCTGCAGCGCTGTATTCTGATGCTCACTGTTAGAATACAATAGATTACCTCGAATGTGTGGATGGAGGAATCAAGTCAGTTTACTTTTTCATTCAACCCGCTCATTGAACAAAAAAAAAAACGGAATAACTGCAACTGTCTTGTTGCCTAAATCTCCACAGTAAGGACACCACAATTAAAAAAAAAAAAACCTGTCAGGACTTCCAACCCTTGCCTGCTGCAGCCAAATTAAAATAAAAAAAAGGTTTGGGTGTCAAAGCGGAGCTCCACCCGAAAGGGGAAGTTCCGCTTTAAGTACTCTTCCCCTCCTCCCCTGCCACATTTGGCATGTCATTTTTTAGGGGGGAGCAGGTACCTTGTTTTGGCAGGTACCCGCTCCCATTTTGATCACCTAGGACAGTGATGGTGAACCTTGGCACCCCAGATGTTTTGGAACTACATTTCTCATGATACTCAATTACACTGCAGAGTGCATGAGCATCATAGGGAAATGTAGTTCAAAAACAATTGTGGGGCTACCACTGACCTAGGAGATCCAAACAGACATTCTCCTCTCCCCTCCCTCCCTGCAGTCTTCTGAGACATGTCACAGGTCCCAGAAGACCACATGATCCTTCAGAAGGCGCATGCACAAGAGGCACCCAGCCGTGAAGCCACCAGCTGTCATAGCCAGGTGCCCACAGTTGAGATGCCGGCGACGGGGAGAAAGGACGGCTTGAGGCTGGAATTACGCCTAAGCACTTTTAGTGCTTTTTTGCATTTTGCAGATTTGCACTACAGAACGTGTTCCATTGGAAACCATGTTAAATGGACTGTAGTGCAAATCTGCAAAATGCAAAAAGCACTAAAAATGCATAGATGTGAATCCAGCCTTAGTGAGCATATTGCTGGATTGTGGGACAGGTGAGTGTCTAGTAAAAGTAAGCAGCTACAGTTTTTGTAGCTGCTGACTTTTAATAAACACAAAAACGACTGGAGCTCCGCTTTAAGCAAGCCATACATGTATTGAAAATCATCTGGTTCATCAGGGAACGGCCAAATTTTGAGTCATGTATGGGCAAGCCTGGATGTACAGAAGTCAATCTATCAATCGACTTCTGAACAGATCTGAATAGAACTATCAATCAACTTCTGAACAACCACCCTGTCAGGTTTTTCCCCGAATGATCAGTGCCAACGGCTATAGCCAGCAACACTGATCATTGTGTTCTTTATGGCAGGAAAGGCTCCTCGGCATGAGAATGCAATAGCACAGCGGGAGAGATTCCATCACCCACCTCGAAAACATGATTCAAATCGCTGCAAAATGCCGGACTCGTTTGCAATGCCATTACTTCCTAGTGGCGCCATGATTTTGTCGCGATTGTTGCGCGACAAACCCAACGCGCTACTCCTGTTGCTCAAAAAAGGAACATGAACCTCTTTTGGGCGACAGCGTCGGGCATTGTGATTTGCTGCAACTGCAGCGCGATTTGTGGTGCAATTGGGGTGCCATTAGAAGTAATGGCATCGCAAACGCGTCCCGCATTTTGCAGCGATTTGGAATCGCAGCGATTCTGCACGCGATCAGGTGTGAACAGAGCCTGAAGATTAACTAAACCTCCAATTCTTCAGAACGAAGGAAGCTGCCATCTTAGTCTGAACTGAAGATGCTATGCTGCTCCACATGTCCATTTATGACACCAGTTCAGTTGAGGAGCATAAGCAGCTGTTATCAATCATGGCATGCGTTGAATGCTACGGTTTTGAGAAACATTTAAATTGATGTATTTATTTTTGCCTTAAAAGCCCAAATTAACCTTTAGTTTAAATAAGCCAAATACATTTCAGGAACATAATACCAACAGATGTGTTAAGTCTTACAGCTTTTATTACTTAGAAAACAGCCACAGCCTGAGCAGAAAGGCCTATCCCCTGCCAGCATTCTGCAGAGAAGTCGGCATGCTCTCTGTAGGGAAGTAATGATCTCCCTCTGCTGAGTCAAAGCTCTCTGGGCATGATCTTTGCCGACTGCAGAACTATAGACTGACTCTGTACAGGGAGTGTCAGACTTCTATAGAAAGACCACGGCTTATATACGGAGAGGACAAGGTCCATCTCTTCAGGATTGTGGCAGGGGACAGGCTTTCTACTTTTTTTGATGAAGAAATTCGAACTATAAGACTTTGCATACCTTTTCTTTTGATGCAACTAAATGTGTAAATATATATATATATATATATATATATATATATATATATATATATATATATATATATATTTATATATACATATACAGGGCTTTTTTTCAGGGGGAACTTGGTGAACTCAGTTCCACCACCTCTGGCTCAGACCCTTTGGTGCCTGCTCACCACAATCACTTGTAAACACAGAAGTCTGGTTTCTCTGTTTACAAGTGATATCTCTGCACTCTGTATGTAATGCAATCCTGGTATTTAATGCCCCTTTAAGACCCTCCTACTGTTTTCGTGAAATTTGACTGAACACAATCACTATCTGTTGTTTGAGAAAAAAAGCCCTGTATATATATATATATATATATATATAATTTTGACAAAACTGAGTTTTATAGAACATTTGTTTAGCTCATTACATGAAAGTAAGGTTAATAATATAACTTAGATTACAAAATCTTCGGTTTTACTCAAATTAGTTTAATGCAAAAATGAATACATCCCACAACAAAAACTGCTACATCTAGTATTTTCTATGACCTCCATGATTTGTAAGGACAGCACCAAGTCTTCTAGGCATGGAATGAACAAGTTGGCGACATATTGCAACATCTATCTTTTTTCCATTCTTCAAGAACAACTTCTTTTAGAGCCTGGATGCGGCATGGAGAGTGATGCTCAACTCGACTCTTCAGAATTCCCCATAGGTGTTCCACCGATTGGGTTCAGATCAGGAGACATACTTGACCACTGAATCACTTTCATCCTGTTCTTCTTCAGAAATGCAACAGTGGCCTTGGATGTGTGTTTTGGATCATTGTCATGTTGGAAAAGTGCACGACGACCAAGGGCGTCCAGAGTGATGATAGCATCTTTTCTTTCACTATAGAGCAGTACATTTGTGAACTCATGACACCATCAATGAAGTGCAGCTCCCCAACACCAGCAACACTCATGCAGGCCAACAGAAGGACACCACCACCACCATGTTTCACTGTAGGCACCATGCATTTTTTCCTTTGTACTCCTCACCTTTGCAACGCCATGCAGTTTTAATGCCATCCGTTTCAAAAACATTTATCTTGGTCTCATCACTCCAGAGTACAGAGGCCCGATAGTCGTCTTCTTTTTCAACATGGGCCCTGGCAAATTCTAGGTGGGCTTTTTTTGTGCATGGGCTTTAGGAGAGGCTTCCTTCATGGATGACACCCATGCATGCCATTCCTCTGCAGTGTACGCCGTATTGTGTCATGGGAAACAATCACCCCAGTTTGGCTTTCTACTTCTTTAGCTAATGGCAGTGAACATGCATGGCGATTTTCTTCAACCCTTCTCATCAGAAGACGCTTATGTCGAGGTTTTAACTTCCGTGGACGGCCTGAACATCTCTGTGAGACAGTTGCAGTTCCATCTTTATTAAATTTTTGTTACGGTATTCTGACTGATCTTCTTGTAGCGTTCACCTTTCTTGTGTAAAGAAATTATTTCTTTCTCAGGCCTTGTGACATTTTTCTTCAATGTGGTGCCATTGCTGAAAGCATGAAGTGGGAGGGGTTTTCGTTAAGTAACGCCCTTTTATAATCACCTGTCTTCTGGACACCTGTTTAATGAATAATTAGACTCACCTGTAGTTGAATTCTTATAAATTAGGATTTGGTTGTCAAAAATGTAGCTTTGTCTCCTTAGGGCTGGTTCACACTAGTGCAATGCCAGACATCGCATGTGATTCGCACTGCATTGCTGTGCAGATCTCATGCGATGTCTGTGCGATGCAGATTCAGCCTGTATGGCTGAATCCGCATCGCATTCGGACCAAACTCTTTTTTTGTCGGCACCAGAATCGGATCGCATGTGTGTTCACACCCACGCAATCCAATTCTGCATATCACGCTGCGCTTTAAAAACTGATTGCAGGGGTGTCGTTAACTTAACATACACTCCGCAATTAGTTTGCATGTACAGGTTTGCGATTTAGATGTGGTGCGGATTTTGTAGCACAATTGCTGTGAATTTGCACCACATCTGGTGTGAACCCGCCCTAAGACTTTCATTGGGGTGTAAATTTTTAAGTGCAGCAATCCTTTGAACTTTTCTTATGTGTGTGTGTATATAAATATATATATATATATATATATATATATATATATACACATTGGAACCTCGGATTACGAGTAACGAACGTTTCGCAATAGGAACACTGTATTTTTAAAAATCGTAACTCGGTCTGCGAGTGTTGTCTGGCAAAACGAGCACAATTCAGGCCAAAGCGGTGTGCAGTACCGCGTTTGGCCTGAGGTGGGGGGGGGGGCGCCGGACCCGAGCAGAGCCAAACGTCACGTTTGGAAATGCACGGAAAGGCCCGAGCACAGCGCGGCTGACCTCGGCAAATCTCGGGTAGGAAGTCTTTCCGAGGTTAGCCGAGGTCCGCTGAAGTGTGCTCTGGCCTTTTCGGCTGTTTCCGAGGCTCTCCGCCCCCCCCCCCACCTCTGGCCGCATGCGGTATTGCATCCCATTGAAGTCAATGCGGAACTAATTATTTTTGTTTCCATTGACTTTAATGGGAAAACTAGCTTTGATATGCGAGTACTTTGGATTACGAGCATACTCCTGGAACGGATTATGCTCGTAATCCGAGGTTCCACTGTATTTATTTATTGATTGATTGATTTTTCTAAATTCCGAACTTCTCTTTAAGCCTAGGTTCACACTTGTGCGATGCGGGAACCAGCGCGATTACAGCACCGGTTCCCGCATCGCATCTCTCCCGCAGGCAGTTCACACTGCCCTCTGTGAACCGGGTGTCAATACATCGTTAATGACACCCCCAGATCGGTTCACAGATCGCAGTGCAAACTGTGAACTCGCACAGGAATTGGATCGCATAGGTGAGAACACCCATGCCATTCGATTCCAGTGCGGGACAAAAAGAAAAGTCCCTGCACTATTTTCGTGCGAATCCAATGAGAGTTCAGCCATACAACTGTATGGCTAAACTCGCATTGCACAAACATCGCATGCGATCGGCACCGCAGTGCGGGTGCGAATCACACGCGATGTCTGTGTTCGCACTATTGTGAACATGGGCTTAATTAAACCTTTTTCCTTGAGAATCACTTTGAATTGATGGGATATGATCACCATGTAAGGGGTCCGTATAGTGAACTTGGTGTTGAGTTATTCACTTTACAGTCAACACAGAGGACAAGGGGGCACTCTTTACATCTAGAGGAAAAGAGATTTCATCTCCAAATACTGAAAGGTTTCTTCACAGTAAGAGCTGTGAAAATGTGGAATAGACTCTATCAAGAGGTGGTTCTGGCCAGCTCAGTAGATTGCTCTAAAAGGCCTGGATTCTTTCCTAAATATACATAATATAACTGGGTACTGACATTTATAGGTAAAGTTAATCAAGGGGAAATTCCAATTGCCTCTCTGGGATCAGGAAGGAATTTTTTGTCCTGCTGTAGCAAATTGGATCATGCTTTTCTGGGGTTTTTTTTGCCTTCCTCTGGATCAACTGTGGGTATAGGCTTGGGTATATGGGATTGTATGATATTTTTTATTTTTATTTATTTTTTTTTATGGTTGAACTAGATGGACTTGTGTCTTTTTTCAACCTAACTATGTAACTATGAATTTCGTATAATGCAAAATGTGAGCCTGCCAACACAGGTAAGAGCACATGTGAACTATGGTGAGGTAATCTAAACCACAACAGGAAACGAGAGATAGAAGAAAACAGCAGACGACTCCAACTATAAATGAATCCCGACTTTGGGGTAGAACAGACTCAATTCTACTCAATAGCAAAAAAAGAAAAAAAAAAAATGTAAAAAGGTTGAGAATTTGCCACTAGATGGTGCTACAACCAAACAAATCATACAGACATTGCCCTCGGGCGACTTTGCAGTTGGACTTTTTCATTTTCTAAAAACAGCTTCGCAACCTTTTTTAACACGGAGGAACCCTTGAAATAACTTTCAGGTCTCAGGGAAACCCCTGCTAATATTTACCATATCTACAGCTCACGATACCTGGCGGTCAGTGGGAATAGCGATCCCTTTACAGATGGCGAAAAAAATCTTTTGGTATCAGTAGCTACTACGGATGCACCGCTGCCAATTCCAAGCATTTGCGCGATCATCAGTACTCGCTCAAATGCTCCTGATACCGATACTTTGCGGTGCGATTTGCATCAATACAAAATGAATGTGCGCAAATCACACAGAAAAGTACCGCATACGATTTGAACATGAATGCGGTGCGATTCCTGTCCGAATAGCAAGCGATCTCCCCCACCGCACTCGTGTGTGTGTGTATAGAAAGGGAAAAGCGCCATCTAGTGGGCAGTTTATTAAAAATGTTAGAACTCACAGTAGATATCTGGCCAAATGCAAAATCTGCACAGGTGTCGGTCCTGCCGATGGTAGCAAATCGCGCCCGCCCTATACCCATGGGGTCCCAGAACTTCTCCTTCAGCCCTGTGAGCACCTCCAGCGGCTGCGATTTTCTACTATCGGGAGGACCGGGACACCTACGCATATTTTTGGCCAGATATGTACCGTGAGTTCTAACATTTTTAATAAACTACCCACTAGATGGCACTTTTCCCCTTCTATACACATACACAGAAGCAGTGGGGTTTGAAATCACGTGCGATTTGGACAGGAATGCGGTCTTTGAAGTGCGATTTGTGCCAATTTTGTTTTTTTGTACTGACGCAAATTGCCCCACAAAGTATCGGTACTCGGTATCGGGGAGTACTTGATCGAAAGTAGCGGTACTCACTATGGGATCTTTAGCATCTTATGGGCCTAATTTTTAAAAGAGATTATATGGGGGTCGTTTGCCATGACCATATATTCACTTCTATAGCTTGTTGAATTCAGATTTTTTTGACTTTTAGGGGGGCTGACTCGTAATTTTGTACTAACTTCAAGGACCCAAATATAAATTCTCTTGGGTTGCTATGAGTTTCCATACACGAAATGTTACAGAGCATCCAAGAACCTAGATACAGAAAATTTAATTTTCGGACCTTTTTTTAAAGGTCTTGAATGAAAATAGCGGTACTGACCATAGGCATGCGCAGGGGTGTTCCAGACGTGCCTGGGCACACCCTAATGACTATGTGCGTTGCCGATTCCCCCTACTTCATGGGCTCCCCCTGCATTGCTGCTGGCTTCCCCCCTCTCCTCCCCCCCCCCCCCCGGCTGCTGGGGGGGGGATGTTTCAGGATGGGGAGCGGGGGGGGGGGATAATAAATAGTTCCTTTCTAAATGAACACTCACTCACTATGTCGATTTGTAACTGAAGCATAGTAAACCGTTTACTATGCTTCGGTTTGTGAATGATCAGGAAGCCACTCAGCACACAACATCTTAGTACTTACAGTAACAAACTTTTTTTTATGGCATCCATTGAGTGACACAGGAAGTTTTAAACCCTCGGGTTATCTTTCCACCTACGGGAGGATTAGGCACTAGCCAACAGAAAATTTTTTAGACCAAGCCAAGATAACTCCTGCTACCAGCATGGCTCAGTTTTGTTATAAAGTAGAACTGAGGGCATGATCGTGAACTTAGGAGAAGGTAAGTGTCCCCTAATTGACGAAGAAAAGGTACAAAAATCCAACAGTAAGACTTATGCCCTGTACACACGATAGGATTTTCCGATGGAAAATGTGTGATAGGACCTTCTCGGCTCGTTGTACGTGTTGTACATCACCGCGTTCTTGACGTTCGGAATTTTTGGCCAACATTTGTGTGACCGTGTGTATGCAAGACAAGTTTGAGCCAACATCCGTTGGAAAAAATCCATGGATTTTGTTGTCGGAATGTCCTATTAACCACTTGCCGACCGGGCCATTGCCGAAAGACGGCAACAGCGCGGTCGGCTAGTTCTGGGTGGACGTCCATGGACGTGATTCCAGAACGATGCTCCCGCGCGCCCCCTGGGGCGCGCACTCGGGAACATCCGTGACCGCCGGGTCCAGAGGACCCGGCGCATCACGGATTACGGTAAATAGCCGCTGATCGCGGCCGTTTACCACGTGATCGTTCCGTCAAATGACGGAGCGATCACATGTCAACAGACCGGCGTCATCTGATGACGCCGGTTCCTCCCTCCCCTCTCTGTACCGATCGGTACAGTGCGAGGGGAGAGGGGGAGGGATCGGATGGCAGCACCGCTGTGGGCTGCATGTGTAGTGCCCACAGCGGTGCTCAGTGACATTTGCAGTCACATTCATCCATCCCTCCATGCTCAGCCAACCCTGCAATACTCTGCATACCACCCTGCAATACTCTGCATACCACCCTGCAATACTCTGCACTATACCCTGCAATACTCTGCATACCACCCTGCAATACTCTGCATACCACCCTGCAATACTCTGCATAACACCCTGCAATACTCTGCATACCACCCTGCAATACTCTGCATAACACCCTGCAATACTCTGCATACCACCCTGCAATACTCTGCATACCACCCTGCAATACTCTGCATAACACCCTGCAATACTCTGCATACCACCCTGCAATACTCTGCATACCACCCTGCAATACTCTGCATACCACCCTGCAATACTCTGCATAACACCCTGCAATACTCTGCATAACACCCTGCAATACTCTGCATAACACCCTGCAATACTCTGCACTATACCCTGCAATACTCTGCATAACACCCTGCAATACTCTGCATACCACCCTGCAATACTCTGCATACCACCCTGCAATACTCTGCATACCACCCTGCAATACTCTGCATAACACCCTGCAATACTCTGCATACCACCCTGCAATACTCTGCATAACACCCTGCAATACTCTGCAATATACCCGGGCACTACTCTGCAATATACCCGGGCACTACTCTGCAATATACCCGGGCACTACTCTGCAATATACCCGGGCAATACTCTGCAATATACCCGGGCAATACTCTGCAATATACCCGGGCAATACTCTGCAATATACCCGGGCAATACTCTGCAATATACCCCGCAATACTCTGCAATATACCCCGCAATACTCTGCAATATACCCCGCAATACTCTGCAATATACCCCGCAATACTCTGCAATATACCCCGCAATACTCTGCAATATACCCGGCAATACTCTGCAATATACCCGGCAATACTCTGCAATATACCCGGCAATACTCTGCAATATAGCCCGCAATACTCTGCAATAGCCCGCAATACTCTGCAATAGCCCGCAATACTCCGCAATTTTTAACCAGTTCCCGCCCACAGTCATATGACGTCCTTGACTTTGAGCGGGTATATCTGAATGATGGGTGCAGCTACAGGCATCATTCAGATATCAGCTTTTTCAGCCGGCGATTTCCTACAACATAGGAATGATCATGGCTGCTGTTCCACTGCTTGATCATTCTTATGGGAGGCGAGAGGGGACGCCCCCCCCTTCCCGCCACCCTCCGGTGCTTCTACCGACTCACCGCTACGATCGAAGCCAAGATCGTTTTTTTTTTATTATTATTTCATGCTTCCCAGCCTAGAGGTGAGATGTGGGGTCTTATTGACCCCATATCTCACTGTAAAGAGGACCTGTCATGCCATATTCCTATTACAAGGATGTTTACATTCCTTGTAATAGAAATAAAAGTGATCAAAAAAATTTTTTTTGGGGGGGAAAGTGTCAAACTAAAATAAATAAAGTAAAATAAACAATAAAAAAAAAAAAAAAAATTTTTAAAGCGCCCATGTCCGTGTGCTCGCATGCAGAAGCGAACACATACCTAAGTCCCGCCCACATATGAAAACGGTGTTCAAACCACACATGTGAGGTATCGCTGCGATCGGTAGAGCGAGAGCAATAATTTTGGCCCTAGACCTCCTCTGTAACTCAAAACATGTAACCAGGAAAAAATTTTAAAGCGTCACCTATGGAGATTTTTAAGTAGCGACGTTTGGCACCATTCCACAAGCGTGTGCAATTTTGAAGGGTGACATGTTGGGTATCTATTTACTCGGCGTAACTTCATCTTTCACATTATGCAAAAACATTGGGCTAACTTTACTGTTTTGTTTTTTTTTAAAGCACAAAACTGTTTCTTTCCCCAAAAAAACGCGTTCAAAAAATTGCTGCACAAATACCGTGCGAGATAAAAAGTTGCAACAACCACCATTGTATTCTCTAGGGTCTTTGCTAAAAAAAATATATATAATGTTTTGGGGTTCTATGTAATTTTCTAGCAAATAAATGATGATTTTTACATGTAGGAGAGAAATGTCAGAATTGGCCTGGGCGCTCCAGAACGCCTGGAGGTGCTCCCTGCATGTTGGGCCTCTGTATGTGGCCACGCCAGGGGCGGACTGACCATTCGGTCGATCGGACGCCGACCGAGGGCCCGCAGCCAGTAGGGGGCCCGGGAGACATGCTCGTCGGATCTAGGGGTATGCTGCTGGGCGTGCTGCGGACCTGCGGTGGAGCCGTTCTGCCGACTGCCGCGGGGGGGGGGTGCGGGGGGATGAGGCGGGCATCTCCTCTTTTAGTTTGGGATGCAGTGAGGGGAGTGGGAGGCGGCGATCAGCAGCTCTATGGTGCTTGCAGCATCTCCCGGGGACTTGTATTTCTCCTCCAGATTGTAGAGTGGAAAGGGGAGGGGCCTCTGACCCGGGCAGCTACAAGTTTCACTCTCTGCTTGTACACTGATGCCGACTGCTGCCCGGGTCAGAGGCCCCTCCCCTATCCACTGTACAGAATCAGAAGGAGGACTACAAGCCCCAGTGAGATCCACAGGCACCATAGAACTGCCGATCGCCACCTCCCCCTTGGGTTGGAGCTGCACAGCCAGGTACAGGGGAACCTCTGGGGGGGTTAAGTCTGGGGACCCTGATGTATGGGGGGCTCTCTGGGGACCCTGATGTATGGGGGGGCTCTCTGGGGACCCTGATGTACGGGGGCTCTCTGGGGACCCTGATGTATGGGGGGGCTCTCTGGGGACCCTGATGTATGGGGGGGGCTCTCTGGGGACCCTGATGTATGGGGGGCTCTCTGGGGACCCTGATGTATGGGGGGGCTCTCTGGGGACCCTGATGTACGGGGGGCTCTCTGGGGACCCTGATGTATGGGGGGGCTCTCTGGGGACCCTGATGTATGGGGGGGGCTCTCTGGGGACCCTGATGTATGGGGGGCTCTCTGGGGACCCTGATGTATGGGAGGCTCTCTGGGGACCCTGATTTATGGGGGGCTCTCTGGGGACCCTGATTTATGGGGGGGCTCTCTGGGGACCCTGATGTATGGGGGTGCTCTCTGGGGACCCTGATGTATGGGGGGAGGCTCTCTGGGGACCCTGATGTAAGGAGGAGGCTCTCTGGGGACCCTAATGTAAGGATGAGGCTCTCTGGGGACCCTGATGTATGGGGGAATGCTCTCTGGGGACCCTGATGTATGGGGGGAGGCTCTCTGGGGACCCTGATGTATGGGGGGCTCTCTGGGGACCCTGATGTAAGGACGAGGCTCTCTGGGGACCCTAATGTAAGGACGAGGCTCTCTGGGGACCCTGATGTAAGGAGGAGGCTCTCTGGGGACCCTGATGTTTGGGGGGGCTCTCTGGAGACCCTGATGTATGGGGGGGCTCTCTGGGGACCCTGATGTATGCGGGGGCTCTCTGGGGACCCTGATGTACGGGGGGCTCTCTGGGGACCCTGATGTATGGGGGGGCTCTCTGGGGACCCTTATGTATGGGGGGGGCTCTCTGGGGACCCTGATGTATGGGGGGCTCTCTGGGGACCCTGATGTATGGGAGGCTCTCTGGGGACCCTGATTTATGGGGGGCTCTCTGGGGACCCTGATTTATGGGGGGCTCTCTGGGGACCCTGATGTATGGGGGGGGCTCTCTGGGGACCCTGATGTATAGGGGGGGCACTCTGGGGACCCTGATGTATGGGGGGGGCTCTCTGGGGACCCTGATGTATGGGGGGAGGCTCTCTGGGGACCCTGATGTAAGGAGGAGGCTCTCTGGGGACCCTAATGTCAAGGACGAGGCTCTCTGGGGACCCTGATGTATGGGGGAATGCTCTGGGAGGCTCTCTGGGGACCCTGATGTATGGGGGGCTCTCTGGGGACCCTGATGTAAGGACGAGGCTCTCTGGGGACCCTAATGTAAGGACGAGGCTCTCTGGGGACCCTGATGTAAGGAGGAGGCTCTCTGGGGACCCTGATGTTTGGGGGGGCTCTCTGGAGACCCTGATGTATGGGGGGGCTCTCTGGGGACCCTGATGTACGGGGGGCTCTCTGGGGACCCTGATGTATGGGGGGGCTCTCTGGGGACCCTGATGTATGGGGGGGGCTCTCTGGGGACCCTGATGTATGGGGGGCTCTCTGGGGACCCTGATGTATGGGAGGCTCTCTGGGGACCCTGATTTATGGGGGGCTCTCTGGGGACCCTGATTTATGGGGGGCTCTCTGGGGACCCTGATGTATGGGGGGGGGGCTCTCTGGGGACCCTGATGTATGGGGGGGGCTCTCTGGGGACCCTGATGTATGGGGGGAGGCTCTCTGGGGACCCTGATGTAAGGAGGAGGCTCTCTGGGGACCCTAATGTAAGGACGAGGCTCTCTGGGGACCCTGATGTATGGGGGAATGCTCTGGGAGGCTCTCTGGGGACCCTGATGTATGGGGGGCTCTCTGGGGACCCTGATGTAAGGACGAGGCTCTCTGGGGACCCTAATGTAAGGACGAGGCTCTCTGGGGACCCTGATGTAAGGAGGAGGCTCTCTGGGGACCCTGATGTATGGGGGGGCTCTCTGGGGACCCTGATGTATGGGGGGGCTCTCTGGGGACCCTGATGTATGGGGGGGCTCTCTGGGGACCCTGATGTATGGGGGGGCTCTCTGGGGACCCTGATGTATGGGGGGGCTCTCTGGGGACCCAGATCTTTGGGGGGCTTTCTGGGGACCCAGATCTATGGGGGGCTCTCTGGGACCCTGATGTATAGGGGGGCTCTCTGGGGAGTTGACCCTGATGTATGTGGGGCTCTCTGGAGACCTTGATGTATGGGGGGGCTCTCTGGAGACCTTGATGTATGGGGGGGCTCTCTGGGGACCTTGATGTATGGGGGGGCTCTCTGGGGACCTTGATGTATGGGGGGGGGCTCTCTGGGGACCTTGATGTATGGGGGGGCTCTCTGGGGACCCTAATGTAAGGGGGGTTTCTCTGGGGACCCTGATGTAAGGAGGGGGCTCTCTGGGGACCTTGATGTAAGGAGGGGGCTCTCTGGGGACCCTGATGTAAGGAGGGGGCTCTCTGGGGACCCTGATGTAAGGAGGGGACTCTCTGGGAACCCTGATGTAAGGAGGAGGCTCTCTGGGGACCCTGATGTAAGGAGAAGGCTCTCTGGGGACCCTGATGTTTGGGGGGGCTCTCTGGAGACCCTGATGTATGGGGGGCTCTCTGGGGACCCTGATGTATGGGGGGGGGCTCTCTGGGGACCCAGATCTATGGGGGGCTCTCTGGGGACCCAGATCTATGGGGGGCTCTCTGGGGACCCAGATCTATGGGGGGCTCTCTGGGGACCCAGATCTATGGGGGGCTCTCTGGGACCCTGATGCATGGGGGGGCTCTCTGGGGAGTGGACCCTGATGTATGTGGGGCTCTCTGGAGACCTTGATGTATGGGGGGGCTCTCTGGGGACCTTGATGTAAGGGGGGCTCTCTGAAGACCTTGATGTAAGGGGGGGCTCTCTGAAGACCTTGATGTATGGGGGATTTCTCTGGGGACCCTGATGTAAGGAGGGGGCTCTCTGGGGACCTTGATGTAAGGAGGGGTCTCTCTGGGGACCCTGATGTAAGGAGGGGGCTCTCTGGGGACCCTGATGTAAGGAGGAGGCTCTCTGGGGACCCTGATGTAAGGAGGAGGCTCTCTGGGGACCCTGATGTAAGGAGGAGGCTCTCTGGGGACCCTGATGTAAGGGGAGGCTCTCTGGGGACCCTGATGTAAGGAGGAGGCTCTCTGGGGACCCTGATGTAAGGGGAGGTTCTCTGGGGACCCTGATGTAAGGAGAGGCTCTCTGGGGACCCTGATGTAAGGGGAGGCTCTCTGGGGACCCTGATGTAAGGGGAGGCTCTCTGGGGACCCTGATGTAAGGGGAGGCTCTCTGGGGACCCTGATGTAAGGGGAGGCTCTCTGGGGACCCTGATGTAAGGGGAGGCTCTCTGGGGACCCTGATGTAAGGGGAGGCTCTCTGGGGACTTGTTTACATAGGCAGACCACAGTTCTGCCTCTGTTGGAAACGATCGTCGGGGCCTGGCGGACATGGGGTCCTCCGGACCCGCTGGTTAGCTCTCGGTGTGTCCAATCACAGCGGCAGCAGGTCAAACAGCATGCAGACCCGCAAGTGCAGAATCAAGTACCTGTACATGATTCTGCTCACAGGAGACGCAGCCCTGCAGTAAATGTATGTGGTTAAAGTGAGTTTATTTTTCTTTAATCTTTAAACATTTATTTTGAACATGAAGTAGAGAAATTCTGTGACCAATGCATGTAATGTAGCAGTGCAATATATACGTGGGGCTTTGTGAGGGTGTGGCTTGTGTGTGGGTGGGTGGGGACTAAGGGGGCCCCATGAGCCCCTATTGCCCGGGGGCCCCATGAGTTGTCAGTCCGCCCCTGGGCCACGCTGTGTAAAAGTCTCACATATGTGGTATCGCCATACTCGGGAGTAATAGCAGAATGTGTTTTGGGGTGTAATTTGTGGTATGCATATGCTGTGTGTGAGAAATAACCTTCCAATATGACAATTTTGTGAAAAAAAAAAAAGAAAAAAAAAAATCTTGATTTTGCAAAGAATTGTGGGAAAAGATGACAATTTCAAAAAAACTCACCATGCATCTTTCTAAATACCTTGGAATGTTTTCTTTCCAAAAAGGGGTCATTTGGGGGGTATTTGTACTTTTCTGGCATGTTAGGGTCTCAAGAAATTAGATAGGCCGTCAGTAATTCAGGTGTGATCAATTTTCAGATATTGGCACCGTAGCTTTTGGACTCTCTAACATTCACAAAGACCAAATAATATACACCAAGTTGTACTTATTTTTACCAAAGATATGTAGCGGTATAAATTTTGGCCAAAATTTACGAAGAAAAATTACTAATTTGCTAAATTTTATAACAGAAACAAAGAAAAATTCATTTTTTTACCAAATTTTCAGTCTTTTTTCTTTTATAGCGCAAAAAATAAAAAACCCAACGGTGATTAAATACCACCAAAAGAAAGCTCTATTTGTGTGAAAAAAAGGATAAAAATTTCATATGGGTAAAGTGTTGTATGACTGAGTAATTGTCATTCAAAGTGTGAGAGCACCGAAAGCTGAAAATTGGTCTGGTTAGGAAGGGGGTTTAAGTGCCCAGTGGTCAAGTGGTTAATGTCCGACCGTGTGTACGGGGCATTAAAGTGCAACTGACAGCAACACCTCAAACAAATGCTACCAGGCAAATAAAAAAAAAACAAATTATTATTATTATAATTATTTACAGCGGAACCTTGGATTACGAGTATAATCCGTTCCAGGAGAATGCTTGTACTCCAAAGCACTCGCATATCAAAGTGAGTTTCCCCATAGAAGTCAATGGAAATGAAGATAATTCGTTCCACATTGACTTCTATTGCATGCAATACTGCATGTGGCCAGAGGTGGGGGGCGCCGGAGAGCCTCGGAAATACTCGGAAAGACTCGGAAACAGAGTATTTCTGAGCGATTCCGAGTATTTCCGAACGGCTCCGAACCATTCCGAGTGTTACCAGCGCCCCCGCACCTCTGGCCAAACGCGGAACTGCACACCCCAATAGCTTGAATTCTGCTAGTTTTGCAAGACAACACTCGCAAACCGAGTCAGAATTTAAAAAAAAAAAAAAGTTGCTCGTCTTTCAAAACGCTCATTAACCATGTTACTTGTTAACCAAAGTTCCACTGTACGGGATTTATATAGTGTCAACAGCTTGCCCAGCACTTTAGAACATGAGGGCAGACAGTACAATTACAATACAGGAGGAATCAGAGGGCCCCGATCGTTAGAGCTTACAATCTAAGAGGGAGGGTCAAGTGATACAAAAAGGTAATAACTGTGGGGGATGAGCTGATGGAGAAAATAAAAGTACAGTTGTTAGGTGTAGGCTTCTCTGAAGAGGAGGGTTTTCAGGGATCGTCTAAAAGCAGAGTATCGGACAGTTTGGGGTAAGGAGTTCCATAGGATGGGAGAGGCTCTGGAAAAGTCCTGAAGGCGAGCATGGGAGAAGGTGAAGAGGGAGCTAAAGAGCGGGAGGTCTTGGGAGGAAGGAAGAGAACGATCAGGTTTATATTTTTGAGTCTAGGCTAGTGATGGTGGGGCTGAGTAGTGGATGGCTTTGTAAGAAATGGGACCTGCCTGCAGCTTATAGAGCGGCCTGAAGGACCTTGCACCAGAAGCTGGCATCAGATGAGACCGAAACGTTCTCCTGACAGAACATACGGAATGTGCAAACAGAAGACAAAGTGGTAGCCTTGCAGACCTGACAAACAGTTGGTTGTTGCTAAGAAGCACTCCAGATCTAGTGAAGTGCACCTTGACAGGAAAGGGTGGAGTACAGTCCTGGAATTCACTCTCCCAATCAACCTTGACTATTTTTAATCCTCAGGATGCTAGCATTAGTAAATAAATAGGAAAGTAAGTCATATTTACTTGTTTTAAAATTTTTTTTTTTTTTAATTTCTTCAGTTTCTTTCTGTTTTCTTAAAAACACAGAACACCTGGAGTGCTGCGAGTCTAGGGGCCCAAGTAGAGTGATCTGATAAGTGGATCAGACCCAGCACAGCATGGAAAGAGATGCGACAGTCAAAAGAAAAAAAACACAAAACGCAGCGCTCTGAAAGAATGATCAAATAAATTCCAACGTAGTACTGTATGCATAAACAATGCTATTTATTCCATAAAGTAAAAAAAAAAAAAAAAGGTTGAACTGTCAAAGTTTAAAATAAATGTTAGTGAACGTTACCAGTGACCTCATAGTGGATAAGGGGGGAAACAATCATCCGAGAGGATTTCCTGGAGATGGTTTGAACATCAATCACCATCCAAGGAAATGGAGGAGAGAAAATTCAGTTCCCAGATGGGGGGCGGACTGGCTGCTGGCAAAACCTGCCAGCTCCAGGTGGATGCCACGGCTGGATGGTGGTCAGCAGGATGGATAGAAAGGCAACCTGTGTGATGTAAACGGCCCCAGAAGGAACAACCAAGCCGAGCAGGGTCGATATTCTCAGTGCGCCTATGCACCTTCTGTGACATCACTGCTGTGCCGGAGATGTAGGAGAAAGGTGTCCTGAAGTCAGTTGTGTAAGCGTCCACTGTTCTGTTGCCCTGTCTTACATGTTTCGTGCGCATGCGCTTTGTCAAAGTCCCTTCAGGACACCTCTCCCCAACCTGTGTGATGTAAACGGCCCCAGAAGGAACAACCAAGCCGAGCAGGGTCGATATTCTCAGTGCGCCTCTATGCGCCTTCTGTGACATCACTGCTGTGCCGGAGAGGAAGGGGAGAGGTGTCCTGAAGGGACTTTGACAAAGCGCATGCGCACGAAACATGTAAGTCAGGGCAACAGAACAGTGGACGCTTACACAACTGACTTCAGGACACCTTTCCCCTACATCTCCGGCACAGCAGTGACGTCACAGAAGGCGCTTAGGCGGGCTGAGAATATCGACCCTGCTCGGCTTGGTTGTTCCTTCTGGGGCCGTTTACATCACACAGGTTGCCTTTCTATCCATCCTGCTTACCACCATCCAGCCGGGGCATCCACCTGGAGCTGGCAGGTTCTGCCAACAGCCAATACGCTCCCCCTTTGGGAACTGAATTTTCTACCCTCCATTTCCTTGGATGGTGATTGATGTTCAAACCATCTCCAGGAAAGCCTCCCGGATGATCCGTTCCCCCCCCCCCCCCCCCTTATCCACTCTCTGAGGTCACTGGTAACATTCACCAACATTTATTTTAAACTTTGACAGTTCAACCATTTTTTTTACATTTTTGGAATAAATAGCATTGTTTATGCATACAGTACTACGTTGGAATTTATTTGATCGTTCTTGCAGAGCGCTGAATTTTGTGTTTTTTCTTCCTGGTTTCTTGCCTAGGCAAATGGTGTTATAGATCCTGGGATTTTTCAGGAGGGTCAACAACTGGGTTATTTTTTTAAGTAACCCAGGAGTCTTCAGGAGGGGAGGCGGTGTTTTCTCAGCTAAGTAAACTCTCCTGCATGCAGGAACTAAATGCTACATGAATAATTTTCCCTTACTCAAGATGGCCATGGTCGGAAATGCTAGGGGGTTGTTTTTCAAGGTGATTTCTCAACAAAATAACGCATTGAGACATAGATGGATGGATGGGGGGAGTTTGCTTTGACTATTAAAAATTAATTAAAGCGGACCTTCAGTCATTTTCCATTTAATAAATCTTCTGCCCTTGTTGTTTTAACTTTTTAGTAAAACATTTCTTTTTCTGCCAGTAAATACCTTATCTGGCCCACTTCCTGTTTTTGTCTGGTAAAAAGTCTAGGCTTATGACATCATGCACAGCTCATTCTCTCCCGTGAGAGAGTTTGCCAGGAAGGGAAGGGGGATGAGTCATAAGAGGGCCAATGAGAGCTGCAGAGCTGGAGATGTGACTCTGCGTGAATCCAGGAAGTGAACAGGTAGCAGCTTTAGCTGCTCACAGTTAAAATGGTTGCAGCCAGACTCAGTAGAGGGAGATTTCTGCAGCATATTTGGCAAGTACAGAATCACAGTGTATATATAAAATAATATGCAAAGTGGTTGCATATTATTCAAAATGGCAAAGATGTTTTTATTACAAATTATGTGAGCAGACTGCAGTTCCTCTTTAAAATAGTGTTTTTGGTTTGTGTTGCTCAGATACAGTGAAGATCTGCTTTAATTCCAAGGAGGTGAATGACATCTCCTGGGCCTCTCTCGTTTATTTACATTTGACAATTTTATTGCACTCCCGGAAGGGAACTATGGTTGTATTTCCGGGAGCCTGTCCCTGATGCTTCCGGTCTACGCATCTCAACATTAGAGGTGGTGCAGCTGATATGCCTGGCCTCTCCCCTCCTCCTGCCCAATCACAAAAGCCTTTGTATTATGTGAACTCATTCACCGAATACAAAGGCTTCGCTGAATGGACAGTAGAGGGGAGCAATGGGCATAGCTACTCTGTGTGCCTCTCACACAGCCCAAGTGTCAGTGTATGCTCCAGCAGAAACCTGTCAGATATAAATAATAGAGATAAAGGCCAAAGAGATGTCAAACACCTCCTTGGACTTAACCCATACTGTGCCTTCACTTTTTACAAAGCGGGTGAATTCCTAGAATTCAGCTTTAAAACCAAGGGATTAGAGGATGGTCAGACTGAGACACCTAGAGATGGTAGAAGCTGGAGCACTCTTTCAAGAACCATCTAAGATGATAAAATGGAATCCAACTTCACTGAAAGAAGCAGTGACAAAAAGACTAACATAGCAAACCACTACCAGACAACGGAGGGAAATCTCTTTTGTGAACTAGATCCAGAGGGACAGAAGAACAATGTACCAGTTGACGTGAAAGGCCAAAAACTACCTTGGGCAAGAGAGAAGCCCTTGGTCCCAAACCAGAGCAAGTTCCTTATAAGATAAAGGCACTTATTCAAACACTTGCCTCCCAGAGGTGATGGCTACAAAGAAAGACTACCTTAGGGGTAGAGTAGTAAGAAGAATGTCTCTAATGGATTCAAATTGCCATTTCTGAAGTTCAGGGAGAACCAGATCCCACACAGTCACAGGGAACGAATGGCTGAAGCTACATGGGAGACCCCCTGTACAAAAGGTAATAAAGGGTGAGAAGAAAGGGCAGAAACGTTACGCTGTATAGCACCAAGAGCTACAACTGCAAGATAGGAGAGGATTGTTTTATCGGTGGAAGCCCCAAAGCGCATACCAAATGAAGAATGACTTTCATGTCCAATTAAAGTGGAGCTCCAGCCTCTCTACCAAACGTTTAAAAGTCAGCAGCTACAAATACTGTAGCTGCTGACTTTTAATATTAGGGCACTTACCTGCCTAGCAATCAATGCACCCGTCTACTTTTTAATTGGCTCTTGGGTGCTGCCGTCGCCATTTCTGGTAAGGGAAAGAGGCAAGGAAGCCTTGCAGCTTCACAGCCGGTTCCCTACTTTGCATGTGCGAAGTGCACTGCGCTTTGTGAATGGCCCGGTGGTGGGGGAAGGAGTGGGGTTGAATTTCCGAGTGACTTCGCCGAAGCGAAGTCACCCGGAGGTTCAGCCCCCCCTCCTCCTTCCCCTGCCGCCGGGCCATTCACAAAGTACAGTGCGAAGTCACCTGGGAGTGGGAGCGGGTACCTGTCAAAAACAGGTACCTTTTGGGTGGAGCTCCGCTTGAACCTTGTTGGAAGTAAGCCTCCTTGCTTTTAACCATTGTAAAAATCAAACACTGAGACATCCGTGCCCCTCGGAACCAAAGCTTTAAAAGCCAGTGACTGAAGCAGGGTGGCAAATCAGTCTCTGGGATAGTAGATTGTGATCTGGCAGTACCCACAACACATCTGCCAGGAGTCTTACCAGGTTGGCATACCACTTCCACCTGTGGTAGTCAGGCGCAATGACGATCAATGGAATGTCCTCAATCATGATCATGCAAAACAGACAAGAAAATTCAGGGGCATAAAATCATAGAACAGGGTGTACTGATCCTACAGAGCCACCACAGCACTGCCTTTGCTAGAGAATCCTGGTATCTGAAGACAAACAATTCTGTTGTTGAACCTGGAGGCCAGAAGTGCCCATCTGGTGCCCCTCGCCCACAATAGGTTGTGGAAGGGACCGCTCTGCAGAATCCAGGTGCTGCTAGCTGAGAAATCTACCTTCCATTTGTCTACACTTGGAATGTACAATCTGACAAAGATGGAACGTGAATTTCTGACCACAACAGGATCTAAACGATCTCTCTTGTCATGGCAGGGCCTCTATTTTCTCACTGATAAAGCATTGTCTAACTGAATCTGTATCAGATGATTCTCCAGTAGGATCTGCCTAGAGACCTGATTGACCTTGTTGCATTACAAAAGCCTGTCATGAAACTGGACAAATGAAGATGCCTTGAAGGAGGCTAAAATCATATTTGTGACTAACATAAAAAGGAGAAAGTCGAACGACTCCTGGATTGGAGAGCTCAAATCTGAGAATGCAGAGACTGAAGTTTCTCCTGTGGAAGCACTTTTGGCCTGAGCTGCGTCCAAGACTAGATTCAGATAACTACAAATAATGAGTTGGGTTCCAGTGACTATTTTTGAAGGTTCAACATCCATCTGAATTGGTGGAACGTCTCTGGACAGTCAAAAGCATATTACCAGGCAGAAGCACAGGCCAGCTGCTACTTCAACAGGAGTTCATCTACAGATCCCAGGAGAGAATAGTAATGATAATATTGGGTCCAGCGCCTTGATGTAGAAGGCAAAAGTACCCCTAAAAAAAGGGAGGAGATGACTGAGGAATTTCTGAGCCTGAATGAAGACATTCAGAGTTTTGAGATCCAAGATGTGTCAAATTCCCTCTTTAGGTTTTGGAATGATGAACAGGTTAGGAGCTGAAACCACCCTTTCACAAGAACTGGGACAAAGACATCCTTCTCCAGAAGGTTTGAGAGGGTTTGATGAAGATCTTCTAATCTGTCCGACAGGGGCTAGGGAGCAAGACTTCAGTTTGTAGCCCTGGAATAGTTCTGCATATAAGCATCCAAGTGACTGCAAAAGTTAAACTACGCCCCAAATATATGGCCATTACATATAGCGGCAATGGAAGAAAGGCTTTAGCAGCAGAAATCTAATTTAAGAAAATTCTTGAAGAGTAAGTAAAAAGCATTCCAAGAGGATGAACACCTCAGCATCTAGCAAAACCTGAGACATGTTGGCAGTAGGAGGGGCTATTCTTAGCCAGCCTAAAGTTTGTTTGCCACTGTCCTATTCTCCTGTAGGCAGCAGTATAACTGTGAGGTGAAAGATTTCCTGTGTCCCTCAAAGGATGAGAAAGTATATTCATAAACAAGGTGCAATGAGCTATGATCTGCTGTTACCCATAGCAAACAATCACAAAACAGCATTCAACCATGGAGAGCATTCAAAGCGTATGGGTTAATGCTGGCACCGCAATACACAGGCAAGAAAAAAAAAAAAAAGCCTGTCTGATCTGTTAAAACTTTCGTTAAGCGGAAAAAGTCTTCACTCCTTATATGCATACTATCCGTATCCATGCCAGTTAAATTCCTGAAGCCACAGAGGGAGCCATGGACCCAGCATTTTTTGGGGGAGGATAGCCAACACCACAACTGGGCCATCCGGGGAGGTAGAGCAGGTGGGCCGTTTGTCCTCTGGTCAGGAACGTACATGGTTAACACACTGGCCCCAGCAGGACGCAGTCAGTTCCCTCATTAACACATGACAAATTACTGAGAACAAAAGATGTGATATACTGTTGGCTACAGTCAAGGCCAAAGCTTCCTCATACTTGGAATCAAATGGGTGTGAAGGTGGATGTGGCTGGTTTTCCCCAACTAGCATGAAGTTAACACTATGGTGGTGATTTGCTAACTGGAGCACTCAGAATCTGGTGCATGGGAGCCAATCAGCTTTTAACTTCAGCTTGTTCAATTAAAGTGGTTGTAAAGCTTCAAGGTTTTTCACCTTAAAGTGGTTGTAAAGAAATGATTTTGATCTTAATGCATTCTGAACATTAAGATAAAAAATTATGTGTGCAGCAGCCCCCCTTATACTTAGCTGAGCTCCATCTAGATCCAGCGATGTTGTCGGAGTGTCTCGGCTGCCCGGGCCTACCCTCCTCATTGGCTGAGACAGCAGCGCGGCACCATTGGCTCCCACTGCTGTCAAAGTCAATCAGGCAATAAGAAAGGGGGGGCAGGCTCTGTGTCTGAATGGACACAGGGAGCTGTGGCTCGGCTCGGGTACCCCCATAGCAAGCTGCTTGCTGTCGGGAAACTCAACAGGGGGGAGGGTCCAGGAGCGCCGAAGAGGGACTTGAGATAAGGAGGATCTGGGCTGCTCTGTGCAAATCCACTGTACAGTGCAGGCAAGTATAACATGTTCGCTATTTTTTACAAAAAAAAAAAAAAAAAGAAAACTTTAGTATCACTTTAATGCATTCTAAGCATTAAGGTGAAAAACCTTCTGTGCTGCAGCTCCCCCCAGAGCCCCCCCCCTTTTTTTTCTTACCTGAGCCCGACCTGATCCAGCGATGTGTATGAACACATCAGCTCCAGCCGCCGTCTCTCTCTTCATTGGACAGATTGATAGCAGCATTGGTTCTCACTGCCGTCAATCAAATCCAGTGACACAGGGGCGGGGGGGCGTGGCCGAGTCCCACTGTCTGTCACTAGACGCAGCAGCGGGAATCAGGAGCGAGCCCGTACGGGTGCCCCCATGGAAAATGGCGGGGCACCCCAGAAGTAGAGGATCGGGAGCTGCTCTGTGCAAAACCATTGCACAGAGCAGGCAAGTATAGACTATTTTAATAAAAAAAAAAAAAAAAACCTAAACCCCCTTTCTGCCCAGGCCAATTTTCAGCTTTCAGCGCTGTCACATTTTGAACGACAATTACGCAGTGCAACACTGTACCCAAACTAAATTTTTATAATTTTTTTTTTTCACACAAATAGAGCTTGGTGGAATTTAATCACTACTGGGTTATTTTTTGCAAAAAAAAAAAAAAAAAGACACGAAAAAAGACCAAATAATTTGAAAAAAAAAAAAGAAAGTTTCCCTAGTTTGTCAGAAAATTTTGTAAATAAGTAATTTTTCTCCTTTACTGATGGGCACTGATAAGAAGGCAGTAATATGCAGCACTGATAGGCGGCACTTACTGGCATTTCTGATGGGCACAAATTGGCATTACTGATGGGCACTGTAGGGGCTGTAGAGATAATCGGGGCACCTGATGCCGCTGATCAGCTCGGTTCTCCTCACAATGTCAGTAGAGCTCATAAGCGGCACTTCCGTGTTTACATGTGATCAGCTGTGATTGGACACAGAAGATCACATGGGCAAAGAGCCACGTCATCACGGTGGGACGTCAAATGACATCGTCCCAGAATGAGAGGGGATGCCGTCCGCCATCATTTGTCTATAGGGCGGGCAGGGAGGAGGTGAAGCTTTGACGCTTAAAACCTGGAAGCTGATAGGTTTCTATGCACAGCTGCACCAGATTTTGCACCAGTTTTGCACGCCCATGCAGAGCCAATGGTCAGCTTTTGGCATAGCATGATGGGAGTTGCAGTTCCAAAAGAGCTGGAGAACCACAAAGTGGCAAAGACAGCAAATGACAAACTCCCAAGTCATGGGACAAACCTGATAAGCCTGCATTGGTATACCGGTCATCTGAGGCCAACGCCAGATCAGTAGAGAGGAACGTAATGCATGAAGCAACCATTCCAGGTGCACACAGAGGGCAGCGCCACTTCAAAATCAATCCAACCACTGTTACTGAAATGTATGCAACACTGGCCACATACTGGAGGATAGGCGTTTGACTATCTTCATGCCAAGAATGTCATCAACGTGAGGATTCCAGATTCAAACAATAGTTTTGTATATAGTCTCTATGTTTTTCATAGCAATCTGTGTGCCTGTTGGTGAGATCTACCATCACTCCAATCACAGGAAGAGAGACGAGGGATTTTTCTGACCGGCACACAAACATTCCTCAGAGTAATCATTTTTTAATTCCAATCACAACAATAAAAAAAAAAAAAAAGTCCAGGCAGATGAGAATCTAAGTTTATTTTTTATTTTTTCATTTTTGTAAAAATATAAGACATGGCCATACCGCAGAAGCTATGATTCGATCGTTTGAAAAAAATTAAAACTTCATTTCGTGATACAAATGCGCATATTTTACATCGTATTAAAAATACTGATATCTGTCATTGAAAACATTCTGCTTGTGAGTAAAAATCACATTTTCTACAGCCATAGAAAGAAGGGGAGGGGGGGGGGGGGGTATTTCACAAGAAATAAAAATAAGAAAAGCTTCCTACATCAAGGAGTAAATTAAAAAAAAAATAAAAAAAATAAAAAAAAGGAGGAAGATCCTACAAGACGATAAAATGACACAGGCTTCGACCCGTAATGCCTGCAAGAGCAGGGAAATTGCAAGCCGAAGGCTGACGTATCGGGCAACTAGATCCACAAATGTTACAATAAACCAAAAATTTTATTTAAATAACAAGATCCTTCATATTACAGTCACATACAGAGGGAACAGAGAGTAAAAAATAATCAATATCTTTACAATTCAAATTTAAAAATGGTAACTCCACCACGAACCATTAAAGCTGACCATACACTATTACCGAACCCCCAAATAGACACAAAGTGAATTAGTGGTTTAGGTAGATCCACACATTGTGTAACATTGATAAACCTCAAGATGATTGTACAGATAGTATACAGGATTGTAAAGTGTGTGGTCAGGTTTAGGTGGATATCAGCAAAAAAAAAAAAACTGAACCTTTGAAAATGCACAATTTTCTTAGGATCCCCACAGAGGAGATTTCTACGACTGGGTTCCCGGCTCCGCCTACCAGCTATGGCCATTCAAAGGCTGGATGCACACAGGCAATTTTTTCTGGTAGCGTACTTCTACCAAAATCATTAGCAACTGATTGCAACACATGGGGTGCAAATTGTTCCCTGTAGAGCAGCGGCTGCCAACCTTCGTACTCAAGTACCCACCAACAGGAAATGTCACTTAGATAAAAAGGCCGTCACAAATACCAAGCCATTGACATGGATTTCAAGCTTAAACCCAGGAGCCTGCATTCACTATATCTGGTCTCCCACAGTACATGGAAATGCAATAGTTTTAGTAAATATAAAACTGCTAAACACCTTTTTTTCCACCATCAGCAGTATATAACAGTCTTGTGACTTCTATCAGTGTCTGGTTAAAGCTTGTAGGAGGAGTTTTCATTCTCCTCTGACTGTCCCATGAGACTGCAGGACCCCTGACCCTCTGTCCGGACAGTGCCGATTAGCCCTGTGCTGATCACATGCACCCGCTCTAGCAATACACACCTAACTGAGCATGTGCAGTGCGACTCCAAAGACACTGTCTTATCAGGAGCTGGGTTGGCGACTGTGGAAGAAAAGGAGGATCAGAGAAGACAGGATCAAACAGCCTTTTTACACAATGCTGAGTATTAACCCCTTAAGTTCCACAGCGAGTATAAAAAAAGCATGCTTTAGTGCATATACTGACTGATTTTACTGTTGTGGGTTTAGTAACACTGTAAAGAGTCATTAAACTTACATCATTAAAATCTATCAAGGATGGTGTATTCCATGCCGTTCATACACACTCATCACTATGGGATTCATTTTCTGTGTTCTGCAAAAAAAAAACCTGATTGATCCTTCTGCTCTCTATCTCCCCCTCCTGTCCATGTCCCCACTGCAGTTGTGGATTTTGCATAGCAGTGTTGGCAGCTAGTGCACATGCTTAGTTTTCAGTGTATTTTCCGCTCTGAGCATCCCCCCCCCCCCCCCCCCCAATGACATCTGAGCAGCCCTTGTGACTATAGAGTCACACATGAGGGCAAATACACAGTGGTAAATGACAGCCCACTTTATCCCTTCTCCTCCATGCCCACTAACCACAATGAGGGTGAAATATAACATCTTGATTGATGGAGGCTTCATCTCCTTCTTATTCCAAGACATAGGCTGGAGGGGCGTGACACAGCCTGTGACTGGTAGAAATTCGCCCTCGACATGTTACTGGCAAAAACTAATAAAGATTTGATTTTTAATATATATTTGAATGACAATGATATTTTTAATGCTGGGTCCCAAAGGCCGTTTTTATTTCAAACATGTGACCAGCAGCAGAGGACTAGAAGCTCCTCCTGCCAGACAGGCTGGGAGAGAGCTGGGTCATGTGACAGTTTATAGATTAGGAAAAATGTCCTTTTTTTTTTTTTTAATTAAAATAATTAGAGCCATCATGCACATACAGAAATAGAAGGGACAATATAAATGAAACAGTGTGCGTTTAGTATCACTTTAATACCAAAGTTTGACAATCTTTACATTGTTACGTATAGCTGGTTTGGCTGTACTCCTCCTGTGGTTCACAGGAGTGCAGTTCATTCTGCACTCCTGACCCATTTTAAGCCAACAGCGGGCTGAAGCTCACTGTCGGCTGATTTCACAGGGCCGTTCCAGCGTCGGGCAAGATTGCGACAATGGAGTAGGGATCTGCCTACATGCCTGGACCAGGAACCCGGCTTAGGCTCTCAGCGAGCCACTGAGAGCCTGAGCGGGCTGCTCCCACCCCTCCACAGCCCAGTGATTCAGTAAGCACGAGGTAGAGCAGAGAGCCGGTGACTAAGTCACCGGCTCTCTGCTCATGGAGCCCTGAGAACCGAGCGATCTGCAGTGTTCAATAGCTCAGTTCTTGACCTTAGAGTCAGCGGGTAACGGATGCAGCATTCGATCGATGCTGCATCCACCTAGGGAAGTAGTATTCTAAAATAATAATAATCAAAAAAAAATTCATCTTCTTTTAAGTATATATGTATCAGACCAGGCCAATCCCCAAGGAAGCTGAAAATCACTGTAGAGGGCACAGCTACTTCTGCGACTGCCGCTATCTCCTGAGTCATGTGCTGAGCGGCCGCACACTGCTTCGTACTGAACACAGGAGGTCACCCCCTCAGCACAGGCGCCATTTAGACAACACTCTCTATTTTGCCAATGAATGCTAATTCTTCTCTGATTGGATGAGGTGGAGGTTGTGATGTCACCACCTCGACCAACCACACAACGCTTTGCATTCATAGAGAATAATGATGCCACCTCTCCACCTTGTCCATTTGAATTCATTGAGAAATATATTTAAAAACTGACAAACCCGGAACCCTTTAAAGCAGGGGGGTCCAAAACTGGCGGCCCTCCAGCTGTTGCGGAACTACAAGTCCCATCATGCCTCTGCCTGAGGGAGTCATGCTTGTAACTGTCAGCCTTGCAATGCCTCATGGGACTTGTAGTTGGAGGGGCTGCCAGTTTGAGACCCCCCCTGCTTTAAAGCACCAGCGCAAAAAGCGAAGGAAATCCTAAAATCCTGACCTGTCGGGGATAACTGAGGACTGAAGCCGGGGAACCAAAGCTGTAGAGCAAAGCAAGAAGCAGCAAAACAATTGCCAAAAGTTACACAATGCTGCGTACATATTTATTCTCCACCAAAATGAAACCCTAATCGTTAGCGGTATCGCGTTACCCGTGTGCGCCGGTCCTTAAAAGAATACATTGCAGAAATGCCAGAAATCCCCACTGCATGGAACTACAAGAGATAAACAATGCAGGAGATTGTTTAAAACTTTTAGCATCTATTCAATGAATAGATTTGTTTTTTGATAAAAATCGTCCTTAAAAAGGGGGGGGGGGGGCGAAAAAAAAAAAAAAAAAAAAATCACGTAATGGATCAAATTCCATCATTTGATAATCTTTTCAATTAAAAAGGGTTTATTTTGTCAAACTACATCCCAGAAAGCAAACGCCTGATTGGTCCTATAGGTCTCGAGTCCGATCTCTGGAGGACACATACAGCATTTTCGGACGTATATTTACCGATCGGAGAGAACACCCCAGATTACTCGCAAAGCGTTTGCATGTCTGAAGTCGACATCCTCAGATAAAGGGTTTTTCACTTTTTAAAATATACTGAAAAATTAAACATGCTCCATCTTTAATTCATCAGGATCACTGCGTGCATTTTCTACAAGCTGGCTTGGCACCGCTATACACTGCAGACAATTTTCAGCCTACACAGCCGTATCCTTGGAAAGCCTTCAAAGCCAATCTCCAACCGAACCGCAACATCCGCAACTCGAAGTACATATACAAAACCGCTTTACCTGCCAAAAGATTTTTTTTTTTTTTTATTCTGTTCAGCTGGCCTTTCGATTCACCTGCCACAAGAGGGCAGCACCACTATTCTCTGTCATCTGTCAGCACCTTGGCACTGCAACTGAGGCCAATTCAGTGTCTGTATGCTGCCTATACTTCCCTCTTCAGATCCTAGGGACTGAAACATGTTATACACCAGGGACAGGCAAACCTTGGCACTACAGCTGTGATGAAACTGCAAATCCCATCATGCCTCTGGTTGTCAAAGTCTTAGGCAAGCCATAGATTATGCAATTTTGTTTTGTTCAACCACGGCTGGAAGTTAAAGAAAAATGCTTGACCCCCCCCCAATCAACACAGTCAATCTCTCCTGCAGCGCTACTGTGTTATGCCGGCAGACACAATGATCACTGCAGGCTGGTTGTACTGAGGTCGACTTCAGTACAACCCGCCTGTCCATAGAACATGGGTGCCTGTGGCCCTTCAGCTGTTGCGTAACTACAAGTCCCAGTACACATTATAATCTCCTTGTCGGTCCTGAAGAAGTGGGAGAAACCCGCTATTTCAAGGACATATATGTATTTCGCTCTCTTTAGATTTTCTTCGCTATATGTGTGGACAATTAACTTTTTTCTTTAGTGAATTTGTAATACAATTTCATGGTTTTATATAGTGGTCTCCTTATGATTTGTGGTAACCAGTAGTATAACTTAAAAGTCCCATATCAGAGGTGTTCAATAGTTGCTATATACTTGCAGTATGATACCACAAGTGATTTTTGGTGATACACCATACCCAATTACTCACTCATCACAGGATTTGCAGTTTCACCACAGCTGGCCTGCCGAGCTTCGCTACCCCTGTGTTACACTGACTGTTTCCTGCAATGCACTAAGGGCCGGTTCACACAGGGGCGACTTGTCAGGCGACCTAGCCGCCTGACAAGTCGCCTTACGTTCTGTACAATGGAACCGTTCTAATAGGAGCGACGCAAGTCGCTCCGACTTAGAAAAAGGTTCCTGTACTACTTTGGAGGAGACTTGCATAGACTTCTATATAGAAGTCGTTTTGCAAGTCGCCGCCTCTGTCGTGTCCAGGTCGCCTGAGGCAGTCGCGCTGCAAGTCGCGCTGCCTCAGTGTGAACCGGGGCTAAAGCTCCGACTTACAGTGCTTAACACCCCCGATAAGTCTGGCGAGTAAAAAAAAAGGAGTATGGAAAAATTATAAAAACACTTCACAGCTGACCAGGCAGGCCAATTGTAATCGGTAAGCAGCATTGCAGGCTCAGAAAAGTGCTGCCGCCCAGCACACCACATCGGGATTGGCAGATCACCACAAGATCACGCTGGCTACGTTACATATTCTTTGGCAGGTAAACCAGTTTAGGCATTTGGTTGGACCTGTCCTTTAAGCTTATGTTAGAGGCTAATGGAAGAATGATAAGCTTGCAGCAGGAGGAATTTCTGCCTCATGATTCAGTGTGAACAGATAAGATTGGTGATTAACCTGATCAGCTGACAGGAAGAATCCGACAAGTTCGCGGCTGCCTAATAATTATGTTATTAGTGGTTTATAGTGCTACTTTATAAGCTCCGTCAGCTGTCGTTAAGCAGGATGACACCTTGTGTGCCAGATTATAGACACTGGGCTGAAAGACTACAATACCGTGTCCGTTAGACAATGCTGGGCCTTGTAGTCTCCTGTCCTTTAATTCCACCTGCAGGCTGCCTTTGGTGAGCTAAATGGGGGGGGGGAGGGGAAGGGAGGTTCTTTACCGGTCTTTTGGTCCCCGCCACCTTTAGTGTAGGAATCTGGCTGTGACTCCTTGTGGCTTCAGAGCCAACTTCCCACTGCGCATGCACGAGCCATGCTTTGTTTAGTGAATGGTCCAGCTGCCTTCTGGGACCTGTGATGTGTCCCAAAAGGGTGCGGGCAGAGGGAGGGGAGACTTTCCGCTCAGATTGCATAGGCGATCAGCGCGGAAGTGGGAACGGGTACCTGTCAAAATTAGGAAACCCCCTCCTAATAAAATTTAAATGTGCCAAAAGTTTAAGGCCTGGTTCACACCTATGTATTTTTTAGTGCGTTTTTGATGTGTTCCAGTGCTTTTTTGATCCGGTTTTGGAACTTCCACTCAGATTGCATAGGCAACCGGCGTGGAAGTGGGAGCGGGTACCTGTCAAAATTAGGTACCCCCTCCCAATAAAATGTAATGTGCCAAAAGTTTAAGGCCTGGTACACACCTAAACATTTTTTAGTGCATTTTTGATGTGCTCCAGTGCTTTTTTGATGCGTTTTTGGTGCAGTCCAGTGCACCCACCCCTCTTTTTTTCTTAACTTTCAGGCCTGGTTCACACCTAAGCATTTTTTAGAGTGTTTTCAGTTTTGCAGAAACACACTACAGTCCATTTAACATGGTTTCCTATGGGTCCCGTTTCACATCTGTGCATTTTATGGAAAGGGCCAGGGACTTTTTTTTTTCTGGTTTTTGGTTTCATAGACTTCAATGGATTAAAAAACACAAAAAATGCACCCGGAATATGCAAACTGCAACATGCATAGGTGTGAACCGGGCCTTAGAGGAGACAGAAAAGTGGAATTTCCCCTTTTTTTGGGTGAAGCTCTGCTTTAAGTTTCAGCTGATTTATTACCATGCACAGTTTTGATAAAATTCCCCTCATTGTGCAATTACTTTTGCGCAATTTATGAGCAGTGACGGTTTCAGTTGGCTCCATAAATGCTAACACATAGGCTGTCATCACCTCTGTATTTTAAGCAGCTGCTTGCATTGATAGCATCTCATATCTAGTATTGCTCAAATCTTAAAAAGTACAAAAAAAAAAAAAAAAAAGACTTAACGGAATCAGGATAAAAGTGTGCTAATTAAAGAGTTAAAATCTGGAAACAATATAATCTTATCTGCTGCTTGGGAGACATTTATAGAAAGAGGATTGCAAAATCCACAATTAATGACTCTGCAGAAGAACATAAGCTGACAGGATCCCCCCCCCCCCCCCCCCCCTCGGGTGACGTCATAGACACAAGTCAGATAACGGCAATCATGTTTAGACCAGTAACTCGAAGCAACCAATACTGAATTTTTATCTTTAGGGCCCTCAGAATATTTACAACTGATTGGCTGATGAGGGCTACACCTCTACGTACCCATTGCTGCTCCTGACACACCCTAACCCTGTTAAAAAAAAAAAAAAGTGTCCTCACAGAGCCACCCAGAACCTCGTACCTCACAGCTTCATTCCCAAGTCCTCCTGGTCCCTGCAACCATGATAATAATTCCAGTGTTTAAACTTATACATAAAAAGGAAAAGACTTTAGTGTTCAAAGAGGTAGCATATAAAAAAAATAAAATCCATCTCATGTCAAAGCAGATTTTGAAAAGATAAGTGTTTATATCCAATTACCAAACAGAAAATAAGCGAATACACAATGGTAAGGGATATATTGTCATTAAAGAATACATTTCATGCAAAAAAAAAAAAAAAAAAAAAGCTGGCACTCTGCAAAGTACGAGAAAACTTTTGGGTGAAACCAAAGCCCTTTTGATATGATTGATGGAGCTGATCAGTCACCCCTGATATTTATTTATACCAAGTCCTCTACCAGCTCTGTGAGAACCCAGGTAAGATTTAATTTAATTAAAATACAAAATAAAAAAAACAAAAAACTGCTTTTGCAAACGTTAGCCACGGAGCTGTTTGAAGGCCAACGCAGTGCAAGCTGAATCTTGTAGTTCCTCTACAACTCCGTGTCCATAGTTAGCAAAGGCTGGTTGAGCAGCATAAGATTCACACATATTACATTAAAAAAAAAAAAAAAAAAAAGTAAGTGTTCAGAAAGAAAGTTGACCTACAGGCAAAAAGGAAAAAAAAAAAAAAAACAAAACAAAAAACAAACGTCATATCTTACAATCTTGTACCCATAAATTGAAGTAGTGTCCTGCATTTGGATTCACATCTAAGGGTTCTTAAACTTAATCACTAGCAAAAGGGACAGCAACAGGACAACAAAAACCCTAGTTCTTGAAGCGAAGGAGTGACTTCACAGGATGGTGAAGTTTAGAGATTCTGTCCACATGTGCCCATATATTGCTAAAAATCTGTAGAAACCTGACCTTTACGCCTACTTTTTAACATCCCCTCAAAATGATAGCGTTCAGGTATTTTCCAGGGAAGGGTGTTGGCATTACGGCAATTGTGCCCTTCCAACCTTATGCTGACAAAAATTAAATTTTTTGGTTCCAATGACAACGCCCCTGGATACAAAGACAGCTCTGTAAAGACATGGTTTCACTTTTTTTAAGAAGGAACTCAAGAGGTCTACACAAAACTCTGACCTGAACCCTACTACTGAACACCTTTGGGGTAAATTGGAATGTCAATTGCAAGCCAAGACTTCTGCATACAAAGCCAGCTCCATAAAGACCTGGCTTGACCAGTTTGGTGTGGAGGAACTCGAGTGGTCTACACATAACCCTGACCTGAAGCCTACTCTCCTAAACACCTTTGGGGTGAACTGGAATGACAATTGCAAGCCAAGACTTCTGCATACAAAGCCAGCTCCATAAAAGACATTGTTTGACCAGTATGATGTGAAGAGCCATGAGTTGCCTACACAGAGACTTGACCTCAACTCTGATGAATACAATTGCAAACCAGGTCTTCTTTGTACCAAGCCAGCTCCATAAGGACATGGTTTAACTAGTTTGGTGTGAAGGAACTCGAGTGTCATGCACAGAACCCTGACCTGAAGCCAACTACTGAAAACCTTTGGGGTGAATTGGAATGACAATTGCAAGCCAAGTCTTCTGCATACAAAGCCAGCTCCGTAAAGACCTGGCTTGACCAGTTTGGTGCGGAATAACTCAAGTGGTCTGCACAGAACACAAAAACTTGAACCCTAACTATTGAACACCTTTGGGGTGAATTTGAAGGCCAAATTGCAAGCCAGCTCTGTAAGCACATGGTTTGACCAGTTTGGTGTGAAGGAACTTGAGTGTTTTGCACAGATCCCTCAACCATACTGAAGACCTTTGTAATGAATTTGAATGCCAATTGTGAGCCAGATCTTCCCATCCAACATCAGTACTTGACCTCACCAGATCAGACTTGCTGCAAAATCTTATGGAAGCTTTCCCAGAAGAGTGGCGGCTGGGATAGCTGCAAATTGGGATGGGGGGTGGGGTGGGCATAGTTTAGGAGATATCCAAAAAGCCCATATAGGTGTGATGGTCAGGTTTCTACAAACTGGTGGTCGCATCATTTAAAAAAAAAAAAAAGTAGTGTTTCTCTAGCACTGCTCATAGGAAGGCTGCCTGTTTTTACACTATTATAGCAGTGCTCCTCACAGTGTAGTAGCAGAAGTTGCTCATCAATCAAACCCCGCATGGGTGCAATTCACATTGAACAGTGTCAGTTATCTTATAGATAATTAATTCATCCTAAACTACAGATACAGAGAAATGTCTTCAATGTAAATCTATCAGTGAAAAACAAATTCAGCTTTTGCTAGGAAAGAAAATAATTTCCAATGGAGAGACTGCAAAACATGATATTCGCTCCAGTACATCCATCAAACATTTCTCTGTATTTTTAGTTTTTCCTTCATACTTGACATGTAAAGCCCAAACGTTCTATTACTTCTGGATGGAGTGTACAAGTGTTAGAATCCCTCATGTTTCTGATGCACTTAGCAATACTGGTTATTGATGGTCTTGATGACCATTGCCTCCGGTAGAGAAAATGACAGGAAATCCAAAATGTTTTGAGTGGTCACAGAAGAGGGGAAACCAATCTGTTTTGGACAACCCTCACTTTGGAGAGATTTCCTCTTAGTTCCTGCTGTGTCTCTGGGACAGGAAGTAAAAAGGTAATCTCCCAGATGAAATAAAACACTCACAGGGGTCCCAACCCTTTCCCTACTTCCATCCAAAACGTTTTGGCTTTACATACCTAGAATTTGGTTCTAAGAACATTGCTTTAAAAACAAAAGGAGCTCCAACTCCACGAATGGGAGAACAGCCAGCACCCGATGATCATCACAACTTATGCTCCCATTTCCTTCCCTAACAAGAGCTCCTAGTGCATTATTGAAGCTAATATATCCCACCCCCCCCCCACCCAGTTCAGATTTGCTCAGCTGTGATGTGGAAGAACCAAAGCTAAAAATCCCATCTGTGCACATGCGCCTTATAAAAGCATTAATTTATATGCTACAAAAATATATGTTTTTCCAAGAGTGGGTTATATATTTTATAGATTCTCTTTAATTATGGGGCCAAGTTTGGTTTCCCTTTGTGCATACAGCAATGATTAGTGGTACTCGCCATAAAAAAAAAATGTAAAAAAAATTTTGCAATCTTTTAGGCTGCATTTCCGGAATGCCAAAATAGACAATCTGTTCTATCTTTATGCTGGTTAAAACATAAATCAGTCATAATTATAATTTACAATTATTGGCTTATTACAGTAACTGTGCTATTAGAAGTGGCCTTCAATGACTTGCAGTCCCCATAGCAACCCCTCTGCCAAACAAAAAAAATGGAAATAAAGTGGTTATTTGCTTTAAAAAAAACAAAAAAAAAAAACGGCTAAAATACAAAGGGCTACATTCTCTAAAGACCATGGATGCTGCGTCTTTGCACTTTTAAAAGTGTCGATAAATCGTCAGGCTGAGAACCCTGTACAAAAGATAATTTTTTTTTTTGTTCGGCTATGGAATGTAAAAACATAGAACACTTAAAATTGTTTTTTTTTTTTGTCTTCCTTCATATCATAAAAATAGAATAGTAAGCTTGGAATAAGATTACAGTGGAGGGAATAAACTATACAATATATTTTCTTTAAAAAAAAAATGATTTGCATGTAGAATGTCACACAGATCGTAGAATAAAAAAAAAAAAAAAAGTGTGCAAGTGGCGGTTCGATGGCCGCCGTTCACAGTGTGATTACGGTTCCGTCTTCTTCTAAGATCCGTGTCTCATGATTATTGGAAATAAGGTCCAGGCTGCCTCTGCTGGCAGATAAGTGCACGTTGTAGTGAGACGACATAAATCCGTTTTGTGGCAATTCGTGGTAGGAATCGTGATGTGTGAGGGATTCCAGGCTCTCCGTCGATGGGGCAGCCTTAGGGATCTGCTGTGGCTCGCCGGACTCCTCGATAATAATGTCCTCCTCATCGCTATCCTCTTCCTCGGGGTGGTAGTTCTGGATGATGTGCTGCGGTTGTACATTTCCATACATGCTGGTGCTGCTGTCAGTCGACTGTCCGGAGCTGCCAGAGTTCCGGCTGTTCCGTACTACGTTATTTCTCTGGTTGGCCGGCCTGACTGTTATGATGAGGTTGTGACTATTTGCGATCATCATGTCGGTCACCTGGTCCAGGCTCTTCCCCGACACCTCGATGCCATTGACCTCCAAGACCTCATCGTTAACGGCTAGCAGTCCGGTACTCTGGGCCAGGCCTCCAGGAACCAGCCTAGAGATGAAAATTCCTGGCACTTTCTCCAGGCCGTGTGGCGTCACCCTAACGCTAGAGCCGTCACGGATGTAGAACCCAAGGGGCTTATCCATACCATGTTTGTAGAGCCGCACCCTACGGTGGGTTTCGGGAAGGATGTCGACGTCAATGATTGATGAAACTGGCCTGAAGTCACTCGGCATGCCAATGACCAAGTGGGGCTTCTTTTTGACGACATCCGGCCGCAGCACCGTTTGAAGGACAGTCTTCTTTTTGGTTAAGGTATCTGTGCCAAAGGCGCTGTAGTCTGCCTCCTCTGCAAAATGAGAGAAAAAGAGAAAAATATTAGGATTTGTTATTTAGGCCTAAAGAAAAAATTAAAAGGAATTATATATATATATATATATAGACACATATATATACATATATACATACACACACATATACACACACACACACATTATACACACACACACACATTATACACATAGAATGTAGAATGACTTAACATGGGTGACCTGAAAACAAAATTCGATCTGGCAACTGTGGTTCCTGAAATCTCTCCATCGGACTTCTTAAGAATTAACAGAAGCTTGGGAGAGAATAAAAAAAAAAAAAACGGGCAGCCGGTCTCAAACTATCACTCCAGCCAGCAATAACAGTCAGAGGTTTTACTTAAAAACCACACAATCCATAAAATAAATTATATATGAAGCTGGCACTGGTTACAATTCTGTAAGTGAAGGTGAATGCAGCAGCCTTACAGTGAACAGGGTCTCAAGCAACTCCAAGAGCTGCCATCGAGGGGTAATACTAGACGGATTACAGGGTAACCTCAAAGCTAGTTTTGCAGCACCTGGTTTTGCTTTATGGCTTAGGCAGTGTTAGGTGGAAATGTTATTAAAAAGGTAAATAAAAAACATAAAAGCCATAGTGAGCATCGGGGGCCACAGAGGGAAGGAGGCAGGGAAAAGGGGCCAGCAAAGGGGAGGCGGGATACAAAGAGGGGGGCCACATAGAGAGAGGCAAAGAGAGGGGCCACATAGAGAGAGGCAAAGAGGGGGGCCACATAGAGAGAGGCAAAGAGGGGGGGCCACATAGAGAGAGGCAAAGAGGGGGGGCACATAGAGAGAGGCAAAGAGGGGGGGCACATAGAAAGAGGCAAAGAGGGGGGCCACATAGAGAGAGGCAAAGAGGGGGGCCACATAGAGAGAGGCAAAGAGGGGGGCCACATAGAGAGAGGCAAAGAGGGGGGCCACATAGAGAGAGGCAAAGAGGGGGGCCACATAGAGAGAGGCAAAGAGGGGGGCCACATAGAGAGAGGCAAAGAGGGGGGCCACATAGAGAGAGGCAAAGAGGGGGGCCACATAGAGAGAGGCAAAGAGGGGGGCCACATAGAGAGAGGCAAAGAGGGGGGCCACATAGAGAGAGGCAAAGAGGGGGGCCACATAGAGAGAGGCAAAGAGGGGGGCCACATAGAGGCAAAGAGGGGGGCCACATAGAGGCAAAGAGGGAGGCCACATAGAGGCAAAGAGGGAGGCCACATAGAGGCAAAGAGGGGGGCCACATAGAGGCAAAGAGGGGGGCCACATAGAGGCAAAGAGGGGGGCCACATAGAGGCAAAGAGGGGGGCCACATAGAGGCAAAGAGGGGGGCCACATAGAGGCAAAGAGGGGGGCCACATAGAGGCAAAGAGGGGGGCCACATAGAGGCAAAGAGGGGGGCCACATAGAGGCAAAGAGGGGGGCCACATAGAGGCAAAGAGGGAGGCAGGGCCACATAGAGGGAGGAAGGGCCACATAGAGGGAGGAAGGGCCACATAGAGGGAGGAAGGGCCACATAGAGGGAGGAAGGGCCACATAGAGGGAGGAAGCGCCACATAGAGGGAGGAAGCGCCACATAGAGGGAGGAAGCGCCACATAGAGGGAGGAAGCGCCACATAGAGGGAGGAAGCGCCACATAGAGGGAGGAAGCGCCACATAGAGGGAGGAAGCGCCACATAGAGGGAGGAAGCGCCACATAGAGGGAGGAAGCGCCACATAGAGGGAGGAAGCGCCACATAGAGGGAGGAAGGGCCACATAGAGGGAGGAAGCGCCACATAGAGGGAGGAAGGGCCACATAGAGGGAGGAAGGGCCACATAGAGGGAGGAAGCGCCACATAGAGGGAGGAAGCGCCACATAGAGGGAGGAAGGGCCACATAGAGGGAGGAAGGGCCACATAGAGGGAGGAAGCGCCACATAGAGGGAGGAAGCGCCACATAGAGGGAGGAAGCGGGGGGGGGGGCACATAGAAGAAAGCGTGAAAAGAAAAAATATAAAGAAGGAGTTTATAACAGATACTTTTCTGTATTATTTTTTTATTCAATCTGCAATGGGAAAATGACAACTGCATTCTCATAGGTTGTTAGGGGTGACACATGCACTTTGTACACCTGTGTCATTGTTCTTGCAGAAAGAATGGTTAAATCCAGAATGCGGTGTGGACGAGGGTAAACACAGCAGCATGATGAGTCCTTCCATAGATACCTGACAGGAATGTGGGGGAACACACCCATCACTAATGATGACTATTGGTAACAGACATCTAGGTCAGCTGTACATATACTCACACAGGTTATATAATTAGCAGATGACTGTGGTATTAATCAGTAATCACCTTTACCCTATATAACTGGCTATGACGTCATGCCTCAGGAAGGCAAAAAGAATTCAGGATCTGTAATAAAAGTGAGCTCCGGTTGAAACGCGGTCCAAACTGCCAGCATCATACCCATTTCCCAATACACAGGAGTGGCACTGCCATACATGGCAACCAAAGGCTCTCCAATATCTGTGGTGTGATTGTTGTAAAGTTTCAGTGTGTGTGTCAGCGTTATTATTGGAATGTGAAGAATCCACTCTATGTGATAAGATTCATGAATCATGAAAGTATTGAAGGCCAATATTTTATTATCAAAAGGAAAACTGGCCCAAAATAGTAAAAAAAAAAATTTATATATTTCTTAAATGTATTTGTATATTTCTTGTTATCATCATAACCTACCACCAAAAAACAACACAAAATAAATTCTCCTGCTCCTGACTATCGCAGAGATACCACATATAGTTTATGTTATTAATTGTATGTACAGCCCAGAAACAATAGTGTGCATTCTGTGTTTTTCTTTTTTTATATACTACCTAAAAACACTGATATTAATTATTAAAAAGAAAAAAAAAAACTTTTTTTTTTTTAAAGTCCTGCCCAAAATATACTGACCATGACCTTTGACCCTTACTTGAACCAAACAATCAAGTGACCCAGGAGTTCTGGGTCCCAATCATTAGTACTGCTTCTGGGGCTGCTCTGTGCTAAAACCATTACACAGAGCATGTAAAAACATAACATAGGTTGGACTTGATGGTTCTGTGTCTTTTTTTCAACCTCACCTACTATGTAACTATGTTTGTTATTTAAAAAAAATAAAATAACAAAATGATCCTTTACAATCACTTTAGCTTCCTGTCCCATAAACCAAAACAGGAAGTAAGAGAAATCCCTTCAAAGTGAGGGAATGCCTGGTTGTCACCAGGACTTGTTTCCCCATTGGAAGGTTTCCCCTTTATTTCTGTTCTGGTGACATGCTCTTCTCCAGAGCCTCTCCCATCCTCTGGAACTCTCTACCTCAATCTGTCCGGCTATCTCTTACACTGGCTGCCTTTAAGTGATCCCTGAAAACTCATCTCTTCAGGGAAACCCATCACACCTCCAACTAACTGAACTTCCATCACCTCACCCCCCCCACAGTTATAACCTTTTGTACCACTGCCCCACCCTATTAGATTGTAAGCTCTTATGAGCAGGTCCTTAACCCTCTTGTATTTTATTGTAACTGTCCTGTCTCCCATAATATTGTAAAGCGCTGTGCAAACTGCTGGCGTTATTTAAATCCTATAGAATTATAATAATAATGTCCACAGGCTGGCTGAACACAATCTGAACAAAGAAAAGGACTTCAAGCGTTACTAAACCCAGGACTCTACATTCACTATATCTGGTCTCCCACAGGACACAGAACATGGAAATGTAATTATTTTAGGAAATATAATCTGTTAAATACCTTTTCTCATCAGCAGTATATAGCAGTCTTGTGACTTCTATCAGTGTCTGGTTAAAGCTTGAAGGAGGGGTTTTCTGACTGTCCTATCCTATGAGACTGCAAGACTCCTGACCCTCTTGTCTGGACAGTGCTGATTGGCCATGTGCTGATCACATGCACTCTCCCAAGAAAAAAAACCAAAAAAACCTCTCTAGCAATACACACCAAACTGAGCATGTGCAGCCTGACTCCATCCACTCTGTGTTATCAGGAAATTATCAGGGGACAGTGGAAAGAGGGGCGGACCAGAGAAGACAGGATCAAACAGCCTTTTTACACAGTGCAGAGGATTAACCCCTTAGGTTCCACAGTGAGTATAACAAGCATGATTTACTGCATATACAGACCGATTATACTGGTGTGGGTTTAGTAATACAAAAAAAAAAATACACACACACTTTCACAAAGTGACAGTTAAAGGACAGTTAGAGGTTTTGCCGCCTGTTCTTGGAGAAACACCCGACTAAATAGATACAGAAGTTTATCAGGTGCTGCAGAAACATTATGGGGAGCATTCCACAGCCTAAGATAACTTACAAGAGAGACGAAAAGCCCACACCTAGCTACACATCAACTCTACAAATACCGGTCATTGTAAATCTTCATGCATGCGATTAGGAAAACGTTCTATGTAGAAACCTGTACAGAGAAGTGCCAATTCTCCAATGCACTGGAAATACAAGCAGCTTTTTGCTAAAAGGAAGTGAATGTGGGGTCCAGGAATCTGGGGGGGGGGGGGGGTTAAGTGGAACTGGTTAGTGAACAGGTAACTGGGCCTGTTTCTTCTCACAGGGCGAAGCTTGATATTATCCACTCAGCTGGGGTCGTGCAGCACTGTGCCAGGATCCAGACATTCCTCAAAGTCTTAAATTCCTAACGCTGGCTAGAAATCTGACGGCAACACAACCCCCCCCACCCACCCTCCGCCTCCCACCTGCTATTAACTGGAATCCCTACAGATGTCCACAGCTGGATACCAGCCCAGCAACTTGCAATCATCCGGTATCAGCATGCCCCTTTCAGCTTTGGAAAAGAAAAAAAAAAGAACTCCCAGCATGCTCCTGGTTCATGTAAAGCCTGTCAAGTGTTGGGGAAGCCAATTATCCAGGGTAACACGTTAAGTTATCCTTTTTAAGAGGCATCCCAGTCACATGACTAATGCCGAGGCAATGGTTACAGTCTCTGCCAGAAAGGATCTTGGGAGGGGAACAGTCAGTAACTGGACTTCAGTAGTGATCTGCTGCATTGGCAGAGATCATGTGACTGGGCTCGAGAGATGAGACATTTCCTATTACAAAGGACACAGTGGGGATTGTTTACTACAACTGGAGAGTACAAAATCTGGTGCACCTCTACATAATGACCAAATCAGCTTCCAGGATTTTTGTCAAAGCTTAAAGCAGAGCTCCACCCCATTGTTTGCGCCCCCCCCTACTGTCACATTTGACACCTTTCGGGGGTACCTGGTTTTGACAGGTACCCGCTCTCCCTTCCGGATGAGCTCGCTGCAGCGAACTCAAATCGGAAGTTGGGCCCTTCTCCTCCTTCCCCCGCCATTGAGCCATTCACAAAAGTGCAGGGCAGTAGGGAACCGGCTGTGAGGCCGCAAGGCTCCGCTACCAGTCTCCCTTAGTCGAGGTGGCGGTGGCAGCACCCAAGAGACGATTGAAAACTCTGTTTGGGTGAAGACACTGCTGGATTCGTGGACAGGCAAGTGTCCTAATATTAAAAGTCAGCAGCTACGGTATTTGTAGCTGCTGACTTAATTTTTACTGAAGGAGCCCGGAGCTCCTCTTTAATTGAACAAGCTAAAGTTAGAAGCCGATTGGCAACCATGCACAGTTGCACCAGATTTTGCTCTCTCCAGTTTTAGTGAATCAACCCCATTGGCCAAGTGGTTAGCGCTTCCGCCTGGCAGCACTGGGGTCGTCCGTTCGAATCCCAACCATGGCACTACCTGCCTGGAGTCTGCATGTTCGCCCTGTGCCTACGGGTACTCCGGTTTCCTCCCACACTCCAAGGACATGCTGGGAGGTCAATTGGCCCTAGTATGTGTATGTATGAATGTGAGTTAGGGACCTTACATTGTAAGCTCCTTGTGGTTTTAATTGTTTTGATTGCTCAGATTAGGATGCACCCGCCCTATTCGGAGTGCTTACTCTGTTATAAATATATGTTTTTAAATCAAACATGTATGCATTGATGAAGGCTTCTTAGCCCAGCCCAGCTCATAGAGGCAGGAACCCCCGCAGCCCCAGGTCAAGAGGCAGGAACCCCCGCAGCCCCAGGTCAAGAGGCAGGAACCCCCGCAGCCCCAGGTCAAGAGGCAGGAACCCCCGCAGCCCCAGGTCAAGAGGCAGGAACCCCCGCAGCCCCAGGTCAAGAGGCAGGAACCCCCGCAGCCCCAGGTCAAGAGGCAGGAACCCCCGCAGCCCCAGGTCAAGAGGCAGGAACCCCCGCAGCCCCAGGTCAAGAGGCAGGAACCCCCGCAGCCCCAGGTCAAGAGGCAGGAACCCCCGCAGCCCCAGGTCAAGAGGCAGGAACCCCCGCAGCCCCAGGTCAAGAGGCAGGAACCCCCGCAGCCCCGGGTCAAGAGGCAGGAACCCCCGCAGCCCCGGGTCAAGAGGCAGGAACCCCCGCAGCCCCGGGTCAAGAGGCAGGAACCCCCGCAGCCCCGGGCCAAGAGGCAGGAACCCCCGCAGCCCCGGGTCAAGAGGCAGGAACCCCCGCAGCCCCGGGCCAAGAGGCAGGAACCCCCGCAGCCCCGGGTCAAGAGGCAGGAACCCCCGCAGCCCCGGGTCAAGAGGCAGGAACCCCCGCAGCCCCGGGTCAAGAGGCAGGAACCCCCGCAGCCCCGGGTCAAGAGGCAGGAACCCCCGCAGCCCCGGGTCAAGAGGCAGGAACCCCCGCAGCCCCGGGTCAGGAGGCAGGAACCCCCGCAGCCCCGGGTCAAGAGGCAGGAACCCCCGCAGCCCCAGGTCAAGAGGCAGGAACCCCCGCAGCCCCAGGTCAAGAGGCAGGAACCCCCGCAGCCCCAGGTCAAGAGGCAGGAACCCCCGCAGCCCCAGGTCAAGAGGCAGGAACCCCCGCAGCCCCAGATCAAGAGGCAGGAACCCCCGCAGCCCCGGGTCAGGAGGCAGGAACCCCCGCAGCCCCAGGTCAGGAGGCAGGAACCCCTGCAGCCCCAGTTTAGAAGGTAGCACCCTGAAGTTGAAGTGCACGCTTGGCATAATACAAGGCAGCTACAGACACCAGCCTCTTGTCACAACAAATTGCTCTGCGGAAACGAATTCTAATTACAGTTATCTGCAGCGGGACGAAGCGTAATCTATAATTATCACACTATAAAAAGTAAGTCAAATAAACTTCGCACTTTGTATCCAAGACAACAGAAGTAAACGCTTTAAAAGGCCGGAGGTGAACTTTGTAAATGATCCAACTATTGTGAATGCTCTATTCAATCTATTTACCAATGAATAGAAAAATCCTCCAAAACCATTTACTTTCAATGATCCATAAAAATGGAGCCGATATCACAATCACATCAGAGTACGTAGCAATTTCTCCTCAGTATGTGTGTTGCGTTTTCTGGAGATGCACAACCTTCTGCAATCACTGGCACCATCTGGGTGGCACAACATGGCTGTGAGATGACAAAGTCCACCTCAACTTTTTGGTAGGGCAAACCTGGAACGCAGGTTGAAGGACGTACAATGCATGGTCCTGTATACACACCCTGCACACAACACACTACCTCCTCCTCGCTCAGCTGCAGGGCTCCACGTGACACGGCTACCGTCTACAGAGACTCCAATAGGACAGGCAATTGGCATTGCTCCAACGACCGTCATCTGCAAATATTCTCCATTTTCAAAGCTACCGTATATACTCGAGTATAAGTCGTTCCGAGTATAAGTCGAGGCCCTAATTTACCACAAAAAAATGGGAAAAACTTATTGACCCGAGTATAAGACGAGGGTGAGAAATGCACAGCTACTGTAAGTGGAAAAGAGGGTCAACAATACCCATTTGCAGCATCACTGTGCCCATTTGCATGCCTCACTGTGCCCATTTGCAGCCATAGGTCCCCTGAACTTCAAACTCGGTAGTTAAGGGTTCCAAGATGCCCCCTAGCTGCAGCCAAAATTTGGGGTCTCTGAACCCAAAGGGTCCCGAAATGACATTGCTGCAGATAGACACAGTTTACCGAATTTGGGGCCCCGTATCTCGGGGCCACTTAGTACTAAGAACCCCAAATTTGGTGTGCAAACCCAGTGGAACTAGCACCATAAAATTTCCAAAGCTGGGGTTTCTAGCACTAAGTGGCCCCGAGATACAGGGCCCCAAATATCATTCCAGAAAATGTCAAGCACTTTTCTGCAGCAGAGAATGACATTTTCCGAACCAATTTTGGGGCCCCGTATCTCAGGGCCACTTGGGGCTAGGAACCCCAGCTCTGGATATGTTATGGAACCAGTTCCACTGGGTTTGCACACCAAATTTGGGGTTCCTAGCTCCAAGTGGCCCTGAGATATGGGGCCCCAAAATCGGTTCAGAAAATGTCAAGCACTTCTGCATCAGAAAATGACATTTTCCGAACCGATTTTGGGGCCCCGTATCTCGGGGTCACTTAGTGCTAGGAACTTCCACTTTGGATATGTTGTAGTACTAGGTCCACTGGGTTTGCATACCAAATTTGGGGTTTCTAGCACCAAGGGGCCCTGAGATACGGGTCCCCAAAGTCGGTTCGGAAAATGAAATTTTTTGCTGCAGAAAAGTGCTTGACTCAAGTATAAGTCGAGGGGGGCACTTTCAGCACAAAAAAATGTGCTGAAAAATTCGACTTATACTCGAGTATATACGGTATTTCAAAAACTAAAGTTTAACACTCACCACTCTAAAACCTTAATACACATAATTCAACTCAACTTTCTCAAGTATTTACCAAAACTGCCCTTTAAGTTTGATTAAATAATAAAAAATAATGACTACATTTATGTAGATAAATTTACCTCCCTCCCAATAAACAAAAAAAACAAAAAAAAACAAAAAAACAAACAATGTAACTTATTGCAGTCTTTAGATGTGGCGGCTGCGTTCAATTTATTTCTGGCCTTTCCTTTATTTTCACCTGGTGATCCTGCCAGTAACACTTCTTGTCCTAAAAGGTGACCACGCTCACTCACCGTACAGTATCTTTGGAGGATGTTGTCACCTTAGGACAAAGTGTTAGGACTACACAACACCCCCACACCGTCTATCTGCATAACATGGGGGGGGGGGGTTTCTGGAGTTCACATAAGGTAGCAGGAACAATGCGAACTGATGAGGTTCAGCACAGATGGAGGGCACTGGCAGCTCACCGGATTTCTGGCAGGATCAATAGGTACATTGTCACACTTCATAAAATATATGTAGGCTTTGGTATAACTTGCAGTTTCGGGGGGGGGGGGGGGCGAAAAAATGCACGAGTGAGCCACCGACCACCCCCTGTGAAGCTGCAATAGGCAGTGGTCGGGGACGTTTAGCAGATTTCCAGAGTTAGGATCATTGTTTCCAATCGTATTTTTACTGGCAGCCAATAAAAAATGGGCACTTTTCTCCTATTAGTAAATGGAGAAAGCGCCTAGTAAAAAATATGGCTGCGATGCTCGACTTGGAACTGCGCATGCACAGTTCCGGTCTGGGGCCAGCCGAGACCATCCGAGTGCCTGATACAGTGTGTTTGGGTGGCGCCATTGGGGGGCGGGTCTGGTGGACACGGTACCTGAGCGTGTTGTGTGATGTCATGGTGCAAGGGAGCTCAGCGGAGCAGCCGGAGCCTCGTGTGCGGGTCTGCAGGGCAAGCCAGGAGCGGGACTGTCAGTGCTGTTTTGACTGAAGGGACCACCTGGCGTGGAGAGAGACTGTCACTGTGACTCAGGGGACGTGTCTTGTCGGTGATCTGTGCTGCTGCACACTGCTGTCAGTGTCACTGAGAGGCAATATCATGTATTTGTGCCTTCCCATTTTATTTCTTGCCCTCCTGAGTCCTGTCCCTGAGTTGCTTATTATAACAAAAATAAAATAAGAAATATATTTTTTGCCTTCATATCCATCTTAAATCACATTGCTAATTGCAAATTGTACTTGTTTGTAGCCTAAACACTGAAACTTGCACGTAAAATGGCAATGTAACTTTTTGAAAATGTAAGTAAACTTGGCTGTGCCAGTACATTTTGGGAGTCGTGTCAAGAATTTCAATCTGGTAGGTTGGCAACATTGGTTAGGAGCGCAGGATATACAGAGGTCGCGTGGCTTATGCATGTATTTGCAAATGTGCACAAACAAAACCCTTTTTTTTAAAGTAAACTGTTATGCTGGCCATATACACTATACGAAAAATCGGCCGAACCCATTTTCGAAAAAACGAACATTAGGCCGTGAGCGCAAACGATAGCGCCATCATGTAATGACCGATAAATTGCTCAGTGACCATAAGTGAATGCATTTTTTGTTCGTTTTTCTAAATATACCTAGTTCGGACAGGAAACACATTAACCTGTCAATTTATCGTTCGTTCGGCAGAAAATTTCCAATACTGTCCTTCGTTTTTCTTGGCTCAAAAACTTCCCAACGATTATCAATTTTTATGCCCATTAACTGGCCCAAAAACGAACAAACTGTCTAAATGACCGAATTTCGGCCGATTTTTCGTATAGTGTATGGCCAGCATTAGGATCAATTCAGTTGTTTTGCAGGATGGCAAGTGTGCTGGGAAAACTTTTATTTGCTTGTGATGTGCACTACCCTTCCATGTGCACCTTGCTTGTAAAGGCTAGTTGTGGGTTGAGGTGGTCGGCATCTTTTGTAAAAAAAAAAAAAAAAAAATCTGTGTTCATGAGCCCTTAACAGACCAAAGAGTAAAAAAAAAAAAAAAAAAAAAAAAAAAAGGGGGGAAGGAGCAAAAACGCACAATAAAAAAAAAGGGGGTGGGAGCAAACACATGCAAAAAAAAAAAGGGGGGGGGGCGCAAAAAAACAAGGGGTGAAAAAAAAAGGAGCAAAACACACAAAGGGGGGAAAAAAAAGGAGCAAAACACACAGAGGGGGGAAAAAAGGGAGCAAAAAACACACAAAAAAAAGGGAGCAAAAACACACACAAAAAAAAGGGAGCAAAACACACACAAAAAAAAGGGAGCAAAACACACACAAAAAAAAGGAGCAAAACACACACACAAAAAAAAGGGAGCAAAAAACACACACAAAAAAGGGAGCAAAAAACACACAAAAAAAAGGGAGCAAAACACACAAAGGGGGGAAAAAAGGGAGCAAAAAACACACAAAAAAAAGGGAGCAAAAACACACAAAAAAAAGGGAGCAAAACACACAAAAAAAAGGGAGCAAAACACACAAAAAAAAAGGGAGCAAAACACACACAAAAAAAAGGGAGCAAAACACACACAAAAAAAAGGGAGCAAAACACACACAAAAAAAAGGGAGCAAAAAACACACACAAAAAAGGGAGCAAAAAACACACAAAAAAAAGGGAGCAAAAACACACAAAAAAAAGGGAGCAAAACACACAAAAAAAAAGGGAGCAAAACACACACAAAAAAAAGGGAGCAAAACACACACAAAAAAAAGGGAGCAAAACACACACACAAAAAAAAAAAAAAGGGGAGCAAAACGCACAAAAAGGGGAAAAAATAGCCAAAAATTGTAACTCTAACTAGGACTGTCAAACAAGGCCAAATATTACCCCCATCACCCCCCCATGATCGGTTTATATTGTAAACATTGCTATATACAGAAATAAAGGTCGCTACGCAAGGTTTTGTCCTTATGTGCCCTTTACCATGGCAAGAAGAATCAGCACCTGCTGGTCCTCTGCCAAATACACAATTGAAGTGTACATCCCAAGCTGGGAGTTCCAGAGACTCCATTATCTGCCGCAGTAACAATGCCTCCTGTTATACAGAGCCAAAAAAAAACAAAAAAACGGCCACCTTATTAAATATATATTCCCACCACCCGCACCAGCGACGGCCTTGTCTGGAGGTAGACACTAAGTGAAGGTTGCCTGACGTCTGTAAAGCTTTAAAAAGGAGAGATGTGATTTTCTTTTCTGCTGTGAGTGGATACAGATCCCTCCATGTATTGCTCGGCATGTCTATCTCAGCAGTGTTCAGCACATGGGGGTGATGTAGGAATAAAAGATACAGTAGAGTTGGGGGGGGGGGGGTGCTTTGTCATGTGGAAATTTTTTTGTTTCAGCAACGGAGTGAAAAAATCAGAGTAATGCTTACGGTTCTATATGTAGAAATGCCGGAGACGCCGAGTCCCCCTTTGCTTCTTCCTCGGCTTGTAGCCTGGATGACTGTCAGCATCGCCATCCATCAAATCCAAGCCTGGGGGACCCACTACATCACTTTACAAACCCCACTATGAATAGACTTACACAGGAATCTCAATATTCACTCTTAAAGCTCATCTCCCAGCAAATAGCCAAGTACATGGATGAAGTACGTATATCAGGAGAAATGTTATCTGCCAAAGGATTTCTAAACGTGGCCATCCAGTCCTGAGATTTACACAGCTCCGGAGGGTGGGGGATGGAGACCTTTAGTAATACAATTGGGTCTTGTCCTCACTCCCAGTCTGTGTCTGGAAATCAGGTGAAGAAGCAGACTCCTGCAGTACTTTTTTCTGCCTCTAGATGTCCTCAGTCCAATAGTCAGCACCACCAAACCCACATCCTCTGAGCCCAGGTTGTCCTGGGACAATGCTGCCCAGTAGTTGTCATCTTAGGATAGGAAGCGTGTTAAAATAAAAAAGGAGATAAATGTGTCCAACAAGGAAAAATGCAGCCACCACATCTAAGGCCGGCCATAGACAGTTCGAATCCCGGCTGGTCCAGCAGGAACCAGCCAAGATTCCAACCATGTATAGGCAGGCTGAATCATTTGATCAACTTGGGTACAACCAGCCTGCCGGATTCGGTTGAGATTATCGCTAGAGGCCGCTATAGCCCCTAGCAATAATCATCGTCTCCGGTGGGGGTGAGGGGGAAGCCGTTCCCATTGGGAGCAGACAATGGCTCAGGAGGGATTCCCCCGACTGTGGTTGCAGGAAAGAAGCTTTGTCTTGGCTAAGGAACGGTGAGCTACAATACTATCCGTTTTTGGTATTTGGGTTTGGATACGCACCGGTGCCCCAAAATGGTTTAACTTCACTACCTGGCTGGTCCCAGCTCTGAGGCCAGCAGTCCTGCACTCTATGATGGTGAAGTTGTGGGTAATGAGGGCGAGGGCCTGCCCACATTCTTGAGCTTTAAACAGCAGAGGAGAGCGCCAGCTGACTTGGGGGGGGTTGCAAGGAATAAGGTGGGATATTGTACTTATTGCTCCCCCATTTAAACCATGCAGAGTGGGGGGGGGACCCCACTGCATGAGCAAATTTAGCTTCCCACAGTTGGGTTTTACCGGCGACATTTGTCCAAAAGCCATGCAGTTTCTTGCAGTAAGGAAAGAAGAACCTGGTGCTGCAGGAATAAAAGTAGCCGGTGGTGAATTCTGCGGGTTAACACACACCGGGAACAAAAGCCACTTGTGTCCCCCTTCCCTGACTAATGATTACAAGAACAGAGCACAAGGGCCTCTGGCACAGATCCCAAAACGCAGCCTATGAATGACAGAAAATAATCAGAGAGTCAGCACCTCCCAACTCTGCACGGCTGGTTAATATGTTTTAAACTTCGGAGTCAGCAAGGAATGCAAGTACAACTTCCAGGGAAAGTCGAAAGGTGAAGAGAACAGAGTGGGAAAGATGGTGGAAGTGACTTGTTCTCTTCATCATCCAGTCTCACATTTCAGCAAATATATGTAAATATATCACCAAAATGTTCCTGCTGGGGATGTGACTGGGTTCAGATACCAGAAGTTATGAGGGATATTCAACACGCAGGGGGTTTAAAAATTTTCAATTATGGTGAGAGGCGTAACTAGAACCTTCAGGACCCCGGTGCAAAAAAAATGACGCCCCCCCCCCCCCACCCAGGCCCTTCCCATTGATCCTGGGGCCCTCTATTACGATCCAGCAATGGACCTCCTTCCTGCCCTTTGGGGGGGGGGGGGGGGGGGACGACACTAGAGACCAGTTGCAAGTGTGACCCTGGTAACTCCGACATTGGTGTCCATAATTTTTAAATTCTGTTTTATTTATCATTTGATCTTCTTGTATTTTTTTTTTACTATTTTTTACATATTTTTTGGACCTCCCGTTGGGGGCTATGGTGAAAAATAAGGGGTCTAGATCCCCAATGTCTCACTTTAGAGACAGAGAAGAGCCCCCCACACAGTAGTGCCCTCTGTGTCCCTCCCCACACAGTAGTGCCCTCTGTGTTCCCCCATCACACAGCAGTGCCCTGTGTCTCCCCCCCCCCCCACACAGCAGTGTCCTCTGTCCGTCCGTCCCCCACAGTAATGTCCTCTGTCCGTCCGTCCCCCACAGTAATGTCCTCTGTCCGTCCGTCCCCCACAGTAATGTCCTCTGTCCGTCCGTCCCCCACAGTAATGTCCTCTGTCCGTCCGTCCCCCACAGTAATGTCCTCTGTCCGTCCGTCCCCCACAGTAATGTCCTCTGTCCGTCCGTCCCCCACAGTAATGTCCTCTGTCCGTCCGTCCCCCACAGTAATGTCCTCTGTCCGTCCGTCCCCCACAGTAATGTCCTCTGTCCGTCCGTCCCCCACAGTAATGTCCTCTGTCCGTCCGTCCCCCACAGTAATGTCCTCTGTCCGTCCGTCCCCCACAGTAATGTCCTCTGTCCGTCCGTCCCCCACAGTAATGTCCTCTGTCCGTCCGTCCCCCACAGTAATGTCCTCTGTCCGTCCGTCCCCCACAGTAATGTCCTCTGTCCGTCCGTCCCCCACAGTAATGTCCTCTGTCCGTCCGTCCCCCACAGTAATGTCCTCTGTCCGTCCGTCCCCCACAGTAATGTCCTCTGTCCGTCCGTCCGTCCCCCACAGCAATGTCCTCTGTCCGTCCGTCCGTCCCCCACAGTAATGTCCTCTTTCCGTCCGTCCCCACAGTAATGTCCTCTTTCCGTCCGTCCCCCACAGTAATGTCCTCTGTCCGTCCATCCCCCACAGTAATGTCCTCTGCCCCCCTTCACACCCCCCCCCCACAGTAGTGTCCTTTGTCCCCCTCTACAGTAGTGTCCTCTGCTCCCCCCACACAGTAGTGTACTCTGTCCGTCCGTCCCCCACAGTAATGTCCTCTTTCCGTCCGTCCCCCACAGTAATGTCCTCTGTCCGTCCATCCCCCACAGTAATGTCCTCTGCCCCCCTTCACATCCCCCCCCCCCCACAGTAGTGTCCTTTGTCCCCCTCTACAGTAGTGTCCTCTGCTCCCCCCACACAGTAGTGTCCTCTGTCCGTCCGTCCCCCACAGTAATGTCCTCTGCCCCCCTTCACACCCCCTCCCCACAGTAATGTCCTCTGTCCGTCCGTCCCCCACAGTAATGTCCTCTGCTCCCCCCCAGTAGTATCCTCTGGCCCACTTTACATTTACCATGCAATTTTGGTTGCCGTGCGTTTAAAAAAAAGTAGTGCATGCACTAGTTTTGGTGCAGTGCAGTCTCAGTCCATTTAAAATTAATGGGCTGAACTCACACTTTGCAGAACTACATGTGGATTGCACAGCGTTGCTGTGCGATTCACATGCACTTCATAGTGTGAATAGGCCCTTATACTACTAGATACACCACAACCTGGATAGACGAGAACCTTCACAGACATGCCAATCTATTGTTAGGAGACATTCTGAATTAGAAGCCTGCTGGTCTTCTGTGAGTAAAAGTGATCAGACATGAGGATAAGGTTTCTGTGATGGAGGAGAAGAATAGGAGCACCTGCGGAGCCCGGCTCTCATGCTTTATTCATCGCTGGACACGTAGATCTGAAACATTCCATCCCATCCTCCCGTCTCCAGGAGAAGACATTTGTTGTAAAACACATGACATGGACAACTGTACAGAGTGCGATGGGAACTCCGAAACCCCATCCTCTGCAAGTCTGCATCCTTCTAGGCCCCTTCACATTGTTGTGAGTTAAAAATACACAACCAATTGCATCTTTGATCACTTTCCATGCATCGTATTGTGTTTGTTTTTGTGCTTTTTATTGTGCAGACAAAGAGCCGCAGAACAAGAAACTAGCTCCAGTACTGTAGATCTAAACCCTGGTTGGATGACCAATGGTGGCCAGACGCTGCTGTCCATTAACCACTTGAAGACCAGGCTTTTTCTGGCACTTCTTGTTTACAAGTATAAATCCTTATTTTTTTTTTCCAGATCTGATTCTGGCACTTTTTGTTTACAAGTTTAAATCCGTATTTTTTGCTAGAAATTTACTTTTAACTCCCAAACAGTATACATTTTTTTTTTAAGCAAAGACTTTAGAGAATAAAATAGTGATTGTTGCAATTTTTTTATGTCACACGGTATTTGAGCAGGGTATTTGCAAACGCAATTGTTTTGGACAAAATACACAAATTCATTAAAAAAACAAAACAAAAACAAACAAGCAAAACACACAATATATAACCCCCGTCTTTTTGTAAAATACAAAAGATGTTACGCCGAATAGACACCTAACACGTCAGGCTTTAAAATTGCGCACACCCGTGGAACGACAACAAAATGTACTTTTCCATTGGCTACGCTTTAAAAAATTTTTTTACAGGTTACCAAGTTAGAGTTACAGAGGAGGTCTAGCGCTAGAAATACGGCTCCCGCTCCAACATTTGCGGCGATACCTCACATGTGTGGTGCGTACAATGCTTACATATCTGCGCACAAGAATAGAGGGATGGAGGTGCTTTAATTTTTTTTTTCTTATTTTTTTAAAATTTTTACACTGTCCCTTAAAATTATATTTTTGTTTAGCACTTTTTTTCCTATTACAAGGAATGTAAACATCCTTTGTAATAGAAATAAGGATGGACAGGTCCTCTTTATGGAGAGATATCGGGTCAAAAAGACTCCAAAGCTCTTTTTTACCTTTAAAAAAGTAAAAAAAGAAGAAGATAAAAAACCATCTTTATCTTTTGCTTAAAAAAAAAATAAATAAAAATGATTTACTTCCACCCTGGACAGGAAGTGACGTCATGACGTCGCTCCTGTCCTCCAAGGTCATAGAGGCGATCAAAGACAATGGGGCTCAGGTAAGTATTAGGGGGGGTGCTGCATAGAGGTGTTTTTTTTACCTTAATATGCATGAAGGTAAAAAAACTTGGAGCCTCTAGAACCAATTTAACATAAACAGGCCCCTAAGGGGAAGATACAACTGCAGGGTTTATACAAGCTCATAGTTTAACCCAGTGGTGGGCAACTGCAGCCCTCCAGTAGTTAAACTACCAAGTCCCATCATGCCTCTGTCTCTTGGAGCAACTGTCATTCTTCCCATCATGCCTCTGCCTCATGCTTGTAACTGTCAGTTTTGCCATGCCTCATAAGACATGTAGTTTCACAACAGCTGAAGGGCTACAGTTCGCCTCCCCTGTTTTAACCCCTCCTTGCTCAGCCCAGCCATCCCTTTAACTGGGCTATTATGCATGGGGAAGCAGAAGACACTTCCTAAACACAACTTCTGATAGGCTAGGACAGTGGTCACATGATCAGACGCTCGCCCGCACTGGCTCCAGATCACTACTAGTGACTGAGTTGTCTTCGACAGCTCAGTCAGCGTGCTGTAAAGTGCGATCTTAGCGTAGAAACCTCTGCTTTCCATAGACTTATGTGTAGGGATGCACCAATACCATTTTTTTTTTTAACAAGTCAGAGTACAGATGCTTTTTTTTTTTTTTTTTTTTTTTTTTTTAGTACTCGCCGATACCAATTACCGATACCTACAACTGTTTTGTTTTAACTTCAGCTTTCAGCAATGGTACAAAGCATTGAAAAGTTATTTACAAATGAAATAAATTTTTTTTTTTTTTATTTAGCGTTTTTTTCAATGTGAAATGTGTAAATTTTTGTTAATATATATGTGTAAAAATATTCACTACCAAAGCAAACAAAAATAAAAGTTTTAATTGTTTATCGTTTATAAAAGACGTGAAGGATTAAAAAAAAAGCAGGAAAATAATTAAATGGAGGAGAATAGGGAGTTAATTAAGGCTGATTAGATTAAATTAAGGGTTATTAAGGGGTTAAACAGAGGAACATTTGTTCATCCCTCTGATCTGTAGAAGAAACAGAAAGAAACGAAAAGAAACAGGAGAAAGAAACAAAGTTTCTTTTTATTTTAGTGTTTCAGGGCTGAGCAATGTTGTTAATAAACATTGCCAGCTCCAATTACCAGACTTCTTTAACACTGGGGAGACCCACCGACAGCTCAAAGAACCGAGCTTGGAAGTATCGGTTTCAGGTATCGGTGCATTTGCATGAGTACCGATACTTGTGCAAATACTCGGTATCGGTACCGATACTAGTATTGGTGCAACCCTACTTATGTGTGTGGCGTCCGGGCGTTGTCGCTGCACATATGGGTTACATGGGCAGCAAGAGGTTAAACTACAGTTATTAAAGAGAGGTCTTCAGTTTCCTTTTATGCACCGATAATGGAATGTAATCAGAACCATTAGATTACAACAGAGCTAAAACCATTTATCTAAATTGTATATGGCCGTATCTAGCTTGCTTGTCGTCATCAGTCCAAGATATGGAAATGCCACACGCCAACCTAGCAGGTTAACTACACAATAAGGAAAAGCTAGATTGTCCTACAGTATAGTAATGTCACAACATTCCATGTGCTTTTCCATTAGAGATATCAGTATAAAGTGCAAAAAAACTGAATTTCCAGGTTAAAGTAAAGTATTTTCCCCATCAGCGGTTTCCTTAAACAGGACCTCTAGGAGAGGTTTGGTGGGTAAAATCTGTTACAGATCTGTGGGGTGGGCTAACGGTGGAAAGATGGCCTCAAGCTGTTTGGGAAAATGAGGAGGTTTCACACCAAACTTCAGGAGGACGCTCTCACAGGTCTAAAAGGTTTCCAATGACATTTGAGATAATAGTGTCAGACAAGAAATGAACTGATCCTGTTGTTAGAGCTGAACTCCAAGGTGAGCAAATACAAGAGGCATGTGTATTTGTCCTTGAATCTTCACGTGTTTTGTGTTCCTGTAATGAAGACAGGTCATTGGTCTCGGTCTCCTTGTGCTGGGTGACCCGTCTCATTTCTGCTGAACGTACAGCCACCGGTGGAAGGATACAGAGCCAGCATACTGATCCCGATACCTCACAACGTTCATTTTTTGATGGAACTTTGTTAAAATGTTACAACTGCCATTGAATTAAGTTCTATTTTTCCTAGGGCGCTGCATTGTGATACACCACCACACTGGTGACAAATGGCCTTATAGGGAACAAGGCCCTTTTTTTTTTTTTTGCATTTTTCAGTATAAAGACCAGAGAGAAACAAAGAATACAAGGAAGGCGGCGGGAAATGGGGAAATCAGAAAAAAAAAAAAAAAAAAAAAAAAAAAAAAAAAACACACTGTATCAAAACAGTTGGGAGTCTTAACATTGTATTATCTACAAAAACAGGCCGTAAGGCCTCATGTAATAATAAAGTCCTTAGAACATCATAAAAATAAGGCCAGGCATAGGTCCGGTTTGTATTCAAGTCCAGAACAAAGTCTGCTTATTGGGAAATTGTCATACGATTTCTAGAGGGCCCCACGAGTGCCTTGAAAAAGTATTCATACCCCTTGAAATTTTCCACATTTTGCAGTGAGGGACATGCACATTTTGGGAGGAAACACACACACACAGAACATGCAAACTCCATGCAGGAAGTGCCGTTGTTCAGGATTCGAACAGATGACCCTAGTGCCAAGGCAGAATTCACATCTGAGCGTTGCTTTTACACGCGTGTTTTCCTGTTACACGCATTTATTTATATTATATAAAAAAAAAATGTTTTTCAAAATATGTATTATGTAATAATAATAATAATGTAATGTATATATATAACATCTCTCTCCCTCTAGATATATATAGATATATATAGATATATATATAATTTTACGCTTCTAAAAACGCAAAAGCGGCATTTAAATGCGGCTAAACGGACGTTTTAAACGTCAGTTACTATCTGTCAAGTTGAACCGATCAGAAGGGGTCGTAAAAACGTCCCTTGCACATGAAGCCTAAGTGATGCCATAGGCAAACTCAGAATTCAGGCAGAGGTCAGAACGTTTTGGGTGGTGGCATCGCGCCTCCAAAGAAGAAAACGTAGGCTCTCTAAATGGAAGACTCCATCTTCTGGGTAGGATACACAAATATGGATAGCTTGACAGCACAGAAAATAACTGCACAGGTAACCAGAGGCCATTCCTTGCACCCGTATCGTTGTCACCAACATCTCTGATCTCCACCACTCCATTGTTGTTGGCAGTCCCAAGATGTCACCAAGGCAGTGCTGTGGCATGCTTATTACTGCTAATGAGCAGCTTGTGTCGCTCCTGGGTATACACAGCAGCATCACCAGGCAACATTAGATAGTTTGCCAGTCCTAATTACCAGCTCCATGGACCTGAAGACAATGGGACCTCAAAATATTCTCTCGCCTCAGGCTGCGCTCATATCCTGACGACACGTCTCCGCTGTGAATGTCAGAACTAGAACACGAAATACATCTCTGCACAGTGCTTGATGTTGGAATTAGCATGTCCTAAGCCAGGGGTCTCAAACTGGTGGCCCTCAAGTTGTTGCAAAACTACAAGTCCCATGAGGCATTGCAAGGCTGAGTTACAAGCATGACTCCCACAGGCAGAGGCATGATGGGACTTGTAGTTTTGCAACAGCTGGAGGGCCTCCAGTTTGAGACCCCTGTGATCTAAGCACTTTTTTATAAAAATGTCTGTTCTGGTATACGTACTAGATTAAAGTCTGTAAGGATAGCATTCAGTATATAATTTGACATGCCTTTCTTCACAGTTAGCCCCTGCTCACACTAGTGCGACTTCAGTCGTACAGAATCACATGACAAGGAAAAAGAAAAATCACATTGTTTTCAATGGTGCCGTCAATGCAACTCAGCGCGGGGCGATTTTGGTGAGACTCCAGTGCGATTTCAGCCCTGTAGACTTCTATGGTAACTCACAGAAATGGTATCTGCATTAGATAAGAAGCATTTCCTATGACTGATGAGCTCAGTGGGTTTTCTTTTAACCCTCACCTCTCCTCCCAGGTCATCCTTGCTGCCTGAAAACTCTCCTCCAAAGCACATTCCATTCACACCTGAGCAGAAACAGGAATCCCTACTAGGGTTGCACCGATACCAGTATAGGCATCGGTGTCAATACTAAGCATTTTGCATGAGTATCAGTACTCGTGCAAATCAGTGGCGGCTGGTGCTCCATGAGTCAATCCGTCGGGGGGGGGGCGCAACGCAAATAGGAAACAGGCTGTGAAGCCACAAGGTTTTATTTCCTATTTCCCTTAGTGAAGATGATGGCCCCTGCACCCAAAGCCGATTTCGCAGACATCTGGGCGGGTTTCTGCATAGGTGTCAAAGGAAAAAAAAAAAAAAAAAAAAAAAAATCACACCCCGAATTTGCAAAAAGTAGTACAGCAACTGTTTTTTGAAATCTGTGCCGCAAATGCAGTGTTGCACCGATTAGGACGATGCCATTGCCAGCAATTGGCACCGATTTGAGATGTCAAATTGCATGTCAAATTGGCGCCGATTGCCGGCAATGGCACCGTCCTAATCGGTGTGACACTGCATTTGCGGCGCAGCAGCGATTTCACAAAGTAGTTTCTGTACTACCTTTTGCGATTTTGGGGTACGGCTTTTATTGACATCTGCAGAGATGTCTGTGAAATCGCAGCTGAAATCGGGACTGACGTGCGGGAGTGAAATCGGCTTCATTCCTCGCAGCTCAGTGTGAACCTGGGCTAAAACTAAGACTATCCTCTCCACAGAGTGACGACCACTGAGAAATTACACTGCAGAACAAACTGTCACCCTGGTAAAACGTGGAAGCATACTGGGGATCTACAGGGACACCAATCCATTCCCTGAAAAGAGCAGGCAGTCACAATTTGAAAGTAGAAAAGAGGTTTATAACCTTGAATTGCAGAAAGAGTTCTTTACATTTAGAGCAGCAAAAATGTGCAACTTCCTAGGAAGTGGAACCAGCTGAGAATGTCTACAACCTCATGGGAATTGTTAGAGAATAAAAGAAAAAAAACACACACAGGTTACACTGGATGGACCAGAGTTTCTCAGCCTAAAACTATGTCACTATGCAACATTCTTTTAATACCACCCCCCCCGCTCTCCATCCTGAAACATTCCCCGCAGCAGCTGGGGGGAGAGTAGGGAAGCCACTGCCAGGCAGGTAAAGGGGCAACACAGGGGAAGCTGGGCAGTAGGATAAATCAGCACTGCATGTAGAGATTAGGGTGTACCCCCTGTGCATGCCTATGAAGGTTGATAGTTCCAGCAGAATTCTCGGATTCTCAGACAATGGTTTACATATTAGATTTGTCCCCATTCTAAAAGTTACCAGTGTTAATTTTGGCAGCAAATTTCGATTTAGTTTTAGTCTTATGCCCCGTACACACGGTCGGATTTTCTGACGGAAAATGTGTGATAGGACCTTGTTGTCGGAAATTCCGATCGTGTGTAGGCTCCATCACACATTTTCCATCGGATTTTCCGACACACAAAGTTTGAGAGCAGGATATAAAATTTTCCGACAACAAAATCCGTTGTCGGAAGTTCCGATCGTGTGTACACAAATCCGACGGACAAAGTGCCACGCATGCTCAGAATAAATTAGGAGATGAAAGCTATTGGCTACTGCCCCGTTTATAGTCTCGACGTACGTGTTTTACGTCACCGCGTTCAGAACGATCGGATTTTCCGACAACTTTGTGTGACCGTGTGTATGCAAGACAAGTTTGAGCCAACATCCGTCGGAAAAAATCCTAGGATTTTGTTGTCGGAATGTCCGAACAAAGTCCGACCGTGTGTACAGGGCATAAGTCTTAGGACTAAAATGACATTTTAGTTTTAGTCCCATTTTAGTCTTCTGCAATTGTTTTAGTCGTATTTAGTCGACTATTTTCTCCAGTACATTTTAGTCATCTAAAATCGAATAGGTGTAATTAAAAAGTAATGCATTAGCTTAACATTTCTCTACAATTTCCAAACTCATTATATACCGCTGGAGTGAAAAATCTAATATGTTATTTATTATGACATTGAGGTATGAACATACACTACAGGTTAAATTTTGAAGTCAAATTTCAATTTAGTTTTAGTTTTAGGACTAAAATGGCATTTTAGATTTAGTCGTATTTCAGTCATCTCAGTTGTTTTAGTTTTAGTTGTATTTTAGTTGACTAAAATAATATTCATTTAGTCGACTAAAATGTTAACACTGTAAGTTACCCACTTTCTTCTATTAGTAACAAAAAAAATGCTTGCTGTCAGTTGGGATTTTATCTTCAGTATACAAAGAGTCAGGTTATACAACACTTAGCTTTTCCCTCGTGATGTGTAAATCACGGCAGAATTCGTAATGAGAATCTTAAACATGCCAGTCTTTTTTAAAAAGGTAATAGTACCTTTATTACAAGTTTTCCTTTAAGCAATGCAGTCCTTGGGGCAGCCCGGTTGGGCGCCGCCTTGCTTCAGGAAATGTCTTTGCCGGTGTTCTGCCGAGAAAGTTCCGCTCGGCGGATTAGTTCCCCCCTCTACTGCGCATGCGCAGTAGAAGCCGGCGGAAATAGCCGAAGCGGAACAGCTGAAAATCAGCTGTACACGGCGCCTGTAAGAGGGCCCCTCGCGGGCTCGCTTCGCTCGCCACGCTTCGGGCACGGCCTCGCTGCGCTCGGCACTTTTAGATTCCCCCTCTAGGTCCACTTGGATAGTGGGGAAGGAATCTGGACCCAGAGCGCAGGCGCCGTGTACAGCTGATCGAAGCGTTTGAGCTTCGGCTATCTCCGGCGGCCAACAGTAGTACATACTGCGCAGGCGCTGCGCCTGCGCAGTACAGGGGGGGAACCTATCCGCCGAAGGAACTTATTCGGCAAGACACCGGGACCTCTTCAGCATGCAGGTTTGTGTCCCTATATCTTCCTATGGGGAGAAGCTGTACTTTGTAGTACCACCGGAGGTTTCCATGAATACAGCTCCCTATAGGAATGAATGGGGCCACGGACCACATGCTCAGGCTGAAGGGGACCCAGGGAGAACATTTTGTGAAGCAGGCTATGGGGCTGCTGACAGGACCACACCATAAAGATAGCCAAAGGCGAGTATAGGTCCGGGTGGGCTGCAGTATTTATCATTAAAAGACTTACCCGTCCCTTGGGGCACTATTCCTCACAATGATATGAGGAACTGTTCCTCCCACTGACACCAGCAACGGGGCACAATGTCTTCCACTGATGCCAATGATAGAATACTCCTCCTCCTAATACCAATAATGGGGCACTACTCCTCCTAATATCAATAAAATGGAACTGCTCCTCCTACTAATACCAATAATGGGGCACTACCCCTCCTGCTGACCACCAACCCCAAGTCCATATTTATTCTCACTGATGCTGGGCCTTTGACATTTTCTGCCCCCACTGGCCACAATCTCCTAAAGTCTGAAGGACAGTAGACTGGCCCTTTGTTTGAAAAGTTTGGAGACCCCTGATGTAGGGGAAAGATGGCTGCAGATACACAGGTACAACTTATGCAGGAGGATTTGTTTCATCTCTGTGTATCACCTGAGGCCAGTCACCTCACTGGGTATATATGAGGGTTTACAACCACTTTAATGAACAATGGGGCCATTCTGGATTGTAGACAGAGCTCTGGTGGGAAGTGAACTGGGAACCCTGGCACTGCAAGGTCACGAGGAGAGTCAGCCAACACGTTCCAGCCTGAACTATTGGGGAGAAAGGAGTTAAAATAACTTTCTATTTAACCTCGAGCCACGTGCCAAGTCTCACGCGTAAAAGTCCGTCTTGCCAATAAAAAGTGAAAAACAACGGCAGTAAAACTTCCCGGTCAAAAGGAAAGTTTGTATGAATGGAGGTCATATCACAATAAAGGATAATCGGGCATGGAAAAGACACAGGAGGAGACGATCACCATAGGATGGAGCTGAGCCCGTGACTCCTGGCGTGGGTCAGATGACGCGGCAATCAAATGATTTCACCCAATAAAGTGCAGAAACAAACAAAACCACATGAAATAAGGAGGAAGAATGAAGAAAAGCCTGTTTGTTACGGCGGTGTTACGCTATAGGAAACATCCCTAGGCGGTATAGGTTTTGGCTTCTGCTTACTCGATTGTCTTAACGTAACTCGAGTGCGCAATGGTTTCTGCGAGATTGCGACACCTCAATAACTGAACCATTATCCAGCGGTTACTTTCGGCTGTGCCAGCTTTCACAGAGGAAGGTGAACGCAATGCTATAGACAAGAACGCATTTCATTGGGAATGGGAAGGGGAAGGATTAATAAAGTACATCACTGTCTACCACCATTTTTTAAAGGTGCTCTTCAACCGCTTCAAGACCCGGGCACTTTCACCCATTCCTGCCCAGGGCAATTTTCAGCTCCATTGCACTTTGAATGACATTTGCGCAGTCATGCAATGCTGTACGCAAACAAAATTGTTATCTTTTTTTTTTAAAGACAGGTAGAGCTTCTTTTTGGCGGTATTTAATCAACACTGAGTTTATTTTTTGCAAAAAAAAAAAAGGTTTTCTTAGTTCGTCATAAAGTTTTCTCCTGCACTGATGGGGCTGCACTGATGATCAGTGCCGATCTCCCCTGTGAGGAAATGCTGAAAAGAAATGAGGCTGCACCGACGGGCACTGATGGGGCTGCACTGACGATCAATGTCGATCTCCCTGTGAGGAAATGCTGAAAAGAAAGGAGGCTGCACTGATGGGGCTGCACTGACGATCAATGTCGATCTCCCTGTGAGGAAATGCTGAAAAGAAAGGAGGCTGCACTGATGGGGCTGCACTGATGATCAATGCCGATCTCCCTGTGAGGAAATGCTGAAAAGAAAGGAGGCTGCACTGATGGGGCTGCACTGATGATCAGTGCCGATCTCCCCTGTGAGGAAATGTTGAAAAGAAATGAGGCGGCACCGACGGGCACTGATGAGGCGGCACCGACGGGCACTGATGAGGCGGCACTGACGGGGCTGCACTGACGGGCACTGATGGGGCTGCACTGATGATCAATGCCGATCTCCCCTGTGAGGAAATGCTGAAAAGAAATGAGGCAGCACCGACGGGCACTGATGAGGCAGCACCGACGGGCACTGATGAGGCAGCACCGACGGGCACTGATGAGGCAGCACCGACGGGCACTGATGAGGCAGCACCGACGGGCACTGATGAGGCAGCACCGACGGGCACTGATGAGGCAGCACCGACGGGCACTGATGAGGCAGCACCGACGGGCACTGATGAGGCAGCATCGACGGGCACTGATGAGGCAGCATCGACGGGCACTGATGAGGCAGCATCGACGGGCACTGCTGAGGCAGCATCGACGGGCACTGATGAGGCAGCATCGACGGGCACTGATGAGGCGGCATCGATGGGGCTGCAGTGATGGGCACTGATGGGGCTGCACTGATGATCAGTGCCAATCTCCCCTGTCAGGAAATGCTGAAAGGAAATGAGGCTGCACTGACGGGCACTGATGAGGCTGCACTGACGATCAGTGCTGATCTCCCCTGTGAGGAAATGCTGCTGATGGGCTCTCCTCACCTCACACGCTGTCCGTGTGAGGAGAGGAATGTTGATAACCGGCATTTCCTTGTTTACATACGATCAGAGGTGATTGGACACAGCTGATCGCTTGGTGCCTCATCATTGGCTCTTTACCCAGATCGATGATGCGCTGTGTCCCAGGGATAGGGCCGATCTCCCCTTGCACCTGTTATTTTACTATTAGGCGGGTGGGAGGTGGTTAAAGCAGAACTACACTGTTATCTGAGCACCACAAAACAAAAACACTAATTTAATTAACTTTTAGTATTCAAAACAAACTCCCCCATCTATTTTCGGAGATTTCATGCGGGACTTGCACTGACATCCGTCCATGAAATCGTACAGGTGTTGAGAATACGCAGATGAAATTGCTTAAAGTGAAAAAGACAAAAGTATCATTTAATGGTTAAAAAAAAAAGAGGCAAAAATGACACATTCTGTTGCCTTTTTCATAAAAATAGAGGTCATCCTTCTAAAAATATACAAAGACTCCAAATGATAAAATGGCATAGACCTTCAAAAGAAAAGGACAAACAAAAAAAAAAAAATTCCTGGAAACAGAAACAAAGTAATTGTAAGAAGCATCCATCACTGTACACACATCAAGCAGCGCCTGATACAATGAATCTGCCTAGGCAGCAAAGCAGAAGTGGGGGGGGGGGGGGGGTGTTATTGTAGCAGAAGGAACACAATTAATAAAGTTACAAAACAAACCTTCAAATATTTGCCCTGCTCACTACAAACGTGCGGCGAAGGCTCCATGAGGAGAGAAATGGGAATTTTGGAACCCGAGGGAACGCAGCCTAAGCTTCTTACACATTATATATCAGTATCACAGCACATCCATCTAATGAGCCAAAACAGATAAAAATGACTTTGGTGAGATTAGTGCCGCTAAAACCGGGAATAAGGGTTTGATCTTTGCCTTCCACAGCTACAAATTACCCAACAACACATCATAAAAACTGCAAAAAAAAAAAATGTACTAAACATCAATTGTGATGACAGCATGGAGATAGGACCTTTCATTGAAAGCAGACATTACGCTGACCCTGCGTTCATACCCATGCGTTTTTTAGTGCAGTTTGCAGAAATGCATCACAGTCCATGTAACATTGTTTCTTCTGGTACACGTTCACATCTATGCGTTTTTCAGTGCTTATTTGGAAAGGGTCAGGGACTTTTTCTCCGCAGCAGATTGCGTTTTGCGTGTAATAGACTTCACCAGAAATGCAAGTGTTGCATTTTTTATGCGTTATTTTAGTTTTTTCACTTTAAGACACCGTGTATAGCTGGTTGACAAGGAGCGGACCAGGAAGCCGGCCACTGTGTCCTTAATAACTGATGACAGCGGAATGAAAAAAAATAAAACAAAACACTTTATGGGCCCCCCGAATCCCAACGGCATTTTTTTCCCTGACTTGTTTTTGCCACAATTTTTTTTTCTTCCATTCAGCTGTCAGCGGGGAAGCCCGCTGACAGCTGATGACTCATCGGTTGTTAAGGACGCAGAGGCCGCCTTCCCCAGCCCGCTCCCAGCTATATACAATGTGTTTAAAAAGAAAAAAAAAAAAACAATAAACACAAAAACGCAAAGTGCATAAAAACTGCATGCAAAAACGCGGGTTAAAGGACGCGCTAAAAAAAACGCATCAAGCACAGCCCGCTGCAGGTTCAGTCATCTTAGGGCCAGATCACACCACAACACTGATGACATCTCTTCCGAGTGATTAGTGCCCCTCGAGATTCTCAAAGTTTACCAGGAATTGTTGGGAGCCACCAGCGCCCCTGGTCCTCTGGCCACCGACCAACCAGCGGCTACCACCCGAGAGTAGAGCGAATGACCACCCAATTCATAAATTATGCTGGAATAGTTTTTAACACTGCGAGCTTATTTCTTACCTTTTATACATGAATACTGTACTTAGATGGCGCTCTCTCTCCTTCAGGTCAAGAGTATGACAGCAGGCGAGAGGGGAGGAGACGATGGGGAGGGGTATCCCATGGGCAGATGAAATGTCATTGGTTGTTAAGGACACGGTGTCCCCTCTTCCTCAAGCGGAGTTCCACCCAAAAGTAGAACTTCCACTTATACACTTCCTCCTCCCCTCCGGTGTCACATTTTGACACCTTTCGGGGGGGGGGGGCGCGGTTTTTGACAGGTTCCCTTCCCCACTTTTGGGGGACGGGCCGCGTCCTAATCTCCCGGAAGTTTGGCCCCTCCCCTCCTTCCCCCACCGCCGGGCCAATTATAAAGCGCAGCTCGCGTCGAGCAAGCTGAAAGGCTTCACTGCCTGGTTCCCTTACCAGGAATGGCGGCGGCAGCACATGGGAGTCAAAGCGAAGATCGGCTGTGGTGCCGACATCGTGGGCTCCCTGGACAGGTAGGTGCCCCAATATTTAAAGTCAGCATCTGCAATATTTGTAGCTGCTGACTTTGAATTTTTTTTCACCCAGGCTGGACCTCCTCTTTAACAACCAATAATTGCCGGCATTCTTTTCTTTACATTTCAGCTGTTAGCGGGGGAAATCCCACTGACAGCACTGAGCCAGAAAGTATCAGTTTTCCGGTATCGGTGCATTGGCACGACTACCGATACCCGTGCAAATGCCTAGTTTCGGCACCGATACCGGTGCAACCGTAATGTAATATATTGTAGCTCACCAGTCCTTAGAATGAATGAATGTTTGAATGAATGAATGAATGAATGTTTGCTTTTGGGTTTAATACCGCTTTAAGTAGAAGGAAGGATTAAATATTTAAAATGTTCCCTTCCCTTGCATGTCATACTGAATGGCAAAGTTCAGCATCATTTCTATATGGTCACTTGACCACCAAGCTTCCATCGCTCACTTCTGGTGCGGGTATTGGGAGGGAACTCCACACATGACAACAGCTACAGGAAGAGAAGCCAGCAGTTGCCATCACTGCTCTATGGAATGGAGAGCCCGTCATTGCACCTCCACTTTACATAGAGAAGACATTGGGCAGTCATGTGAAAAAAAAAAATAGATTTTAAAATGTAGGCAGGGCTGTAGGAGCAAAAAAGGGGGAGGGAACAGGTAAATGCTGGCCTATTGCTTGGCCTTTTCTTCTACTTTGAACCAGCAGGTGTGTAGATTATATAATAGAAGTACAAGCAGGAGCAGTGATGCATTAATAAAATCTATTGTATTCTGAGGCTTGAACACATATCTAGTAGAATTTTAAAAGGAAAAACTACTCACAAAACACACACATTCTATTTATATACCACACTACCCTGCGGACACAGACTGGCCAAGCCCCACCCCTTGCATGGAGTATTTTCTGCACACTGTATTTGTACAGACAATCCGAGAAGTCTCTGTAAGATTCAAGCTGGCCATACATAATCATTCATTCAGTCTGGGGGCTGAACTAAAGAAAATCGAAAAAAATGTCCTCCATCTACACAATCAACCGGCCAAGCTGGAAGCATCATACACTAAGAATTTCAGCCAAATTAGAGGAATCGGATAAAATTCTAAGTGTATGACCAGCTTAAGGTGGCTGTGAACATACAATGGTAAGACACGTTCTAATAAAGTTATACCTATGCAGGCACCAGAACGGTTTTTGCTTGGGTATCAGTATGATTTTTCATACTTTTTTTTACAAGCTTAGAAGGTTCTGTCATGTGACCATGCATTTCTTCTTCCTAATAGTCAGGGGCGGGGTTACAGGACACTGTGCAGACACACACTGTACTTGTATTCCATAGACTGTTCAGCCTGAGGCAAGATGCAGGCTGTGCTCGAGTGGGGGGGGGGGGGTGCGCCAGAGGTGGGCTGTGCTCGAGCAGGGGGGGGGCGTGTGCCAGGTGGCGGGCTGTGCTCGAGCAGGGGGGGGCGTGTGCGCCACAGGTGGGTTTTGGTTGGGCAAGGGGGGTGGCACACGCGGGCTGTGATTGAGAGCATGGGCAGCGTGGTGGATGAACTACCCAATGCAGGCATGCTGTGTGTCTGCACAGTGTCTTGTAACTCTGAATTGTCAGCCAAAGGATGAAAACTGACCACACTATCACAGTTCAGCTTCTGTGATTTGTGTGGTCAGTTTAGAAGAGGGAAGAAAGGTGACTGGCGGGATCAAAGCCAGGTACTGTATAGGTATTTATCCCTATTTCCTGTCTTTGTGACACAAATCAATAGCACACAGTTAAAGGAAGGTTCCCCCCCCCCCACTGGAACCATCTTAAACCATACCAGAACATTAATTTAAATTGTTTTGCCAGTGGTACAGCTGGGGCTTTGAATTTATAGTTAGAATTCAAGTAACTTTTTTTAATTAAGAAATTACCTTTTCTCTGTAGGAATATCCTCAGTAGTGGGTTGGCGGTCGTTATCGCTTTATGGTAGTTGTCATCATTGTTGATGGGCAGTAAGTCCCCGTGAACATCGGCGTAACCAACAAGTACATCCACGTTGGGGATTTTATGCACATGCTGGAGTAATCCATAGAATTCATCGAACTTCCCGGGCTTCGATCGTTCCAGAGCGAACCGCCGAAACTCCGCCCCAAACTGAAGGAAGGAAAAACACTGCTATTAATACAGAGAAGCAGAGATATACTATAATATATAATGCATTTATAGGTTTCTACAAAACAAAATCGACCAGCGCAAACCTTCAACCTAACTAAAAGCAGCTAATGTACTGGGGGAGAAAAATATATCAAATCCCAAAAAACATAAATAAAAAAGCAGTACAGCGCATATAAATCCTAAAGAAAGTTAATAAATGTCCATTTAAAATAGATCCAATTCGAGTCCAGCAATTGCTTCAGTGATATTCGTGACATGCAACAGTTGATTATGTGACTGTAGTGACATGGACCTCCACCATCGGTAGCACAAGCCGCTCACCTCTACAGATGGACCCCTGAGTATATCAGTCAGGTCAAATCAGCAATTCCCTCATAGGGATACAAGCAGGGGGCAGTAGAAACAGATCCTAGTCAAACCTCAGCCATAAGACAATCTTGCAGTCATGACATGTAAAATATATATAAAAAGGAAATCTAGTGCTCTCTGTTGATAACTAAAAACGTGGTTTATTTAATAGGCAGATAAAACACTCACAAGCATCGCACTGTACCCCAGTGCAAAGGAAAGCAGCGTATGTGAAAGGATGATCCAAATCGGATGGACGAGCGGAGCGCGGGTGACGTCACGATCCAGACAACGTGGGCGGTGCCGTACGCGTTACGTCCCTAAAGGGGGGCGGGACTTCATCAGCGGCGGCCTTTTTAAATGGACATTTATTAACTTTCTTTAGCATTTATATGCGCTGTACTGCTTTTTTATTTATAGGTTTCTGCCAAATATAAAGAAATAACTAACTCTTCTTCCTAATTTATGTTTCCCTTTATGTCCACACAGGTTCTATTGTGTTCTATTCTACTGAATGTGCCAGAGACCGCTTTGTGTTCATTGGATAACCCTAATCACAGTTTGGCTTTTCTATATTAATATTCCTAGAATTTTCTCATTAGTTTAGGCTGCCGTCCCTCTGGAAATGCAGAGAAAAGGACGCTGCACCATTTCTGGAATCGCAGCCCGCATGGGAACTGCAAATGCAACGCAGTTCCCAGTGCAAGTGTGATTTCCAGTGCATCCAGCGCGTTTTTTCTGTGCGAATGGTTGCAGGTACAGGTGTGGATGTGTAGGCATCGGTTTTGGCAACCCCGCCCCTCCTTATACTTACCTGAGCCCTCATTCAATCCAGAGCTGTGCATATCTGCAGCTCTTTTGTCCTTTACTTCTAGGTCTCTCTGTCATTGCTGGGGCATTGAGAGCCATTGGCTCCTAGTGCTGTCAGTCAAAGCCAGTGACGAGGGAGTGGGCGGGGCCGAGTCCTGCTGTTTGTGTCAATGGGAACAGCAGTGGGGTTCAGAAGTAAGCACGCTTCCCATGGGGGCACGCCGCAGGGAGGAGGGGCCAGGATGCCAGCGGGGGACCCGAGAAAAGAAGGTTCAGGGCCCCTCTGTTCAATTCCATTGCACAGAGCAGGTAAGTATAGAGAAATGTATTTAAAAAAAAAAAAAAAAAAAAAAAAAAGATTAGCCTGTAATCACTGTAAGCCCACACATGATCAGAAAATCGGACAAAAGATACCGCTTTTGAATCGATCACACGATAATCTAATCGCTGGCTTGTTTAGAGCTATCGAGAGCCGTTCACCACAGTTCAAAGCGAAATTATCCGGGGACAAGCACAAAAATTTTCTCGTACGACACCAGAATGATTTTAGTTTAAATCAGTACAGTATTCGTCCGAAAAAAACAAAACAACAAATCGGAAGACCATGACTGCGCATGCTGGGAAATGGAAGAATACATTAAAGCACTTCCTAAGTCGTATTCTGTTGTATGAAAATTTTCGTAACTTTAGTAACCTCTTCATTTACGATAAGAGACTAGGTTTAAAAAAAAAAAAAACGGATGGTCATTCGTTGAATATTCTCATTGTGTGTACGAGGCTTTAACCTGGCTACACATTATACATTTTTTTCCCCCCCTTTAGATTTACCTTCAACTACATAGAACAAGGACCTGCCTGATTGCATACAATTTAAAGTGTTAAGGTTTGACCCCATACTATATGGTTTTGGTAAATGCAAAGGAAAACTGTACAAGCAAAAGGCCACTTTACAGTCCTTCAATCTTTAGAAGGGCCAGACTGTGGCTAGCAGGGGGGGGACTGCAGTCCCGTCACTGGTACCAGCGCAAGGAAACTGCGTTCCCATCGTTGGTGCGGAAAACTGCGCCCCCCCGTCGGTGGCGCCAGCGCGAGGAAGCTGCGCCCCCCCCCCCCCGTCGGTGGCGCCAGCGCGAGGAAGCTGCGCCCCCCCGTCGGTGGCGCCAGCGCGAGGAAGCTGCGCCCCCCCGTCGGTGGCGCCAGCGCGAGGAAGCTGCGCCCCCCCCGTCGGTGGCGCCAGCGCGAGGAAGCTGCGCCCCCCCCGTCGGTGGCGCCAGCGCGAGGAAGCTGCGTCCCCCCGTCGGTGGCGCCAGCGCGAGGAAACTGCGTGCCCCCGTCAGTGGCGCCAGCGCGAGTAAACTGCGCCCCCCTCAGTAGGAAACTGCGCCCCCGTCAGTGGCGCCAGCGCGAGGAAACTGCGCCCCCGTCAGTGGCGCCAGCGCGAGGAAACTGCGCCCCCGTCAGTGGCGCCAGCGCGAGGAAACTGCGCCCCCGTCAGTGGCGCCAGCGCGAGGAAACTGCGCCCCAATGTTGCTGAAAGTATGGTAAATAATGGCCCAAGGGCCGGATAAAAGCATGCAAAGGGCTGTAGTTTGGACACGACTGCTATAGAGGAAACAAGTGCGCCCCCTGCATTACAAGGGTTACTTTGTATTTCTCCAATGATCACCTTTCAATTCTTTTCCAGGACTTCTATAACAACCTAAAAGGATTATTTTTCTCTAGAGAAGAACTCACCACACAAAAGGCTGTGCATACATTATACAATTTTCTTGTACAACTTTCCTTTAGATTTACCAAAATCATATAAATAGGAGGTCAAAACTCTACACGTTCAATTTGCATGCAATCAGGCAGGCCCTTGAACTACATAGTTGAAAGTAAATCTAAAGAAAATTGAATGGTGTATGGCCAGCTAAAGATGTAAATTTTAGCTTTATTCTTCTGACAGTTCCTTCCGATTTGTTATGGATAAAAATCAATGATTATTAAAATAAATAAATAAATTTAAAAAAAGCAGATTGTTTATTTAAATCCGATTTTTTTGATTTTTATCAAAATTTTAATAAAATGCTTTTGGAGTAAAAAATCTAAAAGATAAATTGAAGACTAAGATACAATAATAATTTTTTTTATTCAGCATGAAATGGAGCTTAGTTATGTAGCACGAGGCTGTATATTCTGCAATATTTACATTTTTGGTAAACTCATTTAATGAATCCAAACTCTGCAAGCTGAGATAACATGCACTGCATTGATGCCTTCACACAATTTCACAGTATCCATGAGATAAAACAAAGTTCAGGAATATTCCTTTATCCCATTGTTTTGCAAATCTATGTACACTACAAACTGTATGATTGAATCGATTCTCACATCGCTGTTTTATTAACCTGACAGCTTATTATTCTTGATAGGAAACCCTCATTAAAGAAGAACCCTAACTACCAGCAAGAATAAGTTTACATTCCTTACATATAAAGAGCACCTGTCATTTCAGATCCATCATGGCAGCTCCTGTTAGCGGGCATCCACTCACCTGCTGCTGACACGTCCCTCACCTTGTTGTGTCACTGCCGCATCACCAGCCGTCCCATTAAAGTGAATGGGACCGTCGGCGAGTCAACAGCGGGGCAGAGGAGGAGCTGCTGCGGGACGGAGATGACAGTTGCTCTTTAAAAATTATAATTTAAATCGAGTTGATTTAAAGTGGAAAAAAAAAAAATTGCATGAAAAAGCCTACAAAAAAAAAAAAGTTTAAACTTATCTAAACCCTTGTTGCTAGGCAGTCTTCCTAATCTGCCACTTCCTATTCCGCGGCGTGTTCTGCTCCTCGGTGAGCGGCCCCGTTGCCTTCTGGGAACGGTGTGTGTTCCCAGAACACCACGGGGCCATTCACAGAGCGCAGCGCCACTCGGGCATGCGCAGTAAGAAACTGGCAGTGAAGCCGCAAGGCTCCACTGCCTTCTTCCCTTACTTAGGATGGCGGTGATGGGACCCAAGGGACGGGTCGGCCTTGGGCGGCTGACATCGCGGGCACCCAGGACAGGTAAGTCTACTTATTTAAAGTCAGCAGCTACAGTGTTTGTAGCTGCTGGCTTTTAATTTCAGGGACAGAATCCCGCTTTAAATCAAGCCTTTTTACTAGTAATTTATATCATGATTTAAATCAAATCTACCTGTTTGTTATTGACCATTATATGGGCTATGGCAAGTTGCACCAGCGGAATCCCCAAACCTTATTTACACAGAATATGTATGAAGTAGACAGTGAAGAGAGAAGATGGAAAAAATTTCCTTTACAGGTAGAGATAATTAGACACCAGGAGCCAGGCAGACCAACACCGGAGCCAGTGTGACGAACGAAGGTGCCAGCCGAGAGCCGTGCCCATTAAAGAAAACAGAGAGAAACAAGTACACAAAACCAAGATGTTCAAACAAACGAGGCGATAAACGGGACTTTCCTTCAAAAGAACTCTGAACTATATTTACAGCTACAACCTACACATAATGAAACTCCATAAAGCATTATAAATAGCATAACCATTTCTACAGAGAAAAAAAAAAAAAAAAAAAAAGGAGGACATCCAAGGTCTGAAAGTCAGAATGAAAATGAAATGTTTTTTGATTGGACCTCATTACCGGCTATCAGGACAAGAAGTGAGGAGATACTTCCTTATGGAGACAACCGATGCCGAAGTTCGGCCACGTTTCAAACCCACGCTTCTTTTTTTGGCAAATTACAGGCGCTTTTCATTCTTTTACAGTGGTGACCTTTTGACCTGTACAAAATCGCGGTAAAAAAATTGCACGACTTTCTGCCTGAAAAAACAACACGTTCTGGTGTGAACAGAACCTTAAAGGATAACTCCACTTTCATGGGAAAAAAAAATATAGCAAATAAAAAGGAGCGCAGAGTCCAGGGGAGCGCTACCGACCGAGAGCGCAGAGTCCAGGGGAGCGCTACCGACCGAGAGCGCAGAGTCCAGGGGAGCGCTACCGACCGAGAGCGCAGAGTCCAGGGGAGCGCCACCGACCGAGAGCGCAGAGTCCAGGGGAGCGCCACCGACCGAGAGCGCAGAGTCCAGGGGAGCGCCACCGACCGAGAGCGCAGAGTCCAGGGGAGCGCCACCGACCGAGAGCGCAGAGTCCAGGGGAGCGCCACCGACCGAGAGCGCAGAGTCCAGGGGAGCGCCACCGACCGAGAGCGCAGAGTCCAGGGGAGCGCCACCGACCGAGAGCGCAGAGTCCAGGGGAGCGCCACCGACCGAGAGCGCAGAGTCCAGGGGAGCGCCACCGACCGAGAGCGCAGAGTCCAGGGGAGCGCCACCGACCGAGAGCGCAGAGTCCAGGGGAGCGCCACCGACCGAGAGCGCAGAGTCCAGGGGAGCGCCACCGACCGAGAGCGCAGAGTCCAGGGGAGCGCCACCGACCGAGAGCGCAGAGTCCAGGGGAGCGCCACCGACCGAGAGCGCAGAGTCCAGGGGAGCGCCACCGTCCGAGAGCGCAGAGTCCAGGGGAGCGCCACCGACCGAGAGCGCAGAGTCCAGGGGAGCGCTACCGACCGAGAGCGCAGAGTCCAGGGGAGCGCTACCGACCGAGAGCGCAGAGTTCAGGGGCGCGCTGTGCACATTGTGCAACCCCCCAAAGCTTCCTTGCATCTCTCTCCTACTGACCTGGCTCTAGTACCTCCCTGTGTAGGCGGCGTTGCCTCGAAGATCATGTTTTCTCTCAGATTCTGGAGATCTGTCCACGCCTTGAGTGTGTGCAAGAATCTGTTAGTTCCAGAAGCCGCTGATAGCAAAGCTGTCACTTATAAACACAGAAGGCTTCTGTGTGTACAAGTGACATCGGGGAGCGGAGGGTAAGAGCTGGAGGTGGCGGAATGGAGTTCCACCACATTCCTGCTGCAAAACTGGGAGTAAGGGCCACATGACAAGGCCTGGCAGGCTGGATTCGGCCCGCAGGCCTTGTGTGTGTCCAATTTTGGCGTAAAGAGTTGCATTCAAAAAAATTCTCGGTTCCCAAAAAAATCCACATATGAAAATGATTGGTCCGATTTCACCAACGTTTGACTTTTTAAAAGTTGTCACCCGCTCTTTTATAGGGCTCAATTTGAAGTTTAGGTACACTCAACCTTTCATCCGTTTAGTTCCATAAGACGGGATCAACCCCTATAAGTTTTTTTTTAGTGAGTCATCGCAAGGAAACTCTTACTGTTTACGAACATTCTACGTAGACAGTCAGAACCTTCAGCGCCGACTCCTCCCCCGGGTGCCGGCTCCACACATATCAGACACACCTAGCAATGACTAAGAGGTCAACACACAGGAGCGAGAAACTCAAACTGCAAATAATAGGAAGCACAATACCTCCAGCCTGAGTCAGGCAGATAAACATTAAACACGCATACACTAAAAGGCTTAAGACGCATACCTCATGTGTACCTCATCTAGAAGGTTACAGCAAGTTCTGTTCCAGAAATATGCAAGTAAATTCCAGAAATGGAACATACAATGAATGACCTTTTTTTCCTTTTATTGTACTAATAGCATATTTTTATCTTCACTCCACCCAAAACTTGCATTTCAGTAGATTAAAGCCCAATTCCAGGTTTCATTTAAATGTAAATAGTTTGTTTGGGCTCTGCTGGTTTAATCAAACTACTTCCTTTATTAACCACTTGCCAACCATTCACAGTAAATACATAGCGAGCGGGCGGCAGCAGGTGCAAGCTCGGCAACGCTTGCCTCCGGGTTTGGGACCCTGCTGACCCGTGCTGCGATTGGACACAGCACGAGTTTGGAAGCAGATTACAGCTGAAACCTGCTGATAGGCTGTGTACAATCACACACACAGGTCTGTGCTTACAAAACACACACAGAGCTGTGACCTGGCTGTTTCTTCTCCCTGAAAAGCAGGGGGAAAAACAGCCAGATTAATAGGTACTGTATATACTCGAGTATAAGCCGAGTTTTTCAGCACATTTTTTTGTGCTGAAAATGCCCCCCTCGGCTTATACTCGAGTCAAGCACTTTTCTGCAGCAGAGAATGACATTTTCCAAACCGATTTTGGGGCCCTGTATCTCGGGGCCACTTAGTGCTAGGAACCCCAAATTTGATGTGCAAATCCAGTGGAACTAGCGCTACAACATGTCCAAATCTAGGGTTCCTAGCACCAAGTGGCCCCAAAATACAGGGCCCCAAAGTCGGTTCGGAAAATGTCATTCTCTGCTGCAGAAAAGTGCTTGACATTTTCCAAACCGACTTTGGGGCCCCGTATCTCGGGGCCACTTGGTGCTAGGAACCCCAGCTGTTGGATATGGATATGTTATAGTGCTAGTTCCACTGGGTTTGCACACCAAATTTGGGGTTCCTAGCACCAAGTGGCCCCGAGATACTGTCAACTGTGTCCATCTGCAGCAATGTCATTTCGAGACCCTTTAGGTCCAGAGACCCCAAATTTTGGCTGCAGCTAGGGGGCATCTAGGAACCCTTAAGTACCGAGTTTGAAGTTCGGGGGCCCTATGGCTGCAAATGGGCACAGTGAGGCTGCAAACGGGCATTGTTGACCCTCTTTTCCACTTACAGTAGCTGCGCATTTCTCACCCTAGGCTTATACTCGAGTCAATAAGTTTTCACAGTTTTTTGTGGTAAAATTAGGTGCCTCGGCTTATATTCGGGTTGGCTTATACTCCAGTATATACGGTAAAAGCAGCACACGTTACACTTGTTAGGCACACAGTTAACCCCCTCAATCCGTGGTTGAAGGAAAGAAAATTGCTTAAAGTGGAATTTCAGTCATTTTTTCATCTTTCCATCTATTAAATCTTCTGTCCTTGTTGTTTTAACTTTGGATAGTGTAAAAGGAAATTTGTAAAGTTCTGTATATAATTGTATTCTATTTTGTATGTATTGTACACTGCCCTCACTGTGCACACGGCACTAATAATGTTTTCAGTGCACGTTTGCATTCTTACTAGTCCTGATTAGAATTAGCCTGCCTATGTTACGCCTCTTGTTACCATAAATGTACAATTGTAATATTAATGTGATACCTACGTAATCATGTGTATAAACCTTCAGTTGCGTCATAAAGCAGAACAGTTATGTGGAAAGATGCGGAGTCTATCTTTTGTGTCTGTTCCCTACTGCAGTATGTATTAATTTGGAACCACTAATCAATATGAGGATAGGAGTTGCCCATCTATAAAATGTCCAGGTCAGATAGTAAAACTTTTTTTTTCTGCCAGTAAATACCTTATACAGACCCCTTCCTGTTTCTTGTCTGGTCATTAGCCTAGGCGTATGAAATCATGCACGGCTCTCTCTCCCGTGAGTTTGCCAGGAAGGGAGGGGGGATGAGTCATTAGAGGGCCAAAAAGAGCTGCAGAGCTGGAGGTGAGCCTCTGTGTGTCTGTTTAAATCCAGGAAGTGAACAGGCAGCAGCTTCAGCTGCCCACCGTCAAAATGGATGCAGCCAGACTCAGTGGAGGGAGATTTCTGCAGCATATTTGGCAAGTACAGAATCACAGTATATATAAAATAATATGCAAAGTGGTTGGAGGGAAGCTTCAGAATGGCAAAGATGTTTTTATTACAAATTATAGACTGCAGTTCCTCTTTAATGTATGGCCAGCCTTAGACTTCCAGATTGCTCAGTGCTACCCTAGTTTGGTATGAAGAACTAATGACCAAGTTCTCTCGTATTGTTCACAGACCATTGAAAATCAAATGAAGTTTCTCAGAATGTTTCAATACCATAAAGATTTACACAAACCTGTCTCTCTCCTTGCGAAGCCGACTTACACAAAGAAGAAAAGTCTGCCAGTCTGAAGAGGGTGCTTGTGCTTCAATAAAGGTCCTTGGTATGCTCTGCACCATTACCAAAGGGAGAGGGCACGGGTAGCACATTCCTGCATTATATAACGCTTACAGCCGGATCGCAAAGCGGCTTATTAAGGTGCAGAAACTTTTACAGCTACCGAAAATGCAACACAGCAACCAAAATGAGATGTTAAACCTTCGGGAACGCGGCCAGTCCTGTTCAAGCACAACACGCATCTCATATCCAGAAGTAACAGCTGAACACCAGACAACCCGCTAAATACAGAGATAAAAACACACATATAAAGGAGCCAATTTAAAGCAATACTAAACCTTCACATTTAAAAAAAAAAAAAAAATAACCAAAATGTCTATACCTACCTGATCTGTACAATGGTTCGGCACAGAGCAAACCCCCGATCCTCTTCTTCTGGGGTCCCCCGGCGGCACTCCAGGCCTCTCGTCCCCATTGGGTGTCCCCACAGAAAGTCACTTCCCATGTGGGCAGCCATGCGGGCTCGCTCCTGAATACTGCTGCTGCGGACGACGCAGACAGCGGGATTCGGCCATCCCCCGTGTCAAAGCTATTGATTGACACAGGGGGAGCCAATGGCTTCCACTACCATCAATCTGTCCAATGAGGAGAGCGACAGCGGCTTGAGCCACTACACTCGTGCACATCGCTGGATAGGGCTTAGGTAGGTGAAAGAGGGTATCTGGGGGGAGCTACAGCACAGAAGAAGGTTTATCACCATAATGCACTGAATGCATTAAAGTGATTGTAAAGGTTTGTTTTAAAAAATAGATAAAAATAACAAACATATCATACTTCCCTCCACTGTGCAGCTCGTTTTGCAGAGTGGCCCTGAAGCTCGACTTCTGGGGTTCCTCGGCAGCGCTGGCGGCTCCTCCCAACATCAGATAACCCCCTAGGAGAAGCTCTCTCCTGGGGGGTTACCTTGTGGGCATGCTCCCGAGTCCAGCATTCGGAGTCCATAGAGGCCGAATGCAGGACTCGGCCCCGCCCCCGGGTCATTGGATTTGATTGACAGCAGCAGGAGCCAATGGCTGCACGGCTATCAATCTATCCAATCAAGAGCCGAGAACCCCGGGCAGAGAGACCGCACATCCCCGCGGGTCAAGTTCGAGGGCTCAGGTAAGTAGAAACAGGGGGGCTGGGGTGGCGGTCACTGCCAGAAGTTTTTTTACCTTAATGTATAGGATGCACTAAGGCGAAAAAACACGAGGGTTTACAACCCCTTTAAGGTCGAAAAACCTTAGTGTTACTAAACCCACAACAATAAAATCTATCTGTATATGCAGAATAGCATGCTTGTTATACTCACTGTGCAACTTAAGGGGTTAATATTCTGTAATACACTATATGGACAGATCCTTCCCTCCAGCACTGTCTATCTTGGCAAGCCATATAATACAGTGAGGGTAGCCGTCCTGCACATGCTCAGTTTAGTCTATTGCTGGAGAGAACATTTCCTGTTTCAGTTGAACTGTTCAGGTCACATGATATTGACATCACACATGTGGGCGTGTATACAGGCTGTGGTGGAAATCTCCTCCTACCTGAAAACTCAGCACTGGACAAAGTGTTCAGTTTATCATGTGACCATGGTATATAGATAAGCAAAAAGGGTACATAGTGGCAGCATTTTAATGTAAGAAGATATATAAGCTGTGGGCATTGTGGGGGGGGGGGGGGGAGAGACAGAGGAACCATTTTCATATTACTGGGTTTAGTAACACTTTAAGGCTCTACAACCACTTTAAACTGTGAAAGGATTTGTATTGGTCTACCCTGTTCTGAGATTTAAACAGCTCTTACAAAGCACTGTCCTGTTTCGTCTCTGCTGCAGTTAAAGTAGTAGTAAACCGTGAAAAAAAAAATGAAAAAGAAAAAACCTCCAAAAAATGGTCTCCTAAGAACTGACACTTCCTGTGTAGAAACAACATATCCTACATATCCTACGCTCTCTGGGTCTCTCAGTCTAGTGCAGGTGAGAGCTAAATGGTAATTAGATCTGACACAGACACAAACAGGCAGAATAATTAAAGCGGTGAAAAAAGCTTCTTTAAAAAAAAAAAAAAAAAAAAGTATTACTCTGCAAGGAAATATAATGTGCAAGTATGGATTGCAACGGGGTGCTAGTTTCAAAAAATGACAGCTAGTACGGGGAACTTCTCCCCGTACTGCTGTCACAGGGAGGGGGAAAATCAAGCAGCAGCTGCAGCATTGGGAACAGGTTATATGTTCCACCCTAAAAATGGGTAGAACATACAACATGTTTGCAAAGGTGAACTTATCCTTTAATGCAGGGAATGTATTAGATAAAAGTGTTTTGGTTCTACAACCACTCTAGAATCCCCCCTTTACTTATCTCGGATAAGCTGTGAAGAAAGCCATCTCCCAAGACAGAGCTGTACAGGCTGTCTATATAGATGCATTTTTTTTTTCACAATCTGTTATTAGATGAGTCGGCACCCAATAATTGCCCTGGCTCTCATTTTTTTCCTTTAAGTAACTGGTCAGGCTCCAGGGCTGTATATTAGGGAGAGACTTAAGTGATTCCAATAGTCACTGTAAATGTAAGTCAATGCTGGATGACAGCCAGAGTGCTGCCTCGCTGTACTGCAGATGAAAGACTATCGACTATTTCATGAATGCTCGGGCTATGTCGTTCTATTCATGCCAATTACAGCGAAGACCATATTGTGTTCAAACAAAACCAGGAGCACCACATTGTATGGTAATTAAAAAGCAGCCTTAGGAGCCGAGTTACAACTCAGGCACCCAACAGTTATTGCTACCTGCAGCTTTGGAGTGGCCCCCGGCTGCACCAAATCACCACCTCCTCAGGAAGAGTTAGGAGTAATGCAAGTCCCTGACATAGATAATAATGGTCAGTGAAGGACCACAGAACACGGATATGTGAAAAGTTTTGCCTGGCAAATCACATTGTGTAGTGTGAGCCGTTTGAAGATGTCGTTAATTAGGGTTGCACCGATACTAGTGTCGGTGCCGATACTGAGCATTTGCCTGAGTACTTGTACTCAGGCGAATGCTCCGATGCTTGATCCGATACCTGGGCAGTCAGGGGATGATCGGTGTGGCGGTGATGGGAGAAACAAGCACCGATCTCCTTGTATAGATTTCAATACAGCAGCCGACAGCCGCTTCTCCTCCTCTCCATCCCGCAGCTTTCAGCTGCTTTACTGAAATCTATACAGGGAGATCGATGTTTGCAACTGCCCCACCGATCATCTCAGACTGTCCCTGTATTCTCTTCCAGTCCACCTCTGTGTCCTCCGTGCTCCTCCAGGCTCCTCCGGTCCCCCTCCGTGCCAAGCTCTGGTCCCTTTGTCCTCGATCTTTCAGGATGGAGAGCGGAGGAAGGAGCCGGTAAATCTGTCATTTACCGGCTCCTTCCTTTTCCGAATGCACAGAGTCAGTGATTACTGCCTCCGTCCATTCATAACTAAGCATCGTAAACATAGTTTACACTCTAAACCTTTTGTGCCTATTTCAGGGTCGCGCTGTGGTTCTCTACGACATTGCCATTGCAGTTTATATACTGCCAAAACAGTGTGTCCCCTTTCCCTCTTCATCTCCCTCGTTACACCAATATTGTTGAAAATTATAATGGTCCTTACCAACTAGAATACCACTATGGGTTTGGGATTTTCCGACTACCTAATGTGTTACACACATATATATATATACACACACACACACATATATATATATATATATATATCTTTTTCTTTTTCCTAATTCATTTTTTTTAATTTAATGGCTATGTTGCTGATCTTGATAATATTATGACAACACTATTGGGAGATGCATTTTATCCTGGATGGTGTGTATGTTTCTCCACCTTTTTGGTCCATATATGTTCAACCAGTGCTGTTACGTGTTTTTTTCACTATACAACATTGTTGCAGCACATGGAGTGAGATTTCTTACACTTCATCACTGCAACCGTGTGCTATGGTACGCAGAGTATCAGTGTTGATTTTTTTAGAATTCTCTACTATGTGTGCTGAAATCCCATTGTTTGTTTCTTGTTTTTCGCTTTTGTTCCCTGAGTTGGAAAATGACACTGGTCCCAAATAGTATATGTTCTGGTCTTTCAACTTCATTTTATTTACATAAAGGCCATTTAAGGTTGACATTATTGTGGCTCAGTCGGCTGTTATACCACCGTGTCTTATATAATTTTGCTATTTTTTTTTTTTATATTACTATTGGCATTTTGTTCTTTTAAGGCTAATATGCATATATACATTTGTTCCATAATTTTGGTACATTATAGTCACATGTTCGAGCTTCTGGTCTTCATTCATACACCAGTGCACCCCTTCGTTTGAATAGTTTGCAAGTTGCCCCCTTGCTGCGCTAGAGCATTAAAAGGAATGAATTGACATGGTAACAAATTTGTTTACTCGCTCTTGCAATTTCGTAATTATATTGATATTATTTTAATAATCTTAATACTCTTGTAGGGGGTACCCTGGAACATGAATGAGGCTCGCATTCCTTTCAGCACATGCGATATTAAGTGTCGTTCCACACAATACAATGACATTATATTTGTTTATGCCTTTCATGTGTTAATTATCACATGATGCTTGCACCTTTATGTGATACTTACTTGATACTTAAGCATTGTGCCGATGTTTTGCGATTGTCCAGATTTCCATTATATATTTGAGCAATGTTTTTTAATTCAATTTTTTCTATATTTATTTCTTTATTTTTTTATTTGCTGTTTTCTGGACACTAGGAGGTTAACACGACTAATGAGCATGGGGTGTGGGTTCTTTTGCTTGGTTCAGTGTTTTTTGCCAGGTGTTACATATGCTTTTAATCACCCATCTTTCTATATATGTCTCTGTTGTAAAAACCTTTCCTTAGCTATGAGTAAGCATCTGTTGATGTGAAACGCGTTAGCTATCAGTTGTCCTGCATATCCACCTTCTATGTGACCTTGGTTTTTTACTACAATAAAGGTGCTTTTTTTTCACGGATGTGCGGCCATTCAGACCTCTTCATTTTGCTTTCAACTCATCGTGCAGAGCCAGCACCTGTGAGGATGAGGGAGGACGTTCCTTATGGCTGAATAGTGGTTATCCTGTGAGCGGCTTGTTTCTTTCTTTATCCTCATCGTCTAAGACAGCAGTGGGGCGTCATTGGCTTCGGCTAATGTCAATCAAAATCAGTGAGCCAATGAGGAGAGGGAGGGGGTGGGGCTGAGCAGTGGCTCCATGTCTGAATGGACACACATAGAAGCTGCTCGGCTTAGGTGCCCCCATAGCAAGCTGCCTGCTGTGGGGGGCACTCGGCAGGAGGGAGGAGCCAGGAGCACCGACGAGAAGAAGAGGATCGAGGCTGCTCTGTGCAAAACCATCACACAGAGCAGGCAAGTAAGAATTTTTTTTTTCTGTTTAAAAAAGAGACTTTAGTATCACTTTAACCAGACACTGATAGAAGTCACAAGACTACTATATACTGCTGATGAGAAAAGGTATTTAGCTTTTATATTTACTAGAATAATTGCATGTCCATATTCTGTGTACCGTGGGAGACCACATAAACTGACTGCAGGGTCTTAAGGTTGAATATGTGTTTATTTTAAGGTTTAAAGGAGTTGTAAAGGCAGACGTTTTTTTTTTATCTTTATGCATTAAGATAAAAAACATTTTGTGTATAGCAGCCTCCCCAGCCCCCCTTAATTACCTACCTGAGCCCCTTCTCTCTCCAACGATGTCCACGATCCCCTCAGCCATCCAGGATACTCCTCTGATTGGCTGAGACAGAGCAGCGCCGCCATTGGCTGCCACGGCAGTCAATCAGGGGAGAGAGGGGCGGGGGCCAGGTCGGGGCTCCGTGTCTGAATGAATACACGGAGCTCTGACTCGGCGTGGGTGCCCCATGTAGGAAGCTGCTGGCTGAGGGGCATTCAAAAGGAGGGAGGGGCCAGGAGCAGCGAAGAGGGACCCGAAAAGAGGAGGATCCCGCCTGCTCTGTGCAAAACCACTGCACAGAGGAAGTATAACAGGTTTGTTATTTAAACATTTTTTTTTTTTAAACGAGCCTTTACAATCACTAACAAACCAGAGCTTGTCGAGAGACGAGCAGTAAAAATGAACAGCATGAACACACGAGACAAGTGTCTCTGAATATCTCTGAATGCATTTTCTACAACAACTGAGACATCTGTGCCAATAATCCACAAGGCAAAACATGCTGATATCAACATAGTGGTGTCAGAAAAGGAGAAAAAGAAAGCAAAAGATAAACGAAGTAGAAAAAAAGTCCTTCTGCATGCTCCTGATTAAAGGACTCCATGATCTAGGCGGGAGAGGAGCCCGCTAGGACGTCGTCTGCAGATACAAGGGAGGAATAACGCGCTCAGAGAACGGCATGTTCACTCCCTACATTATAAATGGTTTACCTTTTTTGGGATTATCTTGGAAAGATCTACCTGACCCAGCTCTGTATCCCTCAACCACCTTGGTGTGTTCTCACTTCTTCAGCTGCATATTCCAGAATGTAAAATGAATACATTCAGAAGGTGAAGCGAGAACACAATCCAACATTCTAGCAGGTTTGCAGGCCTTGGGACACGAGCGCAGCAAGCTCACCAACATACTTCTAGAGATAACAAGTCGTGATTACATTTGAAAGCAAACCAGTGCATTGCCTGGGCAGAGCAAAAAGGAACAGGTTTTCTTTAAAGCTCAGCACCCCTTAAGGCACAATACTCACCTTTCAGCTCCCATGGCACTCCAACACTAAACTCTGGTGGAGGGTACTTCGCACGATTTCAAATGAAATTGGGGGGCGATTTGAAAAAAAAAAGTCTATTGAATTTGTCCCCAAAGTCACCAAAAGTAGTGCAGGAACTACCTTTGGGAATTAGTGCAGCACCGCAAAGTTGGCGTCGCACCGACTGAAACAGTGCCGTTGCTGGCAATAGGCAACAATTTGACATGTCAAATATAAACTTTCAATATAAACATTCTCTCAATTCCTTTTTTGCTGCTGTGATTCAGCTGCCTGTTAGAAGCCCCCCCCCCACTATAGTTACCTCTGGGGTTGCCAAGCTGCCAGCACCCACCTCAGCTGCTCCGGGAATTTGAAATCCCCGCTCTTTGCATTGGCTCACACATTGCAGAGAAAGTCATGCGTGTTTGAACTTTGGGGTGCACACCCTAATGCAATAGGCTGGACACACCTATGACTGAGACAACTCATTTTGAATGGGCTCAAATCCCACAAAGCACTGCATTTGCGACCTGCGTGCGTTTGGGGTGTCATTAAATCGGAGCTTCACCCTATCAAACACCCATGGTCCTACTGGTAACTAAATATCTGTCTTTATGCTTCAGAAAAAAAAAAATGACGCCACTTCTAGCCTCTCGTCACCGGGGTGAGGTACGTCATCTCTGGTCTCCCGTTGACTCCTGGGATATCAGCGTCCTCAGTCCCAGGAGTCAACGGGCGTCCTCCGCTTCTGGCATTTGCGTTATTTAAAAAGGCGACAGGCTCTCCAACTTACATACATGTTTTGGGGGGTAAGTATTGAAGCCAAAGACAACCAGGCAACAAGCATTTTCAGGAGATGCCACATGGGCAGCCTCCATCTTTCTCAGTACAGAAATCCTTTAAAAATAAACCGCACAAGACGGAAGGCAAAGCTGTACTACATTTTTACTGATCTTGACCTGGCTCAGCTAGGACATTAATGTTATTAAGGTTTCCGATTACGAGTTAATATTTAACAAAAATATCTTCCACTAAGTTCCATTTAAAAAAGGGATTCTTTAGTAGAACTATGGGCAAAACTTTTTTTTCGTTTTGGATAGAGAAAGGGTGGGTTATTTATTTATTTTTGTAAACAACATTTTTATTTTCCTTTTATAAATACAACATATCCATTCCTCATTATACAGCTTTATATTCCATAAACCGTAGATGAAGACTATACAGTTACATTACATTCATTCCACAACCTTACATACATAACCCTTCCCAAAAAAAAAAAGGGAAAAGTAGGGGGGGGGGGGGGATTTCCATTCTGGGTGGGTTATAACTCCTGTCAGAATTTTTTTTTTTTTTTTTTGCCGTCTTTGTCCCATATGCAGAGATTCCCCTTAAAGCGGACCTTCAGTCATTTTTTCCATCTATTAAATCTTCTGCTCTTGTTGTTGTTTAAACTTTGGATAGGAAAACATTTTTATTCTGCCAGTTAATCCCTTATACAGACCCCTTCCTGTTTCTTGTCTGGTCATTAGCCTAGGCTTATGACATCATGCACAGCTCTCTCTCTCACTTTTTCAGGAAGGGAGGGGGGATGAGTCATACGAGGGCCAATGAGAGTTGCAGAGCAGGAGGTATGCCTCTGTTTCTGTGTAAATACAGGAAGTGAACAGGCAGCAGCTTCAGCTGCCCACAGTTAAAATGGTTGCAGCCAGACTCAGTGGAGGGAGATTACTGAAGCATATTTGGCAAGTACAGAATCGCAGTATATATAAAATAATATGCAAAGTGGTTGGAGGGAAGCTTCAGATCGGCAAAGATGTTTTTATTACAAATTATGCAAGCACAGACTGCAGTTCCTCTTTAACTTCCTGTCTCATAGCCAAACAAGAAGTGAGTGGAAATCCCTAAAAATAAAGGGAATTTCTTGGGGACCCCCTATTGGAGAATCTCCCCTCTTACATTTCTGGGGACAACCCAAAATTTGGGATTTTCTTTTACTTTCAATGATAATGGTAAACAGGACAAAGAGAAGGGGGAGGTGCATCTCCTTGACCCGACCCCTCTCCCCTTTATCCAAAAAAGGTTTTGCCTTTAGTTATACTTTAGGACCCCATACACACTATTAGATTTTCTGCAGATTTTTGTCTTCAGATTTACCAAAACCATGTAGTACAAGGGCCTGCCTGAGTGCATACAAATAGAAACTCTTAAGGTTTGACCTCATATTACATGGTTTTGGTAAATCTGAAGACAAAAATCTGCAGAAAATCTAATAGTGTGTATGGGGCTTAAGACAAAATCCATCATTTTTTGACTCCTGGAAAAGTTTGGGGAGCTGGCAAGTTGAACCCACTCGGCTTCACCCACCTTAGACACAACCGGGCAGCAAACAGCAGGCTCCATCAGAGGCTTCTCACACATTTCCTTTTAAATGCAATGATCCTAATGTTTTATTTGTAAGCTTTTACAACGGTAAGCTCTTCAGGGAAGCTCAGCCTTCCTCCTCCGTTATATGCAATTCCATACACCTGCGAGTTATCTAATGCACTGCACTAGATAACCACACAAAGCAATTTCACTTCCCTCATATATTATCTAGGAACGTGCCTACACAGGCATTTTGCGGTACAGGGACAAGAGTGCTCACAAAAAAAAAAACACTACGGCATGTGTATATATATATATATATATATGCCTGGAAACACTGATTTTACCGCTGTGTTTTGCCAGGACCGGCCTATAAATAGTGGCAGTAAAAATCTGCAGCAGTCAAGTCCCAGGTTTTATAGCAGGTGCGGAGGCTGCCAGAGCTCACCTGCAGAAGCAGAACATTGTGCCAGCCTGCCAAGGAGCCGTGTCAAAGCCGTTTAGCTCACGGCCACTGCTGCTATGGATTAGAACCGGTTCAAGCAGGGAGGTCACCGGGAAGATCTGTCTGGCACTTATCAAGACGGCCAGAGCTATTTCTAACTCCACCAAAAGGCTGCTTTATTTATTTATTTTTACCTGGGGAAGCCTTATTGTCCCAAGATCCCTTCCAAAAAAAAAAAATAATACATGCTAGATATGCATTAAAGCATTTAACTAGTCAACAGTAATCGTGAATATCCCTCAACTTAGTACTACTGATCTACTCTTTGCATGGCAGGGTGTTGCGATACATTGTAGCCATCGGAAAGCTTTGTGCAAAAAGGCAACATGTCTTTCTCAGTGTAGCAAAATGAAGCAAAAGGGATGTTAAAGCAAATTGCCTTTTCAGTGTTTTGGCCAATGCTGACATGCATGAGCCTCAAGGCCCAGCCGCATCCAAAGCAACAAAGTGCAAAGCATTGGAGGTCTAATGCAACACCACGGCAGTCATCCACACTATGGAAGGGAAATGGAATCTGCAGGCTTGTCTCTGAAATACACGGCAATCGCAGGAAACCGTCATCTGTCTACATAGGTCGTTAGGAAGAGTGTTTGTACATAGGAAAAAATGGAGTGAAGGTGAGCAATGTGAGAAATAAGGGTCACCAGAAAAAAAAAACCATCAGTGGAATTTTTCAGGTCATATGACTATCTGGAAGCATGGACCATTGTAGCTGGAAAACAATTTACACACTCACTGACTTCTAACCCAACCTTCAGGGCTACCACAACCCAGTAAAATCTTACCCTAAAATGTAACCATACATCCAACTCCCCACCCCCTAAATCCTAACCACACCCCCAGCCCCCTAAAAAAAGAATCCTAACCACACCCCCAACTCCTAAAAAAAAAAAATCCTAACCACACCCCCAACTCCTTAAAAAAAAATCCTAACCACACCCCCAACCCCCTAAAAAACTAACCACCTGAACTTGAAACCCCTATAACTTAACCCTACGTCTAACCCGCTAAGAGATATTAACACATAGCCCCCTGAATCTTAGCCCTAAACAAAAATCCCTTAATATTGTAACCCTACACCAAAACCACCTAAAACATAACACCCTATAACGTAACCCTACATACAACCCCCATAAAAAGTAACCATGCACAACACCCCCCACCCTCACCCTACCCACAACCCCCTACAACCGTCACCCTACCCACAACCCCCTACAGCCGTCACCCTACCCACAACCCCCTACAGCCGTCACCCTACCCACAACCCCCTCCCCACAACATCACCCTACCCACAACCCCCTACAACTGTCACCCTACCCACAACCACCCTACAGCCGTCACCCTACCCACAACCCCCCTACAACTGTCACCCTACCCACAACCACCCTACAGCCGTCACCCTACCCACAACCACCCTACAGCCGTCACCCTACCCACAACCCCCTACCCACAACCCCCTACAACCGTCTCCCTACCTACAACCCCCCTACAACCGTCACCCTACCCACAACCCCCTACAACCGTCACCCTACCCACAACCCCCTACAACTGCCACCCTACCCACAACCCCCTACAGCCGACACCCTACCCACAACACCCTACAGCCATCACCCTACCCACAACCCCCTACCCACAACCCCCTACAACCGTCTCCCTATCTACAACCCCCCTACAACTGTCACCCTACCCACAACCCCCTACAACTGTAACCCTACCCAATACCCCCTACAACCGTCACCCTACCCACAACCCCCCTACACACAACCCCCCTACAACCTAACCCTACCCACAACCCCCCTAAACCCTAACCCTACACAAATTTGCCTACAGCGTAACCTTACACACCCAACCCCCTTAAACTTAACCTAAAGCAGAGTTCTTAGCTCTAACCCTAAGTTAACACTTTCAAAATCATGCCTCTTTGGATCAGGATAAAAAAGATTTCCAGTCCCTGCATTAAAAAACAGCCGTGTCCAGGTATTGGCGTCAAATCTGACATATTTCTACCATAAATCGATTGCAATATGCGCTTCCTGTACCTTAAATCATCTGATCATTTTTGGCACCAACGCAAGTGCATTCTGCAAATTATTCTCATGACTGTTTGCACAAAGGAGAGGCCAGGCAAGCCTGCGGGTCGCCCTTGTAGACAGACTAGCTTAGAAAGTTGATCGTAGATGCCCTTTGCACTTTGGTACAGCGCTGAGCACCTACGGGGTTAAAGCCGAGTGCCTGTGGTACAAAGAACATGACACGCACAGTACATGGGAACTCCGTCACCCAGCTAATTAACCCTTCCAGCACAAAGATTGTGAAATATGTTCCTGTACCCCCGATCAGCGGAGAAGGGAGCCCAAATTATTATATAAATAGGCGGGAAGGACAATGTCCTCGGCTCCCAGGTTGGCAGCGTGTTCCCAAATCTAAATTTAGCTTTGACAATTAGACTGAAATACACACACACCTAAATTATGTAACAATGTAAACACACCGAACACCAATACTGGACTGAATATCTATACAAATACACCATGGGATGGTCCTGTTTACACAGGGGGGGGGCCCAGGAAGTGCCCACAGGGGTTGTGTTGGGGACGGGCACCCCCTATGCCTCCTCTTTCCATAACATACATTAGTAAATAGCAAACAAGATACCAATCATACTGGTGCAATGTGATAAATAGGACCATATAGAGAGCTCAGCCGCCTCACCGGCCTCCACCCCGAGCAGGTGCCCCAGTATGTGCCATCTCCATCACCACCTGGGGCCCCCAGTACCCTCCATCACCTTAGTTACCCATTTACATATGCCCCCCACCATCCTCATCTATGAATCAAGTGCCCCTTCTGCCCAACAGCTTTACAGAAGATGTCACATCGCCCCAGGTGCTCCCTACCCCCCCCCCCCCCATTACTTGCTCTGTACCCTTCCTGCTTTACCCAACAGGTGCCCAATGTAACATTCTACTTCTACCCTTCAGATATAACCAGTAGCCCCCTCCATTACACCAGGTGCCCTTCATCTCCCTCTCAGATACCCCTTATACTGAGCAGGTGCCACGCCTATACTACTGGCTCTAACAGGTGCCTGTGGTTACACTTCATCTACCATCTATACCCTCTATTATACCAGGTGCCCTTTACACCCCCCCCTCCCCGTGTACCCATACACCCACAGGTGCCAGGCTTACCCTCCTTACTCACAGGTGCCACTCCAACAGCATATGACTCTACTACCCCAATGCAATTCAGCAGGTGCCCCCCCCTCACCTTAGGATTTCCCTCAGGTACTCCTAGCACTGTTTTTCTTATAAACCCCCCCCCCCATTATCTAAACAAGTGTCCCCTGTGGTATCTTTATGCCACTCCACTCATTTAAGAGCCTCCTGAATTCTACCCTTCAGCATTACCCTCCTCCATTCTAGCAGGGGCCTTCTGACCCTCAGGTGCACCCTGGGAAAGCCTCCTAACCCCCCCCCCCCTCCTCCTCTCCTTTCTGGTGGGTCCTACCATTACATTCTTCAATTCTAGAAGGAGCCTTATGCCAGTCAGCTGCACCCCCGCCCCCCAGGTGCCCCTTTTCTGGTGAGACTACCATTACCCTCCTCCATTCTCGCAGGTGCCTCTTAACCCGACTCTTATGGGCCCACTGTGCCCATCATACCCTCCCTCCCTTAGGTGTCTCCTGTATGCCTCATACCTTCCTGCCTTCCTTAGGGACCCCCTGTACACCTCATACCCTCCCCTCTCTGTCAGGAGTCCCCCCATACCCTCCTGTACTACTCATTTACTTGCCTTCCTCAGGGGCTCCATGCAGCCCTCATACCTTCCATCTGTCAGGGGTATCCCCCATACCCTCCCCCCCAGTACCTCCTGTACTCCTTAAACCCCCCCTCTATCAGGGGACCCTTGTATCCCTAAGACCCTCCTCCCACAAGTGTCCCTTTTGCCCAATGTCCCCTGAAAGGCGCATATCCTCCCCCTAGATGTTCCTGTATCACTCATACCCCCCTGGTGACCCCTCTATACCCCTTTCACCCTCCCCTACAAATGTCCCCTGAAAACCCCATATCCTCCTCCTCCTCCCTCTGGTGACCCCTGTATACCCCTCACCCACCTCCCCATCAGGTGCCCCATTCTCCCCTCCCCCCCTCCATTACAGCAGGTGACCTTTACACCCTCCCCCCAGGTGCATCCTGTACCCATCTACACATCAGCCAAGTGTCCCCCTCATACCCCTCAGGTGACCCTCATACTGCCCTCCTCCCCCACGCAGGTCCCCCTGTACACCCACCTTCTATCAGTTCATTACAGCAGGTGACCCCCATACCCCCCCCCCACCATCAGGTGCCCTTTATATTCTCCTCAGGTGCCTTCCATACCCTCCTCCCCCATCAGGTGCCCCCTATACCCTCACCCATCAGGTGCCCCCTATACTCTCCTCCCCCATCAGGTGCCCCCTATACCCTCACCCATCAGGTGCCCCCTATACTCTCCTCCCCCATCAGGTGCCCCCTATACTCTCCTCCCCCATCAGGTGCCCCCTATACCCTCACCCATCAGGTGCCCCCTATACCCTCACCCATCAGGTGCCCCCTATACCCTCACCCATCAGGTGCCCCCTATACTCTCCTCCCCCATCAGGTGCCCCCTATACCCTCACCCATCAGGTGCCCCCTATATTCTCCTCCTCATGTGTCTTCCATACCCTCCTCCCCCATCAGGTGCCTGCTATATTCTCCTCCCCCATCAGGTGTCCCCTATATTCTCCTCCTCAGGTGTCTTCCATACCCTCCTCCCCCATCAGGTGCCCGCTATATTCTCCTCCCCCATCAGGTGCCCCCTATACTCTCCTCCCCCATCAGGTGCCCCCTATACCCTCACCCATCAGGTGCCCCCTATACTCTCCTCCCCCATCAGGTGCCCCCTATACCCTCACCCATCAGGTGCCCCCTATACTCTCCTCCCCCATCAGGTGCCCCCTATACTCTCCTCCCCCATCAGGTGCCCCCTATACCCTCACCCATCAGGTGCCCCCTATACCCTCACCCATCAGGTGCCCCCTATACCCTCACCCATCAGGTGCCCCCTATACTCTCCTCCCCCATCAGGTGCCCCCTATACCCTCACCCATCAGGTGCCCCCTATACCCTCACCCATCAGGTGCCCCCTATACCCTCACCCATCAGGTGCCCCCTATATTCTCCTCCTCATGTGTCTTCCATACCCTCCTCCCCCATCAGGTGCCTGCTATATTCTCCTCCCCCATCAGGTGTCCCCTATATTCTCCTCCTCAGGTGTCTTCCATACCCTCCTCCCCCATCAGGTGCCCCCTATACTCTCCTCCCCCATCAGGTGCCCCCTATACTCTCCTCCCCCATCAGGTGCCCCCTATACTCTCCTCCCCCATCAGGTGCCCCCTATATTCTCCTCCTCAGGTGCCCTCCTCCCCCCATTAGTTGCCCCCTATACCCTCCTCAAGTGCCCTCCACACCTCCCCCCATCAGGTGCCCCCTATACTGTCCTCCTCCTCCTGCAGTGCTCCCCCCCCCATACCCTCAGATGACCCCCACACCCATCATACTGCCCCTCCCTCAGGTCCCTGTACTCCCTTCATTACAGCAGGTGCCCCCCCTGTACCCTCCTCCTCCTCAGGTGTCCCCTCATAATTCCTCCCCCAGTCGTACCTTGCTCTTCACCTCCACAGTACTGAGGGACCTGGTGCTGGTTCCGGTGGCCCGGTAAGCCCGGTTCATGTTGCTCTCCAGTTCTCTCTCTCTCTCCGCTCTCCTCCTCTCTGCGCTTCTCCTCACTGACACGGAGCCCGGGCCGCCTGCGTCACCGCCCCGCCCCCTGCCCGCTCCTCCCGCCAGCCCGCGCGTGCACCTGACCTCCGGAGCGCGCAGGTATTCCCCGCCCCCCTCCACCTGGAGAGAGGGAGAGCGAAGGGGTGCGCCGCGTTACGTCATGACGTCGGGCGGGCGGCCGCCATGGCAACGACAACAAATGTGTGTCAGGGGGGAGGAGCCTCGGGGCCGCTCTGTGAGTGAGGAATTGAGATTGAGAGAGACACTGGGGAGGGGTCCCCTGAGGAGAGAGAGACACTGAGGGGGTCCCCTGAGGAGAGAGAGAGAGACACTGAGGGGGTCCCCTGAGGAGAGAGAGACACTGAGGGGGACCCTGAGGAGAAAGAGAGAGACACTGAGAGGGTCCCCTGAGGAGAGAGAGAGAGACACTGAGGGGGTCCCCTGAGAAGAGACAGACACTGAGGGGGACCCTGAGGAGAAAGAGAGAGACACTGAGGGGATCCCCTGAGGAGAGAGAGACACTGAGGGGGTCCCCTGAGAAGAGACAGACACTGAGGGGGACCCTGAGGAGAAAGAGAGAGACACTGAGGGGTCCCCTGAGGAGAGAGAGACACTGAGGGGGTCCCCTGAGGAGAGAGAGACACTGAGGGGATCCCCTGAGGAGAGAGAGACACTGAGGGGATCCCCTGAGGAGAGAGAGACACTGAGGGGATCCCCTGAGAAGAGAGACACTGAGGGGGTCCCCTGAGAAGAGAGAGAGACACTGAGGGGGTCCCCTGAGGAGAGAGAGAGAGACTGAGGGGGGTCCCCTGAGGAGAGAGAGAGACACTAAGGGGGTCCCCTGAGGAAAGAGAGACACTGAGGGGGTCCCCTGAGGAGAGAGAGACACCGAGGGGGTCCCCTGAGGAGAGAGAGACACTGAGGGGGTCCCCTGAGGAGAGAGAGACACCGAGGGGGTCCCCTGAGGAGAGAGAGACACTGAGGGGGTCCCCTGAGGAGAGAGAGACACTGTGGGGGTCCCCTGAGGAGAGAGAGACACCGAGGGGGTCCCCTGAGGAGAGAGAGACACTGAGGGGGTCCCCTGAGGAGAGAAAGACACTGAGGGGGGCCTGAAGAGAGAGAGACACTGAGAGGGGACCCCTGAGGAGAGAGAGACACTGAGGGGGTCCCCTGAGGAGAGAGAGACACTGAGGGGGGCCTGAGAAGAGAGAGACACTGAGAGGGGACCCCTGAGGAGAGAGAGACACTGAGAGGGGACCCCTGAGGAGAGAGAGACACTGAGAGGGGACCCCTGAGGAGAGAGAGACACTGAGGGGGTCCCCTGAGGAGAGAGAGACACTGAGGGGGGCCTGAGGAGAGAGAGACACTGAGAGGGGACCCCTGAGGAGAGAGAGACACTGAGGGGGGCCTGAGGAGAGAGAGACACTGAGGGGGTCCCCTGAGGAGAGAGAGACACTGAGGGGGGCCTGAGGAGAGAGAGACACTGAGGGGGGCCTGAGGAGAGAGAGACACTGAGAGGGGACCCCTGAGGAGAGAGAGACACTGAGGGGGTCCCCTGAGGAGAGAGAGACACTGAGGGGGGCCTGAGGAGAGAGAGACACTGAGAGGGGACCCCTGAGGAGAGAGAGACCCTGAAGGGGGACCCCTGAGGTGAGAGAGACATTGAGGGGGACCCCTGAGGGGAGAGAGTGAGACACTGAGAGGGGACCATGAGGAGAGAGAGACATTGAGGGGGTCCCCTGAGGAGAGATACACAGAGGGGGGCCCTGAGGAGAGAGACACTGAGGAGGGGGGGGGGGCCTGAGGAGAGAGAGAGAGAGAGAGAGAGACACTGAGGGGAGAGACACTGAGAGGGGACTCCTGAGGAGAGAGACACTGAGGCGGTACCATGAGGAGAGAGACACTGAAGGGACCCCTGAAGAGAGAGAGACACTGAGGGGGACCCCAGAGGAGAGAGAGACACTGAGGGGGACCCCAGAGGAGAGAGAGACACTGAGGGGGGACCCCTGAGGAGAGAGACACTGAAGGGGGACAACTGAGGAGAGAGAGACACTGAAGGGGGGCCCCTGAGGAGAGAAAGACATTGAGGGGGGACCCTGAGGGGAGAGAGACACTGAGGGGGTCCCCTGAGGAGAGAGAGACACTGAGGGGGACCCCTAAGGAGAGAAAGATACACTGAGGGGGACCCCTAAGGAGAGAAAAATACACTGAGGGGGACCCCTGAGCAGAGAGAGACACTGAGGGGGGTCCCCTGAGGAGAGTGAGACACTGAGGGGGACCATGAGGAGAGAGGCACTGAGGGGACCCCTGAGGAGAGAGAGACACTGAAGGGGGACCCCTGAGGAGAGAAAGACACTGAGGGGGGACCCTGAGAGGAGAGAGACACTGAGGGGGACCCCTAAGGAGAGAAAGATACACTGAGGGGGACCCCTGAGCAGAGAGAGACACTGAGGGGGGACCCCTGAGTAGAGAGAAAGAGAGACACTGAGGGGGTCCCCTGAGGAGAGAGAGACACTGAGGGGAGAGAGAGACACTGGGAGGGGACTCCTGAGGAGAGAGACACTGAGGGGGACCCCTGAGGAGAGAGACACTGAGGGGGGACCCCTGAGGAGAGAGAAAGAGAGACACTGAGGGGGTCCCCTGAGGAGAGAGAGACACTGAGGGGAGAGAGAGACACTGGGAGGGGACTCCTGAGGAGAGAGACACTGAGGGGGACCCCTGAGGAGAGAGATACTGAGGGGGGACCCCTGAGGAGAGAGAAAGAGAGACACTGAGGGGGTCCCCTGAGGAGAGAGAGACACTGAGGGGAGAGAGAGACACTGGGAGGGGACTCCTGAGGAGAGAGACACTGAGGGGGGACCATGAGGAGAGAGACACTGAAGGGGACCCCTGAGGAGAGGGAGTTACTGAGGGGACCCCTGAGGAGAGAGAGACACTGAGGGGGTCCCCTGAGGAGAGAGAGACACTGAGGGGGGCCTGAGGAGAGAGAGACACCGAGAGGGGACCCCTGAGGAGAGAGAGACACTGAGGGGGTCCCCTGAGAAGAGAGAGAGACACTGAGGGGGTCCCCTGAGGAGAGAGAGAGAGACTGAGGGGGGTCCCCTGAGGAGAGAGAGAGACACTAAGGGGGTCCCCTGAGGAAAGAGAGACACTGAGGGGGTCCCCTGAGGAGAGAGAGACACCGAGGGGGTCCCCTGAGGAGAGAGAGACACTGAGGTGGTCCCCTGAGGAGAGAGAGACACCGAGGGGGTCCCCTGAGGAGAGAGAGACACTGAGGGGGTCCCCTGAGGAGAGAGAGACACTGTGGGGGTCCCCTGAGGAGAGAGAGACACCGAGGGGGTCCCCTGAGGAGAGAGAGACACTGAGGGGGTCCCCTGAGGAGAGAAAGACACTGAGGGGGGCCTGAAGAGAGAGAGACACTGAGAGGGGACCCCTGAGGAGAGAGAGACACTGAGGGGGTCCCCTGAGGAGAGAGAGACACTGAGGGGGGCCTGAGAAGAGAGAGACACTGAGAGGGGACCCCTGAGGAGAGAGAGACACTGAGAGGGGACCCCTGAGGAGAGAGAGACACTGAGAGGGGACCCCTGAGGAGAGAGAGACACTGAGGGGGTCCCCTGAGGAGAGAGAGACACTGAGGGGGGCCTGAGGAGAGAGAGACACTGAAAGGGGACCCCTGAGGAGAGAGAGACACTGAGGGGGTCCCCTGAGGAGAGAGAGACACTGAGGGGGGCCTGAGGAGAGAGAGACACTGAGAGGGGACCCCTGAGGAGAGAGAGACACTGAGGGGGGCCTGAGGAGAGAGAGACACTGAGGGGGGACCCCTGAGTAGAGAGAAAGAGAGACACTGAGGGGGTCCCCTGAGGAGAGAGAGACACTGAGGGGAGAGAGAGACACTGGGAGGGGACTCCTGAGGAGAGAGACACTGAGGGGGACCCCTGAGGAGAGAGACACTGAGGGGGGACCCCTGAGGAGAGAGAAAGAGAGACACTGAGGGGGTCCCCTGAGGAGAGAGAGACACTGAGGGGAGAGAGAGACACTGGGAGGGGACTCCTGAGGAGAGAGACACTGAGGGGGACCCCTGAGGAGAGAGACACTGAGGGGGGACCCCTGAGGAGAGAGAAAGAGAGACACTGAGGGGGTCCCCTGAGGAGAGAGAGACACTGAGGGGAGAGAGAGACACTGGGAGGGGACTCCTGAGGAGAGAGACACTGAGGGGGGACCATGAGGAGAGAGACACTGAAGGGGACCCCTGAGGAGAGGGAGTTACTGAGGGGACCCCTGAGGAGAGAGAGACACTGAGGGGGTCCCCTGAGGAGAGAGAGACACTGAGGGGGGCCTGAGGAGAGAGAGACACCGAGAGGGGACCCCTGAGGAGAGAGAGACACTGAGGGGGTCCCCTGAGGAGAGAGAGACACTGAGGGGGGCCTGAGGAGAGAGAGACACTGAGAGGGGACCCCTGAGGAGAGAGAGACACTGAGGGGGGCCTGAGGAGAGAGAGACACTGAGGGGGTCCCCTGAGGAGAGAGAGACACTGAGGGGGTCCCCTGAGGAGAGAGAGACACTGAGGGGGGCCTGAGGAGAGAGAGACACTGAGGGGGGCCTGAGGAGAGAGAGACACTGAGAGGGGACCCCTGAGGAGAGAGAGACACTGAGGGGGTCCCCTGAGGAGAGAGAGACACTGAGGGGGGCCTGAGGAGAGAGAGACACTGAGAGGGGACCCCTGAGGAGAGAGAGACCCTGAAGGGGGACCCCTGAGGTGAGAGAGACATTGAGGGGGACCCCTGAGGGGAGAGAGTGAGACACTGAGAGGGGACCATGAGGAGAGAGAGACATTGAGGGGGTCCCCTGAGGAGAGATACACAGAGGGGGGCCCTGAGGAGAGAGACACTGAGGAGGGGGGGGGGCCTGAGGAGAGAGAGAGAGAGAGAGACACTGAGGGGAGAGACACTGAGAGGGGACTCCTGAGGAGAGAGACACTGAGGCGGTACCATGAGGAGAGAGACACTGAAGGGACCCCTGAAGAGAGAGAGACACTGAGGGGGACCCCAGAGGAGAGAGAGACACTGAGGGGGACCCCAGAGGAGAGAGAGACACTGAGGGGGGACCCCTGAGGAGAGAGAGACACTGAGGGGCGACCCCTGAGGAGAGAGAGACACTGAAGGGGGACCCCTGAGGAGAGAGAGACACTGAGGGGGACCCCTGAGGAGAGAGAGACACTGAGGGGGACCCCAGAGGAGAGAGAGACACTGAAGGGGGACCCCTGAGGAGAGAGACACTGAAGGGGGACAACTGAGGAGAGAGAGACACTGAAGGGGGGCCCCTGAGGAGAGAAAGACATTGAGGGGGGACCCTGAGGGGAGAGAGACACTGAGGGGGTCCCCTGAGGAGAGAGAGACACTGAGGGGGACCCCTAAGGAGAGAAAGATACACTGAGGGGGACCCCTAAGGAGAGAAAAATACACTGAGGGGGACCCCTGAGCAGAGAGAGACACTGAGGGGGGTCCCCTGAGGAGAGTGAGACACTGAGGGGGACCATGAGGAGAGAGGCACTGAGGGGACCCCTGAGGAGAGAGAGACACTGAAGGGGGACCCCTGAGGAGAGAAAGACACTGAGGGGGGACCCTGAGAGGAGAGAGACACTGAGGGGGACCCCTAAGGAGAGAAAGATACACTGAGGGGGACCCCTGAGCAGAGAGAGACACTGAGGGGGGACCCCTGAGTAGAGAGAAAGAGAGACACTGAGGGGGTCCCCTGAGGAGAGAGAGACACTGAGGGGAGAGAGAGACACTGGGAGGGGACTCCTGAGGAGAGAGACACTGAGGGGGACCCCTGAGGAGAGAGACACTGAGGGGGGACCCCTGAGGAGAGAGAAAGAGAGACACTGAGGGGGTCCCCTGAGGAGAGAGAGACACTGAGGGGAGAGAGAGACACTGGGAGGGGACTCCTGAGGAGAGAGACACTGAGGGGGACCCCTGAGGAGAGAGACACTGAGGGGGGACCCCTGAGGAGAGAGAAAGAGAGACACTGAGGGGGTCCCCTGAGGAGAGAGAGACACTGAGGGGAGAGAGAGACACTGGGAGGGCACTCCTGAGGAGAGAGACACTGAGGGGGGACCATGAGGAGAGAGACACTGAAGGGGACCCCTGAGGAGAGGGAGTTACTGAGGGGACCCCTGAGGAGAGAGAGACACTGAGGGGGACCCCCGAGGAGAGGGACACTGAGGGGGGGGCCCTGAGGAGAGAGAGTTACTGAGGGGACCCCTGAGGAGAGAGACACTGAGGAGGGACCCCTGAGGAGAGAGAGATACACTGAGAGAAACCCCTGGGGAGAGAGAGACACTGAAGGGGACCCCTGAGGAGAGGGAGTTACTGAGGGGACCCCTGAGGAGAGAGAGACACTGAAGGGGACCCCTGAGGAGAGGGAGTTACTGAGGGGACCCCTGAGGAGAGAGAGACACTGAAGGGGACCCCTGAGGAGAGAGAGACACTGAAGGGGACCCCTGAGGAGAGAGAGACACTGAAGGGGACCCCTGAGGAGAGGGAGTTACTGAGGTGACCTCTGAGGAGAGAGAGACACTGAGGAGGGACCCTGATGAGAGAGAGACACTGAGGGGGGTCCCCTGAGGAGAGAGATACACTGAGAGGGACCCCTTAGGAGAGAGGGATACACTGAGAGGGACCCCTGAGGAGAGAGAGAGACACTGATGGGGGACCCCTTAGGAGAGAGATTTTCAATAGGATTGATGAGCTGAACCCAAGATCTCAGCGTGGCCAAATTGACATAAATGGCCAAGATTGACGTGTTACCTGGAATGCAGTTTGGTTGGGCAGATATTGGTATCCTGTATTGGATTGGCTTACAATGGGGTGAGAGCCTCCCATAGATAACACACACTGGCAAGGAGTTCATACAATAGTCCAAGGAGGGGATCAGCCTGGTAAACGTTCCATTCTTTTACATAAGCAGGAAAAGAGCCAATTTCCTTCTGTGATTGGTTTACGCTGGAATACAGCTTCTAGTTTAAAATTAGCAGCCCAGGGGCTGGATGGCGCCTATGACATGGCAGGGGGTCCTATGGATTTGGCACCAGAATCCCCCGTGTTCTAGTTGTCCCTCTGCTGACTGGATTCTGAAGGGAAATGTTTATCTTCCTCACCCAACAAATGTCATAGCAGGCACCTGCTGGACTCTGTACAATTCACATGTGTATGGTATTTTGTACAACCCCTGGCAAAAATGATGGAATCACCAGTCCCTGAGGATGTTCCTTCAGTTGTTTATTGTTGTAGAAAAAAAAGCAAATCACAGACATGGCCAAAAACTAAAGGCATTTCAAATGGCAACTTTCTGGCTTTAAGAAACACTAAAAGAAATCAAGAAAAATAATTGTGGTGGCCAGTAACAGTTAGATTTATAGAACAAGCACAGGGAATAAATTATGGAATCGCTCAATTCTGAGGAAAAAATTATGGAATCATGAAAAACAAACAAAATAACACTCCATATCACTAGTACTTTGTTGCACCACCTCTGGCTTTTATAACTGCTTTCAGTCTCTGAGGCATTGACTTAATGAGTGATAAACAGTACTCTTCATCAATCTGGCTCCAGCCTCCTCTGATTGCTGTTGCCAAATCATCTTTGCAGGTTGGAGCCTTGTCATGGACCATTTTCTTTAACTTCCACAACAGATTTTCAATTGGATTGAGATCCGGACTGTTTGCAGGTCATGACATTGACCTTATGTGTCTTTCTTCAAGGAATTTTTTCACCGTTTTTGCTCTATGGCAAGATGCGTTATCATCTTGATAAATGATTTCATCATCCCCAAACATCCTTTCAATAGATGGGATAAGAAAAGTGTCCAAAATTTCAATTTAAACCTGTGCATTTATTGAAGATTTAATGGCAGCCATCTCCCCAGTGCCTTTACCTGACATGCAGCCCCATATCATAATTGACTGTGGAAATTTGCATGTTTTGTTCAGACAGTCGTCTGCATAAATCTCATTGGAACGGCACCAAACAAAAGTTCCAGCATCATCACCTTCCCCAATGCAGATTCGAGATTCATCACTGAATATGACTTTCATCCAATCATCCACAGTCCACCATTGCCTTTCCTTAGCCCATTGTAACCTTGTTTTTTTGTGTTTAGGTGTTAGAGATGGCTTTCTTTTAGCTTTTCTGTATGTAAATCCCATTTCCTTTAGGCGGTTTCTTACAGTTCGGTCACAGATGTTGACTCCAGTTTCCTCCCATTTGTTCCTCATTTGTTTTGTTGTACATTTTCTGTTTTCAAGGCATATTGCTTTAAGTTTTCTGTCTTGACGCTTTGATGTCTTCCTTGGTCTACCAGTATGCTTGCCTTTAACCACCTTCCCATGTTGTTTGTATTTGGTCCATGTTTTAGACACAGCCGACTGTGAACAACCAACATCTTGTGCAACACTGCGTGATGATTTACCCTCTTTACCTACATACTAACAAGCAGATTTAATCTGATGCAGGTGTTAGTGTTTGTAATGAAAATTTACAGGGTGATTCCATAATTTTTTCCTCAGAATTGAGTGATTCCATAATTTATTCCCTGTGCTTGTTCTATAAATCTAACTTAGTGGTTCTCAACCTTTCTAGCGCCCTGACCCCTTGATTAAAATTTCCCAAGTTGTGGGGACCCCTAACAGTAAAATTATTTTCGTTGGTCATTTCATTGCTCTAATTTTGCGACTGTTATGAATCGAAATATAAATATCTGATATGCAGGATGTATTTTCATTCCTACAAATTTAACATCTTAAAGAATAGTGATTAATCACAAAAACAATCTGTAATATACAGCGCAAAATATTTATTTAACATATAAGTTACAAATGAATAAAATGCCCCACCGAGAGACAGGGTAAGTGCCGGGCAGACGGCGGGCGGGCGGCAGGGCACAGTGGGAGCATTGATATGGCACGGGGGCAGCATTTGATGGTACAGTGGGAGCATTTGATATGGCACAGTGGCTGCGTTTGATAGGCACAGTGGCGGCAATTGATGGGCACAGTGGCTGCATTTGATGGCACAGTGGCGACAATTGATGGGCACAGTGGCAGCGCTTGATGGCACAGTGGCGGCGTTGGATGGCACAGTGGTGGCGTTTAAAGGCACAGTGGCGGCGTTTGATGACACAGTGGCGGCGTTTGATGGCACAGTGGCTGCGTTTGATGGCACAGTTGCGGCAATTGATGGCACAGTGGCGGCAATTGATGGGTACAGTGGCTGCGTTTGATGGGCACAGTGGCTGCGTTTGATGGCACAGTGGCGGCAATTGATGGGCACAGTAGCGGCAATTGATGGGCACAGTGGCTGCATTTGATAGCACAGTGGTGACAGTTGATGGGCACAGTGGCGACAATTGATGGGCACAGTGGCGGCGTTTGGCACAGTGGCGGCGTTTGATGGCACAGTGGCGGCAATTGATGGGCACAGTGGCGGCAATTGATGGGCACAGTGGCGGCAATTGATGGGCACAGTGGCGGCAAATGATGGTCACAGTGGCAGCATTTGATGGCACAGTGGCGGAGTTTGATGGCACAGTGGCGGAAATTGATGTACAAAAACGCTATCTCTGACTTACCAAATCACTGGTGTTCCGTCAGAATCAGCAAGCCCTCTGTGTTAACCGGAAAAGACGTTTCGTCGCCGCCATCTTGGTAGACTCGTCCTCAGCAAGCGGACTTCGGTGGGTGTAAAAAGATGTCCGCTTGCCAACTTCTAAGTGTAGCCTCACTGCGGACGAGAGTACCAAGATGGCGCTGACGGAACGTCACTTCCGTGCGGTCTCTCCTGTCCCGGAAGTGACATCTCGCTGGCCGAGACGGGCAGACTTTGGCATAACACAGTAACTAAGGGTTCGTCTCGGCCAGCATTCGCGACCCCCTGGCAAATCGGCAATCGACCCCCCCAGGGGGTCGCGACCCCCCAGGTTGAGAACCGCTGATCTAACTGTTACTGGCCACCACAATTATTTTTCTTGATTTCTTTTAGTGTTTCTTAAAGCCAGAAAGTTGCCATTTGAAATGCCTTTAGTTTTTGGCCATGTCTGTGATCTGCTTTTTTTCTACAACAATAAACAACTGAAGGAACATCCTCAGGGACTGGTGATTCCATCATTTTTGCCAGGGGTTGTATGTACTGTATTGGGGGTTGGGGGGATCTTAGAGCTAGTCAACACTTTCATTTTTTCGAGTCCGTGCAACAAAAGTTGAGATATTTCCATTCTAGTCCCCTGGATGATGAAACTAACACTGTGCAGGGGTCAATAAAACAGACAGGATCCATGTGAAATCTCTCCACTTTTGCCAGATTCCTATTGGTGGTAGGCAGACAAAACATCACTGTTTACTCCAGCAATGCGCCCATTATATCTGAAACATATTAACCACCTGCCGACCACAATACGTATATATCCATTGTGGTTTGCCGGGGTTATGGTTAAAGCTAGGTAGCTGTCTTTTTCATGAAAGTGGTCCAAGCGACTCATTAGCCGCATCCGCCCCCCCGTTCCCATCACACACCGATGCTTCTTGGGCTTACCGTTTTTACCAATCCGACGGTGCAGCCGACTGGTCACAGAGAGCTCATTAGCCGCTTGATCGCTTTCAGAAGCAGTGGGAGGGGACATTCCCCCCCTCCTCCTGCTGCTCACCGATGGTTCTTGGGCTTACCGTTTTTACAGATCCAACAGTGCGGCCGACTGGTCACATAGTTGAACAGAGACCAGAATCATCTCTGATCGCTTCTATGGCCTTGGAGGACTAGAGTGACATCATGACATCACTTCCGGTCTAGGGCGTAAGTAAACTTTTTCTTTCTTTTGTAAAGCTAAAAAACATTTTTTTTTATCTTTTGCTTTTAAAGGTAAAGGAGAGATTTGGGGTCTTTTTGACCCCAGATCTCTCCATAAAGAGGACCCGTCATGCTTATTTCTATTACAGAGGATGTTTACATTCCTTGTAATAGGAAGAAAAGTGATTAAAAAAATTTAAGGGATAGTGTAAAAATAAAAAATAAAGTAAATAAGATTTTTATTTTAAAAGAACCCCCATCCCTCCAAGCTTACGCACAGAAGTGAACGCATTGGTAGGTCGTGCACACATATGAAAGCAGTGTTCGCACCACACAAGTGAGGTATCGCAGCGAACATTAGAGCGAGAGCAGCAATTCAAGCTCCAGACCTCCTCTGTAACTCTAAACAGGGAACCTGTAAAAAAATGTAAAGCGTCGTCTAGGGAGATTTTTAATTATCCCAGTTTGTCGCCATTTTACGAGTGTGCGCAATTTTAAAGCACAACATGTTAGGTATCTATTTACTCGGCGTAACATTGTCTTTCATATTTTAAAAAAAAAATTGGGGTATGTATTGCGCTTCGTTTTTTTTTAAATTCAGTAAAATGTATTTTTCCCCAAAAAATCGCATTTGAAAAAACGCTGCGCAAATACATGTGACATAAAAAAATTGCAACAATCGCCATTTTATTCCCTAGGGTCTCTGCGCATATATATATATATATATATATATATATATATATATATATATATATATATATATATATATATATATATAAAATAATGTTTGGGGGTTATAAGTAATTTTCTAGGAAAGAACACTGATTTAAACTTGGAAACAAAAAGTGCCATCAAAGGACGGGTCTTCAAGTTTAAAGTGTAATTGTTTTGATGTGTCTTTATGTTAGTTTTGCTACATCCCCCACATAATAGTTGCCACTGCACTGCTGCATTGCAGTTTAACCAGTCACTTAAAGTGGGAGTAAACCCCCACAAAAATAAAAATAAATCAGGCCCCCCCTTGCAGGTTAAAGTCATAATGTACTAATATGCACAGCATACCGCAGGACACGGAGCCCTCCAGCGCAGCGCTGCCATGGCTCCCTGATGCTTCCATCTTCACCCGGTTTACCTTCCAGGTTCGTGCCTCTGGTTGTATGAATGGCCTTGGTTGTGATGCTGTCACGTGGGAGCCCCAGCATGGAGTTCTGAAGGTATGGCATCCCTTCAGAGCACATGCGTCGGTGATGTCACCAGCTGCATCCCGTTCAAATAACTCCTAAACCGTGAAAGTTTAGGAGATGTTCACTGTACCACCTTATATTATAGTTTTACCTGTAGGTGCAAGTTCAAAAGTGGACTTTGCTTCCACTTTAAGAGATAAGAGTGGTGACCTTATCAGTGTGGGGATGCTTATGGTCCTGGTGCCAAACATGCAGCCCTTTGGTACTTGTGCAGCCCTCATACCCCAGCAGGCAGTAGTGGAAGCACTGATAAGTAATCGCTAGCCTTATATAATGTCTCCAGACTCACTGGGGCAGATTTACAAAATCTAGAGCACTCAAAATCTGGTGCATCTGTGCATGGGGTGAAAGAGTGATCTAGTGTCAGATGTTTACAGATAACTTGAAATCAAGTATATCTGGAAAAGATGAATTATAGACTGAGAGCCTCAAACGTCAACAGGCAACAAGGAATTGTATCGCAAAAAAAAGATCATTTCACAGCTCTCAACTGTGGGTTAAAAAAACCCTTCCATAAGTTAGGGGGTATGTTCCAATCAGCAAGACAAGGGGAAGCAAAAGAGGCCCCCAATCGCCAAACGATGCCTATTTTCCTGTGCAGCTCGATATGAGGCTCCTAGTCTATATTTAAAGCGGTTGTATACCCTGCTTTGTTATTTTTACCTACAGGTAAGGCTATAATAAGGCTTACCTGTAGGTAAAATTAATATCTCCTAAATGTGCACCGTTTAGGAGATAGTCACACTGCATGCAGCCGCTGACGTCAGCGGCGCATGCGCTCTGAAGGTCTGGCATATCGTCCTGAAACTTCAGAGCTTCTTTCAGTAACCGAGGGCTCACGGCTCCGTCCGCTCACAGCGCCAGAGCCTGCAAACCCAGAAGAAACACCAGGGGAACGTGTCAGCCCCCTCAGTGGTGAGCGGGTGCCACTGCAAGGGCTTTGTTCTAAGGTAAGTTTTTTATAATGGGCTAGTATGCGATGCATACTAGCCCATTATGCCATTGTCTTGCAGGTTTTTTGTTTTGTTTTTTTTTTCAGCGGTTTACTACCGCTTTAAGCTTTAACAATAAAATCTGGAAGCTGATTGGTTTCTATGAAGAGCCGCACCAGATTTTCACTCTCCGGATTTAGTAAATGTTCCCATTGTGTTCTGTAGCATGTCTCCAGTTTCTAAGCAAACCAGCGCAGTCCTCTAGTAAGCCTAGTAGTCTTCTCTAGCACTACATAAACTGAAAATTAAACTGAACATTATGTGCGGCCTCCTTTGTGATTATTATTTCATTTGATTTTTATTTTAAGAGCCTCATTTGAGGTCCCCTATACCTATAAAGTTGACGACCATTGAATTGCAGGCTGGGCGAAGATCAGTGAACAAGCTGGATTGCTTCACTAACATGGCAAATAGTGAGGTCCTCTGTCAGGGTGTCTGGATCAAAACATTGGCTGAACGGACTTAGATATATTTTGGCAGGTAAGGAAGTTCACTTATATTCAACTGTTAGAGGTTTGATCATAAGTTAAAGTGATTGTAAGTGATCACCTTGTAATACATTTGTGTATAGATATAAAAAAATATATAAATACCTTTTTTCCCTTTTTTTCAAGGGATCATATAACCTCTGTTCTCAGCTGCATAAGAGCTGAGGGAGGAGAAACAGCAGTACACTGATCTTCCTAGTGAAAGGCTGTGCTTTGGGTGGTGGGGGGGAGGGGTCAGGAGTCTGATCATTGGAGGAGAGCAGATTTATGGACACACAGAGGCGGCTCGGGAGCGAACACACACAATTGCCCCATAGCAAGCAGTGGGGGTGCTCAGCAGGGTGGGGGAGGGTGGGAACAGAAGCGCCCGCGGGGGACCCAAGAAGAGGAGGATCGGGGCTGCTCTGTACAAAAACACTACACAGAGCAGGTAAGTATAACATGTTTGTTTTTTTAAAAAAGCTGAGCCTTTAGTATCCCTTTCATTTTGAGCTCTAACAAAAGCATAAGTAGAGGAGAAATATTCCAACGGCGTCACCTGTTCAGTGACAAATAGACGTGGATTTTTTTTTACTTTAAAGAGATCTCATTTCTTGGTGTCTTTAGGGCAGGAAGTGAAGGGAAGTCGGCCCGATGGGACACAGATGGCAAAATAAACCTGACAGGGGTATTAACCCTTCCCTATTGAACCAAATGGGGAATAAAGGTTGGAGTTTAGATAAACGTTAACATAAACCTAGGCTTTATAAAGCGGAACCCAAACTTTATGGAGGACAAATCCAGTTTCTTCCCTCTCCTCAGCTGGACATTCAACTTTCTTCACCCCACCATCCAGCCACTTAAAGCATAGAGGAAGGTCTGTGTAGGTTCTAAGTTACAAATTGGAACTTACATGTGGCCAAGGACTCTCTATCACACGACAATCCTGGATGCCTGAACGTCCAATTAGCAAGCACCAGTACAGTCACATGGGAGGAAGAAGAGTACAATATCTCCCATACCTAGAAGTACTGGATATTTCACAGAGAGCAGCTGAGCAGAGGGAGCGAAGGCAAGGAGTTGGACCTGTTTTGTGGCACTGCATGGTCAAAATGCAAGTTCACATACCATAACCCCTTTCACAGGGTGCCTCCATTTAATGGACTCCGCTTGCTCAGCGGGGGATCACTCCTCTGATCCCCGCTGAGCAGGCGGATGACAAGGCAGTCTCCGCTCACTTTGCAGAGCAGAGACGGACACAGTCCCGCTCTCCTCTATGTGGAAATCAGGTGAAAACGGACCGCCTGACTGTTCTCATCCGATCTGCCAGAGGGATGAAAAATAAGACCACCGTCCCTCTGGATTTTGGGGACAGGATCGGATCAGATAGCAGCGGATTTCAGCGGACATGTCACCGCTGACATCCGCCGCTCCATAGGGATGAATGGAGGGTACGATCGGGTCCACCTGAAAAAACTGACAGGAGGACCTGATCGGACAGCCCGTGTGAAAGGGCCCTTATCCTAATATTTTTGCAATGAAATATAGCGCGCTAATAAAAATGTAATCATTTACAGCCCCATAATTAAGTAATTTTCTTGCACCAAAATGCATGATACTAGAAGACTAACAAAAAAAGCTGTATTCTAAATATTGCATCGATATCCAGCTAACCTCTTTTTTTGTCAATCTGCCAAAGAGTGATAAATGGAGTTCAGAGGCTTGCCACACCTGCTGGCTTCTCCAGAACAATGGTAGCTGTGCAGACCTAGGAAACACCAAAACAACTCCCTAACAGAGCACCTGAGGTGCAAGGTTAACTGGCCAGCCTGCGCCGGACACAAATAACCAGCCCCCGCCGGACACAAAAGGCCAGCCTGCGCCGGACACAAAAGGCCAGCCCCCGCCAGACACAAAAGGCCAGCCTGCGCCGGACAAAAATGGCTACCTGCGCAGGACACAAATGTTCAGCCTGCACCGGACACAAATGTTCAGCCTGCGCCGGACACAAAAGGCCAGCCTGCGCTGGACAAAAATGGCCAGCCTGCGCCAGACAAATATGGCTGCTTGCGCAGGACACAAATGTTCAGCCTGCGCCGGACAAAAGAGGCCAGCCTGCGCAGGACACAAATGTTCAGCCTGCGCCGGACAAAAGAGGCCAGCCTACGCTGGACACAAATGTTCAGCCTGCACCGGACAAAAGAGGCCAGCCTACGCTGGACACAAATGTTCAGCCTGCAACCGACACAAATGTTCAGCCTGCGCCGGACACAAATGTTCAGCCTGTGCAAGACAAAAATGGCCAGCCTGCGCCAGACAAATATGGCTGCCCGCACAGGACACAAATGTTCAGCCTGCACCGGACAAAAGAGGCCAGCCTACGCCGGACACAAGTGTTCAGCCTGCGCCGGACAAAAAAGGCCAGCCTGCGCCGGACACAAATGTTCAGTCAGTTCAAAGTAGCCTGATCTGTGAAGAAAGTAAAGGAAAACCTATGAATTTTTAAATTCTATAGGAGAAGCCTTCTCTCTACACAACTGTGTAAAACTGTCATCAAGCTGAAATACCCGTCAGTCACCTTTCAGAAAGCTTGCAGTTCTGAAGCTCTTGAAGTGCCAGCTCTTCAGCCACTTTCTACTGATGACAGTGACAGAGGTTCGCTAACAGCCACCTAACCCTCCTCCTGGACTCATCTCCTCCAAGAAAGCTATTTCAAGATGGAATTTATTAGCCTGATAAGTGCAGCATGTCATCACAGACACAGCGCCATAAAAATAGTTTTAAAAAACAACATCACTACATTATCAGGTGTATTGATACAAGATAAGCAGCAAAGTTCTTCAGTGAAATACTCCACATTTCTGGCGTTCCACAGCAGGGTGTTTCTATGTTCCATCATACAGGAAAGATCGCTGGCTGCCAACCTTCATGTTTTTCACATGTTTGACTTGAAAGCTAGAACAATGTAAATACATACCTTTCACACAAGTGATCATCTCATATTCCTGGCATGCAGCAGTAATTAGGGGTTAAGCGCTCTTTACATCATCTGGGATCTGGAGACAAAGAACAGACCAATGTCAAGAATGTCAAGAGTGAGCAGGGATGAGGTTGCAGATTGGATGACCATGAGTCCTGTCGTGACCTTGACCAGAGACCACTCATGTATGGCAGCTATGCATCTGATCTATAAACAGTCCCAGCTTTCTCCTCTAAGAAATGTATGTTTGACAGATACACATGCGACATGCACAAGATATCAGAATGATGGAGCCAGGTACAGGAAAATGCGTACACTTAAAACCTTTTTAAGGTTTATGTCATGGCAAAAAAGATTCAGTATGTCTCTGCGATACAGGCATATTTTCCTATGTTGTTAATCTGCCAGGAATCCAGTGAGCGCCTCACTTCCTGTTTGAGCTGACAACACAGTACCTCTGCTGCGCTGAAAATCCAACCATTGTTGTCAGCCTTGGCTACTGGACCACTGAGCTCAACTATTCCTGCAAAAACAGTGCTGCTGCCTTGACTCCCAATGTTCCAAGGGTATATTTACATCACTAGGAGCTGACCTCCCACCAGCTGCCCCTGCTGTAATTTGACAAGTCTGGGGATAACCTAATAATATAAAAGTTGTTTCTCACTACACAAAGGTAAAAAAAATAATGCTGCGGCATGCTGACTAGGGGGATAAGGAGAACTGAGGATAAATTTGGGTCACACCTATATAACTTTTTAAAGTAGAATTCCAGGAAGTGAGAGGAATGTTCCAGTGAAGACACCTGTTCCTGTGATGACTGTCTTTGTAGTCTTGGAGAAGGTTTAGAACCTAGTTTTCTTTTCTTTAGTGTTGGTGTCCCCCTGGAGATCAATGAACCAAAATTGAATTTCTTTTGCAGGAACGCGAAGCAAGGGGAATGTTCCAGTGGAGACACCTGTTCCTGTGATGACTGTCTAAGGGATTTGTAGTCTTTTTGGAGAGATTTCACCACTTGCCTCTAAGACAGGAAGTAAAGAGAAATATCTCCAATGGACCACAATAGGAAACACCTTCACTCTAGCCAAATTTTAACTTAAAGCTCTGGCACTGGATACACTTTAGGACCAAAGGTGAGCTACTGGAATGTGGCCTGAATTATTGGTTTGTAGAACTGGAATTTTCAGCCCTTTCTCTAGAATATAGAGGCACCATTGGGTTGCTTATGCTGGGTCTCCAGTGTATGTATCTTGGCAAGAAGTTGTCATGAGCTCATTCCTTCTTTAAATGTGCCCCTTGGGCAATAAAGACCCCCCCACCACCACTACCACACATTTTAAAGCTTCCCATTTGATAGGGGCTTCCATTGGATCATAGGCATAGACTACTATAAAGATGGCAATAGCCTGGAGGACTACAGCATGGGTGGCCTCATCTTGGAGTAGTCTCATTTTATATTTTCAACCATTTTGTCATTGATGAACAATCTCTTCACATTTCATAAGTAAAATTTCCAAGCCAAACCAAAGTAGTCTTAAAATTCCTCCATCCCCCCTCCTAACATCTATGCTGACTAACCTGTATATACTTGCTTATTTTCAGCCCACTGCAGGATAGAGGGAGTGCTGACACTCTAGGCTTTACCAGCTGTTGTTCAGCGCTCTCTTCTCTCCCCTGCAAACACCACTGTCTGACAGGAGATCATGTGACTGGAATAAAGGGGCTGAAAATAGGTAAGTATATATATCTTAATAAAAAGGTAATATCCGCGCTGTGAAAAAAAGTAAATTCCATGCAGGCAGCTAGCACTTTAAATCAGTATATTAGTGCTTCAGTGTAAATATGCAAAATAAATGTGCAGCGCCTCAAATATGTAAAACAAAAACACATCAATGTATAATTTATTAGAGTCCAGATAGCAAAACTGGAATCTTGATAAAGTGTCCAATGTGATAAGTGAAAAATAATGACACCAATGCTGATAACACAGTTCTTCTCAGAGGTGCTTCAGTGATCTCCCAGCACCAATATACAGAATGCACACTCACCAAAGCGAGTAGCATAAATGCCTATAACAACATGTTGCTCAAACAGGGACCACTGAGGCATAGGGACGTCCAGGACTTCTCCTTTAAAGCCTCCAACACTGGATAAATAAAGCTCGCCAGGGCCAGAAAAAAAATCCAATAGTGTAGTACTTTAATGTTTTAAAAGCATGCATACAGCACAAATGGACAGTAAATATATGAACTCACATCTAAAAGCTGCTATTGACCTGAAATCGAGCAGCGGTGTGATGTCAGCACCAAATTCTCCATACTGACGTGCTTAATCCAAAAGGACGTTATCAAGGGGTCCAAACATATCCATCTTTCTTACACAAGTTAGTCAGCATAGGTGTTAGGAGGTGAGACGAAGCAATTTTAAGACAAATTTTAAGCCCTTTTAAAAGTGGGAAGCTTGAAAATGTGTGGTTGGAGGGTCTTTTTTTGCCCAAGACTTCCAACGCACTATTCCCAACACACACATTACTATAGAAATGGCTGTGTGTATAAGTGGGTGCTTAAGCGACCACCAGCTGGAACCATGTCATGTCAGAGCAAAAGAATGTTACAGCACAGATTGCAACATTTCGGAGCCAAGCAGGACCCCTTCATCATCACATGCCTGATGAAGGGGTCCTGCGTGGCTCTGAAATGTTGCAGTCTGCTGTATCAATATGATTGCTGATTAAAGCTTTGGACGCACTCTGGAGATCCTTGGTGTGCCGGTGACATTCTTTTGCTCTGCAATGAAGCCCAAGAGGCACATTTAAAGAAGGAATGAGTTCACAAAATGGAAATGGCTGAAAACTCCAGTTCTACATACCAATAATTCTGGCAACATTCCAGTAGCTCACTTTGGGCTGCTGGCTTTTGTACAGTCATAGTCCCAAAGTGTATCCATCGCCACAGCTTTCAGTTAAAACCTGGTTAGAGTTGAAGCGTTTTCCTATTGTGGTCCATTGGAGGTATTTCCTTTTACTTCCTGTCTTGGAGCCAAGTGGGGAAACCTCTCCAAAAAGACTGCAAATCCCTTAGACAGTCATCACAGGAACAGGTGTCTCCACTGGAACATTCCCCTTGCTTCGCGTTCCTGCGAAAACTAGGTTCTAAACCTTCTCCAGTCTACCCACAGCTAAAAACAAGTTTTGGCTTTAGGTAAACTTTAAGCAGGCCACACAAATCAGTTTTGTATATTTTTTTTCTTGTAATTCAGTCTAAATATTTAATGAATTTCTTACAACTTGCCACAGACCTTTACTGGATTCCTGTGATTCAACTCAAATTATGATTGTTAAGATCAAAATTATGATCACCTTTTAAATCTTTTATCCAATCATTACATACTGTAAAGGATCAAACTGAGAAATCAACACCCTAATTTTAACGCCACCGAAAGTGAAAACATTTTCATGTCTGCCCTAATGGTTTCATTTTTTTTTTTTTACCATATCCTTATTGCTTATTTTCAAAGCAAAATAGAAGTTACAAGCATTCTAATATAGCATTTACATGCTTTTTCCAGTAATATGAAACATGTAGGAATGCTAAACTTGGCATATACAATGTGCATAATAACAAGGGTGGTATTTCAAGGTTGAACAAATAGAATTTATCATATAAATCCGTAACATATTGGTGATATTGGTCAGCACTTCCGGACAGCCCTATGGGAGCATACTGTGTCCGGGTGGGAGCATGGTCAATTAACACACTGTGTACGATTTTTTTTTTTTTTATTTATAACAAAACTGTGTTAACTAAAAACCTATTAGTAAAGTATTTAGGTTTTTCAATATTAACTCTTAAGCCCTTTTGTCTTAGAAAGAGGCTTCAAGATCGATAGGTCTAACAGTATTACAGAAGTTGTTTTGTTACTGAAGTAAATAGGGGGTTATGTGAGGGAGAATATCCTAAATGATTGAAGAAGGATTGGTTTGACAGTATATCTTGTAAGGAATATTTGGTTAGCTATGTGTGTGGATCTCCATATAGAGAGTTTAAATAATGGATCCAACATGCCCAGGTTTCATTGGTAGGGTTGTCTTTCATTATATGTATCAGCTTTTCCATTTTGCCTGTTTAACGTACATAACGTATTCAGTCTGTTACCGTTGGTGGGGTAGATGAGTTCCACTTCAGCAGGATGCATCTTTTAGTTGCGTTTCTCAGATGCAGGGCCAGGGATTTGCGGTATAGGAAAGGTGGAAGGGAAGAGTGGTGTAGAAGATATTGGGCGGGTGTAAAGTCTAGTGTGTATGTGGTAATCTTTGTTACAATGTCATGTATTTCTTTCCAAAAGGGTTGTATCTTTGACCCTGACCACCAAAAAAGCAGTAGGATACCACGTTCATTTCCACATCTCCAACAAAGAGGTGTGGATGTTGTGTGGGAGAATTTACTTAATTGGATGGGTGTAAGGTACCAGCTTGCCAGTAGTTTGTATCCTGATTCTTGAATTGTGACATTTTTTTTTTTTTAACAATCAGGTTTTCTTTATTAAAAGGGTAAATTACAGAACAAAATTAAAAGAATTGATTAAACATACAGTGGCTGAAGAGCCAACTAACAAGAGAACATAGGTGACACTTATAAGCAATGTAGCTCAAATACAGAGTGTGACATGCAATACATTAAAACCAAGAAAGGGTATAGCTGAGGAGATCTAGTAAAGGTCTGCATGAAACTGGGTACCAACAGAGAGGATGCCCGGTACGGAGGAGGGGGGGGGGGGGGCAAGGCCCAGGCCCAATCTGTGTCTAGACCAGAGTCAGAACTGGGGTCATCCTCTCAAGTCGACATCCATATCTGCCACAGCTTGTTAAACTTCCAAGGGCACCCTCTGCTAATATATGTCAATTTGTAAAGGGGCAGTGCAGCGTCGATCATAGCTAGCCAGGAGGACAGAGTCGGCGGATCAGGAGAGGACCACTTGCAAATAATCACCTTTTTTAAAACAGTAAATATGAAATAAGCAGTTTACTGTGATGGGATCTTTGGTCGTCATCAGGAATCCCTAGAAGGGCCAACTCTGGCAACATAGGGATCGGTAAATCTAATTTGACATTGATCAGATCAAACACCTTCCTCCAAAAGGCCTGTATCTTAGGGCATTCCCAAAGCATGTGAAGGAGTGTACCCAACTAAATTAAACAACGTGTGCAACAGGGGTTTCTGTCTGGGTAGACTTTATGAAGCCTGACGGGTGTATGGTTGAATTGTGAAATTTACTGAACCTTTATGAATGTTGTGTAGGATATTGATCCATTCCTCTTCTGTAAAAGAGAGGTTGAGATTTTGTTCCCATTTTGAGCATGGTCTGTTAGATTTCGCCTCTAGGTTTCAATATAGTAGGGCATACATGAAGGAAACTACATGTGATTTTGGGGAAGATCTAGTACAAAAGGCTTTGAATGATGTGTGTTCTCTGTGCCTGTCTGGGGAGATGTTTGGGTATTTGAAAAAGCGTTTTAACTTTAACGTATGTCCAGAAGGGTAAATTGGAGTAAAGCCTTTTATCCTGGAGTGTTTCTTATTGGATTAGGGAGCCTTTTTGAAAAAAATTGTTCAGCTCTGGTCGGTTCATATGGCCATCCATCCCATTGGAAATGGGAGGATAGGTCTGGTGTGAAGTTAGGATGTCTGATGGGTGAGAGCGGGCCTGGATATGAGATTTAGATTTTTGTTAATGAGTTATAAGCATTGAAGGGATGGACCTATAGTCGGGTGATCTTTGTGGAATGGTTTCATTTTTTATTCAAGCAGATTTAAGTAAATAAAAATGTTGCCCTTTTTTAAGTACATTATTATTTGAATAAAATGTTTAATAAAAAGAAAAATATATTTTTAAATTAATAAATCAGAATTTAAAAATCATCAAAAATGGCTGTCAATTATCAGCCCCTTCTTTTCTGGTCGTAGCACAAACACATTTTCTTCACTCTCGTTTTAAAGGTTATGCCCTCTGAATGCCCCATAAAAACTTCCCTTTCTACATTTAGTTACAAATCCTTAAACCAATACAATAACACAGTCCAATTTCCTTTTTACTACCCATTGTACCTCCAGCAAACAGATAACAAATCCCAGTAATCAAAGCGTGCAATTACCCATGAAATTCCCCCCAAAAATCTGTTTATCCCAATTTAAGCGTTAAACTATCAGGGAACAATGGAGGGCCTGGGGAGGAGGTTTAGTTGCTGGGTAGTGCCCTTCCCTTTGTTGGGACGCTTGATGTGTATTGTGTAGTCATCTCACACTGTGTTAGATGACAAATATTGGAAATCCCTTCATGGGTAGCTGAGTAGGCAAGGAGTTTCTATTGTTCTATTAAATTGTTCATTCACCTCAAGGAACAGCTATTCTGATCAAGTAGATTTTCTAGATATTTCTAAATTAAATGGGAGGAGGACTCCATCAACCCATTTAAGCCAGGTGCAAACATAACGACTCAATTCGAGCATGATTTTAATAATGTTCACCTGTGGCTTTCAATACCATCCTCTCATAAGAACACCATGGTAGAAAATTGAAACCAAGGGCCCTTCAATTCCTGTTGACCACGCAGGAAGCCTAAATACTTAGACAGTTGTCACCAGAACACGTTTTCCAGTTAAAAGATTCCAGTTTTGTTTCAGTAAAAACTACATTTTGGATTATCGACTGGACAGACTAATTGAAGAAATCCCAGTCAAACATGGTGAGAAATTATTATTATTATACAGGATTTATATAACGCCAACAGTTTTAGCGCTCTACAACATGAGGGCAGACAGTACAGTTACAACACAATTCAATACAGGAAGAATTCAGAGAGCTCTGCTCCTTAGAGTTTGCAATCTAGGAGGGAGGGTCAAGTGATACAAAAGGTAATAACTGTGGGGGATAATCTGATGGAGAGAAATCTAATTTCCTATTGCCAGCTTGCTTGGTGGGGTTCCCGTTTTTATTCGAACCACAATTTTTTACGGCAAATCGAAATCAGTACAAAATTTAAAATTTTATTTACACTTGCCTGATTACACTTACCGCCTGCTGTACATCATATGACATCCTGGGCTTTGAGTGGAGATATCTGAATGATGCTTGCAGCTGCAGACACCATTCAGATATCATTCTTTTCCGCCGGCGATTCCCTGCACTGTAAAAACAATCATAGAGGCTGTTCAGCCCCTTGATTGTTTTTACGGGCAGCATGAGGAGACACCTGCCATAAAGAATACCGCGGACCAGATGGTCTACGGCAGTCTCTATGACCTTCGAAAGCCGAGAGACACGCTATGATATCACGTCTGGCCCCGGCAGTTATGGCAGCTGCAGTGTATTTGGCTGGAAAGGCTGAGATCACTTTTTTTAATCTCAGTCTTTCCAGGCTCTCTGTAAAGAGGACCTGTCATGCCCTATTCCTATTACAAGGAATGTTTACATTCTTTCTACAGGTGGTCCCCGGGTTACAAACAAAATAGGGTCTGTAGGTTTGATCTTAACCACTTATGGACCGCCCGCCATCGTTATACGTCGGTACTTTGAAGAGGAATATCGTTGCTATGCCAGCAGCTAGCTGCCATAACCTCAGTATCCTCTTCAGCGGGCAGTCCGCTTCAAAATAAAAGTGGTCTTTGCGGCGGAATCTCTGCAAGATCACTTTTATCGGTGGCCCCCTCTCCCGCCGCTTACCGCAGCCGTCGGTAGTGGCGGAGGCGATCGGATCCTCTCCCTAGCCTTGACATGGAGATGAGTGAGGGGAAGATGGCCCCCACCCATCTCCATATCATTGCAGGGCGGATGCGACGTCAAAACGTCACTTCCGCCCATAGCTCTTAAAGGGCCTTTTTTTTTTATTTATTATTTTTTTTCAAATGACAAAATTTTTTTAAATGCATTTTAGTGTAAATATGAGATCCGAGGTCTTTTTGAGGTCCTGTCATGCTTTCTTTCTATTACAAGGGATGTTTACATTCCTTGTAATAGGAATAAAAGTGATATAATTTTTTTTCTTAAAAGAACAGTGTAAAAATAAAAAATAAAATGTAAAATAAATAAGGAAACATTTTTTTTTAAAACGCACCCCGCCTCGCCGAGCTTGCATGCAGAAGCAAACGCATACGTGAGTAGCGCCCGCATATGAAAATGATGTTCAAACCACACATGTGAGGTATCGCCGCGATCAGTAGAGCGAGAGCAATAATTCTAGCCCTAGAACTCCTCTGTAACTCAAAACATGCAACCTGTAGAATTTTTTAAATGTCGCCTATGGTGATTTTTAAGGGTAAAAGTTTGTTGCCATTACACGAGTGGGTGCAGTTTTGAAGCGTGACATGTTGGGTATCAATTTACTCGTAACATTATCTTTCACAATATAAAAAAAATTAACTCATAGGCAGCACTGATGGGCACTCATAGGTGGCACTGTAGGCACTTATAGGCAGCACTGATGGGCGGCACTGATAGATGGCACTTATAGACAGCACTTATTAAGAGGCACTGATGGGCACAGAGTGCCATCCTAATGGGCACTGATTTTCATCCCTGGTAGGCTCACCCGGTGGTCTCCAGTGGGCATTCTCGATGGGTCTTCACTGTTAATCAATGCGCTGATTATCAGCACAGACCCCCCCCCCCCACCGTAGGAGAGCAGCCAATCAGCACTCATCTACTTGCGCCTGTCAGTGCGAGTGGAGGAAAAGCCAATAAATGGCTCTTCCTGGTTACCATGTTGGCAGCTGTGATTGGACACAGCTGATCACATGGTAAAGATTCTACATCATAGGCTCTTTACCAGGATCGGAGATGCAGTGTCAGACTAACACACCACACCACTGCGGGTGTGCGCGCTAGCAGCTTATCCTGCTGGGCGTGATATGACGTCCAGTCAGGATAATGAAACTGTCATTCTGCTATATGGCGGGCGGGAAGTGGTTAAGTCCCGAAGTTTGGCGCCATTCCATGAGTCCACAATTTTAAAGCGTGACATGTTAGGTATCTAATTACTCGGTGTAGCATCATCTTTCATAGTATACAAAAAAATTGGGCTAACTTTAGTGTTTCGTTTTTCTTTTAATAAAAAAAAAACATGTTTGAAAAATTGCTGCACAAATACCATGTGACATAAAAAGTTGCATGACCGCCATTTTATTCCCTAGGGTCACTGCTAAAAAAATGTATAATGTTTGGGGGTTTTAAGGAATTTTCTAGCAAAAAATGTATGATTTTTACATGTAGGAGAAAAGTGTCAGAATTGGCCCGGTATGGAAGTGGTTAATTTTATTGGTATTAAGTTTACTGCATTCCTGCAGTCACTTTTGATCAATTATGTTATTTCAAAGTCTGTAAAGCCCTCCAAGTTCTTATCTTGTAGTCTAAAAGAAACAAGCGCGCATCCATTAATAAATTAAGTATCAAGCTGTGAAATTAAGACGTGAAAGGTATGACCTTAAAAAACAAAAATTCAAAATGCCTCCATTCCCAGTTGATGCCTTGTATGGAGAAACGCGTCGGGTGGAGCAATTGATTCTGACGTCATTACGTTTTTTTTCACTCAGCCATTTGGTTTGATCTTTGGCTGGTTCCTACTTTTTAATTGTTTTTTTGTTCCTCTGTTTTTATGAATGTTATGCTTGCTGTGAATGCTTGCTGTATTTTTCATGAATAAACCTCTTTGAAGTTTATCTGCACTATGAAACCCTCCTTTTTTATTTTTTATTGAGTGATAAACTCCCAGGATTTTTTCTGCAAGGAAATATTAGATCCCAGTCCGTGGTGGGGTCTTTTCTCTGATCCTGGTATCCAAGAATCTGGCAGGAAAACGCTTACCTTTGTTCTTTGTGGCTGGATGAGAGCCCCTTTCCCTGAATGGAAGGACAGGTGGATTGGATCGTTTGCTGGCAGGCTGATGCATCAGGCTCTTATGATCTCTATAATCTGATGTCCAACTGATCCGGTAAGCGTCATTATTGTTATATGTTTTGGCTGCAGGAACATTCAAGTTTCAGAGTATTGGAAGTCATTTCATGCTGATATTATCATCTATGTGGACTCTATGTTCCTATATATCACAAGTTAATACTGGTTTTTCATGGGTCTCACGGTGTGATCATTATACACATGGACTTCTGTTTTTATATTGCACAATTGTTATTTTTGTTCACTTGATATTATTGTTTTTATACAGTCATATATTGTGACAAATGAATAATTTTTTTTAATTTTGTTTTTACACAGTTATATATTGTGACACATGCACTTTCAAAATTTTTGTTTTTTTAAGTCATACCTTTGACGTCTTAAAGGGGTTGTAAAGGTAATAAAAAAAAATAAAAAAATAACAAACATGTTATACTTACCTTCACTGTGCAGCTCGTTCTGCACAGAGTGGCCCCGAACCTGCTCTTCTGGGGTCCCTCGGCGTCTGTTTCAGCTCCTCCCCGCAAGAACTAACCACCTTAATGCGAGCTCCCTAGCATGGTGGTTAGTTCTTGCGGGCGCGCTCCCGGGCCGCTCACTGTATAACTCGGCCCCGCCCCCCGGCGCGCCGCGTCATTGGATGTGATTGACAGCAGCGCGAGCCAATGGCTGCGCTGCTTTCAATTCATCCACTGTAGCCGATCAACGGCCAGGCTGAGCGGCGAAATGGATGTCGGGAGCGAGCGGCTGACTTTCGAGGTGTCAGGTAAGTAAAACGGGGGGGCTGGGGGCGGCGGTATTGTCGGAAGTTTTTTCACCTTAATACATAGAATGCATTAAGGTGAAAAAATTTTTACCTTTACAACCCCTTTAATTTCACAGCTTGATACTTAATTTATTAATAGACATGCGCTTGTTTCTTTTGGACTACTTGTTTTTGAGCTTTTAGTATTTAGGCTAACACAAGCAGCGTTACATTATTTTTTCACTTGGTTAGCGAGAATTTTTTTCCTTTTAGGCAAGTTTTTATCTCGCACTACAGATGGATTAGGGCTCTTTCGCACTGGCGGGCTCCACCAGCAGATCCGCCTGCTCAGCAGGGGATCTCTCAGCTGATCCCCGCTGAGCAGGCGGATGATAGGTCCATGTGCGCTCCGCTGATGCAGAGCAGGCACGGACACAGCCCGCTGTCCTCTATGGGTGGTCATGTGATGTAAATGGGCCGCCTGTCCATTTTACATCTGACTATTATCCGATCAGTGGATGGGGAACAGATCACCCATCTATATCAGGAGTAACTGTTTTTGTATGTGTGTTAAGGGCTGGTGCCAGCCGAAGTGAGGCCTTATTTGGTGTAACACGATGAAATTATTAAAATTATTATTAAAATTAAATAAATAAATTAAAAAAAAAAAAGAGATCACCCATCTGTCTGTTTTTAGCAAGTTGGATCGGATGTGGGCGGATATAAACAGACATATGTCTGTTTACATCTGCCGCTCCATAGAGGGAAATGGATCGTCTGATCGGGTCTGCCTAACAAAATGACAGGCGGACCTGGTCAGTCTGTCAATGTGAAAGGGGCCTTAAAGCGGAGCTCCGCCGAAATTTTTTTTTTTTAAAGTCAGCAGCTACAAACACTGCAGCTGCTGACTTTTAAAACATGGACACTTACCTGTCCAGGGCGCCCGCAATGTCGGCACCCGAGGCCAAACCGTCTCTCGGTCCTCAGGTGCTGCCGCCTCCATCTTCGGTAAGGGAATCAGGAAGTGAAGCCGTGCGGCTTCACTTCCCGATTCCCTACTGCGCATGCCCGAGTCGCGCAGCGCAATACGGCTGGTCCCTGCTGTCTCTGGGACCCGTGTGTTTCCCAGCAGACAGCGGGGGGGGAACAGGAAGTGGCGTAAATACCCGCAGATTCTGCGGCTATCTATGCCGGAAGTGGGTATATATACAGGTATCTGCACCCCCCTCCCCCCTGAAAGGTGCCAACTGTGACACCGGAAGGGGGGAGGAATCCGATGAGTGGAAGTTTCACTTTTGGGTGGAACTCCACTTTAAGCTGCCCATAGATGGGTTAAAAATTGGCCAGTTTAGCAGTGACTCTTATGCCACGTACACACGATCGGAAATTCGGCCAGCAAAAGACTGATGAGAGCTTTTGGTCGGAAAATGCGACTGTGTGTATGCTCCATCGGACTTTTGCTGGCTGAATTCCAGCCAGCAAAAGATTGAGAGCATGTTCTCAATTTTCCAGTCGGAAAAAGTTTCTATCCAAAAATGCGATTTGTCTGCAGCAATTCCGACGCACAAAATGCTCGGAAACAATTCGACGCATGCTCGGAAGCATTGAACTTCATTTTCTCAGCTCGTCATAGTGTTGTACGTCACCGCGTTCTTGACGGTCGAACTTTTGTGTGACCGTGTGTATGCAAAGCAAGCTTGAGCGGAATCCCGTCGGAAAAGCCATCATATCATTTTCCGACCAAAATCCTGATCGTGTGTACGCGGCATTAGAATACAGTGGCACAGTGACCTCCCTAATGTGGATGGGGTATCGTATCATCTATTGCAGGGCAGCCATCAGAAATTTTTGGGCCCCTTACACAGCTTTAGACCTTTAGCTGTCAGCCCCCCCCACACACCTTTATATTTGTCCACACCCCCCCCCCCAAACCTGTATATACGTCAGTCCCCCCACACACACCTGTATATATGTCAGCCCCCCCCCCCCCTTACACACACACACACACACCTGTATATATGGCAGCCCCCCTCACACACACCTGTATATTTGTCAGCCCCCCTCACACACCTATATATATGTCAGCACACCCCCCCCCCCACACACACACCTGTATATATGTTAGCCACCCCTCCACACACCTGTATATATGTCAGCTCCCCCCCCCACACACACACACCTGTACACAGGTGGAGGGGGGCGGGGAATACCCGACAAGAGAACTGCAGAAAATGTGAGATCGTTTCTATACTTCACAGCACAGATCCCCTTTTCCCGTCCTGCCTTCTTCTGGCCCGGTTGGGCCCTGGGTAGGGTTGCCACCTGTCCGGGATTCACCTGGACAGTTTGGGTTTGGAATCATGCGTCCGGGTTTCAGACTGCCTGAAACCCGGACACATTATTCAGACTGGACTATGGCTTCCCAGCAGGGTTGCTGGCTGCAGTTGTCTAAGCTGAGAGTGTCTGTTACACTCTCTTTCATGTTGCCCAAAGCGAGCACTGACAACCCCCCCCCCCAAACACACACACACAGACGGGAGAGGAGAGAGGGCTTGATCTGCTCCTCTTTCTCCCACCCCTACCCCTCTGTGTCTGCCCACACTCCAATCCCCGGCACTGTGCCTCAGAGAAGGAAAGTGCAGGCTGGAAATTTGAAGTCCAGCAGCCTCAGATCCATCTGGATGAGAGGTGCTGACTGCCAAGGGGTGAGTGAGCTAATCATCCATCCATCTGTCTGTGACTGAAGTCTCCTCCTTCTCTCTCCTGCCTCTGAGTGAGTACACTAAGGTAAATCAGGGTTCTTAGAGCATCCCTTACATCAGAGTTCCCCCTTACACCAGAGGCCCCAGTGTTCTCCCTTACATCAGAGTTCTTTCGGTACATCAGAGTTCTCAGTGGAGGTCCCAGAGTTCTCCCTTACATCAGAGTCTGCAGAGTCCCCCCTTACAGTGAAAGGGAACCCTGCAAGTTCAGATGTAAAAGGGGAACTGTGGACTCTGATGTAAAGGGGGACTTTTGTTATTAAAGTGGAGTTCCACCCAAAAGTGGAACTTCTGCTTTAAGCACTCCTCGCCCCCTTGACATGCCACATTTAGCATGTCATTTTTTGTGTGTGTGTGTGTGTGGGGGGGGTGTACCCTCTTTTTAGTGGGCCTTCCTGTCCCACTTCCTCCTTCCTGTTTTCGTCCACCTAGGCGACTCCTCCTCTATCCCTAGGCAGCTCCTCCCTGCCAGCGATCTTCTGGGACACAACACAGGTCCCAGAAGATTGGCTGGCAATAGCAAAGCGCAGCGCAACTTGCAGTATCAATGGAGGTGCCGAGGAGAGGAGGGGGAGATGAGCGGGGCTCCGGGGCGGCCGCTTCGCTGGACTGTGGGACAGGTGGGTGTCAGTTTATTAAAAGTCAACAGCTATGCTTTTTGTAGCTGCTGACTTTCAATAAACTAAAAAACACGTAGAACTCCGCTTTGACTTCATATGATTAGAAATGTTATTTATTAGCAAAATATATGTATAAAAAAAATTGCTGTGCGCCACCAAAGTGTTCGGGTTTGACTTGAAGAAAAGATGGCAACCCTAGCCCCGGGGCCCCTTACAGTTGTAACGGCTGTACCCCCCTGATGGCGGCCCTGATCTATGGCCTGCTTTAGAAGTCAAGTGCATTTCTGGCTGAGCAAGTATTTTCCTGCAAATTCTCTAAAGAAATGAAATGCAGGAATACATGATTGCAAAGATGTGCTTTTTTATTATTTCACTTTGACAGACATCGAGGTATTAAGGTGCAAGGTTTCATGACCTGTTTGGTTTCTTCCTTAGGCGTAATACCCAAGGAAGGATCCCAATTTGTTCTAAAAGCTTCCATCAAGGTGGAATTTTACCTTCTCCTATGACTAAAAAAAGCTAATAGAATTCTGCTATCATCACGTAACTTGGCCAATAAAGGTTATTACTAGAAACTCCAAGCTTATCTCATTTTGAAAAAAATTAATGAAATCTAAGCTGTACCCCAAGATCTCAAGATCTGTCCTTCCTACATCATGAACAAAATAAACAAGATTCACTTATAGATATGGATATACACTATATTACCAAAAGTATTGGGACACCTGCCTTTACATGAACTTTAATGGCATCCTAGTCTTAGTCTGTAGGGTTCAATATTGAGTTGGCCCACCCTTTGCAGCTATAAGAGCTTCAACTCTTCTGGGAAGGCCGTCCACAAGGTTTAGGAGTGTGTCTATGGGAATCTTTGACCATTCTTCCAGAAGCGCATTTGTGAGGTCAGGCACTGATGTGGACGAGAAGGCCTGGCTTGCAGTCTCCACGCTAATTCATCTCAAAAGTGTTCTATGGGGTTGAGGTCAGGACTCTGTGCAGGCCAGTCAAGTTCCTCCACCACACACTTGCTCATTCATGTCTTCATGGACTTTGCTTTGTGCACTGGTTCAAATCATTTAGTCTGTAAGCAAGTAAGGGCCTATGGGAAAATAATTTTATTTACAAAAACAACCCCTTTGCGGCCAATATTATATTCTTCGGGAGATATATTGATAATCATCATCTGGGATGGTGATACTGACCTGATAACCTCCTTTGTCCAACATTGCAATACCAACCCCTATGGGCTGTCATTTACGTCAGCCACTGACCCAGTCACTATTGCTTTCCTAGATCTAGAACTGGGACATGACGGTTCCACCATCACCTCAAAAAATTATACTAAGCCTACAGCAGGTAATTCGTATTTACACTTTGAAAGTTGTCATCTTCCCAAATGGGTCACAAATATTCCAAAAGGACAGTTCTGCCGCCTTCGGCAGAACTGCACTAGGGATTCAGATTATGTTGAACTAAGCGAAACCCTTAAAAGAAAGTTTTATGACAAAAAATATCCTGACACTCTAGTGGAAGACGCTTTCAAACATTACCTGCACGGTAGACCCCCAAAACCCAAAACCAACCCACCTACTTATGATGGTTCTAGTAAGTTTATAACTACTTTTCATAACAAGCATAAAGGTATGGAGAAGATTCTGGAAAAACATTGGGGTATATTACACCAAGACCCCCACTTAAAAACATTACTCCCACCTCGCCCCAAAGTCATCTACCGCAGGGCTCCCAATCTTAAAAATAAGATTGCACCCAGTAAGTTTAAACCTATTTCAACAATACCGCCTGTACCTACATTAATTCCTCTGGTAGGCATGTACTAATGCCGTAAGGCCTTATGTAAAACCTGTATTTTCGTTCAGCATGGACAAAAATCCTTCATCACCAAAGGCAAGACCTACATGCTGAAAGAATCTTCTAACTGCTCGTCTGACGTCGTCATTTACGGCCTAAGGTGTCCGTGTGGCCTAATGTATGTAGGCCGGACAATTAGAGCCTTAAGACGAAGATTTGGTGAACACAGAAGGCTTATAGAGGGTGGAACAGACCCCCATAGTGTTCCAAAACATTTTGCCTCATCCCAGCAAGGTTCCACTGATGGCCTGAAGGTATGGGTTATTGAACAGATTCCGAGGTCTCTTCCAGCTGCTGAGAGATTCAAAAAGCTCTGTGCACGTGAGACTTTTTGGATTTATACCCTAGATGTACTCTCGCCGGGAGGAATCAATGAAAGCATCGAGATCGCAACCATTTTATAAACATATTACATATTTCCGCTACATCTGCTTACTACTATTTTCTAAAAAACTAATTAAATGAATGAGTTGTCCTAACGATAACCATATACTGTCCCCTATAGGTCAAATGGTTTTATTGTACCATATGTTTTTTCAAAATAATTTTCAATTACATAGGACCCATATATATATATTGGTTCTCTCATAGGAGTGGGCCCTACCCCCTCGTTCTGCATGAGTTTTGTATATATAGGGGCTATACATTAGAGGTGTTTATATGTGCGTATGTATATGACCAGATGCACATCTGTGCGCATATATGTATATATATGTACTAATACTTTTGACTACTATATTGAGGTTTTTCTTAATTATTTAATTATTGATTAACTTGTTATTTATTATATATTTTTTCAAACTTTTTTTCAAGTATAATTTCCAATTATTTTTGAACCAATTATTAGTTTTCAATGACTGTTAGAAATTGTTGGCCTCACGTTTGCACACACTAATTATTTATTCAACCATCTCATACATTACATTTCATTACCTTTTATTATTATTTTTCCTTTATTATTATTCTCATGATCGATTACCAATTAATTAATTAATTTTTAAATTTTTTAAGTTTTATTTATTTCTTATTTTTTATTATTATTATTTTTTGTTTGATTGTGTCTCCATGATTATCTTGATGTGTTTTTTTCCCCTTTTTGCCCTTTCATACGGGCACATCTCTCATATATATACATATTCATTATCTGACAGTTTTGCCATTTATTGAGACCATTTCTAGATATGCACTTTTTTATTTTCACAGAGTACTTTACATATATGGCCACCCCCTCCTTTTCCCCTTCCCCATCTCACTTCGTTCCCTCACTTCGCTCCTAACTTCCTTTTAAGCCACCTCCACGATCCACTTGTAGCTTTGATGAATGAGCGCGGCTACCGTGACATCGTAGCCCGTATGCTCATGAAACGCGTCGCATTCCAGTGACGTCACAGCTCCGCGCCTGCTTTCCACCAGCGTTCCAGGCCTCGCTTTGGAGTACCTCATCACCGCAGCCGGCTCAAGCGGTGTTTCAGCATAGCCTCACGCACAGCAGGAAGCAGCGATATCTGTGATGGATCTGATGGACTCCCCTCCTCTTGGATTTTAACTACACTACATGCTGTATTTTATCCTACTAAAATGTGCGTTTTTTGTACAGTGTTTTTAATAAATTTGGCTTACATACTGCACTTAGAGGCGCCTCCCTCCCTTGTGTTTTTTCTGCAAATCATTTAGTCGAGGGGGGATTATGGTGTGGGGTTGTTTTTCAGGGGTTGGGCGTTGCCTCTTAGTTCCAGTGAAGGGAACTCTTAAGGCGTCAGCATACCAAGACATTTTGGACAATTTCATGCTCCCAACTTTGTGGGAACAGTTTGGGGATGTCCCCTTCCTGTTCCAACATGACTGCGCACCAGTGCACAAAGCAAGGTCCATAAAGACATGGATGAGCGAGTTTGGGGTGGAGGAACTTGACTGGCCTGCACAGTTTCCCAACCTCAACCCGATAGAACACCTTTGGGTTGAATTAGAGTTGACACTGTGAGCCAGGCCTTCTCATCCAACATCAGTGCCTGACCTTACAAATGCGCTTCTGGAAAAATGGTCAAACATTCCCATAGACACACTCCTAAACCTTGATGACAGCCTTCCCAGAAGAGTTGTAGCTGTTATAGCTGCAAAGGGTGGGCCAACTCAATATTGAACCCTACGGACTAAGACTGGGGTGCAATTAAAGTTCATGTGTGTGTAAAGGTAGGCATCCCAATACTTTTGACAATATAGTGTATGTACAGGCGCTACGTCTGGGTCTTTGTTCCTGGAATTACTGTAGGGAATCCACGATACTCTCTTGCATATGACAGTTTCTAACTTGAATGGCCCAGCTGTTACTGTACCTGCTTCACAAGCCGGACAGGGAGAAACTCAACCAGCAACCTTTGTCCCGGGCTTGGTGTTTTCTATGAAAACTCACCAGAGTCAGGAATTTACATTTGCATATTACGGAGGGGTCGATATACCAGTTTTTCTGCATTGGGAATGCTATGTATATGTAAATGTGGAATGTGTTTTCTTATTCAGCAGCTGATAGAAGAAGTACAGCAAAGTACTTCTACAGCATGGAGTCCATTCATTACCCACAAAGTCAAGCGCTCTTTCAAGGTACGGGATGGAATGTTAAAGAGGACGTAAACTCCGATGGGTTTTTCTTCCTCTTTTGCTCCCTGCAAGGCCTGCAAATGAAAAGCATAATGCATACTAGCCCATTATACGACACTTACCTGAAAACGAAGCCCGCGCTGTCCATCTTCTCCCCTCTTCCTTCTGGGGGCCATGGACTCTGACTCTGTGACTGTCCGGAGTCACGTGACGTCACTCCCGCGCATGTGCAAGGGAGCCGTCAGTCACAGCACATGCTGGGGAACGAAACGGCACGGTGGTCCGTTTCTTCACAGTGTATGTGAAATATCTCCTAAACGGCGCACGTTTAGGAAATATTTTCACTACCTATAGATAAGCCTTATTCTAGGCTTACCTATAGGTAAAAGTCAACAAAAAGGCTTTACAACCCCTTTAAAGACACACCTAGGACAAAAAAAAATGGCTGAACCCTTGCACACACCTCATAACATGACTTATGCATATTAGAGTTTTTCAGCGCAGTCATAACTAGACATGTGCGATAGATTTTGTTCCCAATCGAAATTCAGGTGAATTTTTTCATTATTCGGAAATTCGGATGTATCCGAATTCCAGATCACAATAGTAACGAATGTAAACAAATCCAACAAAATAAAATATGTCCGAAATAACTACCGTAAATTCAAATTGGATTTGAATTTGGAAACTAATAGGAAATATATTGCAATTCTTGGATGTGGAAAATTCGGCAGCTGAATCGAAAAAAAAATTGAATTTGAATGCCAATTCAAATTTTCTGAATTCAGTAGAATTAAATTCTGCTGTTTTCAAAGGCAATTGCAATGTAAATAAGACCAGGACAGGTGTTTATGACACAGGAGTTGATTTACTGAGGCTGGGTTCACACTGATACTACACGACGGTCATACGACTTTCATCCTACTTTGCTATGCGACATAAGTCCTACATCGGTCCTACATCCATCCGACTTGAATGAACAGAATACTATTTTGATTCAACTTTGCGATAGTCTGACTTGTCCTTTGACCAATTAAAACAATCCCAGTGTGAGATAAATTCCTTTTACTGCTGCTGTAATCACCATGTCGGTAACGTTGTTACGTAACGGGTGACCCCGCCCCCCTCTGACATCACTGGGAAACCCATAGGGAAGTTCCCGTCAAGTCCCTGTGCGTCAGAGGGGGGCGGGGTCACCGGGTGGCCCCGCTCTCCATTATTTAAGAAGTGTCAGAATACGAGAAGCATCACACAGTGGGAGCCTCCCATCATGGATGCGGTGCGGCCCGAGAACGAAGAAGGGAAGAAGACACCGCGGAGGAAGATGCCGGACGAGAACACCGGAGCAAGAATCGGAGGAACGGAGGAAGAATCAGAGGAAGAAGAAGATGGAGGAAGAAACCGAAGGAAGATAGAAGAAAGAAGAAGACTTTAAATAAAGGGATGGTCAAAAACATTTTAGACACTTTTTTTGTGAAATGGTAGGGGTACTTTTGTACCCCCTTACCATTTCACACAGGGGGGGGCGGGATCTGGGGGTCCCCTTGTTAAAGGGGGCTTCCAGATTCCGATAAGCCCCCCCGCCTGCAGACCCCCACAACCACTGGGCAAGGGTTGTGGGGATGAGGCCTTTGTCCCCATCAACATGGGGGCAAGGTGCTTTGGGGGGATCCCAAAGCACCCTCCCAATGTTGAGGGCATGTGGCCTGGTACGGTTCAGGAGGGGTGGTGCTCTCTCGTCCCCCCCCTTTTCCTGTGGCCTGCCAGGTTGCGTGCTCGGATAAGGGTCTGGTATGGATTTTTGGGGGGACCCCACGCCATTTTTTTTAAAATTTTGGTCCGGGTTTCCCTGTGGGGAAATCCCATGCCGTTTTTATCAATGAACTTTTATGTGTATTGTCGGACCGACAATTCATTAATAGCCGCGAGTAGTTTTAAATGACTTTTCTTCCTTTGAAATGTCATTTTGCTGTCAGACTGTTCTAAACACGGGAAACATGCGCTCCTTTACAGGCATACTATAGACACCCCTCAGGTACGAAATTTAAAGGAATATTATACTTTTATTGTTTCACTTTAAGCATTATTAAAATCACTGCTCCCGAAAAAACGGCCATTTTTAAAACTTTTTTTTGCATTGATCCATGTCCCCTGGGGCAGGACCCGGGTCCCCAGACACTTTTTATGACAATACCATGCATATAAGCCTTTAAAATTAGCACTTTTGATTTCTCCCTTTTAAAGGGTGTTCCGTGGCTTTCGAATTTGCCGCGAACACCCCAAATTGTTCGCTGTTCAGCGAACTGGCGAACAGCCGATGTTTGAGTCAAACATGAGTTTGACTCAAATTTGAAGCTCATCCCTAGTTATAACTTTCCCTTAGTACATGCCTTTAGTTTTACTTAAAGTATGGCAAGAAAACCTGGAAGCTGATTGGTTTCAATGCAGAGTTGCATCACATTTTGCACTCTCTTCAGCTTTAGTAAATGGCCCCCACAGATAACTAAATGGTGTGCAGTTATGGTTTTACTTCATTAAAGCCTAAAGCCTCGTACACACGATCAGATTTTCCGACGGGAAATGTGTGATGACAGGCTGTTGGCGGAAAATCCGACCGTGTATATGCTTCATTGGACAATTGTTGTTGGATTTTCCACGGACAGAAATTGAATGGTAGGTTTATAAATTTTCCGCGGAGAAATGTGTGTTGTCGGTTTATCTGAGCGTGTGTACACAAGTCCGTCAGACAAAAGTCCAAAGTACAAACACGCATGCTCGGAAGCAAAGACGATCCAGAAGCGGTCAGTCTTGTAAACTAGCGTTTGTAATGGAGAATTAACATTCGTGACGTGGCAAATTATGAAATCTGGAAATGCAGCGCACAATTCTCTTCTTCTTTAATGGGATAATAATGAAGCTGCTTTGCTGTTGATACTGATGGAGTTATTGCAAACGAATTTTCAAAGGCTTTTTTTTTCTAGTGATATCAGGAATAATATTATTATTATTATTTTTTTTTTTTTATTTGGACAAATTACCACAACACCATTATCCCGTAGTTTTTAAGATCAAAGATACAACTATGTTGGTGTCCCTTGTCCCTTTTAAATTGTATTTTTTTAAATGTATCTGCCTACTCCCAAACTGTCATTTGAAGTAAAACACAAAGCCAAGCATTATTCTACACAATTTTTTTATTGTGCATTAAAAAATGAAAACAAATAAAATTAGACATGCTATTTGCCAATAGAACTTAACCAAAAAGTGCATTCTATACATCCAAAAATATAGAAAATATAACAAATCAAATCATTATTCAACCAAACAAATAATGTCAAAGCAATAACTCCAAGGCCAATAATAAATAAACGTTATCTCCTCCGATTCACAACATGGCTGGTTGACGAACGGCCATTCAAGAACTGAGAAGCGCGAACAGGAAAGCGCAAAATGAAAAGCGCAAATCAACACTCACCAAACTTCTACTAACACAAAAATAGCAGAAGAAGCCCAAAGGGTGGCGCTAAAGAGCTGAAAAACAATGTAGTATGTCACTACATTCGTAATTGTTGGCCAACAATTGTGTGGCCGTGTGTATGCAAGACAAGTTTGGGCCAACGCCCTTCGGACAAAAGTCCACGGTTTTGTTGGCCAACAATCCGATCGTGTGTACGAGGCTTAAGTTTAGGTAAAAGAAATTAGCACAAGGAGCATTACTACAAATACAATGTGTGCCTTGTTCTACTGGCTCCAGCTTTAATTGAGATCTTCTATCCTCCGATCCACCCTACCCCCATCATTTTCTGGTGTAAAGGGGGCTAATACAGCCGAGGGACCTGTCATATGCGAACAAGTGCACCAATCCTTTCTGACCGCTTCCTCCATTCATACAAGCTTCTACAAATGAAAATTTATTATGAACAGAGGAGGCAGGCCTTTCACTCATCTGCCTGTCCTACATTTTTAAAACATTTATTTCATAGAAGGTATAGTACAGCTGATATGAATGGAGGAGCACTTCTTTCATAGAAGTTATAGTACAGTTGCTATGAATGGAGGAGGTGTACCTTTCATCTGCTCATGCTCCATTCATAGAACACTTTTAATTTATAGAAGCCATAGTACATTTGCTATGAATGGAGGAGATGACCCTCTCATCTGCTCATGCTCAATTCATAGACCACTTTTAATTGTTAGAAGCTATAGTACATCTGCTATGAATGGAGGAGGTGGTCCTTTCATTCATTCATCTGCTCATGCTCCATTCATAAAGTACTTTTCATTTATAGAAGCTATAGCACAGCTGCTATGAATGGAGGAGGTGGTCCTTTCATCTGCTCATGTGCCATTCATAGACCACTTTTTATTAATAGAAGCTATAGTACAGCTGCTATGCATGGAGGAGATGGCCCTTTCATCTGCTCATGCATCATTCATAGAGCACTTATTTCATAGAAGCTATAGTACATCTGGTATGAATGGAGGAGGTGTTGTGTACGTTTCATCTGCTCATGCGCCATTCATAAAGCACTTTTCATTTCTAGAAGCTATAGTACTTCTGCTATGAATGGAGGAGGTGGTCCTTTTATTCATTCATCTGCCCATGCTCCATTCATAGAGCACTTTTAAGTCGTAGAAGCTACAGTATGTCTGCTATGAATGGAGGTGGGTGGAAATGGTGGACATGGTCAACACTCTTGATGGATGTATATGACAGCTCCCCCTGGCTGTACTAACGCCTGCTGCACTGGGAGATTACAGCGGCGGGGGTAGGGGGGTTCAGAGGAAGATTTCAACAAGAAGCATGAGCATGCAGCACAAGGGACATATTGCACTGATAGGAAAGTCCCTTGTGCCAATTATTTCTTTATTTTTGAATAAACAAGCTGTTTCTTAGATTACCAAATGTGCAGAAAATCATGGACTTTTTTTCTACATTGAGTTAAAATATAACATTTTATAAGGATATTCCCTCAGCACCTGGGAATACTCTTGCCAATCGGGCGACTCTATAGTTGATACAGGTAAATAAACAGAACTACGCTTTTCCTGATAGTATGGCAGCATGATTTGACATGTGGATCCATGAATATTCAGATGATGTCGGTGACTGTACATCCTGCCCGCAGTGTCATTTCACATGCTGTACTGTCAAGGTTTGTTTTGATTCTCCATAATGGTGATATCAGCAATAACATGTTCTATATACAGGATGTGACACGCTGAGTCACTATAATCCCAGATAGAACAATATGCACCACATTCCCAGTGGACAGATTGATAGCAGTGCAGCCATTGGCTCCCATAGACGGCAATGGTATAATCACAGAAGTCGCAAGGAAGACATTTCTTTGTCTTATCTTTGCTACTTTGGCTGTGACTTCAGAGGGTTTTGTAAGTTCAATACTATGTGTCACACTCTGTATTGTTATGATTAGCCAAAGTCACCAAATATCAAAGTCGCAAGCAAGTTACAATGCAAAGTTGCACTGGAAGTCCCATGACTTAGGTCTTTCAGCAGTGTGAATTGAGCCTTAAGATCCTACCTAGGGGCAGGCTACTGAACCTGCCTGCTAATTTTTGTTAGCCTTTTCTGTGCCCCTCTGATTCAGTTTCACTTTGTTGCTTGCTTCCACTTTCACTGATTTCTGAGCTCCATCTACCATTCCATTGACCAGTGAGAGATTCTTACTGTCCAGAGACAGTCTCGTTGGAAGAGCAGAATAGCAGAGCTTAGCCATGAAGTCAGGGAAAGTAAATCAATCAGGGAGAGGCACAGAAAAGGCTACTTAAAGCAGAGCTCTAGCCAAAAGGGGAAGCTCCGCTTGATTGCCCCCCCCCCCCCTCTGCCACATTTGGTACCTTTTGGGGGGGGGGTTCAGGTACCTGTTTTTGACAGATACTCATTCCCACTTCCAGGTGCCGCGGAAGTTTGGCCGGCTTCCTCCTTCCCCCACCGTTGGGCCATTCACAAAGCGCAGCGCGCTTCACGCATGCGCAGTAGGGAATCCGCAGTGAAGCCTTGCAAGGAATGGCGGTGGCAGCACCCGAGAGCCAGTTGAAAAATCGGCTGGGGTGCCGACATCACAGGATCTCTGGACAGGTAAGTGTCCCAATATTAAAAGTCAGCAGCTACAGTATTTGTAGCTGCTGACTTTTCATTTTTTTGGTGGTGGTGGTGGGGGGGGGGGGGCTGGAGCTCCTCTTTAAGGTGATCTGGATCATCTTGTGGTCGCTGCTGTTAAAAGAGATGGTGATGCAACACTGTACCCAAATGTAATTGTTATCATTTTTTTCACACAAATAGAGCTTTAATGGTACTTTATCACCACTGTTTTTATTTATTTTTTATTGTATAAACCAGTCTCCAAACTTTGGCCCGCGGGCCAGAAATGGCCCTTTGTTTACCTTAATTTGGCCCTTGCTGCACTATTCCTTCCACTGATATGAGGCACTATTTCTTCCTCTGACACAAAAGACGGGGCGAGATTCCTCCCACTGACACCAAAAATGGGGTACTATTCCTCCCACTGACACCAACAATGGGGTACTATTCCTCCCACTGACACCAACAATTGGGCACTATTGCTTCCACTGACACCAATGATGGAGTTTTTTTCACTCCCACTGCCCACCAAGCCTTTGGTATTGTTTACTCCAACTGGCCACAGTCCAGCTCCCAAAAATTTAAAGGGCAGTAAACTTGGCCCTATGTTTTAAAGTTTGGAGACCCCTGGTATAAACGAAAAAAAGACATAATACATATCAAATAAAATCAAATGTCTTCATAAATTTAGGCCAAAATGTATTCTGCTACGTCAAGTCAAGTGTCAAGTGCTGGCAGTGTTTAGGACTGATCCTGCTAACACTGCGTTTTTGGGGACATTATACTATTGGGGTTACTAGTATAGATCAGATCCCAATCAAAATACTGATTTGTAAAGACACTATATTAGTAATGGTGGGGATCAGCAACTTTAAAATGTGGCTGTGACAGGGTGGCAGGCAATCTGACGCTAACAGACACTGGCTGGGAGGGACACTGACTGACTGACACTGATTCTGCTAGTGACACTAATACAGTGATAATACTGTACACTGTACTAATGGCACTGGTTGGATGTCTGAGGTGATCAGGAGGGCAATTAAAGGGTTTACCGTATGCCTATTAAGTGTATGTCTGCTGCTTTTACTTACAGATCTGGCTGCATCTCCTTCCTTGCTTTCAGTTCGAACTGCAGGGAGAATACAAGCCAGAGCCTATGTTTACAAACACACAGATCCGTGCTGTGATTGGCCCCAGCCGATCAGCAGGTATACAGTCAAAATGATTGGCTGTAACCTGCTGACAAACTCGTGCTGTGTCCAATCACAGCACAGGTGAGCAGGGGGCACGTGCCTCTAAACCAGGAAGTACCCGTACGTTACGGTGCCTGGGGATGCAGTAAATGTAGTGCTGGTGTTCAGCAAGCAGCTAAACAGATCCTGTGATGAGAGAGAAACGAAAGTCACCTTTTATTTTTAAAGCTCGAGGATTCTGGAGCTGTCATCCCCAATACGGCTCTATTACCTAGCAAGTCATTGACCTGGAACAAGCAGAAGGGTCAAGGCTGCCTTAACCAACCTTTTTTTTACACACCGCTCATACATCACAGCTGGTGACCCTGATAGCATCTAGAGGGTGGAGCCATATCTGATTTACAATTATGGACATACTGAATGCACCACATCAAAGTAAATCATTTACAATCATAGAAATACTAAAGACCCAACTGCATTAAGACTTAAATGTATTATTATTATTATACAGGATTTATATTGCGCCAACAGTTTACGCAGCGCTTAACAACTTGAGGGTAGACAGTACAAATACAATACACTTTAATACAGTAGGAATCAGATGGCCCTGCTCCTTAGAGCTTACAATCTAAGAGGGAAGGTCAAGAGATACAAGAGGTAATAACTGTAGGGAATGTGCTGATGGAGAAAGCAAACGTACAGTTGTTAGGTGGGGGTCAGATAGGCTTCTCTGAAGAGATGAGTTTTCAGGGATCGTCTGAAAGTGGACACAGTAGGAGAAAATCGGACAGATTGGGGTAGAGCATTCCAGGGGATGGGAGAGGCTCTGGAGAAGTCCTGAAGGTGAGCATGGAGCATGGGATGAATGTAACAATTCAGGATGTGTCCTCGCTGAAAACCCACAAGGCTTCCCCTTTAGCAGTAATACATAGCTGAATTTCTGTGTTGCCCTAACACATTGACTTCCTGTCGCCCTTTTATCGCATAGACATTAGACGCCTTAAAATAAATACATATATTGGGAATCTTATTTATTTACAGCACATTCTACCTGCATGGTTGTGATTAGGGTAAATTCCAGTGCTGACAAAGGTCACATTCTCCAGACTTGTCCTGCAAGATTCCAATGTGTGATTTGCTCGAAACATTCTTCTCCTTGAGACCATCCTGCCACCTAATGGAAGAAAAGCAGAATTGCCTGATTTATTTCTTTGTAAAAATTGAGTTTTTATTCTACCCCACACTTTAGCAAAAAAAAAAAATGATTAGGCAAAATATCTTAATAATGTAGCACCCTGGTGTTTAGGCAGGGTTACTCCTAAATTTACCTGCCAGGTATAGCTACCTTGGCTAATTGTGAGAATCAATTGTTTTCACTCTAATGCCCCGTACACACGGTCGGACATTGCTCGGACATTCCGACAACAAAATCCTAGGATTTTTTCCGATGGATGTTGGCTCAAACTTGTCTTGCATACACACGGTCACACAAAGTTGTCGGAAAATCCGATCGTTCCAAACGCGGTGACGTAAAACACGTACGTCGGGACTATAAAGGGGGCAGTGGCCAATAGCTTTCATCTCTTTATTTATTCTGAGCATGCGTGGCACTTTGTCCGTCGGATTTGTGTACACACGATCGGAATTTCCGACAACGGATTTCGTTGTCGGAAAATTTCATCTCCTGCTCTCCAACTTTGTGTGTCAGAAAATCCGGTGGAAAATTTCCGACAACACACTCCGATCAGACATTTTCCATCGGAAAATCCGACCGTGTGTACGGGGCATTAGTCTGTAATTGTTGCATTTCTCTCTTTTGTCACTGGGTGGCCAGGTACCTGGTGGCATTAGGTATGAGAAGGGAAATACAAGGTCAGATTATGGGTATATGGGGTATTCCAGCCAATGGGCAGGGCTTTTCTTAAATCCCTTGGCCTGCTGGGAGAACTTATATATTTGGGTGGAGTCAGGTGATCGGTGTTCTGTGACACCTGGACGGCTGTCTGGGTGAACGTGTGTTGTATTGCCCGGGCTTCTAGGCCAGAGATTGGGCCTATCCCAGGCACATCTGGCTGCTAGGCTGTCTGAGGGCCAATCCAGAAGCAAGAGAGCAGCGCAGGGTTGGGACTGCGGCTTGCAGTTCAACCAGAAGTGACGGTTCTGCCGGCCAGAGAACCTGTCGTGGTCGGAGGTAGAAGGGAAGCTGTTGCCACTAAGGGGCCAACCACCTTATTACCGGGGACCACAGTGAGTAACTGAAGCAAGTACCGGAGCAGTATTCTCACCAACTAGGGACGGTGAAGAATCTTCCATTGGTATCAAGCCAGGGACCCAGCCAGCAGAGGTGACGCTTGCAGAGCAACCTTGTGTGTCAAGCCAGGGACCGAGCAGGCCAGTCTTGAGTGCCAAGATAGGGACCCAGCAGCGAGGCGAGGGTGACGCTTGAGGAATATACTACAGTAAAGATTGGAGGAGTTCAAGGGATTCTGTGACCGTGAATCAACTAGTCTAGTGAGAGAGACTGGGAGCTCAGTGGGCTGAAGAACTACAAGAAGTGATTGTAGTGGAAGTGAAGGAACTGTTATGCAGCGTACACACGGTCGGATTTTTCCACCAGACTGGTCCGACGGACCGAGTCCGGCGGACAATCTGATCATGTGTGGTCTTCATCGGACCTTCAGCGGACTTTTCCAGTCGAAAATCTGACTACTTTAGATTTGGAACATGCTTCAAATCTTTACATCGTATCTCCGCCGGACCCAGAAATCCGCTCGTCTGTATGCTAGTCCAACGGACAAAAACCGACCCTAGGGCAGCTATTGGCTACTGGCTATCAACTTCCTTATTTTTGTCCGGTGTACGTCATCATGTAAGAATCTGTCGGACTTTGGTGTGATCGTGTGTAGGCAAGTCCGTTCATTAAAAAGTCTGTCAGAAGTCCCTCAAAAGCCAGTTGAAAGTCCGTCGGAAAGTCCGTTGGACCAGTCCGGTCGAAAAGTCCACCCGTGTGTATGCGGCTTTACACTTTGTGTTAGGAACTGTTAAAGACTGTTGCCATAGGAGACAGTATTCCCACACATGCAGATGTGGCATCTGGCTGTATGCTTTTCCCTGCATGGCTGTCCTCCTGTTGAAGTCTCAGAGTCTGCCAATTAATCTTGCAACTACCTAAGGTTGGCCTGGCCCTAACCCTCTTTCCCAACATTCTATTAAGAGACATAAAAATCTCTTTTGCATTCAAGAAGTTTCTGGCGCCCAATGACTTTAACTAATTTGCACCCACCATGCCTCACAACCAGTGGCGTCTCCAGCTTTCATATTTAGGGGGGGGGGCACATGGGGGGACAGGGACAAAAGTAGGGGGGCAACTATAAAATGCAATTATATATATATATGGGGCCCTTTACTATGATCCCACAACGGCCCTTTCACATGTTCTGCAGTGAGCTCCCTTCCTACTGTATTGGGGCCCCCCAGGGTGGTAGAAAATAAGAGATATATGTCAACCAGCATACCAAGAAAATATAAGGATCCAAAGCAGTGGAGGAACTATCAGGGTTGCAACCGGGCCCTGGTGTTTTGCCACTGTGGGGTTCGCCAGCCTCCTCGCCAGCCTCCTCTTGCTGTCCTGCCCCTGCTATTGACAGCGCTGGTCTGGCATCTCTTGGAATTTTCAGGCTGGTTCTCCTTTCCTAAGGATGGGAGAAATCAGTCTGTTTTTTCAGTAACTGAGAGTCCTGGTGGAGTCCTTCTGGCAACTTGCTCTTCTCCCTGCCAATGAGGATGCAGGGGAAGGAGCAGATCGGGCGGCCGTGGTTGTGTGAGCACTCGCATTATGCAGTGTCAGCGAGCAGAGGGAGGGGGGAGGAATCACCCACAGGAGCTGACTGGGGACGTGCTCCCTCTTAGACATTGCCTTTTTGTAAAAAAAAAAAAAAATTTTTTTTGGGGGGGGGCACATGGTGGGGCACAGCATAATGTTGGGGGGGGGGGGTTAGGGCCCCCTCTGCCCCCCCTAGAGACGCCATTGCTCACAACCCACCATATACAGAAGGATGTCAGCTATCTCTGGCCCTGGAGGTTCTCATTAGACCGAAGGATGCCTGGGACCTTGCTACAATAAAATAGTTCAGCGCTGCAATGAAAAACTATTAATCCTCAATTGGTCCAACTTAAATCAAACATGAATGTTGCATAAATCAAAGAAAGTCCCTAATTGAAAACATCCCGTGTGTATTAGGATCAATCCAAAAAAAAAACACATTGCAATTATCTTCTGTGATTGCCACCTCGTGATTCATACACCGCCACCAATAGCCTCTCACTTTATCTCTTAACCGACAAAGTCCCTGTTCCTTTAAGGGAAATTTTTTTCCGGGGAATAAAATCTCCTCCTGATTTCTATTGGACCAATATGTTAAGATCCACCAAATTCCAAAGAAAATACTCTAAAATACAAAGAGATTTTAAAACCATCATAGTGCTTTCTGTAAAATTACCAATTTATTAACAATCAAAAAATAAAATTCACTCACATGCTAATGTGCACCAGTGGTGCACTACAAATGTAAGGCATACAATGTTCCCCCAAAAACACCACTGGAGGCACTATGGATGAAACCTGCAGCTTTTAGTAGGCATCAGCATATAGAAATCCAGTTTGACAGTCCCCTGTAATGCTGAAGTATAATATTTCTTACTAGCAGTGTTTAGTGGTATATTCTTCTGTCCTACATCCTGAGAACACATCCTGTGTCACTGGCTCCACCCCCCCCCCCCTTACGCGTTACGCCACAGGTACATGGCTTCATCAGTGAAGGGAAAATAATGCAGTTTTTAAGGGGTTAGACTTTAATGTCTCTGGAGGGTTATGGAGGCTCCTTTTAACTATCTTGGACCTGTTTTTGTGTCATAAAAGGGTTCCTCAATACAATAGCTTCATTTAACTTTTTACTTTTTCCCACATAATAAGTTGAGAACTATATGAAAAAAGTACCCATGTACTGAGTTAACGAAACATAGACACTCCTAAAATGTAATGTCATGTGTTGGCATTTCATAGGTAGTTTCTTGTGGATTTGTATTAATGCTTGACAGTAGCTGTCCATTTGTAGATCTGCCAGTGAATAAATTAGCAGTTACAAGTCATGTTACCCAAATTCCAGGAAGTATTTTGCACACTCCTAATCTCTAGTAGGATAAGGGGGGGGGGGTGTCAGGATGAGTCAGTGAAACCAGCCCACTGCAGAGATAGTCCCTGGAGAACGGATGGGGTGTGGGAATGTCAGGATGTACGGAGAGGAGAGTGTGAGTCAGTTGTTGGTACACTGGGGCTAAAAGTAGAAAGGAAAGAGCAGGCAGTATGAAAAAAATACATTTGTATGAGTTACAGGGATGTGAGGACAATGGTGGACAAGGATTGCAGAAGATCCCAGTACAAAGGAGGACCTGGGCCACCCTTTGACAGCCATCATTGTCCCCTCACGTCTTTAAATGCCATCTAAGCATGGTGTCATCAGGCCAAAGTCTATCTTTGACCACAACTTAGAGTAACTACTGTACGTTCCTACAATTTCACCTTTTTTGTCTGCTTTCTACACCCTTTTATACCCTCAACACCACCTCTTATAACCTCAACAGTACCAACAGTTCCACCCTCTGTCACAGACCTTAAAAAGGTTAGCACAGGGACCCGATCCTTCCAGAGAGCAGCCTAGATAATCAATAGGCAGATAAAAGCCTCTTTAGCTTAACCACATGGCCAACACTTTGGCTTCTTTCTAGGTTCCAAAGCGACTGCACAGACAAGTGTGTCCACCTCTGAATGTTAGCAAGACCAGCAGGAGAATGCTGGTTGAGTTTTGGGGTTTTAGGCACTCCATGTGTGGAATCAATTCTACATTATTTTGTAGACAGAAATGTTGCTAATGGTCAGATGCCCAAGGAGGTAGGAAGACAAAAGTAAAGGTCAAAACCATATGGGAAATCCAATATACAAAAAGAAGGACAATGTACAAAAACAGAGCAGGAACCAATTGTGTCACCAGTGGTGGCAGTAGCTTACCGTGAGAGGCAACATCTGGTCTTTACCAGGGCTCAAGATGGTGGAGATGGATACTCCCAGGCCACAGCCCCCTGTTGGCAGAGACAGGCAGGCTAACCAATAGGTTCGGTACAGGCACAAAGAAACAAACATGCACTGGAATAGAAGGTTACCAGAAAAGCAGACATTCAAGACAGGAGGGAGACAACAGAAAGAAGACAGAAGGTTGCTGGGAGCAACCAGACAAAAGCAAGCAGAATATTATTTTCAGGGACCACTTTGCATTTTCTCAACGAATGCAATGCTTTTTCTGATTGAATGAGGTGGAGAGGCAGTTTTTTTTATCTCAACCTCATCCAATCAGAGTGTGCTGCTCAGCCAGTCGCATGAAGCTTTTTATTTTCTGAATGAATTTAAGGCTTCCTCTGATTTGCTGGGGTGGAGAGGCGGGTGACGAAGCCTTGTATACATTCAGAAAACACAAAGCTTCCAGGAAGAGGACACATCACCTCATACTGTATGTAGCCAATGCTACATACAGCTCATAGAGCGCTCAAAGCGATTGCATCTGTTAAAGTGGTTGTAAAGGCAGAAGGTTTTTTATTTTATTGCATTCTATGCATTAAGATAAAAAGCCTTCTGTGTGCAGCAGCCCCCCTAATACTTACTTGTGCCCCATCTTGATTCAGCAATTTTGTTTGAGACACGGCTGCCTGGGACTTTCCCTCCTGATTGGATGAGACATACAGTAGGCACCATTGGCTCCTGCTGCTGTCAAAGTCAGCGAGCCAATGAGGGAAGAGAGGGGCGGGGCTGGGACGCGGCTCCGTGTCTGAATGGATATACGGAGCTGCGGTTCGGCTTCGGTGCCCCCATAGTAAGCTGCTTGCTGTGGGGGCACTTAACAGATAGGAGGGGCCAGGAGAGCCGTAGAGGGACCCAAAAAGAGGAGGATCTGGGCTGCTCTGTGCACAACCATTACAGAGCAGGTGACTATAACATGTTTATTATTTTTAACAAACAAAAAAAAAAAAAACGAGACTTTAGGATCACTTTAATGAAGGTAATAGTTCATGTTTGGTTTGAGCAAACTTTTAAAGTGACAGAAAGCTGAAGTTCAGCTTTAATAAGGGGCAAGCTCATAGGAGTGGAAAGCAGAGAGATGAGCTCATCAATGTACTGCTTTCACCATCTAGGCACAGGCTGGGGCATTAAATTAAAAGCCAGCAGCTACCATCACTGCATCTGCTGACTTTTAATATATGGACACTTACCTGTCTAGGGAGTCCGCGATGTCAGCAGCTGAAGCCGGTCTGTCCGTCGGCTCCATCCTCGGTGAGGGAATCAGGAATTGAAGTCGCGCTGCACATACTCACTGGTCCCTGCTGTATTCTGTCTTCCAGAAGACAGTGGGGGAGGACACAGTAGACGCTGGAAGTGGCGTAGGTCCCCGCGAACGCCACGGTGATCTATGCCAGGAAGTGGGAGCAAATACCTTTATTAGACAGGTATCTGCTCCCCCCCCCCTGAAAGGTGCCAAATGTGACAACGGAGTGGGGGAGGATTCCAAAAAGTGGAAGTTCGCTGTTTGGGTGGAACTCCACTTTAAAGTGATACTAAAGTCTCTTTTTTATTTTCTTTAAAGGGGTTGTAAACCCTTGTGTTTTTTTCACCTTAATGCATCCTATGCATTAAGGTGAAAAAACACCTGGCAGTCACCGGTTCCCCAATCCACCCCCCCCCTTTTACTTACCTGAGCCCCTTCATCTCCTCGATGGGGACGTGCTCTCCCTCTTTCCACTGGGTCCCGACTCTTGATTGGATAGATTGATAGCAGCGCAGCCATTGGCTCCCGCTGCTGTCAATCAAATTCAATGATGCGGCCACCGGGGAGCTGAGTCCGGCATTCGTGTCTGTGGATGTAAATGCTGGACTCGTGAGCGCGCCCGCAAGGTAACCCCCCCAGGAGAGCGCTTCTCCTAGGGGGTTATCTAATGTGGGGAGGAGCCGTGAGAGCCGCTGGGGGACGCCAGAAATAGATGTTCGGGGCCACTCTGTGGAAAACAAGCTGCTCAGTGGAGGTAAGTATGTTATGTTTGTTATTTAAAAAAAATTAAAAACGATCCTTTACAATCACTTTAAAAATAACAAACATGTCATACTTACCTGCTCTGTGTAATGGTTTTGCAAAGAGCAGCCCCGATCCTCCTCTTTCCTTGCCAGCACTCCTGGCCCCTCCCTCCTGTTGAGTGCCCCCACAGCAAGAAGCTTGCTATGGAGGCACCCGAGCCGAACCGCAGCTGTATCCATTCAGACACGGAGCACGACCTCTACCTGTGTGCTATCCCTTAGGACCTGAGCCGTAGTTTGGCCCCGCCTCCTCTCTCTCCTCATTGACTAACTGACTTTAAATGACAGCAGCAGGGGCCAATGGCGCCGCTGCTGTGTCTCAGCCAATCAGGTGAGAGAGTCATGGACGGTCGAGGCACTTGTGCACATTGCTGGATAGAGAGGGGGCTCAGGTATGTATAATGGGTGGTTGAGGGGGACTGCTGCACACAGAAGGTTTTTTAGCTTAATGCACAGAATGCACCTTCTGCCTTTACAATCACTTTAACTACAGCAAAGAAAAAATCAGGTCTCCTGGCCTGCCAGACAACACAGTGCTGTGTAAATCTCAGAGGTGGATGGACAAAAATACAAATCCTGTGGCAGGTGAAACAGTTCCCATCTGGAAGGGTTAACAAAGCAGAAATCGCTGACTTATCCGCCGCGATTCCACAGACAAGTCCTGACTTGTGCACTCTCCTTGTCCAGCTCATAGCCAGACTATAGGATTTGATCTGTTAAAATATTTTATGGTCCGCTAAAACTCATTGTACTGTGTGCTTATGTAAGGAGCAATCACAGCAGTAATGACTGTAAATTCAAATATTTATGGCTGCTATGCTATGGGCAGTGAAAGGAGTAATGTAATGCTGTTCTTGGAATCCCACATAGATGTAGAAAGGTGTCATTAAAGCGGAGGTCTGCACACTGCTGAAAAAATTAAAAACCAGCAGCTACACATACTGCAGCTGCTGGCTGTTAATAACGGGACACTTACCTGTCCTGGAGTCCAGCGATGTCAGCACCGCAGCTGTCGGGTGCTGCCGCTGCCATTGCGGGTAAGGGAACCCGGCAGTGTAGCCTTAGGGCTTCACGCCGGGAACCCTACGGCGCATGCGTGAGGCTCCGCTCCTCTCTCCTACTGGCCCAGCGACAGGGGGAAGAGGAGGCAGCCGGTCCGTGACGTCAATATCCGCGACTGTGGCTCCCGGAAGTGGGAACAATGGGTGCAGACACAGACTTGACAACCACACTTCTGAGACTGACTGGGAGACCACAGACTGGGGAGACACTGACACCACAGACGACCTCACAGACAGATTCTGACGGGACAGAGACACTAGGATCCCCTAGTGCAACCTCCGCCAACTCAGACTCTTCTCTATCCAGACGGAAGAATTCCTCCACTAACTCTGGCTTATTGTGTAAAGCCTCAGGGCACTGGCTATAAGGATGACCAACCTTATCACATAGGTTACATTTAATGATGTTACAGTCCCTTTGCCAGATGCCCCAGTTCCTGACACAAAGAGCATTTCTGTTCTGGACAGTTAGAGGAGAGATGTCCCTTGACTCCACACTTATGGCACAGCTTAGGTTGACCAGCGTAGAAGATGGTAATCCTATCTCTACCAATAAAGGCAGAGGAGGGCAAATGCTTGACCACATACCCACACACACTCAACCTCATTGACACTGACCACCCACCCGTCCAGATCCCTCTATCATCCACAGATGACACATTAACTGGCTGCATAGGAACCTCTACAATCTGGTTTGGTAAATTACCCACCACTTGATCCTCCCTCCTCCCCTCCAGCACAACAGTTCTGCTCACCAAAGTCCCAGAAGTACCACAGATACCAGCAGTCCTGTCATCAAGTAAAGTCTTCTGTTTAGAAAAAACGCCAGCTGTTTCAGCGTTCATACGGTGCTCCTGCACTGCAGTTTCAATGTTCATGCGACATTCCTGCTCTGCACTGTTAGTGTCCATGTGGGACTCCTCGCAGCCAGCTCCTCCTGCATTCCCTGCTGATTGCAAGGATCTGTTGGCAGGTGCAATCTAAGGAAAGTCCTCCACACACTGAAAGAGATTTTCAGCAAGCACTCCTTTATCATGATCCTCATCTGATGAGTCGGTGCCACTCAAGGGAGATTGCATTTCTGTAATGGCCTGCAGCAATCCGCCATTTTCCTCAACCTCCTCCTGAGATGACCCAGGCTGTTGGGGAGGGAGGGGGACAGATACTGACTCAGACATGACAGATCCTGAGACAGGGGTAGTACTGGGGCCACCATGTCAATCCACTTTCTTACCCCCCCATCCATACTGTCGCCGTTACTCTGGCATCCACCCTCTGGCTGGTACTGTGCACAGGCACTTTCCTTCATCTGTTAGAATCTCTCCTCATTCTCACACTTTTCTCTAAACACACTGCTACTTTCCTTCAGAGAAGCAACCAACTTCTCCAGCTTTTTCAATGCCTCTTCCAGAGACTCCTGTTTGGAGACTTCCGTCTTACTGTTTCCAGAATTACTGTGCAGGGATTTCTTTTTCCTGAGATCTTCTGTCATAACAGCAAGTTTCTGTTCCCCCTTAGCAATGCAGCAAAGTCTGTTCACCACTCTATCCTGGAAGACTGGTAAGGACCCTTGCACAGGGACAGGCCCAAGATCCACTGCAGCTTGAGCACATGGTGTAGGCCTCAGTGCCTCTGGAGAGCCTCTACTTTTGTCTTCCCCAACATGGTCCATGCTTGCCTGGGAAAAGCCTGCAGGACAGGCCCCAGGATTGCTGCTTCTCTCAGCTGAGACCAAAGCAGAATGAGCCAACATTACCCTGCAGAATGGCACCACTCAGTGGAGAAGCTCCTCTGTACAGAGACTGATGTGACTGGCTCAGTGTTCTCTGTACAGCACTGCGGTATATGTTACAGCCATATAAATGTATATTAATAATTATGTAATAATTAAGTGTGTGACTGTGGTGAGGATATTATAGTGAAAGCTCTTCTGTTTCAGAGGCCAGGGAGAATGGTTCATTATTCTGTGTGTAGCAGTGTGAAACCTGACAGTCGTGGTCAATGTCTCCCCCTAAAGGTAAACAGTTAAGCTGCTGATGGACCTGAGATACAGTGCATCTGGAAAGTATTTACAGTCACAGTCACTTTTTCCACATTTTGTTATGTTACAGCCTTATTCCAAAATTGATTAAATTATTATTATTATTATTATATGAGATTTATATAGCGCCAACAGTTTACTCAGCGCTTTACAATGTATAAGGGGGACAACACAATTACAGTACAATACAAAAGGTACAGGAGGGCCCTGCTCGTAGAGCTTACATTCTAAAGGGAGGGGGTGGTGGTACAAAAGGTAATAGCTGCAAAGAATGATTTGATGGGGGTGGCTCAGGGACAGTTATGTGGGTGTGGGATAGGCTTCCCTGAATAAATGAGTTTTCAAGGATCTCCTAAAGGTGGACAGGGTAGGGGCTGATCGGACATACTGGGGCAGGGAATTCCAGAGGATGGGAGAGGCTCTGGAGAAGTCCTGAAGGCGAGCATGAGAGGAGGTAACAAGGGAGCTAGAGAGCAGGAGGTCCTGGGAGGAGCGGAGGGGGCGATTTGGGCGATATCTGCAGATGAGGTTGGTGATTTAGATGGGGGCAATGTTGTGAATGGCCTTGTATGTTATGGTTAGCATTTTGAATTTTACACGGTGGGGTAGGGGAAGCCAGTGAAGGGATTGGCAGAGAGGAGCAGCAGTCACGGATCGATTAGTGAGGTGTATTAGTCTAGCAGCAGCATTCATAATAGACTGAAGGGGGGATAGCCTGCTTAAGGGTAGGCCATTAAGGAGAGAGTTGCAATAGTCGAGGCGGGAAATAATCAAGGAGTGAATAAGTTGTTTTGTAGTGTCATTAGTCAGGAAGGGTCGAATTTTGGAGATGTTGCAGAGGTTAAGGCGGCAGGATTTAGCCAGTGATTGGATATGGGGGCTGAAGGAGAGGTCAGAGTCAAGGATTACACCCAGGACTCTGGCATGTGTGGAGGGACCAATGGTTGTGTTGTTGATATTAATAGTGAAGTTACAGGGGAGGGACCGTGAAGGAGGAAATATAACAAGCTCAGTTTTAGAAAGATTAAGTTTGAGGAAGTGGTGTGACATCCATACCGATATGTCATTCAGCAAGTTTGAGATCCGTGAGGAGATAGTGGGGGTGAGTTGGGGAGTGGAGAGATAGATCTGTGTGTCATCGGCATAGAGATGGTATTGGAAGCCATGGGAGGTGATCAACTGGCCCAGTTGATCAAAAATTAAATTCATATTTTTCCTCAAAATTCTACAAACAATACCCCATAATGACAATGTGAAAGAAGTTTGTTTTAAATCTTTGCAAATTTATTAAAAATAAAAAACAAAAATCCCATGTACATAAGTATTCACAGCCTTAGCCATGACACTCAAAATTGAGCTAGGGTGCATCCTGTTTTCACTGATCATCCTTGAGATGTTTCTACAGCTTGATTGGATTCCACCTGTGCCATGAAGTTCAAGGAATTGTCTGTAGACCTCCGAGCCAGGATTGTTTTGAGGCACAGATCTGGGGAAGGGTACAGAAAAAATTCTGCAGCATTGAAGGTCCAAATGAGCATATTGGTCTCTATCATCCATATTTTATATATATATATATATATATATATATATATATATATATATAAAAAAACAAATTGGACACTTTTGACACATTTTTGGGACCATTGACAATTATACGACGATCAGTGCTATAAAACTGCACTGATTACTGTATAAATGTCACTGGCAGGGAAGGGGTTAACACTAGGGGGTGATCAAGGGGTTAACTGTGTTCTCTAGGTGTGTTCTAACTGTAGGGGGGATGGGACTGTCTAGGAGGAGAGAGAGATCGGTGTTTATACATAGTATGAACACATGATCTGTCTCTACTCCCCTGAAAGAACGGGGATTTGTGTGTCTACACACACACACATCCTGGTTCTTGCTCTGTCACGAGCGATTGCGGGAGCCCGGCGGTCATCGCGCCCACCGGGCACTCGCATCGGCTCTAGGCACACGCTACGGGGGTGCACGCGCCCCATAGTGGCCAAAAGCAACGTAAGGTAACGTCGTTTCGCCCAGCCGTGCCATTCTGCTGCAGTAAAACTGCGGCGGCTGGTCGGCAAGCGGTTAGGATTAGGGTTAGGGTTCCGCTTGAAGCACTCCACGCTCCCTGACATGCCACATTTGGCATGTCATTTTTTTTGGGGTGGGGCTTGTGTACCTTATTTTTAATGGGACTGTCCCACTTCCTCCTTCCTCTTTTTGGCCGCCTAGGCAACTCCTCCTCTCGCCCTAGGCGGCCCCTCCCTGCCAGCGATCTTCTGGGACAACACAGGTCCCAGAAGATTGGCTGGCCAATAGCAGAGCGCAGCGCGACTCATGCATGCGCAGTGCGCACCCAGCCGTGAAGCCATAAGCTGTCACAGTCGGGTGCCCACAGTTGCTATGACGGAGCCTAGGAGAGGAGGGAGATAGGAGCAAGGCTCTGGGCGGCCGCATTGCTGGACCGTGGGACAGGTGAGTGTCTGTTTAATAAAAGTCAGCAGCTATGCTTTTTGTAGAACTCCGCTTTGTTATTAAGGTTGGGGGTTAGGATTGGGTTTAGGGGTTAATATTGGGGTTAGGATTAGGGGTTAGGATTAAACCCACAACAGTAAAATCAGTCTGTATATGCAGTAAAGCATGCTTGTTATACTCACGGTGGAACCTAAGGGGTTAAACATTTGCATTGTGTAAAAAGGCTGTTTGATCCTGGCTTCTCTGATCCTCCCCTTCTTCCACAGTCACCTAATCATTTCCTGATTGCACAGACTCTATGGAGTCAGGCTGCACATGCTCAGTTTGCTGTGTATTGCTAGAGAGGTTTTTTTTTTCTTGAGAGGGTGCATGTGATCAGCACAGGGCCAATCAGCACTGTCCAGACAGAGGTACAGGGGTCTTGCAGTCTCATAGGACAGTCAGAAAACTCCTTCTACAAGCTTTAACCAGTGCTTGGCTGGACACTGATGGAAGTCACAAGACTGTTCTAACTGCTGATGAGAAAAGGTATTTAGCACTTTCTATTTACTAAAATAATTGCATTTCCATGTTCTGTGTACTGTGGGAGACCAGATATAGTGAATGCAGGCTCCTGGGTTTAGTAACACTTTAAGGTTAGGGGGGTTGATTTTAGGGCTAGGGGTTAATATTAGGGTTAGGATTAGGGGTTATTAGGGTTAGGGGTTATTAGGGTTAAGATTAGGGATAGGGGTTAAAATCAGGGTTGGGGGTTAATATTAGGGTTAGGATTTTGGTTAGGGGTTATTATTTAGGTTAGGGATTAGGGGTTAGACTTAGGGTTAGAGGTTAGAATTTGGGTTAGAGGTTATGATTAGGGGTTAATATTAGGGTTAAGATTAGGGTTAGGATTAGGAGTTATTATTAGGGATTCATATTAGGGTTAGGGGTTATTATTAGAGGTTAATATTAGGGGTTAAGGGTTTGAGTTAGGGTCATTTTATTTATTTATTTTTATTATTATTTATTGTTTTTTTTTCAAAATGTTGGGTCTTTTTTTGTTTATATAATAAAAAATAAAAAACTCAATGGTGAGCAAATACCACCAAATGAAAGCTCTGTTTGTGGAAAAAAAAGATATAAATTTAATTTGGGTACAGCATTGCATGACCGCACAATTACCAGTTAAAGTAACACAGTGCTGAATAGCAAAAAGTGGCCTTGTCAAGAAGGGGGTAAAACTTTCTGGAGCTGAGGTGGTTAAAAATCAGGCTCACGCTAGTGGGTTCTCCTTAATGCAATCAAAAAAATTAGAAAATTAAATTAGATGTCTTAGCCCCTTGTGAATTACAGTGGCATGTCCGGCTGGGGGTGACTCCGGGGGATCTCTGCACGATATCATACCTTGTGCCTGTCACTCGCTCTCAATGGGGTGCTGCTTCTGGGACGCATCATTTTTTTGCAGTTTCCTATGAAATGACCAAAAATATCTTATCAACAGTGAAAAAAAATAAAATAAATAAAAATACTCAGAATATTCTGTTCTGTTTTTAGCATCCTGTTGGGGGGAAACATTTCCATCCAGAAGTATTTTTTTGTGTGGAAAGAAACAGTCACCAGAGTGATTCTCAATGTGAAGTTTGTGTCCTGTGCTTCTTTCCCACCATTTATTATTACCAGTGTGGTGATGGTTGCTGAGATTCTATGTTGCATGTAAGAAAGGATACCTATAGCCACCAATCATCCAAGGCTTTAAGCAGGCCATTATCAACCAGGGTTCTGTGGAACTGTAGGGTTCCTCCAGAAGTTGTAAGGGGTTCCTCGAGATGTGGTTGAGTGACCAACATCACTTGGCAAAGCGGCATCATGGCACAGTTATGTTTTTAGCTGTGTGTAGGGAAGGCTTTCTGACCACCATTGTAAGGGTTGCATTCCTCCCTCTGAGCATCAATATAAGGGGCCTTTTCCCCATTGACTCCTTGTGAATTGGGCTTAGGGGAGGTTCCTCAAGACCTGAAAATCATTTTAGGGGTTCCTCGGGGAAGGGGACAACTGGTTGCAGTGGGATATTTCATTTAACACACCTCACCATTACTCCATCACCTGCTTAAGTTGAGCAGCCCTCCATCTAGATCTGCAGGACCTCCTGCCCCCTACACTGCTGTGAGGACGACAGCGGTGGCCTCTATCCTGCCAAAGGTAGGACTGTGCAGGGGAGGCTTGCATTGAAACGGGCACTGTGGTATAGAGGGGCAGTGTGGCAAAAGTGGCACCGTGACATAAAGGGCCACTGTGATTAAAGCGCCACTGTAGCTATCTAGGGGTTGTCCTAAGAAAGGTGTATGGGCCAACATGTACATGCTTTATGTGTTTGTTATGACTGTATTTAGGGGTTGTGAAAAACTAGCCCATGGCTCTTTTATCTCTAATAGCTGTAGTTGTTTTCCTGGCATTTGCTTCCTGTGATTCTATATATATTGCTTCTGGTCTACTGACAGTTTACTGATAGGTCATTTCTTTGTTTTCGTCTATTATGAGCAAGATTCACTCTTTCTGTTGTAACACTAATTTTGTACTCATTAAAGTTACTGTTAAAAAAAAAAAAAGGGCTGTACTGTAACAAAAAGGGGCACTGTGACATAAAGGAGCACTGTGATATAAGGAGTACTGTGACATAAAGGGGCACTGGGATATAAGGGGCACTGTGATGTAAGGTGCACTGTGACATAAAGGGGTACTGTTTTATATAGGGCACTGTGATATGAAGGGGCACTGCAATGTAAAGTGGCACTTCAAAGCAAGGGAGGGCTGTGATGTGAAGGGAAACTGAGGACAATATAGGACTGCTTTAAAGGGGGAAGGGGGTACTGCGCTGTAAAGGGGGACTATAGACACTGAGGTAAAGGTGGAAACTGTGATGTTAAGGAGGGTTGTTTTGTGAAGGGGGTGGGACTTAGGACACTGATGTAAAGAGGGGGCAGTCATTCCTGTTCAGTATGCTTGATGGACCTGGGCAGATTTTTGGTCCATAAGGACGAAGAGTCAAGAAAGAACCTTCAAAAAAATCACTGGAGATCACTACAAAAGATTTCTAGTGCTTCTCAAGGTTAGTCTTACTTGGTCATACATTAGGAGGGGGTTCCACCATTCCTGCTAGGTTTTTTATTAATTTTATAATAAGGAGAATGTAACATCTCCCACACTCCCAGGTGGACAGAAGAATAGGATTTACGGCAGGAAGATCTCACCGGTGGAGTATCCAAGACATAGAAGAAGCCAGGGCTGGCTCTCCCCACTCATGCTTCACCCATCACTAAAAATATCAAGGACATTTGGCGACTACAATCGATAATCTACTTACGAGAATGCTATTTATATTGCTATCATGCGGATTAATGGCTTCAGAGCTTTCTGAGATACCTATTTCCCTCTGTACAGGTTTCGTATAAGACGTCCCAGCACTAACACGGCAGCAGGCGGTGTTTTTGGACGGGAGGCAATTTTGGGTTATTAGTTCAGCAGAATTTTTGTGATGACTCAGCAGAAAAGGACTCCCCTGGGCCAGTGTCACTGCTGTAAACTGTTCTCACTACAAAAAAACATTGCAAAACCACTGACTTTGCATTTTATGAGAAAGTCACCTGTATCCTGCATCCTCATTTCTTACTGAACAGCGGCACAACATCTGCTCAAAGAAGCAAAAATACACCGGTTTTTCTCCTATCTTCTATTAGCAAAGAGGATAATCTGACCAGGTGCATAGAGCAACATATGTAGTCCTGTTTCAAATCTGTCCAAAACACAACATTTGCAGCAAGGTCATCACGGACCAGTGGACACAGTGGACCAACACCAGCAGATGACACGGCTCCCCAAATCTTTACAGACTGTGGAAACTTTACACTGGACCTCATGAAACTTGGATTCTGTACCTCTCCAGACTCCAGGACCTTGATTTCCTAATGAAATGCAAAATTTTCCAGTCCGTGATGATTTGGGGAGCCATGTCATCTGCTGGTGTTGGTCCACTTTGTTTTATCAAGTCCAAAGTCAGCACTTCATGCTTCCCTCTGCTGACCAGTTTTATGGAGATACTGATTTCATTTTCCAGCAGGACTTGGCACCTGCCCACACTGCCAAAAAAAACATTACTTGTTTAATGATCATGGTATCACTGTGCTTGATTGGCCAGCAAACTAACCTGACCTAAACCCCTATAGAGAATCTGTGGGGTATTGTCCAGAGGAAGATGAGAGACACCAGACCCAACAATGCAGATGAGCTGAAAGCTGCTATCAAAGCAACCCGGACTTCCATAACACCTCAGTAGTGCCACAGGCTGATCGCCTCCATGCCACGCCGCATTGATGCAGTAATTCATGCAAAAGGAGCCCCAACCAACTATTGAGTGCATACTATACTGTACATGAACATACTTTTCAGTAAGCCAAAACTTCTGTATTAAAAATCCTTTTTTTTATTGGTCTTTTGTAATAGTCAAAATTTCTGAGATACTGAATTTTGGGTTTTCACTAGCTGTAAGCCATAATTATCAAAATTAAAAGAACGAAATTCTTGAAATGTATCACTCTGTGTGTAAGGCATCTATATAAAATATATGAGTTTCACTTTTTTAATTAAATTATTGATATAAATTAACTTTTTGATGATATTCTAATTTTATGAGATACACCTGTACTAACGGTGTCAGTAGAGCAGTGGATGGTGTCAGTAGTTTTTATTTTTTTTTATAGTTTTTTTTTTTTTTACAATTTTTTTAGGAGCCCTGTTAAGGGGCTTTGGTGAAATATCAGGGGTTTAAACAGGGAATCTGTGCCACACAGGGTGATTAGGGTGTGCCCAGGCAAAACTGGCACACCCTGTGCACAAAGCCTATAGCTGGAACTGTGTAAAGAGAAGGGCAATAAAGCTAACAAAGAGACTGGGGGACCTCCGTTACAAGGAATGACTGCAGTAAACTTAATCTCTATGGAGAAGAGACACTTGAGAGGAGATATGATAGCGATATACAAATACCTCAATGGTGACTCTTGCATAGGAAAAAAACTATTCAGATGCAGGGAGACATGCGACCATTAGTTGCAACTAGAAGAGAAGTGGTTTAACCTTAAAGTGATTATAAAGGTTTGTTTTTTTTCCTATAAAAATAATAAACATGTTATACTTACCTGATCCAGATCCTTCTCTTCTCGGGTTTCTGGCCCCTCCCTCCTGTTCAGTACCCCCACAGCAAGCAGCTTGCTATGGGGGCACCCGAGCTGAGTCATAGCTCCTTGTGTCCATTCAGACACGGAGCCCTGACCCGGCCCCCCCTCCTCTCTCCTCTGATTGGCCAGCTGATTTTGATTGACAGCAGGGAGAGTCAATGGCGCCACTGCTGTGTCTAAGCCAATCAGGAGGAAGGATCCCAGATGGCTGAGACACTCGTGGAAATCGCCGGACAGACAGGGACCGCAGGTAACTGTTAGTGTAAGTGTAGAATGCATTAAGATAAAAAAGCCTTTACAACCCCCTTAACCACTTCAATACCAGGCACTTTCGTCCCTTCCTGCCCAGGACAATTTTCAGTTTTCAGCGCTGTCGTACTTTGAATGACAATTGCGTGGTCATGCAACATTTAGTACCCAAACTAAATTTTTATCATTTTCTTCCCACAAATAGAGCTTTCTTTTGGAGGTGTTTGATCACTACTGGGTTTTTATTTTTGCTAAACAAACTAAAAAAGATTGACATTTTTGAAAAAAATAAAGTTTTTCTTTGTTTCGGTTATAAAATGTTGTTTTCGCCTTCACTGACGGGCACAGATGAGGCGGCACTGATATGTAGAATTGATGGGCACTGCTGAGGAGGCACTGATATGTAGAATTGATGGGCACTGATAGATGACACTGATATGCAGCACTGATGGGCACCAATAGGCGGCACTGACGGGCACTGATGGGCAGCACTGATGGGCACTGAGAAGCAGCTGTGATGGGTACTGACAGGCGGCTGTGATGGGCACTGATAGGCGGTACTGATTGGCACTGATGGGCAGCACTGATGATGAGGTACTGATGAGGTTCTGACAGGTGTTACTGTAGGGCAGTGTTTGGCACTGTGATGGGCACTGATTGGCGGGCACTAATTGGCACTGATATGGGCACTGATTGTCACCATGATGGGAACCTACAGCTTTTTCTGTTAGGGCACAGACTGGCAGCTGATGGGCACCTTTTTGGCAGCTGTGGTGGCACATCTGATGGGGCTGTGCTGATAATTAATGTGCTCATTATCAGCACAGACCCCCCCTCTGACAGGGAGAGCCATCGATCGGCCCTCCCTGTCAGCGAGAACCGAGGAATGCCGTTTACCGGCACTTCCTGGTTCAGGCGATGATCAGTTGTGATTGGTCACAGCTGATCACGTGGTAAGAAGCCTCTGTCAGAGGCTTCTTACCACGATCATAGATGCGGCGAGTCTGAGTGACACGCCGCACTCGCGATCGCCATGCAGAGCGCCCCTGTGCTGGATGTCATATGACACCCAGTCAGGATAAGAGAACCACTTCCCGGCCGTCAATCTGCTATAGGCCGGGCGGGAAGTGGTTAAACTGTGTAGAGGGTTCTTTACTTTCAGAGCGATAAGGATGCGGAACTCCCTTCTACAAGCAGTGGTGTCAGCGGGGAGTGTTAAGAGTTTTATACAACTATTAGATGGTCATCGGTCGCAAAATGCAGGGATATGCGAATTATTATTGACATAAACACACACACACACCGCATAGGTTGAACTGGATGGACTGGTGTCTTTATTCAACCTTACCAACTATGTCTCTATGTAATAAGAACAACACAAAGTTCCACAGGTCCAGAAAAAAACTGTTTATGTTAAGCTGATTACATTAAAAATCAAAATCCAACAATGATTGAAGTTTCCCTTTAAACAGAACCCTAACCCGTGTGATGATGTGAGTCTGGATTGCTTCTCTCAGACAGCCCTCTGCCCCATGGCAAATGTTTTCTTTTTTCTTCTATATGTTTTCATGAGGGGGTGGCCCTCCTGCGTGGGGCTGGCAGCATATCAAAAGCCTCCAGTGATGGAGCCAGGCCACGTCTCGCATGTTTCCTTGCACTGAGGTCCTCTGGTATTCTTGTAGACCGGAACGGGTCACTGCGACATGACCCACGACTCAATAAACCCGCATGGTGGGACTTGTGATCTGTTCAAAACGAATCCTTTAATGTACACCCCACCCCCAGTATCACCAGACTAATAAAGTTATGTCTGCAAAATGAGGCAGCTGGAGACCACTCCAAAGGGACAGAAAGCCACATGGAAAACGACCGAGCCATAAAAGCTGAATAAACTCTGCAAAATCTATCTGGAGAATTTCTCAAAGTGACGCCAAAGAGCGGGTTTCACTCCCAAATCTGGATAGGTTAAAGGAAAACTCCAGACAAAGATGAACATTTTGCAGAACTCTAGACCAGTGTTTCTCAACCTTTTTTCAGTCAAGGCACCCTTTAAAATTATGGGAAATCTCGAGGCGCCCTCCAAAATTATGGACAGTCTTGGGGCGCCCCTTTCTAAAATGTAAAAACTATTCTGATAGTTTTACATAATGCAGCAACATCAATACATGTAGGACACCCAACGTTAAAGGTGATTTATTCTTCCAAAGCAAATACACTTTTGCAAAGTGGTAATGACTAGTATTCCAATGTTTCTCTTCTCCCTCAGTTTTTCTCCATCACTTAGCTAAAGAGACTCCAAAGCTGATGGAGAGAGGCAAGGGAGGGTCAAACAAGGATGATATGCAGGCAACTGACATCCTCGCTATCAACTGATGATGTCATTGGTCGTTAGGAGGTTGCCAGCCAGAAGGTTGTAATGGTGTACAATGATAACCTATGGCTTTGTGTAGCTAAAAGGCAGGTTTCATCTGCCCACTAGCTTGTTTAAAAATTTGGGCCAATTTTTAGGCATTTTGCCAAGGCACCCCTGAAGAAACCTCAAGGCATCCCCGGGTGCACCCTGGTTGAAAAAGGCTGCTCTAGACCAATGGCTAATTATGCATCTTTGGTTTAATAAGGATAAAAAATATCAAATAAATATGTATTTAGTAAATATGAAATAATGCATGTGAATTATTGTTATATAATAATAACAAGTGACAGAAAATAATATATACTTATTAGTTTTGCAGGTATTTATATAGTGCCAACAATTTATACAGCTCTTTACATATTACTCACATCAGTTCCTGTCCCCAAGGAACCTACAATCTAAGATCCCCATCTCACATACGTACACATATTAGTGCCAAATTTAAAGTGGTTGTAAACCCTTACAGACCACTTTTTGCTACAGGTAAGCCTATAATAAGGCTTACCTGTAGCTACCCAGGATATCTCCTAAACCTGCACGATTTAGGAGATATTCCCTGTATTTGCATGTGCCAACGTCATTGGCACATGCGCACTGACACAGACTGAAGCAACGGCATCTATGTGCCATTGCTGCAGTGAGTGAGCCGTTACCGCCCGCATGCACGGGTGTGACGTCATCGCGGGTCCGGCCAATCACAGCGCCGGAGCCGCGATACCCGGAAGTAACCCCCGGGAGTGATGTCGGCCGCCGGAGCGGTGTACGGGCACCGCCGCGAGGGCTTCGATCTCAGGTGAGTAATACATAATGAGCTAGTACGCTATGCATACTAGCTTATTATACCTTTGTCTTGCAGGTGTTAGTTTTTATTTTTTAAATGGGTTTACAACCACTTTAAATAGGACCCAAGTACCAGCATGTCTTTGAACTGTGGGAGGAAACCAGATTTCCCAAAGGAAACCCACACAAGCACAGGGAGAACATGCAAACTCCATCTAGTGCTCTGGCCAGCATAATATTTATATACTGTATATGCCTTTACACACACATGAACTTTAATGGCATCCCAGTCTTAGTCCGTAGGGTGCAATATTGAGTTGGCCCACCCTTTGCAGCTATAACAGCTTCAACTCTTCTGGGAAGGCTGTCCACAAGGTTTAGGAGTGTGTCTATGGGAATGTTTGACCCTTCTTCCAGAAGCGCATTTGTGAGGTCAGGCACTGATGTTGGACGAGAAGGCCTGGCTCACAGTCTCTGCTCTAATTCATCCCGAAGGTGTTCTATCGGCTTGAGGTCAGGACTCTGTGAAGGCCAGTCATGTTCCTCCACCCCAAACTCACTCATCCATGTCTTTATGGACTTTGCTTTGTACACTGGTGCGCAGTCATGTTGGAACAGGAAGGGGCCATCCCCAAACTGTTCCCACAAAGTTGGGAGCATGAAATTGTCCAAAATGTCTTGGTATGTTGATGTCTTAAGAGTTCCCTTCGCTGGAACTAAGACTACTTTCACACTGGGGCATTGGGGGCGTCGGCGGTAAAGCTATTTTTAGCGGCGCTTTACCGTCGTTTTTTCACAGCGGGCGAAAAAGGGTTAAAACCGCCCTCAAAGCACCGGGGCGCTTTAGGAGCGGTCTATACAGTGCTCCAAAGATGCTGCTTGCAGGACTTTTTTTGGTGTTCTGCCAGCACACCGCTCCAGTGTGAAAGCACTTGGGCTTTCGCACTGGAGTGAGAGGAGAGGCTCTTTACAGGCGCTATGCAGGCGCTATTTTTAGCGCTATAGCGCCTGTAAAGCACCTCAGTGGGAAAGCAGCCTAAGAGGCCAAGCCCAACCCCTGAAAAACAACCCCACATCATAATCTCCCCTCCACCAAATGATTTGGACCAGCGCACAAATATATTTTTATATCTAGCCAGCAATTGGAGCTTTAAACTCATTTTCCTTTACTACATTTTTTTTTTTCAATTTTATTGCAAATGATTAGTCATACAGAAAAAGCCAAACCTTAAGCATAATAGAAGACAGTCGAAACATGAATCGTGTCAAAGATAAGGCTTCCAAAAGTCCAATAGGAGCTTAACTACTATAAACTGGTTAACAGTGTCAATGGCTTATCTATTATTATCAATGGCTTATCTATTATTATTATCATTATACAGGATTTATATAGTGCCGACAGTTTACGCAGCGCTTTACAATGTTAGGGCAGACAGTACAATTACAATACAATTCAACACAAGGGGGAATCAGAGGGCCCTGCTCGTTAGAGCTTACAATCTAGGAGGGAGGGTCACGTTATACAAAAGGGTAATAGCTGTGGGGGATGAGCTAATGGAGAAAATAGTGCAGTTGTTAGATGGAGGCAGGATAGGCTTCTCTGAAGTTTTCAGGGATCGCCTAAAAGTGGATAAATTTGGAGACAGTCTGACAGATTGGGGTAGCGAATTCCAGAGGATGGGTGAGGCTCAGGAGAAGTCCTGGAGGCGGATATGGGAGGAGGTGATAAGGGAGCTAGAGAGCAGGAGGTCTTGGGAGGAACGAAGAGGACGATTAGGTTGGTATTTTGAGACTAGGCTAGTGATGTAGCTGGAGGCAGAGTTGTGGATGGCTTTGTGACAGACCTAGCCGGGAGAGAGACTTTTGGAGGGGACTGAATGCTAGCCTCTTCCCGATCGATCGTGGGCCCTGGCATTTGGGGGAACAGTGCTCTTTGTGAGCTGTATGCCTGGGGACCATTGAGGTGGTATTACTGTGGATTCGGGTCCTGGTCCTCCAGGACACACAGACTCTGGGGACCCTGGATTTGCCATATTAGGAATAGTGGCTGATTCATAATGCTTGAACAAATACTGTTAGGAGATGCTGATGTAAATTCCAGCCACCTGTCTGTCTGTTGCCTGCTAGAATGTGTATTGTAAATAAGTCTCTAGTATGGGATCTAAGAGTCATTAGATCCCCATTGTTGTTTGGGTTAATTAACTCTGCTATTGTGATAATGTTGATTGGGTTTTCTGAGCTACAAGATGGGCAGTCTGGCCTAAAGGTCATGACTGAGTCATCTAGGCTGTCTAAAGGGATTAGTTAATTAGCCCATGTTAATTAGGTTTCTGGTCACAGGTATATGTTCAGAGTAATATGAGCCGGAGGTACGCACCTCCTCTTTTATTGTATAAAAGAGCCCGTATTTTTCAATAAGAGAGATTCCTGGTTGAACTTACATACAGCCTGCCTGGTGTTTGTTCTAAGCTACACAACTGGATTAGAACGGCACATAGCTGTAGTTGTAGTCCCGGAGCATCAGATGACCGAACCATCAGATGTTGCGATCTGCAATCTGATTCTATAGCTGCAGAGGAGTGTCGGGAGAGTGGAATCGAGCGAGCAGGGGCTCGTTACTGTTAGTATTTTGAATTTAATTTGTTGGGCAAGTGGCAGCCAATGGAGGGATTGGCAGGGAGGTGTAGCAGACACTGAGCAGTTTGTAAGGTGGATGAGTCTGGCAGCAGCATTCATGATTGACTGAAGGGGGATATTCTATTTAAAGGTAAGCCAATGAGGAGGGGGTTGCAGTAGTCAAGGCGAGAGATAACCAGGGAGTGAATCGGGAGCTTTGTGGTTTCATTGGTTAGAAAGGGACGTAGTTTGGAGATGTTGCGGTGGTTGAGGCAGCAAGCTTTGGAAAGTGATTGGATGTGGGGCCGAAAGGAGAGTTCAGAGTCCAGGATAACACCTAGCACCCTGACATGTAGGGACGGGTGGATGGTTGTGCCATTGTTCTTGACAGAGAAGTCAGGGGAAGAGGCACGTGGGGGAGGAAATATTATAAGCTCAGTTTTGGACAAGTTGAATTTGAGGAAGTGGTGTGACATCCAGCCTGATATGTCTGTTAGTAAGTTAGTGATGCGTGAGGAGACTGATGGAGTGAGTTGAGGGGAGGAGAGATAGATTTGTGTGTCGTCAGCATAGAAATTATATTGAAAGCCGTGAGATCTTAATCAGCTGACCCAGGGAAGAGGTGTAGATTGAAAATAAAAGAGGTCCAAGAACAGAACCTTGGGGGACCCCGACAGAGAAGGGAAGAGGAGTGGAGGAAGTAGAATTGTAAGTGACACTGAAGGTGCGTTGGGATAGGTAGGATGAAAGCCACTGAAGAGCATCTATGCATTATCTACGTATTTATAGAATAAAGCACATTCCAAAGATTAATAGAACTTGACAACAGAGTCTTAGGTGAGTGTCTCACCTCACACCATCAGAATGACATTGGAAGCTCAAGCGTTGGCGACTGGATTCTAGGTTTAGATTCAAAGTAGAAAGGTAAAGGGGAGGAGACCCCAAGAAGGAGAAAGAGAAAAGGGAACAGAGACAGGAAAAGAAACAGAGAAGGTATAGAAAGGGAGAGGAGAGAGAGAAAAGGGGGGGGGGGGAGTAGAGAAAAGGGAGCCAAGGTCGGGATACATTTATTTTTTAAAATTAATTTTTGCACAATAAAAGTACAAATTCGTCACGCTAGCAGGTATTCCAGCCACAGAGAGAGCAGCATAAATTGCAAAGAAATCTAAGTTAGTACAACGAGATTATACTCTAACATAATGTACATAATGTGGGTGTTACACATGCTGTTCGATCAGGTCCGTCTGACAGTTTTTCAGGTTGACCTGATTGGACCTTGCAGTCGCCTCTATGGAGCGGCAGATGTCATCGGTGACATCTGCCGATATCCGATCCAATCCGATCCTGTCCTCAAAATCCAGACAGGTGGTCTGTTTCCATCTGATTTCCCCATAGAGGAGAGTTGGACTCGGTCCGTGTCCGCTCTGCACAGCGGAGCGGACAGGACCTGTCATCCACCTGCTCAGCGGGGATCAGTGCAGCGATCCACTGCTGAGCAAGAGGTATCCATTCCACGGGGACGCCCGCGTGAAAGGGATCTTAGACTATTTTTCTAGTGTTTTACTCTTTTTGCTTACCTTAAGGCTACTTTCACACTGAGGCGCTTTACAGGCACTAAAGTGCTAAAAATAGCGCCTGCAAAGCGCCCTGAAAGAGCCGCTCAATTCACTCCAATGTGAAAGCCCAGAGGGCTTTCACACTGGAGCGGTGCGCTTGCAGGACGGTCAAAAAAGTCCTGCAAGCCGCATCTTTGCAGCGCTATAGGAGCGGTGTATTCACCGCTCCTAAAGCGCCCCTTCCCATTGAAGACAATGGGGCAGCGCTGAAAACCGCCCCGCTAGCGGCCGAATAACGCCGCTAAAACTATGGTAAAGTGGCGCTAAATATAGCGCCATTTTACTGCCAGCGCCCGCCCGCCCCAGTGTGAAAGTAGCCTTATTAATGTTGAACTTTAAACGCTTTCGCTTTCACTAGTTTGGTGTAGAGTTAACATAGGACGGCATCCAGAAAAGGAGCTTCACTCAGTGCCGGCAGAATACTACAGCGGTGAAGGGGGGTGGCTGGTCTTTTTTTTTGGGGGGGGGGGGGGCAAAAGGGGGCCAATCCTGCTGGTCACCCTGCACAATGAGAGAGCAGAGCTGTGGGAGGGACCCAGCAGGCTCCACCTACTACAGGCTGCCTGCAGAAAACTACAGGAGGGGGACAGGGACAAGGCCAGTCACCCTGCACAAGAAGAGAGGGCAGAGTGGCGGGAGGGTCCCAACAGGCTCCTCTCACTACAGAAAATTAGAGCAGAGCTGTGGGATGGGCTCAGCAGGCTCCACCCACTGTAGGCTGCCTGCAGAAAACGAAAGAAGGGGGCGGAGACAAGACCAGTCACCCTGCACAAGGAGAGAGAGCAGAGCTGTGGGAGGGGCCCAGCAGGCTCCACCTACTACAGGCTGCCTGCAGAAAACTACAGGAGGGGGCGGAGACAAGACCAGTCCCCCAGCACAGGAAGAGGAAGCAGCAGTGAGTGGTCTTTATTACAGGACGTCTCACACTGGATGACTGCACAGATCTGGAAGAAATACACAAAGTTCACTGAGATTCAAGAAGAAGACACATGGTGCTTATATTTAGACATTATTTGCTTATCCTGGAGTTCATCTTTAAGCAGCATGTAGGGAAACCCTCCGATTATTAGATCGGTATCAGAAGACAAGGCCAAGGTCACCAACAGCAACAACACAGGCCAAGGTACTAAGGGGCAAGTGGTGGAGTTACAGTGAAAATGAGCACCAAGTGTCAAAGCAAAGGGGAATCGGGGTTGGGGACAGAGGGGGACAGAGAGGGGGGGGAAATCGGGATTAGGTATCAGATCAGGCACCAAGAGCAAACCAAAGTCCAGACAAAGGTGAAGCACCTGGTCATCAAGGCACAAATGACCAAACATGAATAGTAGAACAGCTGAAGGCCACTCGGCCTGAACACCAGGCCTGAGAGCTCCTTATAAGGTCTAGGAAGGCTTGTTGACTTCATACATATAGCCGGCCTTGTGTATACTCACCTTACTGCAACTTTTCAGGTTGTGTATTTGCAAAGTCACACACATGCATTTGCGTGAGCAAGAACACAGGTTTTCCATCCATGGCTCAAAGGAGGTATCATCTACATGGAAAATACTCTAATTTTTGGATGGAGTTCTTCTTTAAAAAAAGATTTATTTAAGATCCTACCAGAAGGGGGCGCCAAACTCCAGCTTGATCTGAATTCCATCTCTCCATCTTGGTATTTGTACGATTTGAAAGCTTCTTGATTGGTCACGGTGCTCCAGATTCATTTTTACAAGCAAAAAAAAAACGTACTAAGTAATTATGTAATTGAGTTAATTGCCCCACTAATTACTGTTTTCAGAGCCGAGATCAAAGATGGAGCGAGCAAGGAGCCAAGTGACTAAACCTGCGGTCTGTGCGTCCTCCATGTGAAACGCTGGCTTTGGAAATTATAATTCATCAAATGCACACAGCTAAACAGGGAATAAATCTCGTGCAGAAACAGAACCTGGATCATCGGGGCCTCCGCAAGATTGTTTTTCCTCAATTCATCATAAAACATTCTTTTTGTTGCTGCAGAAAGAATGACATCAATTTTCCAATGAAGCCTCCCTGCCTTTAGAGTTATAAATCAGCAAAATTAAAGAGAACCCTTCCCTCTAAAAATGTTTAAAAAAATAAACACTTTTATTAAATGATATCAAATTGGATACCAGACCTAATATCTATCTGATTTTCTCTCCAGAACTACAGCACCATCTTTTTTCAGCCATCAACCAGAGTCACCATCTACTTCCTGGACTGAGATGAGGGCCCAGAGATGATATGGTCATGTAAATCCTGCTCTCTTTGCAGTTCTTGGCAGTGTTCACAGATGTCTGACACATTTGAGCCCCTGCTGCTGAATTTCACCTTGGGACTTGCTATAACGTTGCTACAATGTTGCACTCTGATCACTGACAGAGAGGAGACTGAGGAAATGCTTCCTCCTATTTGCAGCAGACTGATGACATTTCAGCTTGGGCAAAGCCACTTGCCAGGAGCTCAGGGACAGTAAGGTAAAAGGTATAGGTTTAATGAAAAATGATACTGTATTGTGGCAGGTCAGGAATGTATTCATACAACCTTGAAAATCCAAATTTAATTAGACAAAGCTTGCCTGGTTTCACTGTTTCTTCATTCCTTTAGATCAGAGGTCTCCGAAATTTCTAAAGAAAGGGCCAGTTTACTGTCCTTTAGACTGTGAGGGTGGCCAGTTTGAGTAGAAAATGCCCTTGGTTTCATTAAACAATGCACCCATCACTAGTATTATTGGGAGGAATAGCACCCCATTGTTGGTATCTGAGGAAGAAATAGTGCCCCGTCATTGGTGTCAGTGGGAGGAATAGTGCCCCATCATTGGTGTCAGTGGGAGGAATAGTGCCCCGTTATTGATGTCATTGGGAGGAATAGTGCCCCATCATTGGTGTCAGTGAAGGGATAGTTCCCCATTGTTGGTATCAGAGAAAGGAATAGTGCCCCATGATTGGTATCAGTGGGAGGAATAGTGCCCTGTCATTGGTGTCAGTGGGAGGAATAGTGCCCCGTCATTGGTGTCAGTGGGAGGAATAGTGCCCCATCATTGGTGTCAGTGGGAGGAATACTGCCCCATCATTGGTGTCGGTAAAGGGATAGTTCCCCATTGTTGGTATCTGAGAAAGGAATAGTGACCCATTTTTTGTGTTAGTGGAAGGAATAGTGCCCCATTGTTGGTTTTAGAGGAAGAAATAGCACTCAGTCATTGCTATCAGTGGGAGTAATAGCGCCCCATTTATGGTGTTAGTGCGAGGAATGGTGCCCCATGATTGGTATCAGTGGGAGTAATAGTGCTCCATCATTAGTGTCAGTGGGAGGAATAGTGCCTCATCATTGGTGTTTAATAGGAAGAATAGTGTCCCATTGTTGGTGTCAGTGGGAGAAATAGTGCCCCATCAATGGTGTCAGTGGGAAAAATAGTGCCCCATCATTGGTGTCATTGGGAGTAATAGAAGAACATATTTGGGGGGCACACCATACAATGCGTTAAAATTCAAGATGGTGCTGCTATAAGACCTACAAACAGTACAAAATATATTACAGCGCACACATACAAGAATGACATTTCCTGCAGGGCTAGTTAAAAACACCTGAACATATTAAAAAAATATGGGGGTGGGGTCACACTATATGGCCATATAGTGCTAAGCCCACTTACTGCGACAAAGTACCCCGAATTTGTGGGTCCTACTCTAGTAATAGAATGGAAGATCCTTTGTCTCAACCATGAGAGCTGAACTCCTCTATGTGGGAGAACTGAAGGGGATTCTCCCACATAGAGGAGTTCAGCTCTCATGGTTGAGACAAAGGATCTTCCATTCTATTACTAGAGTAGGACCCACAAATTCGGGGTACTTTGTCGCAGTAAGTGGGCTTAGCACTATATGGCCATATAGTGTGACCAAACCCCCATATTTTTTTAATATGTTCAGGTGTTTTTAACTAGCCTTGCAGGAAATGTCCTTCTTGTATGTGTGCGCTGTAAAATATTTTGTATTGGGAGGAATAGTTCTCCATCGTTGGTGTCAGTGGGAAGAATAGTGCCCCAAGGGCCGGATAAAAGCAAGCAAAGGGCCACATTTGGCCCCTGGGAGACCACTACTTTAGATATTTCACATCTACCGTTGGAAAAGAGCAATATTACTGACTTCACATGCTCAGTAGACCCCCAAGCAGGAGAGAGCTGGCAGCCTTGGGCCTGGGGGGCAAGTCCAGTCAAGTGGAACCATCAAATCAGCTCACTTATTCATGCCCACCTGGTTTTATAACGGATTTTGATGTTATGAAGCAAGATAAATATGATAAAATGTAGTAACAACATTTTATGTTAATAGCAACAAAGGAGGCTTAACAAAAATAATGCATCAATGCAGCTTCATCAGTGCCCATCAATGCAGCCTTTTTCCAGTGCCCATCAATGCAGCCTCACCAGTGCCCATCAGCTCAGCCTCATCACTCCCCATCAATGCAGCCTGATCAGTGCCCATCAATGCAGCCTGATCAGTGCCCATCAATGCAGCCTCACCAGTGCCCATCAATGCAGCCTCACCAGTGCCCATCAGCTCAGCCTTATTAGTGTCCATCAATGCAGCCTCACCAGTGCCCATCAGCTCAGCCTGATCAGTGCCCATCAATGCAGCGTCACCGGTGCTCATCAGTGCCCATCAATGCAGCCTGATCAGTGCCCATCAATCTAGCCTCACCAGTGCCCATCAATGCCGCCTGATCAGTGCCCATCAATGCAGCCTCACCAGTGCCCATCAATGCAGCCTTATCAGTGCAGCCTCATCAGTGCCCATCAATGCAGCCTCATCAGTGCCCATCAATGCAGCTTCACCAGTGCCCATCAGCGCAGGCTCATCAGTGCAACCATACCAGTGTCCATCAGTGCAGGCTGATCAGTGCTCATCAATGCAGCCCGATCAGTGCTCATCAATGCAGCCTCACCAGTGCCCATCCAATGCAGCCTGATCAGTGCCCTGCCACCCTGCCCCCCAGCCTGAGCTGTCTTATCACTTCAGCAGTGAGAAATGCTGAGCAGCAATCAACAAAATGCCATGTACAATACCAAGTACATATCAGTGTAATACAGGAAATGCAGCCAGAACAGTGCCCATCCAATGCAGAGAGAGGAGAGCCGCTGGATTACACAGAGCGGGGATCTCCTGCTTAACCCAGCGTGGCCACGGTCATACGAAGTCCTGCCTCCTGGACCGGCTCCTATGATAGACATCACCAGTGTGCTGTCTATCATAGGAGCCGGTCCAGGAGGGGAGACTTTGCTCGCCCTCCCTTCCGCTCTGAGGCAGCTCAATGGGCCCAGTGGGACCCATGGTAGGGCCGGACGCCTCCCCCTCTGCCTACAGTTAGTTGGCGGCCACCGCGGCCATGCCCCCAGCCCCGACTTCCTTCCTCCACAAGAAAAAAAATTGTCAACTGGCAGCGGCCGTTTTGAATAAAGTTAGGGCGGCCCGGGGGGCAATTGCCACCCTGCCCCCCAGCCTGAGCTGTCTTATCACTTCAGCAGTGAGAAATGCCGAGCAGCAATCAACAACATGCCATGTACAATACCAAGTACCTTACACCGGAGTCAGTGTAATACAGGAAATGTTTTCATACATTTTACATTGTAGTTTTTAACTACATTGACCTTTCCTTGTAAGGGAACGTCACAGGAACCACTATCTAGTCTGTAGGCAGGATCTCACACTGTACCCACTCCACGCTCCTGTAGTTGGTTTCTTTCCTTCCTCTCCCAGAAGTCTTAAAAGAGAGTGTGGTATCCATGGGGTATGACATCTCTGGCATCATCTATAGGTCTCCTAATGTTTACTGCATTGCAGGTTTTATCTTTGTCCAAGGATGAGAATGCCTAAGCCAGTGATGGTGAACCTTGGCACCCCAGATGTTTTGGAACTACCTCCCACGATGTTCATGCACTCTGCAGTGTAGTAGAGCATCATGGGAAATGTAGTTCCAAAACATCTGGGGTGCCAAGGTTGGCCTTGCCTAGGCAATGCTGGTGACACAGGTCTTCATGCACTTCAAGTGTATCTATGGCCAAATTGTTAAATCAAATCCTGTATAATAATAATAATATCTTCAGTCCCACCCTCCTTGTAAATAAACTCCTTTCTCTAGATGCAAATGGGATGGATATTCATGACCTTACCAGGCCATGATGTCATTTAAAATCCCTAGCGATGGAAATACATGACCTTACCAGGCCATGGCTTCCTGAAAGTCTCTACCCTCAAAAAACCCCTCTACTTTATTTCATTTCCACATTGTATTCCAATTATTTCTGGCCTACTCCTATTAATCTTATGGATCTTGAAGGTTCTAAACTTACTTACTGAACTAACTTACTGAAGATCCTCACACATTCTGTGACATGTAGTCACCATGCACTGTGAGTAGGCACTGCTGTGGCACTCATTTCACAGAGCCTGTCTTTTGATTTACAGTGGGACTGAGAAGAGGAGTTTCAGTAGACAGAGTCAGTACAGGAAACACTGCTTGCAGGCAGCAAGGTACCATGGGATATGTAGTCTTTAGAAATTGAGGAGAAGCTGCAAAGCATGCTGGGAATCCTGGACATTGTGGAAAGGGTAGCGGCCAGTTCCTACCCAGTAGAAGGACCCTGGTGATGTCAGCAGACCATGTGACTGTTTGGTCACATGGTACAGAGCACTACAGCAAGTGGAGAGGGTGCCATGTGGCTGCTCAGTAAGAAAAGTATGCACAGTCCTTCTAAGAACTAGTCGCGACTTTGTGGAAAGAGACGGCCAGCAGACAGGCAGCATTCACAACGTGAAAGGAGATTTTAAAGTAAGCTCATATTGGATTGTCAAATATAAATATTGTTTGTATTGCAGTTACAATTCTGATGGTATAAAATGATTGTGTATGCTGTGAGCAGAGATCCCCCTTTACTCTCACAATCAGCATGTGTGCTGGCATGGCCTATCTTGGGGTTTACAGAACAGAAGCAATGAAGTTTGCATTGTTTAACCACTTAAGAACCAAGCCTATTTTTGAGATTTGGTGTGTACAAGTTAAAATCACAATTACCTAGAACCCCCAAACATTATATATTGTTTTTTTTCTAACACCCTAGAGAATAAAATGGCGGTTTCTGCAATACTTTCTGTCACACAGTATTTGCGCAGCGGCCTTACAAGCGCACTTTTTTTTATAAAAAATAAAATATTTGACTTAAAAAATAAGACAACAGTAAAGTTAACCGAATTTTTTTTTATGATGTGAAAGATAATGTTACACCGAGTAAATTGATACTCAACATGTTATGCTTCAAAATTGCGCCCGCTCTCGGAATGGCGACCAACTTTTAACGCTTAAAAATTTCTACAGGTTACCATTTTTGCATTACAGAGGAGGTCTAGGGGTAGAATTATTGCTCTCGCTCTAACGATCGCAGCGATACCTCACATGTGTGGTTTGAACACAGTTTTCATATGCGAGCGCTACACACATATGTGTTCGCTTCTGCACGTGGGCTCGGCGGGACGGGGGCGCGTTTTAAATTTTTTTTTTTCTTATTTATTTTACCTTTTGTTTTTTATTTTTACACTGTTCTTTTAAAAAAAAAAATAGGTTACTTTTATTCCTATTACAGGGAATGTAAACAACCATTGTAATAGAAAAAAAACATGACAGGACCTCTTTAATGTGAGATCTGGGGTCAAAAAGACCTCAGATCTCATATTTACACTAAAATGCAATAATAAAAAAAAGGTCATTTGAAGAAAAATTCTCATCTGCGGTTTTTATTTTTTTCACTATAAACAAAACACGACTGACAATTTTGAAAAAAAAAACAATATTTTTTTACTTTCTGCTATAAAACATACCCAAAGAGTAAAAAATCTAATTTCTTCATCCATTTAGGCCAATATGTATTCTGCTACATGTTTGTAGTGAAAAAAAATCCCAATAAGCGTATATTGATTGGTTTGCGCAAAGGTTATAGTATCTACAAACTATGGGATATATACTGGAATTCTTCTTTTTCTTTATACTAGTAATGGCGGCGATCAGCGACTTATAGCAGGACTGTGATATTGTGGCAGACAAATCGGACACTAACTGACACTTTTTTGGGGACCAGTGACACTATGCAGTGATCTGTGCTAAAAAATATGCACTGTGACTGTACTAATGACACTGGCAGGGAAGAGGTTAACATCAGGTGCGATCAAAGGGTTAACTGTGTACCTAGCTGGTGTTTTACTGTAGTGTGGGAGGTGCTTTTACTGGGGGGAAGGCATAGGTCCATATCCCTGCTTTGCAGGAACACAGGATCAATACCTTCCCTACTGACAGTACGGCGATCTGACTTGTTTACATAGGCAGATCGCCGTTCTGCCTGTTCACCGAACGATCAGCGGGTGCTGACAGACATAGGGGCGGGACCCGCTGATCAGCTCCTGCACACTCGCACCCGGTACCCAGAAGTGCGGGATCACGTATATGTGTGATATTGTACAGCGCGGTCGCCCTGCAGCACTAAAGTTATAGGGCGGTCGGCAACTGGTTAAAGTGGTTGTAAACTGCTGGCCTTTTTTTTTGGTAACCTATAAGGTAAAGGCATAATGTGCTAGTGCAACTTACCTTAAAGAGGAACTGCAGTCTGCTCATATAATTTGTAATAAAAACATCTTTGCCATTCTGAAGCTTCCCTCCAACCACTTTGCATATTATTTTATGTATACTGTAATTCTGCTAAATATGCTGCAGAAATCTCCCTCCACTAAGGCTACTTTCACACTGGGGCGGGGGGCTTTAGCAGTAAAGCTACGCTAGTTTTAGCGACGCTTTACCACAGTAATAGTGGCGCTTTTAGGCTGCTAGCGGGGCACTTTTAACCCCTGCTAGCGGCTGAATAAAGGGTTAATAGCGCCCACAAAGCGCCGCTGCCGAAGCGCTTTGCAGGCGCTTCGGCTGCGATGCCCATTGATTCCAATGGCAGGGGCGGTGTTTTCACCGCTCCCACACCGCCTGAAATATGCTGCTTGCAGGACTTTTTCTAGCGTCCTGCAAGTGCACCGCTCCAGTGTGAAAGCCCCCGGGCTCTCACACTGGGGCTGCGGGGGAGGCGTGTTTCAGGCGCTATTTTTTAGCCCTTTAGCGCCTGAAAAACGCCCCAGTGTGAGAGTAGCCCAAGTCTGGCTGCATACATTTTAACTGTGGGCAGCTGAAGCTACTGCCTGTTCACTTCCTGGATTTACACAGCGGCACACCTCCAGCTCTGCAAATCTCATTGGCCCTCTTATGACTCACCCCGCCTCCCTTCCTGGCAAACTTTCACAAGAATGAGAGAGAGAGCTGTGTATGATGTCATAAGCCTAGGCTAATGACCAGACAAGAAACAGGAAGTGGGCTGTATAAGGGATTTACTGGCAGAAAAAAAAAATGTTTTACTATCTAAAGTTAAAACAACAACAAGGGCAGAAGATTTAATAGATGGAACGATGAAAACATGACCGAAGGTCCATTTTAAAACAAAGCCCTCCTGCGCCGAAAAAGTTAGCGCTGCAGGGACTCCCATCTTGCTTGCGGGTTCGTCAACTCCGGTTCTGTGATTGGCCGGAGCTACGATGATGTCACTCCTGTGCATGCGTGCGGAAGCTGCCATTCACGGCACAGGGCTCTGAAGGAACGACACAGGTGGCCATTCCTTCAGAGCGCATGCGCCGGTGATGTCACTGGCTGCATGTAATGTAAATATCTCCTATACGGCGCATGTTTAGGAAGATATTTGCACCACCTATAGGTAAGCCTTATTATAAAATTACCTATACATAAAGGCAAAAGATGCAAGTTTGCTTCCTCTTTAATTTTATGGATCTTGAAGTTTGTAAAGTCACTTTGTGAAGATCCTCACACATTGTGTGTCTTGTAGTCACCATGCACTGTGGGTAGGCACTGCTGTGTCACACATTTCACAGAGCCTGCCTTCTGGTCTACAGAGGGGGTGAGAGGAGGAGCTTCAGGAGGCGGAGTCAGTACAGGAAACACTGCTTCCAGGCAGCAAGGTGCCATGGGATATGTAGACTTTAGAAATTGAAGAGAAGCTGCAAAGTATACAGAGAATCCAGGAGGTTGTGGAAAGAGACGGCCAGCAGACGGGCAACATTCACAGCTTGCAAGAAGATTTTCAAGTAAGCTTATATTGGATTGTCAGATATAAATATTGTTTTATATTATTATTACATTTCTGGTGTTATAAAATGATCGTGTATGCTGTGACCAGAGATCCTCCTTTATCTCACTACCAGCATGTGTGCTGGCATGGCCTATCTTGGTGTGTGCATGTGTCACTCGCACATAGGAAAATATATGTGTCCACACTGCACAAAAATAAAAGCAAACAACTTGGCTTTACCAAAAACTATAAACTAAAAGCAAAAGCTAGTGTGTGGGTTGCAGCAGCTCAAAGGGATTGTAAAGATTTGCGTTTTATTTTTTTAAAAATAACAAACATATCATACTTTACCTCCACTGTGCAGCTTGTTTTGCACAGAGTGGCCCCGAACACGTCTTCTGGGGGTCCCCCGGCGGCTCTCGCGGCTCCTCCTTTTATCAGATAACCCCCTAGGAGAAGCAATCTCCCGGGGGGGGTTTACCTTGCGGGCGCGCTCCCGAGTCCAGCATTTGCATCCATAGACACGAATGCCGGACTCGGCCCGGCGCCCGCGTCATTGGATTTGATTGACAGCAGTGGGAGCCAAGGGCTGCGCTGCTATCAATCTATCCAATCAAGAGCCGAGAACCCCGGGCAGAGGAAGAGCGCGTCTCTGCCAGGTGAAATTCCAGGGGCTCAGGTAAGTAAACGGGGGGCTGGGGGGGCCGCTCACTGCTAGGTGTTTTTTCACCTTAATGCATAGGCTGCATTAAGGTGAAAAAACACGAGGGTTTACAACCCCTTTAATGGCATATGGTAACCATACATGAATTTTGGAAAAATATTGCTGCTCTACCCTATACAAATATCATATGTGAATCCAACGTTAAAGTGCAATAGAGCCTACAATAGCTCAATAATAGATATTCTAAAGAAAAAATAATAATAAATGTCTAAATGCACAATTCATACAAATGATTCCCAGTGAAATTGAGTAATAAAGTGCAATTGTGCTCTTAGGATAAATCTCAATCTTTGGATGCATATACACACCGATCAGCCATAACATTATAACCACCCAGCTAATATGGAGTATGGCCCCCTTTTGCTAAAACATCCCTGACCCATTGAGGCATGGACACCAAAGTAATATCCACATGAATGGCAGGACCCAAGGTTTCCCAGCAGAACAGGGTGGATATAAATCAGTGATTAAAAAAAAAAAAATCAGATTTTTTAATTAAATTGCATTTTTTGATTTGAATCGACTTTTTATTTATTTTTATTTTTTTTATCAAATTGATTTTAAAGTAGGCAATTTTTTTTTTATCATTTTGGATAGAGCAGGGGAGGGTTATAACCCCAGTCATATTTTTTTCTCCATCTGTGTCCCATTTGTGGGCGGCACAGTGGTGTAGTGGATAGCACTCTCGCCTAGCAGTAAGAAGGGTCACTGGTTTGCATCCCAACCACGACACCACCTGCCTGGAGTTTGCATGTTCTCCCTGTACCTGCGTGGGTTTCCTCCCACACTCCAAAGACATGCTGGTAGGTTAATTGGCTTCTGTCTAAATTGACCCTAGTATGTATAAATGTGAGTTAGGGACCTTAGTATGTAAGCTCCTTGAGGGTAAGGACCGATGTGAATGTACAATGTATATGTAAAGCGCTGCGTAAATTGACGGCGCTTTATAAGTACCTTTTAATAATAATAATTTTGGAGATTTCCTTTCGCTTCCTGTCCCATAGCCAAACAGGAAGTGAGAGGAAATCCCTGCAAATTAAGGGAATTCCTTGGGGACCCCCAGGTCACCAGAACTAGTGTCCCTATTGGAAGATTTCCCCTCTATTAATTTTCTGGAGACAACCTGAAATTTGGGATTTTCTTTTACTTTCACTTTCAATGATAATAGTAAACAGGACAAATAGAGAGGGTGATTCTCTCTAACGGGGACACAGACAATAAAAACTGACAGGTGTTCTAATCCCTCTCCACTCTATCCAAAGCTAAAAAAAAAAGTTTTGCCTTTAGTTATACTTTAATAAAAAGCTTTTGGTGTAAAAATCTAAACATAGTCTTCTATTTAAGTTACATTAATAATTCAGTTTATTCAGCATGAAATGGAGCTTATTTATGTAGCACGAGGCTGTATATTCTGCAATATTTACATTTTTGGTAAACTGATTCAATGAATCCAAGCTCTGTGAGGTGAGATAACATGCACTGCATTGATGCATTCACACAATTTCACAGTAACCATGACATAAAACAAAGTTCAGGAATAATCCTTTATTGCTTTGTTTTGCAAATCTATGTACACTACAAACTGTATGATTGAATCGGTTCTGATATCGCTGTTTTACTAACCTGACAGCTTATTATTCTAAATGGGAAACCTTCATTCTGCTTGCAAAAATTAAAGATTCTAACTACCAGCAAGAATAAGTCCTTACATTTAAAGAGTACCTGTCATTTCAGATCCATCATGGCAGCGCCTGTTAGCGGGCATCCACTCACCTGCTGCTGCCACGTCCCTCACCTTGTTGTGTCACTGCCACATCACCAGCCGTCCCATTAAAATGAATAGGACTGTCAGAGAGTCAACAGCGGGGCAGAGGAAGAGCCGCTGCGGGACGGAGATGACAGTTGCTCTTTAAAAATTATGATTTAACTTTCTGTTAAAGAAAAAATCATGATTTAAATTGAGCCTTTTTACTAGTGATTTAATTCACGATTTAAATCGATTTGATTTAAATCAAATCCACGCTGCAGCAGAACATTGCCCAAAGCATCACACTGCCTTTGCCAACTTGCCTTCTTATAGTGCATCCTGGTGCCTTCTCCTCCCCTGGTAAGTGACGCACCCGGCCATCCACATGATGTAAAAGAAAGCGTGATTCATCAGACCAGGCCACCTTCTTCCATTGCTCCGTAGTCCAGTTCTGATCTTTATGTGACCATCGTAGAAGCTTTTGGCTGTGGACATGGTCCTGGTCACGCAACAAATTGCAATGCCCATTTATTTATTTATTTTTTTCTGCTTTCATTACATTAACTTCATGGACAACATGTTCACTTGCTGTCGAATATATCCCACCAATTTTCAGATGCCATTGTAAAAAGATATTCCCCTTTACCTGGCAGTGGTCATAATGCTATGGCTGATCGGTGTAAATGAAACAACTAAAAAGATTATAAATCCAAAAACAAGCATGCTCCCAGTGAAGGCTGCAGTTAATTTCGCTTCCAAAAGTGCTTGAAATACAGTTCTCTGTGTGCACTACACAAGGCCACAACGTGGAGGATTCTCCCACCAGGGTGCTGACTCACCAACAGGTATGGACCCCCTGGGCTCATACCAAGGTGGGTCTATTAGGGTTGAGTATACTGATGGTTCTCTGGTAATCCCCCTCAGTGTGTCCAATTCATAGAGAAAATGGAATGACAGGAATCGACATAGCATGATACCATTTATTAAAATCACTATGAAAATCCGCGATCCCCTGGGGTCAGCGTGCGTTCCACTATACGGAAGTACTGGGGTACGTGACCAGAGAGCTACGTGACCTTGTAAGGGGGTTGATTTTCGTAACAAAACTGGAGTTTTCCTTTAAGTCTTGTAACTTTTTTGAACTCAGAGATACAAGGATGACAGCGCTCCCCCGGGTGCTGTGCACAGCATGTCTTGGCAGTAATCCGTCTGATAAATCTGCCAGGCGTGACGGGTGGCAGCACTACTATCTGATCCTGCGGTCACAGGGGAGTTATGGAATACAACTTGCAGCATGCCAGTGCTGAAGAATGCACAGAGATGGATGAGCAGGGGCCCCTCGCTGCAAGATGAGGGGAACACAATCATTACTATCACACGGACGTCCCTCTGGTAATGAAACATTAAAATGTTTTCTACTAAGTCCATCTTACCGCAACAGACCTGACAGTTTGTACAAACTACGGTCACATAAAGGACCTCTGCCAGAGGTGTAACTAGAACCTTCAGGGCTCCAGTGCAAGAACCCATGAAGGGCCCCTCTGCCCCCCCCCCCCCCCATTCCATCCGAGCCCTAGGCTTATAGTTCTAGGAGGGCCTCCATGGACATCCTCCCAGAACCCTGCCTCCCGCATGCCCCCCACAGCTGATCACAGATCAAGGGCCAATCACAGCGGCCCAACTAATCACTTGTAAACAGACTTGCCAGTTATCGGCAGTCCTTTCCTCCCACTCTGCGTCTGTGTGAGGAAAGGAGAGCTGTTAACCGGCAAGACTTTCACTATATTATTTACACTGATAATCAGGGCACTGATCATCACTGCCCTGATGATCAGTGCCGCCTATTAGTGCCCATCAATGCCACCTATCAGTGCTCATCAATGCTGCCTATCAGTGCCCCCTATCAGTGCCCATCAATGCCACCTATTAGTGCCCATCTGTGCTCATCAATGCCGCCCATCAGTGCTGCCCATCAGTGCCACCTATCAGTGCTGATCAATGCCGCCCATCAGTGCTGCCTATCAGTGCCACCTATCAGTGCTCATCAATGCTGCCTATCAGTGCCTACTCCTCAGCGTCTCCTTAACATCAGTGACTTCTCAGCAGGACTCTGAGCTGAGAGCGTCTCTCTCATACAGCCCAGAGCCTGCACTGACAGAATGATCAAATTCAGCTGCTGAGCTTTACAACTCTTGCGGTGCAAACAGGAGGAGAGGGGTGGGAGGAGAAGGAGCAGATCGTCTCTCTCTCTCCTCCAATCCATGCGAGGGAGGGGGAACTGTCATTGCAGGCTTTGGGCTGTATGAGAGAGACACCTTCAGCTCAGAACGCTGTGGCCAGCAACCCCGCTGGAGCCCCCCGACAGGGCCTGGTCGCAAGTTACTAAGATAACTAAGCTACTCGCTGTCTTCTAATATCTCTGAGAAAATCAAGTAATTCCCCACCGCCTTGGTTTCTCGCCTATGTATTTGTCCACCTTTAGGTTTTGGGAGTTACTGACCACTTTGGGACGTTTCTGCACTTTTTTCCCCCATATATTTCAAGACGGGGTGGCAGGTAGTTTAGAGGCTCATGTAGCTTGGCATGTTAATTGCCATCATCCCTGTATATATGAAAAAAATGGAAATACCTCTAAATGGGATTTTTAAGGCAATTTGAAAAGAAAAAATTATATATTCATTAAAAAAGTTTATTTCTACAAAATTTCAACATGATTAAAAGATTCCCACATGGGAAACAATACAAAAAGACATATGAATGTATTATAATATTGCACAAATAATCATCCTAAAGTGGCATTTCCCCACTACTTTCGAGTATACAATAATATAGCAGGATATGCAAGTTTGACACTTTATATTTTTCTAAAATGTTATGTATGATATTCATTTATCTGGATTCTAAATTGCATTTATATTCTATACTTTCAGAAGTGGTAGTAGTCCCTGAAGAAGAATATAGTTTATACACATTTCGAAACGCGTTGGTTGTTCCCAATACCCATCACCATCTGTAACCTGTATAGATGGTATACTCGCAAGTAGTGGGGAAATACCACTTTAGGATGATTATTTGTGCAATATTATAATGCATTCATATGTCTTTTTGTATTGTTTCCCATGTGGGAATCATTTAATCATGTTGAAATTTTGTATAAATAAAACTTTTTTAATGAATATATAGTTTTTTCTTTTCAAATTGCCCTAAAAATCCCATTTATAGGTATTTACATTTTTTCGGCGGGGTGGTATTAGAAACCATGAAATCAGGCCGAGACAGAAGCACAGTCAAATCACACTTGTTTAATAATACAAGTAAAAAAAACAAACGTAGTCAAAACATAGCCAAAGTTCAGTAACCGGAAGGGATAGTCAGACAAGCCAAACGTCAGGGATCAATGTAGTGGAACAGCAAGCAGGATCTGGAGCCAGAAAGGATGTCAGCAAAGCACGTCTTGAACAGGATCGCAGGAGATAGTTTCTGTGATGTTGACCAAGGCGAAGGCAGAGATCCTTAAGTAGGCAGGACTAACGAGCAGGATATCATCAACAGCTGAGTAACTGTGGAGAGATAGGAGCTGGCAATTAGCCGACAGCTGAGAGAAGGGCTGAGCCCAGCCCTGACAGGTGGCAGGTGGGATAAAGAACATTAGTGGTGGAGCTTCTTTTAGGTCTCATTTACACTTGTCTTGGTCTCTGAAGAGCAATCTATGCTCAGATCGCTTTCAGAGAGCATATGACAGGTGGTGAGAAGGAGTTGTATCACCTCCTCCCTGCCTGCTTTGACCCCTTGATACCCGCACTGAATGCGGTTGGGGGGCTCTTGCAGAGCAACTCAATTCACAGCTACAGGGGGTATAATTCCTGCCATGGCTGCAAAGCAAAGCATCAAGGCCGCGGCATGTGTAAACCCCCAGCCGCTATCTCTGCAGGTAAAAGGGGAACAGTTAAGGGGGGGGGGATATAAATGTGGCTCAACCACAGGGTTTTACTGCCCCATAACCACTATGGTCAACAAGCTTTTAGGCAGAGCTTCATGAAGCACCCTTTGTATATATAACATAATTCCACCTCCATTTTAGAAAATCAACATCCCTTTCTATGAAAACAAACTGGATTGCTGTCCTCTTCACATCTGCAGGGATTCCAATCTTAACTCCTGGGTGCGGTCCTTCCATCTCATGATAAAAAAAGTTGAGCAAACCTGAACTTGGAATATAGATCTCCACTCCCGTGATGTAATAGGAGCTCCCTTTGTTCTTTGGATATTGTACTGTCAATCATTAGAACATAGCTGTGGGCAAAGCCCCATTAAAGTTTGTGAGGGTGTCTGGCACTTACATATTACATATATTTTTTTTTTTACATGAATGCAATGTAAGTACCTACATTTGACCTGGCGTCAGCAACTTTCAATCCACTGTACTGCAGAGCTCATAGAGAGTGGGAGAAGCAGCACAAGGAGCCAACCGGTTGTGCTCCGGCGCTTATGTGCTAACAACGAACATGCTGCTAGGAGGAGAGAACAGAGGGACAAAGATGGACTCATCAGTTTATTGCTTCTGCTTTCACTGTCCAATCACAGGCTGGGGGAGGGACAAGACCTGTAGGTGTTGCTTAACTGCAGAAGAGAAAATTCTGGTCTCCTGGGCCGGCAAACAAGAATAAATCTCAGGACTGGATGGACATAAATGCAAATCCTTTTGGCAGATAAAACTGAGTATTTAGCCATTTGCCTGGAATTCAGTGTTATCTATGCGGAGGTTCAGCAATTACACTATATTGCCAAAAGTATTGGGACACCTGTATTACACGGACATGAACTTTAATGACATCCCAGTCTTATGCCCCGTACACACGATCGCACATTCCGACAACAAAATCCATGGATTTTTTTTCCGACGGATGTTGGCTCAAACTTGTCTTGCATACACACGGTCGCACAAATCTTGTCGGAAATTCCGAACATCAAGAACGCGGTGACGTACAACACGTACAACGAGCCGAGAAAAAGGAAGTTCAATAGCCAGTGCGGCTCTTCTGTTTGATTCTGAGCATGTGTGGAACTTTGTGCGTCGGAATTGTGTACACACGATCGGAATTTCCGACAACGGATTTTGTTGTCGGGAAATTTGAGATCCAGTTCTCAAATTTTGTGTGACGGAAATTCCGATGGAAAATGTCAGATGGAGCCTACACACGGTCGGAATTTCCGACAACAAGGTCCTATCGAACATTTTCCATCAGAAAATCAGACCGTGTGCATTAGTCCGTAGGGTTCAATATTGAGTTGGCTCCGCCCTTTGCTGCTATAACAGCTTCAACTCTTCTGGGAAGGCTGTCCACAAGGTTTAGGAGTGTGTCTATGGGAATGTTTGATTATTCTTCCAGAAGAGCATTTGTGATGTTGGGAGAGAAGGCCCGGCTCGTAGTCTCCACTCTAATTCATCCCAAAGGTGTTCTATCGAGTTAAGGTCAGGACTCTGTGCAGGCCATTCAAGTTCCTCCACCCCAAACTCGCTCATCCATGTCTTTATGGACCTTGCTTTGTGCACTGGTCCAAATCATTTGGTGGAGGGGGGATTATGGTGTGGGGGGTTGATTTTCAGGGGTTGGGCTTGGCTCCTTAGTTCCAGTGAAGGGAACTCTTAAGGCGTCAGCATACCAAGACATTTTGGACAATTTCATGATCCCAACTTTGTGGGAGGAGTTTGGGGATGGCCCCTTCCTGTTCCAACATGACTGCGCACCAGTGCACAAAGCAAGGTCCGTAAAGACATGGATGAGCGAGTTTGGGGTGGAGGAACTTGACTGGCCTGCACCTCAACCCGATAGAACACCTTTGGGATGAATTCGAGCGGAGACTGCGAGCCAGGCCTTCTCCAACATCAGTGCCTGACCTCACAAATGCGCTTCTGGAAGAATGGTCAAACATTCCCATAGACACACTCCTAAACCTTGTGGACGGCCTTCCCAGAAGAGTTGAAGCTGTTATAGCTGCAAAGGGTGGGCCAACTCAATATTGAACCCTACAGACTAAGACTGGGATGCCATTAAAGTTCATGTGCGTGTAAAGCCAGGCGTCCCAATGCTTTTGACAATATAGTGTATGTGGATTGCACTGATATACAAATGGCTGCTAGACAAAGTCCATAAAATTGCAAACCGGCAATATTAGGAACAGTAAGGATGTAGCAATCCAAAGTTAAAGTGTACCTGTCATTCTGAAAAGACTGACACAAGTTGGTAAATTGGCATTTGCACATGATGTCTCAGTAGCTGCACACTGTCCTTTACATCATGGGGGATGGATGATCTCAGACTCCGCTGACCCTCCACATGTCAGATTCATGCAGGACGGCTCACAGGGGTCCTTTAAATCCAGCTGCGGACATTCATGCTTGCTTCCCATCTGCATAAACACAACGTTGATGAGTGCAGAAAATATTTCTCCCCAGGAATTTGCCTAGAATGTCACCCGGGCCGCATACCATTATATTATATACACAACTTGTAAATACACGTTATTATTAACCAGAACGTTATGGGGGCAGTGCTTTAACCTCTTCAGTGCCGGGAGACATTGATGTACTGATGGTGGTGGATGACCAATGGCGTTCCTGGATAAAACCCATAACAACGTGAAGAGATTGAGAACAAAACATAAAGTGGTTGTAAACCTCAGACATGAAATATGAACAAAGCATATCCCTCTATATGGTGTACTTGTCTCTATCCAGAGCACTAAGTGCCATTTCTGTCTGCTGCCTCCTTCCTCTGCTATCAGCATAAATCACTTCTGACAAATTTTCCTGACACCAAGAGAAAAATGGTGACAAGGGAGGGACCTCCAGCTGATTGACAGTCTCAGCTCTGTTCCTGTGTGGAGGGGGGGTCCCTTCCCTCCAATCAGCTATCAGGGCTCTCCTCACTGAGCTCTGCAGAGTGTAACTTCGGCTCTCCGCCCCCTTTTTTCTGAACTCTCAGGCAAGCTTTAAAATTTGTCACTTTAAATGGATGTAGAGAAGAAAATACTGCAGATAAACAGGTACAACGAATGTAGGAGGATTTGTTTCATCTCTGCACTGGTTATATGTGAAGGTTTACAACCACTTTAAAATATTTCTTTAGGCTGGGTTCTAGATATCCATGGTAGACCTGTGTCCGGGGTCTGTGTTTGGGGGTGTTGGGGGTCTGTGTTTGGGGGTGTCGGGGGTCTGTGTTTGTGGGTGTCGGAGGTCTGTGTCCGGGGGTGTCGGAGGTCTGTGTCCGGGGGTGTCGGAGGTCTGTGTTTGGGGGTGTCGGGGGTCTGTGTTTGGGGGTGTCGGGGGTCTGTGTCCGGGGGTGTCGGGGGTCTGTGTTTGGGGGTCTGTGTTGGGGGTGTCGGGGGTCTGTGTTTGGGGGTGTCGGGGGTCTGTGTCCGGGGGTGTCGGGGGTCTGTGTTTGGGAGTGTCGGGGGTCTGTGTTTGGGGGTGTCGGGGGGTCTGTGTTTGGGGGTGTCGGAGGTCTGTGTCTGGGGGTGTCGGAAGTCTGTGTCCGGGGGTGTCGGAGGTCTGTGTTTGTGGGTGTCGGAGGTCTGTGTCCGGGGGTGTCGGAGGTCTGTGTCCGGGGGTGTCGGAGGTCTGTGTTTGGGGGTGTCGGGGGTCTGTGTTTGGGGGTGTCGGGGGTCTGTGTTTGGGGGTGTCGAGGGTCTGTGTTTGGGGGTGTCGGGGGTCTGTGTCCGGGGGTGTCGGGGGTCTGTGTTTGGGGGCGTCGGGGGTCTGTGTTTGGGGGTGTCGGGGGTCTGTGTCCGGGGGTGTCGGGGGTCTGTGTTTGGGGGTGTCGGGGGTCTGTGTCCGGGGGTGTCGGGGGTCTGTGTTTGGGGGGTGTGGGGGGTCTGTGTTTGGGGGTCTGTGTTTGGGGGTGTCGGGGGTCTGTGTTTGGGGGTGTCGGGGGTCTGTGTCCGGGGGGTGTCGGGGGTCTGTGTTTGGGGGCGTCGGGGGTCTGTGTTTGGGGGTGTCGGGGGTCTGTGTCCGGGGGTGTCGGGGGTCTGTGTTTGGGGGTGTCGGGGGTCTGTGTCCGGGGGTGTCGGGGGTCTGTGTTTGGGGGGTGTGGGGGGTCTGTGTTTGGGGGTCTGTGTTTGGGGGTGTCGGGGGTCTGTGTTTGGGGGTGTCGGGGGTCTGTGTCCGGGGGGTGTCGGGGGTCTGTGTTTGGGGGCGTCGGGGGTCTGTGTTTGGGGGTGTCGGGGGTCTGTGTCCGGGGGTGTCGGGGGTCTGTGTTTGGGGGTGTCGGGGGTCTGTGTCCGGGGGTGTCGGGGGTCTGTGTTTGGGGGGTGTCGGGGGTCTGTGTTTGGGGGTCTGTGTTTGGGGGTGTCGGGGGTCTGTGTTTGGGGGTGTCGGGGGTCTGTGTCCGGGGGGTGTCGGGGGTCTGTGTTTGGGGGTGTCGGGGGTCTGTGTTTGGGGGTGTCGGGGGTCTGTGTTTGGGGGTGTCAGGGGTCTGTGTTTGGGTGCGACGAAAACCAAAAATGACCTCTATGTGTCTTTTTCCGGGGACTAGGAGTAAAGGAAGAAGCCTTGTTTAAACTCTGCACCAATTTTGTCGGAGTTTATACACAACTCATCCCACCTCTATGGAAAGTGCTGGAGGGGAAGGAGTTACAAGCCCCCATCTTTGTTCTTAAAGAGGAACTGCAGTCTGCTCACATAATTGGTAAACAAAACATCTTTGCCATTCCGAAGCTTCCCTCCAACCACTTTGCATATTATTTTATATATACTGTGATTCTGTACTTGCCAAATATGCTGCAGAAATCTCCCTCCACTGAGTCTGGCTGCAGTCATTTTAACTGTGGGCAGCTGAAGCTGCTGCCTGTTCACTTCCTGGATTTACACAGAGGCACACCTTCAGCTCCCAGCTCTCATTTGCCCTCTTATGACTCCCTCTCCCTTCCTGGCAAACTCTCATGACTGAGAGAGAGAGAGCTGTGCATGATGTCATAATCCTAGGCTAATGACCAGACAAGAAACAGGAAGTGGGCTGTATAAGGTATTTACTGGCAGAAAGAAAATGTTTTACTATCCAAAGTTAAAACAACAACAACAAGGGCAGAAGATTTAATAGATGGAAAAATGGCTGAAGCTCCGATTTAAATGACATTTAAAGGGGAACCAAACTTCCTCTCTAACAGTATAGGTCTCTCACTGTTGCCAGCATTTTCACCCCCAGTGCCGGTTTTTGGGTTGCTCCATCGGCCAGTGCGGGATGACATAATGCCTGTGAATAGGTAGGAGTCAGTCATCCCGACACACAGGAACCTTGCCTGCGATGTAAGCTGAGCTGTGCATGCGCAGCTCAGTTTGCAAGCATCCGAGGATTGTGATCAGGCAGGTAGGTGTATTTTATCACAGAAAAGACATTGCATGCCTCCTCTGCGAGAATAGCCTGCCTGCTCACAGTTTGTTATGTATAAAAAATATATATACACTATATTGCCAAAAGTATTGGGACGCCTGCCTTTACACGCACATGAACTTTATTGACATCCCAATCTTCTCTGTAGGGTTCAATATTGAGTTGGTCCACCCTTTGCCACTATAACACCTTCAACTCTTCTGGGAAGGCTGTCCACAAAGTTTAGGAGTGTGTCTATGGGAATGTTTGACCAGAAGTGCATTTGTAAAGGTCAGGCACTGATGTTGGAGGAGATGGCCTGGCTCACAGTCTCTGCTCTAATTCATCCCAATCGGGTTGAGGTCAGGACTCTGTGCAGGCCAATCAAGTTCCTCCACCCCAAACTCACTCATCCATGTCTTTATGGACCTTGGTTTGTGCACTGGTCCAAATCATTTGGTGGAGGGGGGATTATGTGTTGGGGGTTGTTTTTCAGGGGTTGGGTTTGGCCCCTTAGTTCCAGTGAAGGGAACTCTTAAGACGTCAGCATACCAAGACATTTTGGACAATTTCATTCTCCCAACTTTGTGGGTACAGTTTGGGGATGGCCCCTTCCTGTTCCAACATGACGGCACACCAGTGCACAAAGCAAGGTCCATAAAGACATGGATGAGTGAGTTTGGGGTGGAGGAACTTGACTGGCCTGCACAGTGTCCTGCACTCAACCCCCTCAACCCAATAGAACACCTTTGGGATGAATTAGAGCAGAGACTGTGAGCCAGGCCTTCTCGTCCAACATCAGTGCCTGACCTCACAAATGCTCTTCTGGAAGAACGGTCAAACATTCCCATAGACACACTCCTAAACCTTGTGGACGGCCTTCCCAGAAGAGTTGAAGCTGTTATAGCTGCAAAGGGTGGACCAACCCAATATTGAACCCTACGGACTAAGGCCTGATTCACACCTATGCATTTTTTAGTGCGTTTTCAGTTTTGCAGAAAAGCACTACATTCCATTTAAGATGGTTTCCTATGGGTCACGTTGACATCTATGCATTTTATGGAAAGCACCAGGGACTTTTTTTCTGGTTTTTGGTTCCATAGACTTCAGTTGATTAAAAATGTGTATTGAAAAACACAGAATGCATCTGGAGTATGCAAACTTCAACCTGCACATGTGTGAACCAGGCCCAAGACTGGGAAGCCATTAAAGTTCATGTGCTTGTAAAGGCAGGCGTCCCAATACTTTTGGCAATACAGTGTGTGTGTGTGTGTGTGTGTGTGTGTGTGTGTGTGTGTGTGTGTGTGTGTGTGTGTGTGTGTGTGTGTGTGTGTGTGTGTGTGTGTGTGTGTGTGTGTGTGTGTGTGTGTGTGTGTGTGTGTGTGTGTGTGTGTGTGTGTAATTATTTTTATTTTTTTTACTGTGTGTGTGTATGTTTAAAAACAAAGTGCACATAGCACTAACCTGTTTATTTCACTTCATAATATTTACAAATGTATTGTTACTTATGTTATTATTAATATAGTAGAATAGCATTATATAAGAAAACACCTTAGTGTTATTACCCATAATGCACTTAGTATGTCATAGGTAGTCTCCTGTTGGCTCCTGCTTTGGTCTACAACAAAATGTCTGACATTAGTTTACACTGTGAATCCTTTGCACTACAAGAAAATGGCCACCACCCTCTACCTGCCACAGGTACACCTGAGAGCACTTATGGCAACAGGTAGATGGAGAGCACACAGGGACTGTATGGTGAAGGTGGGTGAAGGACACATGTCGGGTCAGTGAAATCCTGGCATATTATTCTTATGAATGGGGTGACCGGGTGAGGGGGGGGTACAGATCATAGGTGACATGTCTGATGATGGAAGAGGGGAACAGTGGAGGGAGCACCCCCTCCCCCCCACTACTGTATATCTTGTGGTGTAACACGCAGATAAATAAATGTACTATTGAACCTTCAAGCGTTTATTATTTCAAACACTGTATGTAATTGTTTTCCGTATGTACACACACAATTCAATGGAAATATGATTCACCTATAGTGACTACTTTGTAATCTCCACATACACACTTGGACTGCTCGCTCTGGGCTATAGGAAATAAAAGAATGTGTGGGAGCAGCATTTGGTGCTCCATAGTTGGGAAGTATATGATATTGTTGTTAATGGTGGATACAGCGGACTGATTTTAGGGAGACTGGGAAGGAAGGTGCTGGTAGTTATTGAGCAGTACAGTGGTCAAGCCTAGGGGTACACTGGGAAAATTGTGGAGTCACACTGAGATAAGGCAGGTTTATTGGGATGGCAGTCAGGGTGGGATAGAGGGTTGTACTGTGGGGTGAGTAGGGAAGAGATATTGGGGTAACAGGGGTGTGAAATCTGAGTATGTTCAAGATGTTGCCAGGGTACAGGTGTTTGGTGGGGAATAGTTAGGAGGAATTAGGAATATATGTAATTAAAAAAGGCAGGTGAGACAGGGGTATAGGTAGGGGTGTATAGAGAGGAGAGGGTACAGGTAGGACAAACTTGGGGTTCTATAGATGGGTGGGGGTACAGGTAGGGCAGGCTAGGGGTGTATAGATGGGTGGGAGTAAAGGTAGGGCAGGCTAGGGGTGTATAGATGGGTGGGAGTACAGGTAGGGCAGGCTAGGGGTGTATAGATAGGTGGGTACAACTGTAGGACAGACTGGGGGTGTATAGATAGGTAGGAGCACAGGTAGGACAGACTGGGGGTGTATAGATAGGTAGGAGCACAGGTAGGACAGACTGGGGGTGTATAGATAGGTGGGGGTATAGATAGGTAGGAGCACAGGTAGGACAGACTGGGGGTGTATAGATAGGTGGGGGTACAGGTAGGACAGGCTAGGGGTGTATAGATGGGTGGGGGTACAGGTAGGACAGGCTAGGTGTGTATAGATAGGTGGGGTTACAGGTAAGACAGACTGGGGGTGTATAGACAGGTGGGAGCAAAGGTAGGGCAGGCTAGGGGTGTATAGATAGGTGGGGTTACGGGGAGGACAGACTGGGGGTGTATAGATAGGTCGGGGTACAGTGGTGGGAGTACAGGAAGGATAGACTTGGGGTGTACGGGTAGGTGGGGGTACAGGTAGGACAGGCTAGGGGTGTATAGATAGGTGGGGTACAGGTAGGACAGACTGGGGGTGTATAGACAGGTGGGAGCAAAGGTAGGACAGGCTAGGGGTGTATAGATAGGTGGGGGTACAGGTAGGGCAGGTTAGGGGTGTATAGATAGGTGGGGATACAGGTAGGACAGGCTAGGGGTGTATAGATAAGTGGGGGTACAGGTAGGGCAGGCTAGGGGTGTATAGATAGGTCAGGGTACAGTGGTGGGAGTACAGGAAGAATAGACTTGGGGTGTATAGATGGGTGGGGGTGTATAGATGGGCGGGGGTGCAGGTAGGACAGGCTTGGTGTGTATAGATAGGTGGGGGTACAGGTAGGACAGGCTAGGGCTGTTTAGATAGGTGGGGGTACAGGTAGGACAGGCTAGGGGTGTATAGATAGGTGGGGGTACAGGTAGGACAGGCTAGGGGTGTATAGATAGGTGGGGGTACAGGTAGGACAGGCTAGGGGTGTATAGATAGGTGGGGGTACAGGTAGGACAGGCTAGGGGTGTATAGATAGGTGGGGGTACAGGTAGGACAGGCTAGGGGTGTATAGATAGGTGGGAGTACAGTAGTGGAAGTACAGGAAGGATAGACTTGGGGTGTACAGGTAGGTGGTGGTGGGAGTACAGATAGGTGTTGGTGTGTGGGATGAACAGACTAGGGGTATACAGATAGGTGGTGGTATAGGTAGGACAGGTAGGGGGTATACAGATAGGTGGTGGTATAGGTAGGACGGGTAGGGGGTATACAGATAGGTGGTGGTATAGGTAGGACAGGTAGGGGGTATACAGATAGGTGGTGGTATAGGTAGGACTAGTAGGGGTATACAGATAGGTGGTGGTATAGGTAGGACTAGTAGGGGGTATACAGATAGGTGGTGGTATAGGTAGGACGGGTAGGGGGTATACAGATAGGTGGTGGTATAGGTAGGACAGGTAGGGGGTATACAGATAGGTGGTGGTATAGGTAGGACGGGTAGGGGGTATACAGATAGGTGGTGGTATAGGTAGGACAGGTAGGGGGTAAACAGATAGGTGGTGGTTTAGGTAGGACGGGTAGGGGGTATACAGATAGGTGGTGGTATAGGTAGGACAGGTAGGGGGTATACAGATAGGTGGTGGTATAGGTAGGACAGGTAGGGGGTATACAGATAGGTGGTGGTATAGGTAGGAGGGGTAGGGGGTATACAGATAGGTGGTGGTATAGGTAGGACGGGTAGGGGGTATACAGATAGGTGGTGGTATAGGTAGGACGGGTAGGGGGTATACAGATAGGTGGTGGTATAGGTAGGACAGGTAGGGGGTATATAGGTAGGACAGGTAGGGGGTGTACAGATAGGTGGTGGTGGGAGGAAGGAGATCAGTGGTTTGAAGCTGGACAGATAGTGATTTAGGGATATGATGGATTTTACACAGAGGAGATAATTATAAAATACAGATCACCTTTTATACATACTAGTAACTTCATTTTATTGTGTCAGCAGCCAGCTGGCTGTTATTTCCTTAGAAGTGCAGGAAGAGACATAAGAAAGAAATGACAGTCCATTCCTCCTCTTGTGTGGTTATCAGGTGATCCTCTAGGGGGAGCTCTTTAACTCATTTTTTTTTTATTTGAACCAGTCACATTTGGGCTTATAAAGCAAACTGCACATTATTCTTCTTCTTTTTGTTTGTTTATACAATTTGGTTACCCTACTCCTCTGTTTCTTATTTCTCCTGATATTTTATCTTTATTCTTTCATTATTTTTATATTGGATGTTGGGCTGAAAACAGTGTCAAGAGGCTTTTACCTGGCAGTCCAGGAAGCATGACATGTTAACAGCACATGTGTGACAATTGTGTACATTAGGCACATTGCACTGACTATTCCATCTGTGAGTCCTAAATAACCTGCTAGATATCACCTGTGCCCAGAGGGGAGAAATGACCCATACAGATGTTACATTGTGCCAATCTTATGTCCACCATGTGCCCATAGAAGCCAGGCCAGGTGGAGTATATAGAGGTAAACGGCACAGAACAAACGATCGCCTTTTTATTTCTAGCATGACATATTCCATTCACCATTACTCTCCCGTATCCAGTGCTGTGGTATTCAGGCCAATGACAAGAACTACAATTAAATACAGTATATTCACAATCGATTACCAAACCGGTAGTGCAAATTGTTTCCTATTCCCCAGTCAGTCGCTGACAACTGGCACATTGACCAGTCATAGAAAAGTGATTCTGGTAGTAATTATTGAATACTTAGTGATTAATTGCTATCAAATTTAGAGGTGCATTTGAGCTGCTAACAACCTCCAATGTTAGTTAGTATTGAAGACTTGAGTGTTAATGAGCAACCAGATATCACTGGGCAGATGCCAAAAGTGCCGTTGCTATCATCAGGATGTAGGATGGCACCTCCTGCTTCATGTATGGCTGCTCTGTTGTGCAACTTCTGTAACATCATTATAAAGAGTGGTGGGCTTAATAATAGGGTGCAGGGCTGGGCTGTGCCATGGGGGTGGGCAGAAGGGTCGGCCGCCTTGGGCGCTTAGGCAGAAATGGGTGCAAAAAGGACAGAAACTGCAATGTGTGCTGCTGAAGTTGTTCACGGGGAGGGAAGATTTCTCGCCTTGGGTGCTTTAGGACCCTGTCCCAGCAGCACTGGTAGGGGGGACAATTTGGGCCACTTGACATCTAAAATATACAGTAGCCTCTGGTGCCAGCTGTGCAACCCTTCTGAAAATGAATCAGAACATTTGTGTTCTCAGATATTTTTTTTTATTTATGTTTTTTTTTTTCAGACATGTCCCGCTGCTCAGTCAGAGTGAGAAGAAGATTTTCTTTCCGCGGAGATGTGCGGACAACATCGTTAAACCTTCAAGGCCAACGCAAGGTAAACCAGGACCTTCTTTTCTTCTTCTACTGTGCTGGATTTACAAAAACAAGGAAAGCATCAGTGCCACTCATGGCAATCTGATGGGCGCTTAGCGTTCATTAACCTGAAGAAGTGATTAGTAGAATCTTACTGGTTCCTTCATAAGAAAGACTCTTTTCTTCTAACACCTCAGCTCCGGAAATGTTTACCCCCTTCATGACCAGGCCATTTTTTGCTATTCAGCACTGCGCTACTTTAACTGGTAATTGCGCAGTTATGCAACACTGTACACAAACAAAATTTATATCATTTTTTTTTTACACAAATAGAGCTTTATTTTGGCGGTATTTGATTGTCACTGGGCTTTTTTATTCTTTGGTGATATAAATTAAAAAAAAAAAAAAATTTGGAAAAAAATATTTTTTTTACTTTCGGTTGTCAAACATATCCAATAAAAAAAAATTTAAAAAATCTAATTTCTTCATAAATTTGGTCCAAAATGTATTCTGCTACATATTTTTGCTAAAAAAATAAATAATAGGTGTATATTGATTGGTTTGCGTGAAAGTTATAGCGTCTACAAACTATAGTTTATATATTGGAATTTTTATTTATCTATTTATTTAATTTTTATACTGATAATGACGGTGATCAGCGACTTATAATGGGACAGGAATAGTGCGGTGGGCAATCTGACACTAACTGATGCTGGGGGGGGGGGGAGGGGGATTGACTAGCTGCCACTGACATCACCAATGACACTAATACAGTGATCAGTGAGGGAAAAAAAAGGTCACATCACTGCTGTCATTAGAGAGCCCTGTGTTGTTTACCTACACAAGGCCCTCTTCTGTCACTTGCTCAGCTGATTGGCGAGTTCTGACCATAAATTATTGTCCGGGACCCACTGATCAGCCTGTGCTGCATCGAATGACAGCACAGCCGTGGCGGCGGGCGCAGGAGTGCGCGCCCCCTACCCGGAAGTGCTGGATCACGTACATGATCCAGCGCAGCAGGGCCGCTCTGCCGCAGTAAATCTGCGTTAGGCGGTCAGCAAGTGGTTAGGCCCTTTCACACCTATGAACTTTTTTTTTTTTTTTTGTGGCAACAAGTGGCAGATTAGGGTAACCTATACATTTTCAATTTACCCTTAAGATGGTTGTAAACTCTGTTACACCACTTTTCACTACAGGTAAGCCTATAATAAGGCTTACCTGTAGGTACAGTGAATATCTCCTAAACTTGCACTGTTTAGGAGATATTCACTGTGACGTCATCGGCACATGCGCACTGAAGAAATGGCCTGCTCCTCCCATCCCCTCAGTAGCCATGTCGTGACCGGCAGGTCCCGCGTGCATGCGTGGGAGTGACTTCATCGCTGCTCCAGCCAATCACAGCGCCGGAGCCCGCGAACCCGGATATAGCTCCGGGAGACATGTTGCTGGTCACAGCGGTGTGCGGGGACCGCTGCAACAGCTGCGATCTAAGGTAAGTATTTCATAATGAGCTAGTATGTGATGCAGAGGGAATAGTGGGATTGGTTAGCGTTAAAAGTGCATCATCAGCAAAAAAAGGCTTAACTTATATTCGTGGGACTCCAGGTATGTTCTGGTCCTGACGAAGTGCGAGGACTTTTCCTTTTTTAATCTACAGCTTTGTAATTTTCTGTAAAATGCAATATGGCAGCCTGGAGGTGTTGAGTACACAGATGATATAGAGAATGCTCCCAGAAATGTAATTTCCTGCTTGTGTGATTGGCTCGCTGATTTTTGGTGAGACACTCCCAAAGGGAAATCGTGTCTAAAGGGATGCCGACCCTGTCACTTTCCTTATTAGAACCCTGCAAGTGCAGCAGCTAAAAGATAATTTTAAATTCACATTCACTCTGCACATGGACACAGAGGAACAAACAGTTATTACTTCTGAATAACAAAAGGTATGGATCTGCAACAATTATCCTATAATCCCTGCAATGTTCATCACCCAGAGGAGAATGTTTTTTTCTCCAAAAAAGTGCAAAGGGCCATTAGATGCACATGTGTTTCTTGTATGTGTGTGCTGGTAGTCCCATTTATGTCTTTTAGGACACACACGGTTGTTAACATCAGCACCAGTTTGCGTGGCTGTGTGTCCCCAGGGTCACCGATAGAGGGGTACCACCTGGCCTCCTGTGTGGGGTCCGGGCACACAGGGGGGCCTGGACAGCAGGGAGATCGGTGTGGTGGGACGGAAGAACAATTACAGAACAATGCACTATGCCTGTGTCTCTCCCTCCAGCAGCTGAAATCCGGTTTCTCCCTCTCTCCCTCCGGCCGGCTTTCAGTTGCTGGAAGGGAGAGACACAGGCACAGTGCATTGTTCTGTAATTGTCTTCCCACCGCACTGATCCCCCTTCCTGGGCTGCCCACATCTGATGCCCCCCCTTATCCCCCAGCAACGCCACCTGCTTCCCTCTCCCGCTGGCTGCTGTGTTTGCACAGGTGGATGTAGAGTGGTGGAAGGGGCTGGTAAATATGTCATTAACTAGCCCCTTCTTTTTCTGAATTGAACACAGTGAATGATCGGCACCGATCGCTCATGTGTCCATTCATAACTGAGCATAGTAAACTGTGTTGACTATGCCTTAGTTTATGAATGAAGAGGAACCTCTTTCTTCTGTCAATTCATCTTCAGTGCACCTGAGGCTACAGAGAAAGGAATTTGAAAATCTGAAAAAAGGAAGACATATAAGGAAGAGATAAGAAAGGCTGCACACCCCGAAATTATCATATCAATATCATGGTTTATTGAGGTACAGTATATAGAAAATCATCTAGTACAGTAACACAAATCATATTCCCCAGTGCAGTAACAAACATATATTAATACACATTGTTAAATTACATAATGTTACATAGATAGCAAGCCCCGACGCGTTTCGACCTGTATGCGGTCTTTTCAGGGGGACAATTGGATCTAAAGAATAATTACATAAATAGAATTAAAATACATAAATATATATATTATTGTGCATCACTTGGATTGAACCAAGATAATATGTTTTTACTGCTCAACGGTGGAATGGGAGTTCTATAATTCAGGATAGGTACTGAGGGCCAATAAGGACACCGGAGGGCTCAGGGGGCCACCCTCAATTTCCCAGGAGAGCCAGCCCCAAGGGTATTACAAGGAGCCACACTTTGCACGCCCCCGGTGGGGGGGGGGGGAGGGGGAAAAAGGGGAGGAGCCCACACCTGCAACAGAAACTCAAGAATAGCCGTGTATTAGTTAGAGGAAGTTTAAAAGTTAGCTTAGTAATGTACTGAATATTTCTATTTATCCATGTAGAGACTGACGTTGGATTGGATTTGTTACTGTGTAAATATATTAAGATATTATTAACGTATGATCCAACAATGCAGTAGTGTAGTATGTCTTTGTAATTCATAATGAATGGGTAAATTAAATAGGTGAAATGGGTAAGGAGGGGGAAGAGATGTATGTGTAAAAAACGATTGCCTTAGTCAAGAAAAGTGCATTGTGTGCAAGAGGATGATGTGATTGGGATGGTGCATGAAGTGATGACATGACCTAGTGCCTGCTTGGTGCCGGCTGTGTGAAAAACAAAAACAAAAAACAAGTGTGAACTAAGAGGTGATAAAATCTAAAAATGGGTACAAGCCTGTGAAAGTGTGTGTGTAGGATGATGTGAAGTGCTGTGTGAAGTGATGTGAACTAACAAGTAGTTTACCTTATCAATGTTGTAGATCCTGTAGGCTGGAGGTTGTATTAGACTTGTAAGATAGGTTCGATATAATCGACTTGATAGCGATCGTGCAGAAGTGGGGACTCTAATAGTAAAAAAACGTGGCTGCAGTGGCATCCATCCTGGCCTGTATGAGATCATGATCTGATTCTCAGGCCTCCAGTCTCCCAATATATCCAAATTTGGGCAAATGGGATGATCATATGCAGGTGCAAACCCCCCCCCAACCCCCCCCCCCCGCACCACCCCACCCCCGGAAGGCATGGCGCGGGGACCGCTAGTAGAGCGGCCCACGTGTGGCTCCCTCGGCGTCCCGGAAGGCCGTTAGGCCCCGACCGATTGAAAATCTGTCTCCTCCATTCCTTTCTCTGTCTCAAAGGTGAGATGTCTGCCCTGATATTTCATCCAACCCTCCATCCCCCCAACAGCGTTGTAAAAAAAAAAAAATGTAAAATAAATAATAAATACAAATCATTTTTAAAATTGTAAAAAAAAAAAAAAAAAAAAAAAAAATTTTTAAAAAGTGAAAAAAAAAAAATTGTAACTTTTGTAATTCGTGGGAAGGGGTTGTGCTGTCAGGTAGACATGTGCAGAATGTAAAAATTAATTTTGTTTAGTTTTGGATAGATTCGTTATGTTACTAATCGTTTTGTTATGGAATTTGTTTAGTTTGGTTTCAGAATTTTAGTTTAGTTTTCGGTAAATTTTGTTTAGTTTTCTGTAAAATTTGTTTAATTCATTAATTTTCTAATGAATTCCAACTAATCAGAAAGATTAAAATTCGGATTGGTCGAAAAACGATCGACTGATCCGAATTCTGTGTGAAGAAATAACTGGTTGTTAAGCAGCAGGCCAGGAAGCCGGCCGCCCGCGTCCTTAACAACCAGTCATCATCTGTCAGCATGGTGCTTCCCCACTGACAGATGAATGTAAAAAAAAGAACGTGGGCAATGCCCGGCAATAGAAAAAAAAAAAACGGCGTGGCCTCCCCCCCCCCAAGTCCACATCAGGCCGTTCAGGCCTGGTCTGGATTTTAAGGGAAACCTAACGCCAAAATTAAAAAAAAAACAGTGTAGGGTCCCCCCCCCAAAATTCATACCAGACCCTTATCTGAGCATGTATTTTTTCCTTATCTGAGCATGCAGCCCTGCAGGTCAGGAAAGGGGAGGGGACAAGTGAATCATACCAGGCCATATGCCCTGGGCTGTGGTTGTCGGGGTGTGCGGGTGGGGGGCTTATCGGAATCTGGAAGCCCCCTTTAACAAGGTGGCCCCTAGATTCCCCCCCCCCCATGTGAATGGGTATCGGGTACATCGTACCCCTACCCATTCACCAGAAAAGTGTCAAAAAATAATAAAAACACAGAAACAGTTTTTAACAAATCTTTTTATTAAAAAAAAAAAGTGTCCCCCCCCATGTAGTTTTGTCATCAATCACGCCGCCCGCCGACCCGAAAAATTTAAAAAAGGGGGGGAAAAAATTGTTCTCGTCGGCACGGAGGCGCTATGCCTGCTGCCGGCCTCCTCCAATTGACAGTTCTTTTATAGGGAATGGGCGGGACCACTTGCCTACATCACCTGGTGGTACCGCCACCTTCTGATGTCACGGACCAGTGCATGCAGGGTCCGTGACGTCAGAAGGGATGGTACCACCAGATGAGCCCGCTGACAGATGATGCGTTATGGTTGTTCAGGACGCGGGCGGCCGGCTTCCCTGGTCTTTCTCTGTAGCCTCAGCTGCACTAGCCAGTGACCTAACGGGAAGTGCTCTGTGCTGAGAGGCCTTCTGTTCATTCACAAACTGAAGCACAGTAAACAAAGTTTACTATGCTTCAGTTAAAGAGGAAGTAAACTCTCCCACTCTGATGCTTCTTTTAATTTAGTCCATTATAATAAGTAATTATCAAACTATAGCCAATGTAATCCAACCCAAATCGCATATTACTTACTGTTTAAAGAAACTTTTAAAAACTTGTTTCCAGGTGTAAGGCAGCACCATCTTAAGTATTGTTTTCTGAGTCCACAGTAGAGTGTATTTCTGCCCTTACATTGAGCACTTCCGGTACTGTTAACCAAGCCTCCTTCTCAATTCAACGTTTCTATGGCAACCCTGCTTCCCTGCTCATAGCTGACTTGTTTTATTTCATAGTATTTACTTGTGCCGATTATCTAGTATTTGCCTATGTCAATCTTATCAGCTTCAGCTGATAAGATTGCAGTAATGCTGTCCTGTGCCCAGGTTTACACTCCATGTGATGTCACATGGTCACATGGGGTGTAGTAGGAAGCTCTGAGTGATTATGCAGTCTCATGGGATTTCAGTGTTGTGCCATAGGAAATCCTGATAATAGACAGACAAGCACACAGAGTGTGCCGTAAATCAGGGGAGATATGGGCATGCTCCAGTGACGTCATTCTAAAGAACAAAAAGGATTATAACAATACTAAGCAAGTAAGAACATATCTACAAGCAGTGTTCATTAGGGTTTTTCCCATTTCCGTCTTTCAGGACAGCACCATAGAGAGACCTTGGCTCCTCCCCTTCTGAGGAAACACCGCCTTCAACTTTAAGATTTAAATCTCACCGCTCTCCCCCAGCCCCTCAGTTCTGGTGTTTCCTCCGGTGGGGAGACATCGCAAGGAACCAGGGCCGCACAGCTAGGGAGACTGAGGCTAAAATTTAGGCTGAGCAGAGGGGGGCGCGCGCTCTCTTACTCTCTCCTGCTCATCTTTTCTAAAGAAAGTGCAGTCTAAGAGGCTAGTGTGGCTGAGTACCTTATTAAAACTGCACATCACGCTCCCCCATCTTCCCTTAGCGAAGTTGCAAGCTGGGGGGGTCCGTTTTCCCTTGTGCCTAGGGTGGCATAGGCGGAGGCACAGGAGACCGCCCTGCTTGTGCAGCCAGCGTGGGAGCTCTGAGCGCTGGGTCGGAAGACGGGCGACGTCATTTCCGGCGGAGGTCAGTGTTTTCGTCTGACCCGTGACTTCCGGTTCCGGTCGCGGTATCGAAAACGGACCGCGCGTTCGGCTGGTGCTGCCTCTGACCTGCTGTGGTGACAGCGCACAGGGGCTTGGATCACCACTATACTCGAAGGAGATGTCGGAAGCAGAGGCTTCAAGAACCGCTCCAGGAGAATCCTGCACCAGCCACTCTAAGGTAAGAGGAACCCTGGGGTGGTGTTCCCTTACTGTTTCCTGTAAGCTCCACAGGTGTAGAACTCCCCCTAGTGGTGAAGGGGGGGAAAGGGTTGTGACTCCTTGGTGGTGGTCGGTCCCGGGAAGTGCACCCCTGGTGGCCCTCCGTGGTAGTGCTGGTGGAAATTTGCTGATTGCTCCCTACTTTTAAATTGTTTTTCAGGGCAAAGCTACAGAGAAAAGCAAGTCGCCCCACAGTACCAAGAAGAAATGCCCCTCATGTAGAATCACAATGGGGGAATCTTGGTCTAAACCCCTCTGCAGGGATTGTATAGAAGGGCTAGTAAGGGAGCAGTCTGGAGAACAGTCTTCGGATTTAGCAGCTTCCGTTAAGGAACTTTCCAATACGGTGCAGACCTTTAAATCACTGTTTGCCAGTCTTCAGTTGCCACAGCCGCAGGTCGTTTCTCCACCAGCACAGCAGAGTGTTCCCCAATCCTTAATGGATGCTCCCTCGGGAAGTGGAGAGAATCCAGGAGGTGCCAGATTCGAGGTTGAGGAAGAGCCTGATAGCGGGTCCTCAGATCCCCAAGGGGAGTCAGAGGGAGAGGAGATGGAAGGGGAATCCACAAGATCCTCCCGCTATAAGCTTTCCCTGGAGGAGGTGGAAGAGCTCCTAGGAGCCATTCACACCACCCTAGGAATCCAGGAGGAAAGAAAGAAACTTTCACTCCATGACCAGATGTACAAAGGACTAGGGGAACATAAGAGGAAAGTGTTCCCGGTCCATGAGGTCTTAGTCGACGCCATAAAAAAGGAGTGGCAGGACCCTGAAAGGAAGCCCTTCCTTTCAAAGGCACTTAAACGTAGGTTCCCCTTTGCTGAAGAGGAGGCGCTGGTATGGAACAAATCGCCCAAGCTAGACGCAGCCTTTTCGCAGGTCTCCAGGCACACTGACTTGGCCTTTGAGGACATGGGGGCACTCCCAGATCCCATGGATAAAAGGATAGATTCCCTCCTGAAAAAATCCTGGGACTCTTCCTTGGGGAACCTTAAACCCGCCATGGCGTCCACGGTGGTGGCACGAAACATGGAGTATTGGTTAACGCAAATTAAGGCACACATAGAGGCGGGTACGCCTAAGGAAACAATCCTATCGTCTTTTCCCATGCTCCTTAAAGGAATAGCTTACCTGGCAGATGCCTCAGCTGAATCGGTGCGTATGTCTGCAAGATCAGCCGCATTGTCCAATTCGGCAAGAAGAGCCTTATGGCTTAAAACATGGCAGGGAGATACCGCATCCAAGGTGAAACTTTGCGGCATTCCTCTCACGGGAGACTTGCTCTTCGGGCCAGGTCTGGAAGCTGTATTGGATAGAACGGCTGACAGAAAAAAGGCATTTCCTTTTAAGAGAAAACAGGCAGAGACTAAAAGAAAGTCTCGGCCGTGGAAGAAATTGGACCCCCCAAAATCTGGTCAACAGAAAAAGGGGTGGGGACAAAAAGGGAAGGGGCGTGGGGGGGCTATTTTTCGCCCTCCTGAACAGCCCAAAAAGACAAAGTGACAGAATAACGGTGGGAGGAAGACTGGGGGCCTTCCTTCCACAGTGGGAGATGATCACCTCCAACAATTTTATTTTGGAAGTCATAAGAAGAGGCTACAGGTTGGAGTTTGCAGAACCTCCACCATGCAGACTCTTGGTAACCACGCTACCGAAATGTGCAGAGAAGTCAGCGGCTCTCCTTTCCTCCCTCCAGGAGTTGGAGGAACAGGGGGTGGTAGTTCGAGTGCCAGAAGGAGAGACGGGCAGAGGCTTCTATTCCCACACTTTCGTGGTGCGCAAACCCTCGGGGAAGTTCAGGCTCATCCTGAACCTGAAGCCTCTGAACGTCTCTCTCACCTACAGGAGGTTCAGAATGGACTCAATCTATTCGGTAAAGACGCTCCTTCCTCCAAACTGCTTCATGGCATCGATAGACTTGAGGGATGCCTACCTGCACATTCCCATTGCAGATCAGTATCAAAGGTTCCTCAGGCTGGCAATAAATGCCAGAGAAGGGACCTTTCACTGGCAGTTCAGGGCCCTTCCCTTCGGGCTATCCTCTTCCCCCCGCATCTTCACCAAAGTCATGGTAGAAGTCTTGGCTTTCCTACGGATCAGGGGCATTTCAGTGATCGCTTATTTAGACGATCTACTACTTTTCGCCCCTTCCGCGGAACAACTGTCGCAGGACCTGCAGTTGACAAGGAACATCCTAGAGGGTCTAGGTTGGCTCCTAAATCTGGAGAAGTCCAATTTGATTCCTTCACAAAGGATAATCTTTTTAGGTTTCCTGTTGGACTCAACAAAACAGAAGGTCTTCCTACCTATGGAAAAAATCCAGAAGGTAGACAGGGCTATGTTGTTACTCCAGGGCAGCCAACAAATATCAGTAAGAAAGGCTATGTCAGCCTTGGGGTTACTGACGGCAGCACTTCCAGCAGTCCAGTGGGCAGGTTTACACTTTCGCCCGTTACAACTATTTATCCTGAGCAGTTGGGACCACAGTCAGGAATCTTTGGATTCCCTGATAACTGTACCGGACCAGGTCAAGAGATCCCTATGGTGGTGGCGGAAAGAAGCCAATCTCTCACAGGGTCTGGATTGGGTTTTGCCGGTGTCCAGATGCGTCACGACCGACGCAAGTGGCATGGGTTGGGGGGCGCATATGGAGGACCGGGTGGCTCAGGGAGACTGGCGGAAGGAGGACGCAGGAAGATCCTCCAACTGGAGGGAGCTGAAGGCAGTAGCCTTGGCACTCAGAACCTTTCAAAAGGAACTTCAGGGACAGCATGTGAGAGTCCGGTCGGACAACTCCTCAGCTGTAGCCTACATAAACCGGCAGGGGGGTACCAGGAGCAGACCCTTGTGGACCCTGGTAGAAAGCATTCTCAGATGGGCCGAAGTAAATGTCCTATCCCTCTCGGCAGTACATCTGAAGGGAGAACAAAATCTGGTGGCGGATTACCTCAGCAGGAAACGGCTGAGGGAAGGCGACTGGGTTCTGAATCAGGGGGTTTTCGAGGCAATATCCCAGAAATGGGGAAGGCCATGCATAGACCTCTTTGCCTCGAGAGAGAACAGGAAGGTGCATCTCTTCTTCTCCCTAAACAGGTGGGATGGAGCTCTAGGGATAGACGCCCTGGCTCAGAGTTGGGCTTTCGACAGGTGTTATGCCTTTCCCCCACCTGTACTAATCCCAGCCGTCCTAAGAAAATTCCAATTGGAAAATACAACCCTCATTCTTATTGCGCCACATTGGCCCAGGAGGCCGTGGTTCTCCATCCTGAGAAGTCTGGCAGCGGAACCCCCCTGGCTCTTGCCAGTTCAGGAGAATCTCCTTTCCCAGGGACCAATTTGTTGTCCCCAGGTGGGGAGATGGAGCCTTGCGGCTTGGCTACTGAGGAAGAATTGTTGAAGAACAGAGGTTTCTCAGATAGCTTAGTAAAGACCCTCCTTAACTGCAGGAAAAAAAAAGAAACCCAGGTCATCTACCAAAAAACGTGGAGGCGTTTTAATAGCTGGTGCACAGAGACTTCTTTTGATATTCACAGCTATATAGCGGTCTTAGAGTTCCTGCAGGCAGGGGCGGACAAGGGATTAGCCCTTGGCACCCTGAAAGGGCAGGTTTCTGCCTTGAGTGTGTTTCTGGAGAAACAACTAGCCGCTGATCCCTGGATCATTAGATTTTTTAAAGCATTGAGTAGGCAGAGACCTCTGAGAGTCCCCCCCTTCCCAATGTGGGATCTTTCCTTGGTCCTTCAAGCACTAACAGGGGAACCTTTTGAGCCATTGGAGACATGTACACTAAAATGGATTAGCCTCAAAACGGTGTTTTTGGTGGCAATCACTACGGCAAGAAGAGTAAGTGAACTCGAGGCCCTCTCCATTAGGGCCCCCTTTTTTCAGGTTTTCCCGGACAGGGTAATTTTTAAGGCCGATCCGGCTTTCTTACCGAAGGTAGCCTCGGTGTTTCATAGAGGCCAGGAAATTGTTTTGCCCACCTTTTGTTTGAATCCTGTGAGGGAACAGGAACATAGGTTTCATAAACTAGATGTAAGAAGGTGTGTCCTGCAATATTTGGAGGATACAAAACCATTTAGAAAATCTGATTCCTTTTTTGTGTTATTTTCAGGAACCAGAAAGGGAGGCAAAGCCTCGAGGCGCACTTTAGCTAGGTGGCTAAGGTTAGCTATCAGTCAGGCATATATAATTAGCGGGTTAGAAGCCCCTAAGGGTATCAGGGCACACTCCACAAGGGCAGTGGCGACCTCTCAGGCCGAGTGGGCTGGTGCGTCTCCGGAGCAGATCTGTAGAGCGGCAACGTGGTCTAGATTCGACACGTTCGTGAAACACTACAGGTTGGACCTTCTGTCAGCAAAAGACCAGGCTTTTGGGCGTAAGGTTCTGCAGGCAGTAGTCCCACCCTAAGGTAAGGTGCTCGCTTATCCTCTCTATGGTGCTGTCCTGAAAGACGGAAATGGGAAAATCGGAGTTACTTACCGGTAACGTCCTTTTCCAGGAGTCTTTCAGGACAGCACAGTTACCCACCCTACTGTAGGGATATTCGTGAAGGAGTTCATCGCAGAAGAACGTCAGGTAAGATCAAAGTTATTATGACGTGTTCTTGTGTCTCCCCAGTTAACCGGAGGTCCTCTTGAAGAACTGAGGGGCTGGGGGAGAGCGGTGAGATTTAAATCTTAAAGTTGAAGGCGGTGTTTCCTCAGAAGGGGAGGAGCCAAGGTCTCTCTATGGTGCTGTCCTGAAAGACTCCTGGAAAAGGACGTTACCGGTAAGTAACTCCGATTTTTATGCTGATTTACATGGGACAAAGTTGTGGGGGAGAGTTTACAACCACTTTAAGAATGAACACAGGAGCAACTGGTACAGATCACTCACTGTGTTCATTCAGAAAAGGAAGAGGCCGGTAAATGAAATATTTATCGGCCCCTTCCCCCACTCTCCATCCTGAAACAATCTCCGCAGCATCCGGCAAGAGAGGAGGGAAGCTGGCGGCACTGCAGGGGGGGGGGCTAATGGGGTGTGCCAGGAAGCGGCGGAAGTCGGCACTGCACAGAATGATTAGGGTGTGCCCAGGCACATCCGGCACACCCTGTGTGCACGCCTATGCGTGTGCTACTGACAATGCTTCATGCACAATTTTTGGCACATCGTGGTGCATTGGGCAGCTTATTCAAATGAATAGGCTGTCCTAACCCAACGCACATTACCGCGCTACACAGCGCGCATGTGTTTAACGCACCTCAGCAGAACAGGCTTATGTGAATCGTCTTATATGATTTATGCTCATTTTTTTTTTATAGCAAGAAAGATAATTCTGTGATGATAGAGTACTTAATATTCAGGACACATCTCTGCTCGCTGCTTATAAATAACATTTAATTGTTTATGAAATCAGAAATTTATTCTTATTATCTTACATTTTTGTGTGAAAGATTTGTCAATTTTAATCCGTTTTTTTTTTTTTTTTTTTTCCGAGTTGAATGAAGATGGGAATCCCCCCACCCCCACTCCCCTCTCCTCCTCCTGCCAGGGAAGCCCCTAATATAATTGTCCACCATCCCCTAACAAAGAGCATTTCCCACTGATTGACAAAGGCAGGCGTGTGCGTCCGGCCTTCCCACGTCGTGTCGGCACCGACATTAAACTTGGAAGTGGCAGCCTCCCTGATCCTTGTCCTTTGTCCCCTGGCAAGTAATTGGCCTTGTGTCACCAGCCCCCCCATAGCCAAGAATGGGTTTACCAGCGCAGAATGAATTCCTTTAAGGGGATTGGGGGGGGAGGTGTTTATTCTCCCCGAGAAATCTGTTTGTGATTAACATGGACAAAGCATTGTGCAAAATCCTAGTAAACAGGCAAAAGAAATAAAAAATAAACCCCTCCATCTAGACCCCCTTTTTTTTTTTTTTTGTCCTTGCAACAGCACCATTGATGAAGCAAAGGCAGGATCAGATAGTTCCTGATTAATAGCAGAGGCTTTCTGACACAACCACAAGTTCTGCATGTCCTTTTAATTAGCAGTTCTTTCCCATTCCCTATGCCAGATCCAGGGGGGGTAGTAGAGGGTTGGGACTGCCGAGCAGAAAGGGTAAGGAAAGGAAAGGAGGAGGGGGGGGGGGAGGAAGGTACCCTGGGCTGGAGTGACAGAGGTGCTCCACACTTTGGAAAGTTTTCGTAGTGGATCCCACCCCTCCTTCCCCTCTCTCTTCCCCTCGCTGTACAATTCATAGAAAGGAGCTGCTGCTGAGCTGGCTTTCCCGATAAGCCTGTTATCTGCACCCTGCATGTATGACAGCTGCAAACAAACGCCAGTTGCAGCCCAAGCTGGACGCACATACGGTCTGAGCCTGCCAGCGGGGAGACTTCACGGTAAGACTCGCGTCTGAAACCTATTAATGTTTACCTTCGTCGTGCTTCTCTGTAGCATCCTTATTAGATTGTAAACTCCTTTGAGCAGAGCCCTCTTAACCCTCTTGTGTTTTATTGTATAGTAACTGTACTGTCTCCCTTTTTTATTGTAAAGCGCTGCGTAACCTGTTGGCGCTATATAAATCCTGTATAATAATAATTTAGCACTGGCTATCTGGCCAAATGAACTACAAGTCCCAGAGTGCCCTTAAAGGGGCATGCTGAGACTTGTAGTTGCTGCTTGTCTTTGGTATATCAGTAGTCGGGGGTGTCATCTGTAACACACAATGGCAGCTCATAAAGTAGACCTATTTTTAACTCTAGTTGGAAAAGTCCCGGAAAATTTCTTGAACTTTACTTGGGACTGAGCTGTTCAATGTTTTTCGACGCCAAACTTTAAAACAATCAAAGTAAAAGCTTAATTTATTCTGGCAAGGAAACGTTCTCGGAAATGACAGGAATCCCTCCACCCCAATTCTTGACAGTCATAGATATTCTGGATATTTTCCTGCCTAGGTCACATTGTGTGCTTGTTTGGTGGCTTTTCCTTTACAAGAGGTGAAATGGACGAGAATCCTCCGGTGAGTTCATGGATACCTCCAATTATTTTTGAATGGCGGGTTTTGGATTGGGCAGTTGATATGTTGTGATAAATGTAATGCTGAGTGCTTATTGGTGGGGGGTGGATGATTAAATGGTATAGGTGGAATTTAGTGATGGAGAATCTCTATAGGTGCAGGATAGCAGGTTCACAACTGGTTATAACAGAAATACCCCTCTGGTATAAACAGTATGATATTTAGAAAGGGGGCAAAGATAGATTTGCCCGAGTCTGCATTTATTTATCTACTTTTTACAATTTGGGATATATATATATATATATATGTTTTTGTAATAGTTTCGTCTTAATACAGACCTTTGTTTATCCCAAGCGAGTTCAACACAGACCTTCAATAACATCCTCTCAGCTGCCGCCTTCCTCTCTCGCCCTCTTACACAATTGCAGTCAACATTTTTTTTTTTAACTTAAATACTTTCTTTTCATGTTCACTTCCGCAATCCTAGCTTAGGTAAAAATGAAAATTCCAGCCACCACTGCATCCTGGGATGACTACACCACACATCCCAGTGGGCAGGGTGTGGGATTTTGCACATGCACAGAGATGCTGCGGGTCTATGCCAGCTGTCCGGCAGGTCCCCATGACGTGCCTTCATGTGCGCAGACATGGTGTGGGTCTCAATGCCAGCTCTCTGGCAGGTCCCCACAACGTGCCTTCATGTGCGCAGACATGCTGTGGGTCTCAATGCCAGCTCTCTGGCAGGTCCCCACAACATGCCTTCATGTGCGCAGACATGCTGTGGGTTTATGCCAGGTCCCCATGACGTGCCATCATGTGCGTAGACATGCTGTGGGTCTAGGCGAGGTCCCCACGACGTGCCTTCATCTGCACAGACATGCTTTGGGTCTATGCCAGGTCCCCATGACGTGCCATCATGTGCGCAGACATGCTGTGGGTTTATGCCAGGTCTCCACAATGTGACTTCATGTGCGCAGACATGCTGTGGGTTTATGCCAGGTCCCCATGACGTGCCATCATGTGCGTAGACATGCTGTGGGTCTAGGCGAGGTCCCCACGACGTGCCTTCATCTGCACAGACATGCTTTGGGTCTATGCCAGGTCCCCATGACGTGCCATCATGTGCGTAGACATGCTGTGGGTCTAGGCGAGGTCCCCACGACGTGCCTTCATGTGCGCAGACATGCTGTGGGTTTATGCCAGGTCCCCACGACGTGCCTTCATGTGCGCAGACATGCTGTGGGTTTATGCCAGGTCTCCACAATGTGACTTCACGTGCGCAAACATGCTGTGGGTCTCTGCTAATCTATTGAACCTGCTGGAGACCAGTGGTGTGTCTGTGCATGCGTTTGATGCTGTTTGAAGATGGTGGCACGGGGAGCAGAGCAGAGCAAGGGAAACTTGTCCTAGCAAAAGTAGACAACACTGGACTCCATTAACCAGCATGTGTGTTTTTTTTATTTTTTTATTTCCATACGGGATTTAAATTCTTGTTTGGGAATACATAAGATGAAGTTCCCCCAAAAATTCACTTGCAGTTGAACAACTCCTGACAAGTGCTGGAATTCTGTTCCAAGCATCCACTACCCTCTCTGAGACATTGTATTCTGACAGTGGCACTTCTTCGCACTGATAAGTGGCTCTTAATGATCAAATGGGTATGGCCATACATGGATCGAAATTTATCCAGTCCATTGCTAAACCGAACGGCTTTCGGTCCATCTATAACCAGCTTAAAGTGGAACTAAACTCTCGTATCCCTTTCAGCCAAGGAAGCTGCCATCTTAGGCTCTCTTTGATCTGCAACTGTCATGGAGCTGCACATGTGATCAGTTATGACTCGAACCATTTGATGGTTTGACAGTTTGGTTGAAAGCATGCCAGGCATGTAACTGTTTTTAATAAAAATAATAATAAGGAGACTGAGACCATCTGTCCAGCTGCTATCCATGAAAAAGAACCTAAGCTGAACTTCATGGGTGGGAGGAAGGAAGGTACCCCAGAAAATGATCAACCCACATAGTTTACAAATTATAGTACAATGCGTCAATGGGACATTATAGTGTTAGCTCCTCTGGTTTACAGTCTGATGTGACAAACTCAAACTATTCCCAAAAACTGATCCAGTGACTCTGGACGCAAAAAATAACAAATTATTTTCATGGGAACCAGCTGGATTGATAAGAGCATAAATATCCTCCGCCTTAAAACCCATGGCTAGGATCTTATCCACAACCACCCTCCTGATAGGTGGAATATCTCCTCTTTTCCACCTGAGCTGTACCACATTCCTGCGTTTAATGGAGGAAGGTGTGTTAGTCTTACAACTGGCTCCCTTCTACCAGCAGCAGCATGACTTTGTCCCGACACAGCCTTAGCATAACTCTTAACTGGGACAGATGACACATTAACTGGCTGCATAGGAATATTAGCTTGCTGCAAAGGGACCTCTGAAATCCGGTTTGATAAATTACCCACCACCTGATCCTCCCTTCTCCCCTCCAGCACAACAGTCCTGCTCACCATAGTCCCAGAAGTACCACAGTTACCAGCAGTCCCGTCATCAAGTAAAGTCTTCCGTTTAGAAAAAACACTAGCTGTTTCAGCGTTCATACGGCCCTCCTGCTCTGCAGTTTCAATGTTCATGCGACATTCCTGCTCTGCAGTCTTAGTGTCCATGTGGGACTCCTCACAGCCAGCAGAAACTTCTCTGTCGGGATACATGCCATCTCCTCCTGCATTCCCTGCCGATTGCAAGGATCTTTTGGCAGGTACAATCTCTTTCTTTGAAGTAGCAATCTTAGAAAAGTCCTCCACACACAGAGAGATTTTCAGCAAGCACTCCTTTACCACGATCTTCATCTGATGAGTCGGTGCCACTCAAGGTAGATTCCATTTCTGTTATGGCCTGCAGCAATCCACCATTTTCCTCAACCTCCTCCTGAGATGACCCAGGCTGCTGGGGAGGGAGGGGGGCAGATACTGACTCAGGTGCAACAGATCCTGACACAGGGGTAGTACTGGGGCCACCATGTGAAGCCACTTCCTTACCCCCCATCCATACTGTTGCCGTTGCTGTGGTATTCACCCTCTGGCTGGTACTGGCACACTCTCCATCTGTAAGAATCTCTCCTCATACTTCTCCTTGAACACACCGCTGCTTTGCTTCAGAGAGGTGACCAACTTCTCCGGCTTTTTCAATGCCTCCTCCAGAGACTTCAGCTTGGAGACTTCCCTCTTACTGCTTCCAGACTTACTGTGCAGGGATTTATTTTTCCTGAAATCTTCTTTCAAGACAGCAAGCTTCTGTTCCTCCTTAGTAATGTGGCAAAGTCTGTTCACCACTCTATCCTGAAAGATTGGTAAGGACTCCCCTTGCATGGGGACAGGCCCAGGATCCACTGCAGCTTGAGCACATGGGGGAGGCCTCAGTGCCTCTGGACAGCCTCCACCTTCGTCCCCCCCCTCTCCACTGCATGATGGTTGGGGGAGAAGCCTGGACAGGCCCAGGCCTTGATGTTTCCTCCAGCTGACTGGCTCAGTGTTCTCTGTACAGTACTGCAATATATGTCAGAGCTATATAAATGTATATTAATAGTGTGTGACTGTGGGGGTACATTAGAGTGTAAGCTCTTCTGGTGCAGAGACTGATGTGACTGGCTCGGTGTTCTCTTTACAGTACTGTGGTATATGTCAGAGCTATATAAATGAATAATAGTAATAGTGTGTGACTGTGGGGGGACATTAGAGCGTTAGCTCTTCTGGTGCAGAGACTGATGTGACTGGCTCAGTGTTCTCTGTACAGCACTATGGCATATGTCAGAGCTATTTAAATGTATCATAATAATAGTGTGTGACTGTGGGGGGACATTACAGTGTAAGCTCCTCTGGTGAAGAGAATGACAGTCTGCACACTCGGTTAGTGTTTTTGAAATTTTGAAGCTCTGAATGACGAGTTACCAACCTATCCAGATAACTCTAACAGAAAACATTGCTAAGCCCAGTACACACGTACTGAAGTTTGGCGTTTGTACCGCTGTCTGTTCAACAGACGCCAGTACACCGCCCTGCTTCTTTCGAATGGTCCTGCTGCAAAAACCAGCATTCGATCAGTGCTTGAAGCCAATGGCTGCAGCGTTGATCTGTGTATTCTCTTAGTATACAATAGAACAGCAGAGGGGATCCCTTTTATCAACGTCGCTGGATGAATTAAAAATACAAACTGCCGTTGTATAGCCAGCTTTACTCTACAATACATCAAGACATCCACAGGGGGATCAGCAGTGGAGGCTTCCATATTTCTCCCATTGCAGGTCTGTCTAATGAGAAATAAATTTATGGCCATCGGTCTACAGGTGATTGTGCCAGAAAGGTAGCTGGAAGGAGACCGGAGTTCAGCCATATCAGCTCATGTGTACAGCACATGTTCCTATTCACTCCTCTGGGGAACGATAATTCCTGTACAATACTAACACTGGCTCCAGTCACTGGACATCCTGCACTTGTCAGAAGGCGTACAATAGAGGGCCGACTCCTGAAATGCGGTCATCTCCTTTTTGTCATGTTTGCCTCCTTCACCTTCCTGTTTTTAGGTTGCCGTTATTATGCCCCGTACACACGGTCGGACTTTGTTCGGACATTCCGACAACAAAATCCTAGGATTTTTTACGACGGATGTTGGCTCAAACTTGTCTTGCATACACACGGTCACACAAAGTTGTCGGAAAATCCGATCATTCTGAACGCAGTGACGTAAAACACGTACGTCGGGACTATAAACGGGGCAGTGGCCAATAGCTTTCATCTCTTTATTTATTCTGAGCATGCGTGGCACTTTGTCCGTCGGATTTGTATACACACGATCGGAATTTCCGACAACGGATTTTGTTGTCGGAAAATTTTATAGCCTGCTCTCAAACTCTGTGTGTCGGAAAATCCGATGGAAAATGTGTGATGGAGCCTACACACGGTCGGAATTTACGACAACAAGGTCCTATCACACATTTTCCGTCGGAAAATCCGACCGTGTGTACGGGGCAATACAGTGGGGAAAAATAATGATTTTGTCCCCTGAAGATTTTGTAAGTTTGCCCACTTACAAAGAAATGAAGGGTCTATCGTTTTTTTTTTTTTATCATAGATAGATTTTAAATGATAGAGACAGAATATCAACCAAAAATCCAGAAAAAACACGATACAAATGTTATAAATTGAGTTGCAGTTCAGTGAGTACAATATTAGTATTTAATAAGTATTTAATCAGTATTTAATCCCCTACCAGCTAACAATAATTGTGGCTCCCACAGACTGGCTACAGTAGGTGCTCATGTGGTACACAGATCAGTCCCGTCAATGTAAGAAGACGCTCCTAACGACAACTTGTTATGTGTATAAAAGACACCTGTCCACAGAATCTCTTTCTTCTAGTCAAACCTCACCATCATGGGCAAGACCAAAGAGCTGTCCAAGGACGTCAGGGACACGATTGTAGACCTGCACAAGGCTGGAATGGGCTACAAGACCATCAGCAAGAAGCTTGGTGGGAAGGAGACAACTGTTGGAGCGATTATTCGCAATGGAAGAAAATACAAAATAACCAACAATCGCCCTTGGTCTGGAGCTCCATGCAAGATTTCACCTCATGGGGTGAGGATGATCATGAGAAAGGTGAGGGACCAGCCCAGAACTACACAGGAGGACCTTGTGAATGATCTCAAGTCAGTTGGGACCACATTCCCCAAACAAACCATTGGTAACACAATACACCGCCATGGGTTGAAATCCTGCAGCCCCCGCAAGGTCACCCTTCTCATGAAGGCACATATCCAAGCTCGCACTATAAAAGCAGTTACAGCAAACCTTGTTTCCCTAAGCACCCCTGTCAGTGGTCAGTTTAGTTTATCGCTGTAACTGCCACATCTGCAAGAGAGCTTGTTCTTTTGAAAAACAAACCTACTGGCTGGATGACAAGGTAAAAATAAGGGAAAGAAAGTCTGAAAAAAGAAAAGAAAACGAAGGCAGTCATCACATTTAAGAAATGGTAGTCTGCAATATAATAAATGTTGGCTTTTGGGTTTAATACTGCTTTAACCAATTTCTGCCCCCCTCCTGCAGATATACTGCAGCGGGGCGGCACAGGTAGGTTCAGTCACGTGTATATATATATATATAATCTGGCATCTTCTGGGTGAGGAACGTGCAGCGCTCCCGCTTGGGCACGCATCGCGTTCCTCCTGTGACCGCTGTGTCCATTAATCAGTAATTGGGTTATCATGTGAGCGATATGATTGGTCATATGAATGTCTTTCCATTAATCAAAGAGAGAATTGCTGAATGTCTGGGAATCATCAGCATCACATTCCTTAAAACATTACATAACAAAGAACCAAGATAAGGGATGTTTAAGGTGCCAAAACACAAAAAAAACTAAATATATTAAAAAATATATCAAAATGTTATTAGAAACATTTGAAAATCAACATTTTGTTGTAAAAAATAACCATACAATACATAGAACAGATGCAACTGATTGGATCTCTACATGTTTCGCCATAACGATGGCTTCCTCAGGAGAACTTTTATCAGGCACTGCATGTACCATCACTATAAATTGAAAATAACAAAATTTAGACAAAACAATACAAAAATATATTTGAATAATAACAAACGTTATATCACAATATTAGACCTATTTCTCAGGTGCGCCAAGGCCTGTGCATTATTTCATAGGTCTTTATTACCTGGTACCTGGTTTCACACAAACTAATCAATATATACTTTATTGGGATTTTTTTTTTTTTTTTTTACCAAAGACATGTTGCAGAATCCATTTGGCCAAAATGTATGAAGAATTGTGATTTCATTGGATATATTGTATAACAAAAAGCAAAAAAAAAAATTTTTTTTTTTAAATGTTCGTTCTTTTATTCGTTTATATAATAAAAAATACCACAGAGGTGATCAAATACCACCAAAAGAAAGCTCTATTTGTGTGAAGGCCCGCACAATTGTCAGTTAAAGTAACGCGGTGCCGTATCGCAAAAAATGGTCTGGTCATGAAGGGGGTAAAACCTTCTGGAGCTCAAGTGGTTGTAAAAAAAATGCTGTCTCCTTTCTCTGCTACAGTATATGCATGGGTCACTTCTGATACTTTACGATGACACTGAAGCTCCGTTCACACCCGAGCGTAGCGATTTACTGGATTTTTTCAGGCGTGTTTTTAAGCGGTTTTGCAGTTTTTTTACTAGCATTTTAAAGATTTTTTAGGAGCGTATTACAAGCATTTTACAGCTTCAGCCGTTTTTTGTTTAGCCAATAGAAAGGGGGAGGAGAGGGAGAGGATATTAGGAGTGGAGAGCTGCTGTTTGAGCAGAAAACGAGTGACAAAACGCTCGTAAAATGCTCAAGTCAGGCATTTCTATTGAAGTCTATGGGGCCAAAAACATTGTAATCTGCCAAAAAGAAGCTCACGTGCTTTGTTGAGCGACAGGCGTTTTGCTTCAGGTGACAAAACGCTCAGATGTGAACAGGGGCCATTGAAATGAATGGGATTTGGCTTGTTGATCGTTTTTAGAGCTTCAAGCAGGAAATCGCTCAGGTGTAAACGGGGCCTAAAGGAATCCCCGAGATGGCCCCAACCCCCTCTGGCACACAGTAGGTGATTGACAGCCTTAGCTATGCATGTTTCCCTTTGAGACTGTGATTAGAAGGTGGGGGGGTGTTCCCTCCACTCAGGTCTCAGAATACACTCAGCTCCCTGCTCTATGTGGTGCAGTGTGACATCAGATCCCCCATCCCCTGCCTTCTGGAGCTGAGAGATACCACCTAAATTCTGTACATTGAATGGATGTAGAGGGGAGAGGCCTGCAGATAAACGGCTACAACTTATTTAGGAGGATTTGTGTATCACCTGAGGCCAGTCACTGCACCGGGTATATGGAATGGTTTACAACCACTGTAAACTCGGCCGTACTTATTTGAATGCCGCTGCCTGAGGTCGATATGACAATGCAGCATTTAAAAAAGAAAAGTCTGCGTTTAACCTTCTTTGCCCGCAGTTCAAATGAAGCTCAATAGGAACCACGTCCAAAGAGATGCGCCCCTCCCCCCAAAGAAATACGAATGTGCAGCCAATGAGCACCTTCTGTTTCTGTGTGTTCGGAGTGCAGGCAGACTTTTTTAGCCTCAATGACCGTGTCCTGGTAAAATAAATACAATGAATAATACTTCCTAATATCCTTTTTATTGATCTTTTCCTGTGTGGATGCCTGGCGGGGGCCCCCGGGTGTACATAAACACAGAAAGCCTTCATTCACGTTGTCATGCCCACTCCTCCGGGCACCGGACCAACGCAGCCACGAATCTGTAACCTCATTCATCTACTCCCGCAATACCTGGCAAGAGACGGGGCTGTTCAGTATGTTTAATGGAGCGCCGGCCAGCGCTCTCCGCAGATTGTCACCACTAAATAAACGCTGCCAGGAGAAGTGCCGGAGATCGGCCGAGCCCCACCGACGGTCGCATGTCTGTACAACGCGTCTCCGAGTCTTCCAGGTATTCCCAGTCTGGTGCACTAGGGGGAGCCGGAAACTGAGGAGGTCCCAAGGCAGCGTGATGAGTTGTTGTGAGAAGAAACATTTGTTGCAATTTCTCATTTCATCATAATTACTGGAAATTTTGGTGTAAAATCTCACATAATTTACATGCTTAGTGGTTGTAAAGGCATTCTCTGCATGAAAGCAGTCATTTTTTCCTCTTTCCATCTATTAAATCTTCTGCCTTTCTTGTTGTTTTAACTTTAGATAGTAAAACATTTTTTTTTTCTGCCAGTAAATCCCTTATACAGCCCACTTTCTTTTTCTTGTCTGGTCATTAGCCTAGGCTTATGGCATCATGCACAGCTCTATCTCTCTCACTCAGAGGAAGGGAGGGGGGATGAGTCATAATAGGGCCAACGAGACCTGCAGAGCTGGAGGTGTGCATCTGTGTAAATCCAGGAAGTGAACAGGCAGCAGCTTCAGCTGCCCACAGTTAAAATGGATGCAGTCAGACTTAGTGCAGGGAGATTTCTGCAGCATATTTGGCAAGTACAGAATCACAGTATATATAAAATAATATGCAAAGTGGTTGGAGGGAAGCTTCAGAATGGAAAAGATGTTTTTATTACAAATTAGAGTGAGCAGACTGCAGTTCCTCTTTAAATGATGTATTTGAGTTATGTTTAGATTCACTACTATGGTTTTCTTTTTTTTTCTTCTTTTTTTCTTTCTTTTTTTTTCCAATTACTTGCACTATACTATCATTCTTACATACAGATTAGCAGCATTGTTGCCATAATGGTTATTATTATTATTATTTATTATTGTTAGCAGACTGCAGTTCCACTTTACCCACTTAAGCTCCGGAAGGTTTTACCCCCCTTCATGACCAAGCTATTTTGCTATTCAGCACTGCGCTACTTTAAAGTGGTTGTATAGTGTTTTTTTTAACTTTTACCTACAGGTAAGCCTATAATAAGGCTTACCTGTAGGTAAAAAAAATATCTCCTAAACCTTTACGGTTTAGGAGATATTCCCCTTGCTATGTGCCGCTGACTGCAGTGGCGCATGCACACAGGGGATTCTCGGCTGAAGGCCCGGCAACTCCCGGACCTTGCCGGGTAAGAAATCTCCCGCGCGCATGCGCGGGAGTGATGACATCGCGGCTCCAGCCACTCACAGCGCTGGAACTGCGATACCCGGATAACACGCCGAGGCAACATGACAGCTCCCTCGGCGTGGACCCGGTAAGATACCGGCGCCTCGTTCTAAGGTAAGTATTTCATAATGAGCTAGTATGCGGTGCATACTAGCTCATTATGCCTTTTGCTTTACAGGGGGAAAAAAAAATTTCAGCGGGTATACAACGGCTTTAACTGGCAATTGCGCGGTCATGCAACGCTGTACCCAAAAGTAATGTATAGCATTTTTTTCCCCACACAAATCGAACCTTCTTCTGGTGATATTTGATCCCCACTGTTTATAGAAACGAAAAAAGACTGGAAATTTGGAAAAACAAGCAATATTTTCTAATTTCTGTTTTAAAACCTATCCAATAAAAAAAAAAATCTAATTTCTTAATAAATTTAGGCCAAAATGTATTCTGCTACATGTCTTTGGTAAAAAAAGAAAAAAAATCCCAATAAGTGTTTATTAATTGGTTTGTTTGTGTGAAAGTTATAGTGCCTGTTCATTAACGAATGGAAGCATAGTAAACACAATTTACTTTGATTCAGGGATGAATGGACGCAGTGAGTGATTGGTGTAATCGCTCACTGTGTTCATTCAGGAAAGGAAGGGGCCGGTAAATAGGACATATGTATCGCACGCCCCCCATTCTGAAACATTCCCCTGTGTGCCCTCAGTAGCTGCTGGTGGGAGAGGAGAATAGGGAAGCTGGCAATGCTGCAGGGGAGAGGGGGCACACAGGGAGGCCCAGACAGCAGGGTGGAGGAAAAGCAGATACCTATCCCCCTGCAGTGCAGCCGGAAGAAGAAAAAAAAGGAGAAGCCAGCAGGGGGGAGCCACAAGAGGTGGCAATAAGGCAGCACAGCTGTTGCCCCTGCTCATGCTCAGCAGGTGCCCGGGCCCCTCTTTTGAACTGATGGGGCCTTGGCCCAGTACAGGAGGGCTGGCTGTTCTGCCTTATCAGCGACCCTGCCTTATGTCACTTGTACAGTGATCAATGATAATACTGTACACTGACACTATACTAATGACAATGGCTGGAAAGAGGTTAACATCTAGGACAATCAAGGGCTTAACTGTGTGCCTAACAGTGTGTAATGTGTGCTGCTTTTACTTTACTATCTGACTGTTTTTTCTCCCTGCTTTGCAGGGAGAAGAAACAGCCAGAAACAGCCAGATTGCTGATCACAGTACACAGACTTCTGTGTTTTTGTAAACACAGAACTCTGTGTGTTATTGACCTAGACAAGACTATCGCCCCGACCTCTTTGTAGACTTTTGGAAAAGCAATGAGACTATATAGCATGTTGCTATTAATACAGCATAGCATTTCTTATTATGTCTGTCCTTATTTATTTGTACAAATAGTGTATGTAATAATTATAGGCTGCAATCTATTTCTGAATGGCAGCCTCTTAAAGCCCAGGTCTGGGGAGGGGTCAATTACCCCGCATGGGAGCTGCCATGCAGTCTTTATAAAAACAATTCCCACACCTGTGCCACGCTCCATAAACAGAAGGTGACCCCACTTTTCAGAACCTGCCCACACTTGTGCCACCCTCCATAAATAGAAGTTGACCCCACTTTTCAGAACCTGCCCACACCTGTGCCACCCTCCATAAATAGAAGGTGACCCCACTTTTCAGAACCTGCCCACACTTGTGCCACCCTCCATAAATAGAAGGTGACCCCACTTTTCAGAACCTGCCCACACCGGTGCCACCCACCATAAACAAAAGGTGACCTCACTTTTCAGAACCTGTCCACACCCGTGCCACCCTCCATAAACAGAGGGTGACCCCACTTTTCAGAACCTGCCCACACCTCTGCCACGCTTCATAAAGAGAAAGTGACCCAGCTTTTCGGAATCTGCCTACACCCGTGCCACCGTCCATAAACAGAACATGGTCCTACTTTTCAGAACCTGCCTACACCCATGCCACCCACCATAAACAGAAGATGACCCCACTTTTCAGAACCTGCCCACACCTGTGCCACCCACCATAAAAAAAAGGTGACCCCACTTTTCAGAACCTGCCCACACCTGTGCCACGCTTCATAAACAGAAGGTGACCCCACTTTTCAGAACCTGCCCACACCTGTGCCACGCTTCATAAAGAGAAGGTGACCCCACTTTTCAGAACCTGCCCACACCTGTGCCACGCTTCATAAAGAGAAGGTGACCCCACTTTTCAGAACCTGCCTACACCCGCACCACCCTAATTAAACAGAAGGTGGCCCTACTTTTCAGAACCGGCACACACCTGTGCCACCCTCCATAAATAGAAGGTGCTCCTACTTTTCAGAACCCACAGCTCTGCCTGTCCCGTCCCTGCCTCCAGCTTTTTGATTGGACTATGGATAAATATCACATTATCTGTAAGGTCCTCCCTGTATGTTGCTCCCCCTGTTTCTGATTCTTCCAGTGGCTGAAACATCTTAGGATGGCAGTGCAGTGCGATAGCATCGGGATGCCTCCTGTCTTTTGTCATCCTGGGTAATCTCAGGTTCAGGTCAGCTCGGGTCCACCCCCCACTACATCTGCTGTCTTTTCATAGCCAGATTTATTATTATGTATATGACGAGTTGCAATGTGTTTACCCAGAAGTCTTTTGTGGATCTGCAGTCTTCTGAAAAGTAAACCAAGTTTGTTTGGAAGGCTGAGCCAAGTTTGTGAGTGTCTGCTCATCTAATCATAGCTGGGGGCAGAGAGCACTGTATACCGTCCTGTCCACACACATGTGTCCCCGCCATGGTGGATTTCCTTGTGTTTAGTTGTTTGGAGCACAGATAGGAGTAAATAGAACATCAGAAACATCCGCAGACTTCTTTCATTTACTACTGAGAGGCATCAGTAATTTCTTAAAGCTGAACCTCGGGATAAGCAAATATTATCTAAATCCATTCCTCGTGTGTCTTCTTCTGGAATCTTGGGGTGCTTTGTGTATTTCTTCCAGATCTGTGCAGTAATCCAGTGTGATACTTCCTGTAAAAAAGACCGCTCACTGCTGCTCTCTCTCCTTGTGCAGGGGGACTGGTCTTGTCTCCGCCCCCTCCTGTAGTTTACTGCAGGCAGCCTGTAGTGGGTGGAGATAGCTGGGCCCCTCCCACAGCTCTGCTCTCTGCACAGACTATGTACAGCACAGTGACGATATCTTTACCTACGTTGTCTGAATGAGAATCTTTGGCTTGAACATCTCTTGAAGTCTTCCGATTCCTTCCAGACCTAGCTCAGCTTCTGTGTGTTCATAACAAACTGAGCGCTAGATTTTACCTATCATGGACTTGAGGCTGCAGGAGCACTATTGCCCAGAGAACTCTGTGCTTTACTGTGTTTTCGAGTTATCCAGAAGGAACTGGTTACTAGTTGACTTTTATGCCCATCCAGACTTCCATCTAGCCTGGGCACTCCATCAGCGCTTCACCAGGTCCTAGCTCTATTCGCATGGAACTGTATAGCGGCTAGGGCCTGTAGGAATACCCGCTAACTTTACTAGGAGTCATTTTGAAGGCCCATTGTCCTGCCGTGTCGCTCTTTTGGGACTATGTAGTCCTTTTGGTGGGACCTGGGTACATTGGGTTTACTGAGAGGGATTTGGGAGTTACATCTCACTGGGGTTTGGTAACCACGGCTATGGAACTGTTACCCGGTTATTCTACGAACGGCACCTGGGTACCTTTTTAACCAGCTGGCGTCCACCGAACATGTCACTTTTTGGATCATATCATCTGGGGGTCCGGGGCTATTAAATGATATTCCTGGATTGCCGCCGCTCCCTTGGGATCAACCCAAAAGAACTATCATTGTAAAATATGGCTTCCTATCTATAATGTATTCCTATGTCACGTGGGTGCCGGACTGCCTAAGGTGGGCATTGTCTGTGATAATGTGATGAGCTTTTATCTGATGGTTTTCCATTTTCTTCTTGTTTACCCTAAAAGCTGGTGGTGTGTAGTTCTTTGGGGTAAGCTACAGCTTTAGTCACTTGCTTCGTGTTCCAGAGCTTGGGAAGCAGCTTCTTGGTGGAGATACCCAGTCGGGGTGTCGGAGTCTGTCACATTACCATTTTGTTAAAGTGAATCATTTATTAGTATTACAAGCCTGACATGTCACAATTTACATGAAGTAGTAGATTAATGGCACTGGAACCATCTGTCTTGTTTTGTCTACTCACACATGTTTTATGTTCCCCATGTCTGTGTATGGTTTGTGTTTGATCAAAACAGTTTTTTGATCAATTTTATGAGGGCAGAATTATTATACTCTTTTTGATCATGCTTGTGCACATATCTTCATGTTTATCTATTTTGTACCAATAAATACGCATTTTACATTTATTATATATTGAGTGTGCCTTTCCTCTGAGCCCCGCTTTTCTTTTTGGTCCCCCCCCTGTTTGGGACAACTTGTTGTACTGGAACCTTAGGTAGATATAATTAGGCACTAATTAATATTATGACAAAAATTAACTGGTGGTATCCCAGTAGGGAGTCTAGATCCCTGGTGCCCAACCTGTGTATATGATGTGCGACCCTCAGACCTCAGCATTCCGTAGGGGGAACATTGATTAGGGTAATAGCAATGATCTCTTCTAGCTTCATGTAACATGTTTTGTATTGTCTTCTGCAGGATATCCCTAGCCAGAAATGTATCCTGTCCTCACTCTCTGAGCCTCATTTCCTCTATTATCCTCTGACAGTCTTCTCAAGCTCTACATATATTGAACATTATGTGTGGCCCTTTAGTGATGTCAGGGGCTTCATTTGAGGCCCCCTTTTTTAGCTGAGGAGTTGCCACTGATCGAGATGACGGGCTGCTCTTGTGAACCAAGAAACTGGAGCAGTGGCCTCGGACTGTAGAAGTGATGTTTGAATGTGAAAGTGGAAGTGTTACACCAAGGGTTAGCGTTCAGAATGAGGTTTAATTCCACACATATAGCAGGTGCTACAGGCAATGCGTTTCGGGGACCACTCAGTATCCATTTCATCAGAACAGGCAAATACTGATACACAGTATCTGCTGTTAATGACTAAAATTCAAAATTTATACTCTGTTCAGCAACTGATGAGAAAACATGGTTCTCGTGCGGTCACCAAAACTTGTTTGACTTCCTCACTCAAATGTCACAATATACAACCACGCTATTATTTTTCAATAAAGTCTCCCCCCCCCCCCCTTTTAAGGTACATTTTTTTTTCTTAAGCTTCAGTTAGTGACTTTGCCTATGCTAAGATAATATCATTAGTCAGCTGCAGCCAGGAGGGAGCTTTTTCTCCTTTTCACCTCTGCCCCCCAGTGATCAGACTGTACATTATAAGTATACAGCAAGTTACAAGGTGAGAGGCTGCAGCAGGGGCTAATCAGTCTCAGGCATTTGTGAACGCAGTCAAGAACTGCACGGGCATCTGCCAGCATCTCAGCCCAGGAAGTAGATAGTGACCCTGGATAATGCCTGGACAAAGATTGCGCCATCATGACAGCACGGTCAGCCAGTTCTGGGAGGGCATCATATAAAGTGCTCTGATGATCACCACCACGCGCCCGCGGCGGCGCGTGGGCGGCTCGCTCTGTGATTTCTTTGTCCTTCGGACACAGCTGTTTCCTGATCGGAGTAAAGAGCCAATCACAGTGGCTCTTTGCCACATGATCAGCTATGTCCAATCACGGCGGATCATGATGTAAACACACTTGCTGGTTATCGGCATTCCTTTCCTCACGCTGTCACAGTGTGAGGAGAGAGCTGGTAATCGGTTAGTGTGAAAGGGGAGATCTGCACTGATAATCAGAACACTGATCATCAGTGTCCTGGATATCAGTGCAGCCCCAACAATGTCCATCAGTACTGCAAATCAGTGCCAATCAGTGCCCATCAGTGATCACAAGTGCCTCCCCATCAGTGCAGCCTATCAATTCTGTCTCATTAGTACCCACCCATGCAGCCCTTAAGTGCAGCCTCATCAGCGCACATCAGTGAAGGAGATAAATTACTTATTTACTAAATTTTTATAACAGAAACTAAGAAAAATTCGTTTTTTTTCAAAATTTTTGGTCTTTTTTAGTTTGCTTAGCAAAAAATAAAAAATCCAGTGGTGATTAAAGTGGAGTTCCTCCCAAAAAACAAAAACTTTCATTAATGTGCATGAAATAATACAAAGAAAAACATTTGGAGACATTTTTTTTTTACTTACCTTTTTATGCCTGCTGCTATGTGGTCCCTTGAAATCTTCCTTCTTCATCACTCGGCTTCTTCTCGGCTCCTTACGTCACTTCCCTCGGCGCCTCCGCTCTCTTCTGCTCCTGTGTGTCATCATTTCCCAGGTATCAGTGCGCAGCGCCGAGGGCTAGACTGCCATAACAATGGGGCAGGCACTTCCGTTGTTATGGCAACCTGTATACTTTACAGCGCCGCTACGGTGAATTACTACGCATGCGCGAGAACGGGGGGGGGGGGTGCATGCTGGTCGCTCAGCTGCACCGTATCCCGGAAATAAATGCTTGTGGGCTTCACATGCCCACAAGCAAAATGACAACGGCCAGCAATGAATAATATAAGTTTCTTTTGGGTATTAAACGCGACATCGGGGGACGAATTGCGGCAAAAACGTGAGTATTACATGGCAATGTATTAACTTCAGAAATTTTTTTTTTGTTAAATGTCGTTGGAACTCCGCTTTAAATACCACTAAAAGAAAGCTCTATTTGTAGGGAAAAAAATGATACAAATTTCATATGGGTACAGTGTTGCATGACCGCGCAATTGTCATTCAAAGTGTGAAAGCTGAAAATTGGCCTGGGAGGACTGGAGGAGCACGGAGGCAAAGCACAGAGGGGGATCAAAGGAGCACAGAGGGGGACCAGAGGAGAACGGAGGAGGACACGAAGGGGAGCAAAGAGGGGGACCGGAGGAGCACGGAGGAAGACACAGAGGGGGACCGGAGGAGCACGGAGGCAAAGCACAGAGGGGGACCGAAGGAGCACAGAGGAGGACACAGTGGGGGGGCACAGAGGGGGACCGGAGTAGCATGGAGGGGGAGCACAGAGGGTGACCAGAGGAGAACGGAGGAGGACACAAAGGGGAGCACAGAGGGGGACTGGAGGAGCACGGAGGGGGGCTCAGAGGGGGTCCAGAGGAACACAGAGGAGGACCGGAGGAGCACGGAGGGGGACGGGGAACGAAGGAGCACGGAGGGGGAGCACAGAGGAGGACACTGAGGGGGAGCACAGAGAGGGACCGGAGGAGCATGGAGGAGGACATGGAAGGGGGAGCACAGAGGGGGACACAGAAGGGAGCACAGAGGGGGACTGAAGGAGCATTGAGGACATGGAGGGGGAGCACAGAGGGGGACCGGAGGAGGACACGGAGGGGCAGCACAGAGGGGGAACGGAGGAGCATGGAGGAGGACACGGAAGGGAGGACAGAGGGGGACTGAAGGAGCATTGAGGACACGGAGGGGGAGCACAGAGGAGGACCGGAGGAACGCAGAGGGGAGCACAGAGGGGGGCTGGAGGAGCATGGAGGAGAAGCACAGAGGGTGACTGGAGGAGCATGGAGGACACAGAGGGGGAGCACAGAGGGTGAACGGGAGAAGCACGGAAGAGAACACAGAGGGGGAGCACAGAGGAGGACCGGAGGAACATGGAGGGGAGCACAGAGGAGGACCGGAGGAACACGGAGGAGGACACGGAGGGGAGCACAGAGGGGAGCACAGAGGGGGACCAGAGGAGCACCGAGGAGGACGCGGAGGGGGAGCACATAGGGGGACCGGAGGAGCACGAAGGAGGACACGGAGGGGGAGCACATAGGGGGACCGGAGGAGCACGGAGCAGGACCAGAGCAGACTCCGGGAGCCAGCAGAGAACCCGGGGGAAACCGCAGGAGGACACAGGACACAGGGGACAGTTGGGACGATCGGTGTGGGCAGTTGCAATCACCGATCTCACTGTATACCTTTTAATAAAGCAGCTGAAAGCCGCGGGAGGGAGAGGAGGAAAAGTGGCTGTCAGCTGCTTTATTAAAAGGTATACAGGGAGATCGATGATTGTAACTGCCCCACTGACCATCTGTGAGGCTGTCCGGCCCCACCTGCTACGCTGAGGACGCAGGTATCGGGTCAAGTATCGGAACATCTGCACAAGTACAAGTACTCGTGAAAATGCTTGGTATTGGTACCAATACTAGTATCGGTATTGGTGCAACCCTAGTTTTCGCATCAGTGCAAGTACAGGTACTCGTGCAAATGCTTAGTATCGGCACTGATACCGGTATGCCGATAGCAACACTATTTTCTATATTAAGCCCCGGTTCACACAGGGGTGGCACGACCTGCACACGACTCCCATGGCGACTTGCAAAACGACTTCTGTATAGAAGTCTATGCAAGTCGCCCTAAGTCGCCCCCAAAGTAGTACAGGAACCTTTTTCTAAGTCGGAGCGACTTGCGTCGCTCCTATTAGAACGGTTCCATTGTACAGAACGGGAGGTGACTTGTCAGGCGGCTAGGTCGCCTGACAAGTCACCCCTGTGTGAACCGGCACTAAGGGAATTTATTTTCATTATTATTTCAAACATTAAAAGAATAAAGGTCTTCTTTATCATCCGCCTAACATTGAACTAACAGGGTGGACAGACTTTTTTTCAGGGCAGGGGTGGAAGTGTCACGGGGCTCCATCCTATATCATTATTATTATTTAGGTCATTGGATGCTTCTATGTCCAGACCCTGGTAAAGATTGTGGTGTCTCTGTGCTGTCTAAGGCTGGAGTGTTGCAGTGATTGGTGACATGGCACTTTGTCTATTCATTACCCTGAGAGCTGCGGTACCCCCGGGAGAGGCGGCCTCCATCCATCTGTGAGACTGGAGCCCAGCACTGTCATCCCTCCTTCACCAATCTGACTTACTGTTTGCTTATTGATGTCATCTGAGCTCCCCGGGCCCAGCCATTGTTTTCTCCGGGGACAATGACCTTGTTACTTGTGGCACTCACATCCATTAATAACACTGATGGAGTCTGCATTCAGGAATTTTGCAGACGTCTTGTTTTTGGAGAAATGGTGATGCTTAAGTAATTAAAGGCCAGACAAAATATTGTTTTTTACTTTTGGATCACGTGAGGAAGGATTAGAACCTCTGTTTAGCTTTTATTGTTTTCTGGGGCACTGCTGGCGAGATTTCTCACAATCCCACGGTGGAGTCACCAGACAGGAAGTGAGGGGACTGCAGACATGTGGCAGAAGATGTTCAGAGACTGCAGACATGTGGCAGAAGATGTTCAGAGACTGCAGACATGTGGCAGAAGATGTTCAGAGACTGCAGACATGTGGGAGGAGATGGTCAGAGACTGCAGACATGTGGCAGGAGATGGTCAGAGACTGCAGACATGTGGGAGGAGATGGTCAGAGACTGCAGACATGTGGCAGAAGATGTTCAGAGACTGCAGACATGTGGGAGGAGATGGCCAGAGACTGCAGACATGTGGGAGGAGATGGCCAGAGACTGCAGACATGTGGGAGGAGATGGCCAGAGACTGCAGACCTGTGGGAGGAGATGGTCAGAGACTGCAGACATGTGGGAGGAGATGGTCAGAGACTGCAAACATGTGGGAGGAGATGGTCAGAGACTGCAAACATGTGGGAGGAGATGGCCAGAGACTGCAGACATGTGGGAGGAGATGGTCAGAGACTGCAAACATGCTACAAGAGATGGTCAGAGACTGCAGACATGTGGCAGGAGATGGTCAGAGACTGCAGACATGTGGGAGGAGATGGCCAGAGACTGCAGACATGTGGGAGGAGATGGTCAGAGACTGCAGACATGTGGGAGGAGATGGTCAGAGACTGCAGACATGTGGGAGGAGATGGTCAGAGACTGCAGACATGTGGGAGGAGATGGTCAGAGACTGCAAACATGCTACAAGAGATGGTCAGAGACTGCAGACATAGTGAAGTGAAGGAAAGGGACATAAAACAAATTGCCTTGTCTGTGTGTTGGGCATAGGTGTGCGCAGCCTGTTGCATTAGGGTGTGCACCCCAAAGCTCAAACACATATCTGTGTGTGTTTATATATTGTGTATATATATATATACAGTGGTACCTTGGATTACGAGCATAATTCGTTCCAGAAGAATGCTTGTAATCCAAAGCACTCGTATATCAAAGCGAGTTTCCCCATAAGAATCAATGGAAACGCAGATAATTCGTTCCACATTGACTTCTATAGTATGCAGTACCACATGTGGCCAGAGGTAGGGGGGGCACCGGAGAGACACTCGGAAACCGTTTGGAGCCGTTCAGATACACTCGAAGAGGCTTGGAAACACTCGGGAATGGAGTGTTTCCGAGTGCATCCGAACGGCTCCGAGTGTCACCGGCGATCAGTAGGGTAATGGACAGTGTCTGTAGAGCAGAGGATGGTGTCAGTAGGGCAGAGATTAATTTTAGTTTGATTTTATTATTTTTTTATTTCTATTACTACTTTTTTACAATTTCTTTTTTGCAATCATTTTTTATTTTTATTTTTTTACAATCTTTTACGAGCCCCATTGGGGGGCTTTGGTGAAATATCAGGGGTCTAAATCGACCCCTGATGTCTCACTTTTAAGACAAAGTTTCCCCTGTCCCTTTCTCTGCAGCCAAGCAGCAGGGGAAATCTGTGAAGCACAGGGTGATTAGGGTGTGCCCAGGCACACCTGGCACACCCTGTGCGCACACCTATGGTGTTGGGACTGTGTCGGGTATGAAATAATGCTATGGTTTGGCTGGTGTGTATGAGCCCCGTTAGCGGTGATGGGTTCTTGCTGCAGATGACTTTGTTACTTTGTGTTGGCTGTGTTGTATGCTGTGTCATTGAAGGGAAGCAGAACAGGATACATTGTACATTGTCACTTTGTGTTTATGTCCCATCTAGATCACGCTGCACTTCATTGTCAGGGCTGACATGTCACAGCCTCCGCTCCGCTCCCATTATTGTCATCTTCTCTGTATAAAACCCGCATAAATGTTCCCGTGCTGCTCCTCAATGCTATGTGTATGGGGTTTAATGGCTTGTATAGGGAAAACAGAAGCTGCTTCATATAAAGTAGATATAAGACAGACATGTCAGATGTGGCTGATGGTCCGTTATAGAGATTAGTAAGGATGCTCATGCTAGCCATATAAGTACCAATTTTCAGGAAAATCCAACCACCACCAATCAGCTTTTACAATCTAAATTGAAAGAAGTCAGACTTCCATTAATGGATTAGAATTAGATAGACCATCAAACTGATTAATTACAGTGCCTTGAAAAAGTATTCATACCCCTTGAATTTTTCCACATTTTATCATGGTACAACCAAAACCGTAAATGTAATTTATTGGGATTTTTTGTAAAAGACCAACACAAAGTGACACATAATTGTAAAGTGGAAGGAAAATGATAAATGGTTTTCAAAATGTTTTACAAATAAATATGTGAAAAGTGTGGTGTGGATTTTTATTGAGCCCCCGTTACTCTGATACCCCTAACTAAAATCTAGTGGAACTAATTTCCTTCAGAAGTCACCTAATTATTAAAAAGAGTCAACTTGTGTGTAATCTAATCTCAGTATATATACAGCTGTTCTGTGAAGCCATCGTAGGTTTGTTAGAGAACCTTAGTGAACAAACAGCATCATGAAGGCCAAGGAACACACCAGACAGGTCAGGGATAAAGTTGTGGAGAAGTTTAAAGTAGAGGTAATAAACAAATATCCCAAGCTTTGAACATCTCACGGAGCTCTGTTCAATCCATCATCCGAAAATGGAAACAGTATGGCTTAACTGCAAACCTACCAAGACATGGCCGTCCACCTAAACTGACCGGCCGGGCAAGAGGAGCATTCATCAGAGAAGCAGCCAGTTGACCCATGGTAACTCTGGAGGAGCTGCAGAGATCCACAGCTCATGTGGGAGAATCTGTCCACAGGACAACTATTAGTCGTGTTCTCCACAAATCTGGCCTTTATAGAAGAGTGGCAAGAAGAAAGCCATTGTTAGAAGTAAGCCATAAGAAGTCCTGTTTGCAGTTTGCAAGAAGCCATGTGGGGGACACAGCAAACATGTGGAAGAAGGTGCTTTGGTCAGGTGAGACCAAAATTGAACTTTTTGGCCTATAAGCAAAACGCTATGTGTGGCATAAAACCAACAATGAACATCAGCCTGAACACACCACCCCCACTGTGAAACATGGTGGTGGCAGCATCATGTTGTGGGGATGCTTTTCTTCAGCAGAGACAGGGAAGCTGGTCAGAGTTGATGGGAAGATGGATGGAGCCAAATACAGGACAATCTTAGAAGAAAACCTGTTGGAGTCTGCAAAAGACTTGAGACTGGGGCGGAGGTTCACATTCCAGCAGGACAACGACCCGAAACATACAGCCAGAGCTACAATGGAATGGTTTAGATCAAAGCATATTCATGTGCTAGAATGGCCGAGTCAAAGGCCAGACCTAAATCCAAATGAGAATCTGTGACAAAACGTGAAAATTGCTCTTCACAGACGCTCTCCATCCAATCTGACAGAGCTTGAGATATTTTGCAAAGAAGAATGGGCAAAAATGTCCCTGTCTAGATGTGCAAAGCTGGTAGAGACATCCCCAAAAAGACTTACAAGCTGTAATTGCAGAGAAAGGGGGTTCTACAAAGTATTGACTCCGGGGGGCGCCATACAAATGTACCCCCCACACTTTTCACATATTTATTTGTAAAGAAATTTGAAAACCATTTATCATTTTTTCTTCCGCTTCACAATTATGTGCCACTGTGTTGATCTATCACATAAAATCCCAATAAAATACATTTATGTTTTTGGTTGTAACATGACAAAATGTGGGAAATTTCAAGGGCTATGAATACTTTTTCAAGACGCTGTATATGGATTGAAAGAGACTTAATACTATGAAAGAATTATTGATTAACTATTAATATTGCAATTGAATGTAAAAAAAGGAACCTCGTCAAGCAATTGAATAGAATCTCAAAAGTTTTATTGATTGTTTTGATTGTTCGATCGGTGTTTCTACAAATTATTTTCCCCAAAGCGGATCAGAAATAGTGGGACATTCCTATTCTTTTTAGATGGAAAAGTGAATGACTGGAATTCTATGTATATGGCCTTTTCAAGGGGGACCTGTCACTTAATTTACATGTCTGCATCTTCTAGATTGTAAGCTCTTACGAGCAGGGCCCTCTGATCCCTCCTGTATGGGTTTGTATTGTAAGTGTACTGTCTGCCCTCTTGTTGTAAAGCGCTGCGCAAACTGTTGGCGCTATATAAATCCTGTATTATAATAATAATAATAATAATAATAATGAATGCATTCCTGACCTCACTTTATACAACTACAGTATAATTTTTCTGAAAAGTTGTCCTTGAGCTCCATTCAGTAACTTTGCCTAGGCTCAGGTGGTGTCATCAATCAGCTGCAGGCAGGTGGAAGCATTTCCTCAGTCTCCTCCTCAACCAGTGATCAGACTGCAACATTGTAACTTTAGAGCAATTCACAAGATGAGAGGCTGCAGCAGGGGCTGATTTGCGTTGAAGATCCAGAGCTGTAAAGTACCTCTATTCCTCGCCTTTCATTGGTAACATGCTGGAGCTCTTCTGTGTCCCGGAGGGTTCCCCTCTGAAGTCACACACCTAAATCCTATTCCTCGCCTTTCATTGGTAACATGTTGAAGCTCTTCTGTGTCCCGGAGGGTTCCCCTCTGAAGTCACACACCTAAATCACACAGGCACCAACTGTGCAAGCAGCAAAAGGCTATTAACGTTTAGCTCAGCTACTTGCCTGACCAAGCCCCCTATACGTACCTTTTTCCTTGAAGTCATCTCTAATGATGTCACCCTAGCTTCTTCGCCTTCCTCCAAAAGGGCAGAATGGCCATTCTTCATTATGTGGTTCTGGAGTTTTGTGTTCCCAGTCTCCATGATGAAGCACCCCGGGGGGGGGGGGGGGGGTGTAAATAACAGGCTGGGCTCACAGGAAATGGACAGAATGATGCCAATGTCATTGTGCCTGAAGAGGACCTCCAGAACTGGACCAAGAAGGCAGCTGAGGACATCGCTGGGGCTGGGAGAGGGTAGGTAGTATTTGGGAATGATTTTTAAAAAAAAAGGGGTCAGTTTATAAGAAAGGTTCTCGCTTTCATCCATAGCTCATTAATAAAGTGAGAATTTTTATTATTAAGTTCAGCTTGGTTATAAATAACTTGTAAATAACTTGGATTATTGGCTGAAGAGCCTGGTGTGCAGAAAATAAATCACATCGAGAAGAGGCCCGTCCAATACAAAGAGCAGATGAGCCACATTCCCAGCCAGCTTTCTCCTCTAATAAACATACAAACACTCCAGGCCATTGTTTAGATGGTAAATCCATGTTATGATGAGTGGTTTTTATTATAATTCCCCATAACCCTTTCACATGTGTTTCTGTACAGAGAGCTTGTTAAGGAATAGCTTTTTTTATGAGCTGGGGTTATGTTTTGTTGAACGCACAGATGAGTATGGTTAACATAACTGTGTCTTGGTAAGGTGATGGTTGAAGCCATCTCTTTTTTTTTAATTATATTATTTTTATTATACAGTATTTATATTGTGCAGCACTTTACAGGAAGATTGTAAAGTTACAATACCATTCAAAATAAGAGGAGTCCAGAGGGCCCTGCTCGTAAGAGCTTACAATCTAAAAGGGAGGGGCAAGTGATGTAAAATGGTACTGACTGTGCGAGGATGAGTTGATGTAGAGCGTAACTGTGCTGGGATGAGTTGAGGAAGAAGGTAAGAACTGTGCGGGGATGAGCAGATGAGCAGATGAAGAGAGTAATAACTGTGCTATTCCCTGGTCTCCCTCAAGGCAACAGGAAGTTATGTCTTGTACAGCATGAGAAAATGTAGTTCTTTCCCCTCCTCCCAGCAATTTCTCTCTGGGGAATGTAGTTCCAAAGCTCTTGATTACACAATAGAGTCTCTCCTCAGGACTACAGTTCCCACAGTGCAGTGCTGCCTGACTCGGCCTTTTACCTCTTCCTGCTTAGCAACTCCCTCCTCTCACTGATACAGAGAACAGCTGCAGCCAGTGTTTGTGCCACTCTTCATTCTTAGCCAATCACCTGGCTACAAAGGTAACAACTATGCAGAGATGAGTTGATTAAGAAGGTTATAACTAGAGGTGCACCGAAATTTCAGCCACTGAAAATTATTGGCTGTGTTCTTTAATTCGGCCGAAAGAAAAACACAGCCGACACCGAAAGGGGGCTGGGTCTGCCCCTGGTGCTGCCCATTGCGGAAGTGTCACCCTGGTACGCCCAGTCCTCCACTCCCTCCTCCTCCCCTCCCTCCTTCTCTCCTCGCCGCGATCTCCGTGTGTCATGGAACTGAATTGTCCGGGCCGTAGTTACTGTGTCCTGCCTCCTGTGATAGACGGCACACTGATCCAGTGCCGGGACATTGAATCAATGTGATGTGATCACAGGAGGCAGGACATTGTTACTGCGGCCCGGGCAATTCAAATCTAGCTCTGTGACACATAGAGATCGCCACTCTGATCCGGGCACAGGTAGGCTGCATATGACGGGCACTGGTCAGGCTGCTGGACACTGGTAGGCTGCATATGACGGGACTGGTGTGGCTGCTGGGCACTGGTGAGGCTGCATATGACGGGCACTGGTGAGGCTGTTGGGCACAGGCAATCTGCATATGACAGGCACTGGTGAGGCTGCTGGGCTCAGGCAGGTTGCATATGATGGGCACTGGTGAGGCTGCTGGGCACAGGTAGGCTGCATATGATGGGCACTGGTGAGGCTGTATTTGATGGACACTGGTGAGGCTGCATTGATCTCTTGGATCATGTCTGCAGTCTCTGACCATCTCCTGTATCATATCTGCTAGAGGTGCACTGAATAGAAATTTTGCTAATACTATTAGCAATGTGTTTAAGTTTAAGTAAGAGATTGCAGACATGATACAAGAGATGGTTGGAGACTGCAGACTGCATTTTTCTTGACCTTTCTTGCGCTAAAGGCGCCAATAATGGGCAACAATAAATTCATATTAGTTTAAATTGATAATATTAATTAAAAAGTTGAATATAATACAATTATATATAAAAATATAAATAAATTTCAGTATCAGTTTTCGGCCTAGTGCATCCTTCATTTTTGGTTTCGGCACCAAAATGTCCATTCGGTGGACCCCTAGTTATAGTTGTGGGGCTATGAGTTGATAGCAAAGGTAATAACTGTGTAGGGATGAGTTGATGATGAAGGTAAATAAGTATGCGGTGATGAGTTTATGCAAAAGGTAATAGCTCTGCTGGCATGAGTTGATGAAGATTGTAACAACTGTGCCGGGATTTGTTGCTGAAGGTAATAACTGCGTGGGGACGAGTTGATGAAGAGTGTAACTGTGCTGGGATGAGTTGAGGAAGAAGGTAAGAACTGTGGGGGGATGAGTAGATGAAGAGAGTAATAACTGTGTGGGGATGAGTTGATGAAGAAGGTAATAACTGTGCATAGATGAGTTGAGGAAGATGGTATGAACTGTGTGGGGATGAGTTAAGAAAGAAGGTAAGAACTGTGCTAGGATGAGTTGCGGAAGAAGGTAAGAACTGTGCTAGGATGAGTTGAGAAAGAAGGTAGGAACTGTGCGGGGATGAGTTGAGGAAGAAGGTAAGAACTGTGCTAGGATGAGTTGAGGAAGAAGGTAAGAACTGTGCTAGGATGAGTTGAGGAAGAAGGTAGGAACTGTGCGGGGATGAGTGGAGGAAGAAGGTAAGAACTGTGCTAGGATGAGTTAAGGAAGAAGGTAAGAACTGTGCGGGGAGGAGTTGAGGAAGAAGGTAAGAACTGTGTTAGGATGAGTTGAGGAAGAAGGTAGGAACTGTGCGGGGATGAGTTGAGGAAGAAGGTAGGAACTGTGCGGGGATGAGTTGAGGAAGAAGGTAAGAACTGTGCGGGGATGAGTTGAGGAAGAAGGTAAGAACTGTGCTAGGATGAGTTGAGGAAGAAGGTAGGAACTGTGCGGGGATGAGTTAAGGAAGAAGGTAAGAACTGTGCGGGGATGAGTTGAGGAAGAAGGTAAGAACTGTGCTAGGATGAGTTGAGGAAGAAGGTAGGAATTGTGCAGAGATTAGTTGAGGAAGAAGGTAAGAACTGTGCGGGTATGAATTGAGGAAGAAGGTAAGAGCTGTGCTATGATGAGTTGAGGAAGAAGGTAAAAGCTGTGCGGGGATGAGTTGAGGAAGAAGGTAGGAACTGTATGGGTATGAATTGAGGAAGAAGGTAAGAACTGTGCGGGGTTGAGTTGAGGAAGAAGGTAAGAGCTGTGCGGGGTTGAGTTGATGGAGACATCATCACAGCCTTAGCAAAGTCACTGGACTGGAGCTTTTGAACAGCTGTTTAATGATAAAGAGTTAAAAATGATACTATTGCTGCATATTATGACTATTTAAGAATATATTCTTGCAGACTATATAGCTGTTACAGTTGGGGTTTAAGGAAGTTAAGATAAGATTAAATGGAAGGAGGAGGTTAAAGTTGAGCTCTACTCTACCTCAATTTTCTTGACATCACTTGATTGATCTTGATCTTGATGTACATTTACACATTTTCATACCACAAAAGCAGCCAATCGGATTCCAGCTTTCATTAGTTTATGGAGTCAGTACAGTGATATTGGGGCCCTGCTCTTTGCACATTGTTTGTGCTCTATAAAGCTAATCATGTTATCGATCACTTTGCAAGTTCCCATTAAAGTTATTCTCCCAGCATAGCCATGGCCCCAGCATATATATAACACATGGAGACCTCCAATCTTCTCACGTCAATCTGTGATGTTTGGCATCTCCTCAAGTCTTCTGGTCAGCGACCCCGATACAACTGAACTAACATGAAGACTGCATGAACCATCTGTCTGGAGCCTCTTGGCTGTCCTCCGTACAAACCCTCTTCACACCGACACTTGCATGGAGAGCCCTTCCCATCACTCCGTGTTGTTAAAGTAACAAGACTCTTTCTGGTGGTTACACGGACTCCACATGCAGGGGCTTACTGTCAAAACCCAGCGGATTAATCCCCTTACCAGGCGTCAGTCATTGAGCGTTGATGCTACCGTCCGTTACATCGCAGGCTGTGAGAATTTCAGGATCCTGGGAATTTTCCTCCTATCCACTTAGTGTTCCATTTTACTGAAATGTTCCACTTTATGTACATGCTGATGTTTTAAATTCCTCATACCCCTTTCTTTAGTCATGCAAACATTCAATACTTTTAATTTCCTTGCATTCAGTTAGTGTCTTAGTTTGTGCTCCATCACTGCTGGATATAGGAGCAGCAGTTGGAAATAGTCTTCCAATCCCTTGTGGTTTTCCGCTGCCTGTGCAGAGATTGGTGACAGTGGTGACTACTCTCTACACGCTATAAGACTGCACAGAAGAAAACATTTTAGCTTGATATCGGCTTGAAAATGCAGTCAAGTTTTTTGCTCCTTTTCCACGAATAGGACCTAGCAGAGCCACAGAAAGGGCTTAAGTGCACTAAAAGTTAAAAAAAGGATATTTACGGTCAATAGAGATGACTACTTCATATAGAACTCTGGGATCAGGCTGTGGGGCAGGGCCTACTCATCCTACATGTGGGGGTATCTCTTCTCAAGTACACACTCACCAATGCCTGGGACCAGGTGGCACCGAATTCATGTGAAGATCAACATTAAGGTGGAGCCTCGGCTTAGAGGTGAGCCGATCACTGTGTGCAGCTGTGTAGCAACATACAGTTTCATTCAGTGAAAACCCTCTGTCCCATGCCCCTGCACACCCTGTCTTCTGAATGTAGCATTTAGAAGGGGGCACCGCTGAGCCCGTGTCCTGCTCCACCAGTCCAGCTTTCCACTGCCACCTCACTCCCAATGACAGAATGGGCTCCCGCCGTGCACTAAACGTGGAACTCATGCGTGCACTTGATTAACTCCTTCAGCTCCCCTGTACCTGTGGCTGACTTCATGGGGTCTCCGTACCGCAGGTTTGGTTCCGATTGCTTTTGGTCCATACAGGCTGCTCTCTCGGCTGGAGCCTTCCGCCTATTTATTTACAGCACAACTTGGGGGGCACAGCCCAGAAAAGCCCTGGAAGACACAAAGTTAGCTTAACCCCTTTCTGCCCGGGTAGCCTGCAAAATGCAAACTGCCCTGATCCCAGCACTTGTAAGCACCTGCTTACACGCAATAGGGATGAGCTCAGGCGTGTTTGGAAACTTTTCCGAATCCTTCTGAGGTATTCCACCCGAAATCTGTTGCTGCTGACAGCAAGTCACAAGCAGCGGAGGCATCCCCTGCCTGTCAGCCACACGTATACAAGGGGCATGGCTGCAGAAAGGGGAATGCCTTTAACCACTCGCCTACCGCTTAACTGTAAATGTACGTTGACGTTAAATACCGGTATCTTTTTTTTGTTTTTTTTTGTTAGGTGGCCGGCTTTTCCGATAAAAGGGATCCCAGCAGTGCATTCACCACAGGATCACTTTTATAGGCGGCGGGAGAGGTGCCCCACCCCCTCCCGCCACTTCCTGGCTTACCGGAGCCATCGGTAAACCCGGAAGCGATCCGGTTCGGCTGATGGCTGGGCAGGAAGCCATTTTGCCCTCACTTGGCGCTATGCCCTTGGAGGACTGGAGCAACCTCTGACGTCACTTGCGGTTCTCGGCCATCAACATTTTTTCTTTCTTTTTAAAGTCAAAATGTCAAAACATTTTTTTTAATTTTCCTTTCAAAGGTAAATGATAAATCTGGGGTCTTTTTGACCCCAGATCTCTCAATAAAGAGGACCTGTCATGCTTATTTCTATTACAGGGGATGTTTATATTACTTGTAATAGTAATAAAAGTGATAAAAAATAAATAAATAAAGGGACTGTTAAAAAAAAAGTAAGATAAATAATAATAATAATTTTTTCTTTAAAGCGCCCCATCCCTCTGTGGTCTTGCACAGAAGCGAACGCATACGTAAGTCGCTTCCACATATGTAAACGGTGTTCAAACCACACATGTGAGGTATCACCAAGATCGTTGGAGTGAGAGCAATAATTCCAGCACTAGACCTCCTCTGTAACTTTAAACAGGTAACCTGTAAACAAATTTAATGCGCTGCCTATTGAGATTTTTAAGTACCATAGTTTCTTGCCATTCCACAAGCGTACGCAGTTTTAAAGCATGACATGTTAGGTATCTATTTACATGTCATAACATCATCTTTTACATTATACAAAAAATGTCTTGGTATGCTGACTTAAGAGTTCCCTTCACTGGAACTGAGGGGCCAAGCCCAACCCCTGAAAAACAACCCCACACCATAATCCCCCCTCCACCAAATGATTTGGACCAACCAAGACATTTTGGACAATTTCATGCTCCCAACTTTTGTGGGAACAGTTTGGGGATGGCCTTCTTGTCCGCATCAGTGCCTGACCTCACAAATGGGCTTCTGGAAGAATGGTCAAACATTCCCATAGACACACTCCTAAACCTTGTGGACAGCCTTCCCAGAAGAGTTGAAGCTGTTATAGCTGCAAAGGGTGGGCCAACTCAATATTGAACCCTACAGACTGAGACTGGGATGCCAATAAAGTTCATGTGCGTGTAAAGGCAGGCGTCTTAATACTTTTGGTAATATTGTATGTCTGAGATTGAACAGATTGGGCAGTGATCACATCTTTAATGATTTCAATACATTAAAAAGGTTTTCAGTCCATGCTCCACCCAAGCAGAAGCCTTTCACCTCTTTGGTTTTGGATCTGGACATCATTCATATCCACGTTTCAGTAAGGACTTCCATTGTATTCAAATGAGAGCAGTCTGGAAGGTGTATTCCACTCCAGAGTTACAAGGGCAGCATTTTCTGACTCCAAAAAAACAGACGTTTCCACAAGGACGCAGTTTATGTGGTTTTTTTTTTCCAGTACTCAAGCCAAAATAATTAAAGAGCCTTAACTAACTCTGCAGTGCCAAAAGTTTCCATCAGCTCCAAGGAGCATTTGTCTTCCCCAGCACCTTTCATAAGACGGCCTCGCCGCTCGTTATTGGCAGGCTAATCATTAGGAATTTTTTTTTCGGGGGGCTCTTTTAAAGGTATCCACACCTTAATGGATGGTTTTGGCAGCCTCTTCTACCCATTACCAGACAGGGCCATGTGAAGTGTGAGAAAAATGAGGACGGATCTCCATCCCCTTGAAGATGTTTTTGATATGTTTTCAAACTGGCAGCGGCCGGCGTTCGAAAAGCCTCAACAAAGCCGTTTTCACGCAGGAACGCTTGAATCCCATCCAGTAAGGACGCTTGATTTGTGAAGTCGTCCGCAAGTGCTTAACGTATAGCTAGATAGTGTTTCAAATTGAGGGTGATTCTACATGAGGAATTCTTGATTTGGGAGTGGCGAGACATTTTTCTGTGTTTTGATAAAATAGCGTTGTTTTTTTTTCCATGACCTTACAATAAATTTCTTTTTTGAGTCTGCATTTGAAAAAAAAAAATTAGTAAAATAAAGTTTTGCAACTTCACGTGCCCTGATGTCTGCAGGCATTGTACCACTTTGAGTATTCCTTGCGATGTCTGTGTAGCTTTTTGACCTTTCAGGAAGTCTGCTTGAAAAAATCCTGACATGTCACAGTATGCAGCTTTCTTCAGAAAGAGCTGTCCTCGAGTTCCTTTTCCTAGGCTGAGATGATGTCTTCTCAGTCCAGAAAGTCGATGGTGACCCTGGATGATGCCAACACAAGGATTGCACCGTCCTTCTGGAGAGAAAAGCACAGTACTGTGGTAATAGTGAGAGTACCTGAAAGTATATTTAGCTTGTATGTATATGACTTTTCAGTCATATCCTACTCTGGGTGATTCTATGGGCCAGCCCTCTGGGCACCTTGTCTGATACACAGAATTTTCATGGCAAATTTTTGGACAAGGTAGATCGCCTGGTCCTACCTCAACCTCTCCAACTGCTCAGATTGGGACTGGCATGGAGAATGTGCTAACAGTTTGTACACCAATACGCATTTCAGCAGGTGCCAATTAACCCACTGTCACGTATTTGGAGTGCAAGGCAGAGGTACTATCCACCCTGTGCTACCCACATATGCATGCATGGATTTAACATGAGTTGAAACCTTTGGCGGTCCTTTGGTGCATATTATGCAGCCAGTGTTGGGAGTGGGACCATTGATACTGTATATAAAGCGCTTGAAGTGACAGTGATCTCTAGCAGTCTCCTGTAATATATCCCCATTCCTAAATCATTTCCTGCAGCATGTCCTCCATTTCCAAACACACCTGCAGCATGTTCCCAGCCTACAAACACACCAGTAGCATGTCCCCAGTCTCCAAGCTAACCTGTAGAATTTCCTCAGTTTCCAAGCACACCTGTAGTATGCCTCCAGTCCCCGAACCCACCTGCAGCATGTTCCCAGTCTGCAAACACACCTGTAGCTCGTCCCCAGTCTCCAAACACACTTGTAGCTTGTCCCAGTCTCCAATTACACCTGTAGCATGTCCCAGTGTCCAAACACACCTGTAGCATGTCCCAGTCTTCAATCATACCTGTAGCATGTCCCAGTCTCCAAACACATTTGTAGCATGTCCCCAGTCCCCAAAACACACCTATATCATGCCCCCAGTCTCCAAACACACCTGCAGCATGTTGCCAGTCTTCAAACACACTTGTAGCATGTTCCCAGTCTCCAAACACACCTGTAGCATGCCCCCAGTCTCCAAACACACCTGTAGCATGTCCCTGTCTCCACGCACACCTGTAGCATGTCCCAGTCTCCACGCACACCTGTAGCATGTCCCAGTCTCCAAACACATCTGTAGGGTGTCCCCAGTCCCCAAAACACAACTGTATCATGCCCCCAGTCTCCAAACACACCAGTAGCATGTCCCTGTCTCCAAACGCACCTGTAGCATGTCCCCAGTCTCCAAACACACCTGCAGCATGCCCCCAGTCTCCAAACACACCTGTAGCATGTCCCAGTCTCCACGCACACCTGTAGCATGTCCCAGTCTCCAAACACATCTGTAGGGTGTCCCCAGTCCCCAAAACACAACTGTATCATGCCCCCAGTCTCCAAACGCACCTGCAGCATGTTCCCAGTCTTCAAACACATTTGTAGCATGTTCCCAGTCTCCAAACACACCAGTAGCATGTCCCTGTCTCCAAACGCACCTGTAGCATGTCCCCAGTCTCAAAACACACCTGCAGCATGCCCCCAGTCTCCAAACACACCTGTAGCATGTCCCTGTCTCCACGCACACCTGTAGCATGTCATCAGTCTCCAAACACGCCTGTAACATGTCCCCAGTCTCCATGCACACCTGTAGCATGTTCCCAGCCTCCAAACACACCCATAGTATGTCCCCACTCTCCAAACACACCTGCAGCATGCCCCCAGTCTCCAAACACACCTGTAGTATGTCCTCAGTCTCCAAACACACCTGTAGCATGTCCCAGTCTTCAATCATACCTGTAGCATGTCCCAGTCTCCAAACACATTTGTAGCATGTCCCCAGTCCACAAAACACACCTATATCATGCCCCCAGTCTCCAAACACACCTGCAGCATGTTGCCAGTCTTCAAACACACTTGTAGCATGTTCCCAGTCTCCAAACACACCTGAAGCATGCCCCCAATCTCCAAACACACCTGTAGCATGTCCCTGTCTCCACGCACACCTGTAGCATGTCATCAGTCTCCAAACACGCCTGTAACATGTCCCCAGTCTCCATGCACACCTGTAGCATGTTCCCAGCCTCCAAACACACCCATAGTATGTCCCCACTCTCCAAACACACCTGCAGCATGCCCCCAGTCTCCAAACACACCTGTAGTATGTCCTCAGTCTCCAGACACACCTGTAGTATGTCCTCAGTATCCAAACACAACTGTAGTATGTCCTCAGTCTCCAGACACACCTGTAGTATGTCCTCAGTATCCAAACACACCTGTAGTATGTCCTCAGTCTCCAAACACACCTGTAGTATGTCCTCAGTCTCCAAACACACCTGTAGTATGTCCTCAGTCTCCAAGCACACCTGTACTATGTCCTCAGTCTCCAAACACACCTGTAGTATGTCTTCAGTCTCTGACCATGTCTTGTAGAGCATCCACAGTCTCTGGTCATATGAAGCAGTACATATACAGTATACGGGATGTTATGTGTGCCCCTCTGGAGGTGTCAGAGGCTGCAGCAGAGGCCCCCTGTCTCTAGTAAGTTGTCCCCAACTGCTTTATGGGTGGAAAAATCAATTTTGCATTGCTACAAACAGTTGAGCCAGCAGATGGGATTTCTGGATTGGAAATGTGCTCATTAGATTCTTGTGTCTCTCAGAGATTCCACAGAGTTATTCCTGCTTTAACTGGGCTGGTTATAAAAGATGATAGTGATTACTGAGCTCTGCCTAGCTGTAGTGCCTACAGTAACCAGTGTAATAAGAGTGCCAGACCAGTAGTAAGAGTCTATATATTTATCCCTAATGAGGGGACATTAGACATCCAACACGTTTCAGGAGCTCTGGCAAAATCTGCAAGGACTTGAAATGAAGGGTATCAGTTGGAAGGGATAGGCAAGCTGACGCTTGACAGGTGCACCTATTCATTACCTGGATTCGCTGTAATGTGTGCCTGTGGGGAGGACAATAGAGTGTAAGCTCCTATGTGCCAGAGGCTGAGGGGAAGAATTTTGTGTATTCTGTAAAGCACTGCCGATTATATCAGTTCTATAAATACCTGAAATGAAAAAAAAAATGATTACAGAACCCATCCCATAGCTTTTTACTGTACATTTCCAGCTGTTGAAATTGGCAGTTGATAGTGGGCGTGCACATCTGAGAACCGCGGTTTAATGGCGTGCGCACTTCTCGTTCTGCGAAGCACACCTAAAAGTAACGTAAAAGTGAACAGCGTTGGATTGCTGTAACATGAGAATTCTCATTGGACAGTATCTGTTTTGTTATCTTAATTCCTGGGATTTTCCATTGCCTTTCCTCCCGTCGCTCTCGTGATTCGCTCCCTTTCTGCCATCACGGTTTGCTTCTATAGCCCGTATTCTTTAATAGCTCCCCAGGAATGCACAGACAGAACAATACATCTGCTTTGGATAAAACATTAATTTGCTGCAAAATCTTCAAGATGCCATCGCTGTGCGCTCCATCGTGGCTGCCCAGAGACTACAGTCAGAGCCAATAGGGCTTTGCGGCCCCGCCTGGTGCCAAATATACAGCCGTTCCGGGTAATCGACTGGCGTTTTATAGTCGCCCCGTGGCTCCTCTATTACCGTTATCCCAGCACTTGGAGAGGTGATGGTGGCTTATTAAACATTGCTGTAAAAACACAAGGTGGAGTGTAGAGCGGTCGTGTTGGACTTTTGCCTTTATGCTTCCTTAAAGTTATTAAAACTGCCAATGCTATGTATTTCTTCTTATAATATGGAGGTTTCATCAGGTATGAGGCATGCTCAGTAATGTGTCCGTGTAACCGCTCCAAGTTTTTTATATACACGGTATGCCTTTGTCTGCTTTTTTTTTTTTTCCAAAGCACAGCACCATGTTTGTTCAGGCATCATCCAGGGTCCCCAAGAACTTCCTAGACTGAGATGACAGCTGAGAGATGACACACTCATGAGCCCCTGATGCAGCCTTTCACCTTGCGACTTGCTGCAAAATTACAGTGTGATCACTGTGGGAGGAGACTGTGGAAATGCTGCCTCATGTTGGAGCCTCTGACCTGGTGGTTTGCCTCAAATTCTCAATGGTAAAATCTGATCACTGAGGGGAGGAGACTGAGGAAATGCTCCTCATGCTGCAGCCTCTCACCTGTTTTTTTTTATGCAATATTACAATGTTTCAGTCTGATCACTGGGGAAAGAAGACTGAGGAAATACTCCTCATGCTGCAGCCTCTTATATGTTTTTTTGCTGTAATATTACAATGTTACAGTCTGATCACTGGGGAAAGGAGACTGAGGAAATGCTCCTCATGCTCACCTGGTGATTTTCCTCAAATTCTCAATGTTAAAATCTGATCACTGAGGGGAGGAGACTGAGGGAATGCCCCTCAGGCTGCAGCCTCTCACCTCTTTTTTTGCTTCAATATTACAATGTTACAGTCTGATCACTGGGGAAAGGAGACTGAGGAAATGCTCCTCATGCTCACCTGGTGATTTTCCTCAAATTCTCAATGTTAAAATCTGATCACTGAGGGGAGGAGACTGAGGGAATGCCCCTCAGGCTGCAGCCTCTCACCTCTTTTTTTGCTTCAATATTACAATGTTACAGTCTGATCACCGGGCAAAGGAGACTTAGGAAATGCTTCCTTATGCCGCGGCCTCTCGCCTGGTTATTTGCTGCAATACTACAATGTTACAGTCCGATCACTGAGAGGGAAAGAGACTTAGGAAAAGCTCCTCATGCTGCAGCCTCTCACTTTGGGGTTTGCTACAATATTACAATGTTACAGTCTGATCACTGGGGAAAGGAGACTGAGGAAATGCTCCTCATGCTGCAGCCTCTCATCTGGTTCTTTTGCTGCAATATTACAGTGTAATGCCCTGTACACACGAGCGGATTATCCGACAGAAAAAGTCAGACGGAAGCTTTTCATCGTCTATTCCGATCGTGTGTGTAGGCCCCATCAGACTTTTTTTTTTTGAAAATTCTGATGGACCTAGAAATGAAACATGTTCTAAATATTTGTGATGGAACCAATTCCTATCGGGAAAACCGATCATCTGTATGCTGTTCCGACGGACCAAAAAGGACGCATGCTCTGAAGCAAGTACGAGACGGAAGCTATTGGCTACTGGCTATTGAACTTCCTTTTTCTAGTCCCTTCCTAAGTGTTGTACGTCACCGCGTTCTGGACGGACTTTGGTGTGACCGCGTGTAGGCAAGATCGCTTGAGCGGAATTCCGTCTGAGTTCCGTCGGAGAAACCTTCGGAGTTTATTCCGACGGCAAAACTGGTCGTGTGTACGCGGCATAACAGTCTGATCGCTGAGGGAAAGAGACTGAGGAAAAGCTTTTTGCACTGTAGCCTCTCAGTTTGGGATTTGCTACAATATTACAGTCTGATCACTGGGGTGGGAGGAAATGCTCCTCATGCTGCAGCCTCTTAGCTTGGCATTTGCTACACTATTACAGTGTTACAATCTGATCACTGGGGGGAGAGGAGACTGAGGAAATGCTTCCTTGCACTGCAGCCTCTCACCTTTTGATTTTCTACAAAGCTAGTTATTGTTACCAGAACAAATAAGTAAGGGGAAATCTTCCAATGGGGACAGCGGTTCTGGGTTTTCCCTCATTTCTGGGAGATTTCTAACTATTTCCTGTTGTGCCTCTAGGGACAGAAATGTCACATACATTCCATCTCTTTTCACTCTGTTTAAAAGTGAGAAAACACTCGTGTCTGGGGTTGTTCTGTAACGGTGAAGCTGTTGGCCTGCTGCGTTGGATAAGCCGGTGAGCGTCAGAGCGATGACAATAGTCCGCTTTATCTCTGTCTGGCCAAACTTCCCGTGTAACCACATAGAGGAGTGCCGTATAATTTTAGCGTCCATAATCCCTTGTCATTTCCTATCTGTCATAGCCAGGAAAAGGCTGAAGTGCCATCTGGAGTAAACAGAGAGCCCTCATCAGAAGGATACATACAGTGTGTCATCCCCAGTGGTGGAAGGATCTTCTGAAGGGGGGGGAGTGTTATGATTGTGGTAGTGCTCCTCTATGGTTTTCTCTGGTGTTGGGCTCCTGTGTCCAGCTCCCATCCAGGGATCGATCTGCCAGTGTGTGTGTATGAGGCTGGAAGGCTTAAAGCCAATCTGTGCTTTGTGAAATCTGTTTTCTTCCCAGGAACGGTGACTGCAACTTCTGGCAGACTTTCACCTAGGGTTGCCACCTCATCTCTTTAAAACTGAACACATAATAATTACACAGGTTCTGTGGCTGATTAAGGTTAATTAAACTCACTTGGTGCCTTATATGCATTAAATTAGCCTCAGAACCCGTGTAATTCATATGTGTTCGGGTTTAAAGGGATGAGGTGGCAACCCTACTTTCACCTCCGGGAATGGTTCAGTTCGTTTGACTGCTGTGTATCTGTGTCCACGTTGAAGAGACCTTCTATCTCAATCTGACCTCCATTCTTGCACGGTTGTACCGACTCCTCTCCTGGACTGAAATGGCTTACTCTGATTTCACTGCACACTGTGAGCGTCTCACAATGTGCATGAGAATCTGCAGCAAGTCAGATAGAGCCTGTCTCATTTCTTGGCTGAAGAATATCCAGCATCATCTAGTCAGGGTTCCTCCAGAGGTTGCTAGGGGTTCCTTGAGCAATGAGCAATCTCTGCCTCAGATAAGTTGCCACTGACACCATTGATCTTGAACTATTCTTTCCACTGACCATCACACTAATGCAGGGTCTCAACCAGGGTTCTATAGAACCCTATGGCTCCTCCAAAGGTTACTAGAAGTTCCTTGAGCAATGAGCAATTTCTGCCTCTCAGATAAGTTCCCACTGACACCATTAATCTTTTTAACAATCTGTTAGAGGGGGTAATTCTTTCCAGTGACCACAAGTATAAGGAGCATTCTCCCCACTGACCATCACACTAAGGTATCTTGAGTTATAGATATAGTCGTTGTTAGCAGGGGTTCCCTGAAACCAGAAAGTTATTTCAAGGGTTATTCTTTGTTGAAAAGGTCGAAAAACCCTGATCTAGTCCTTTCCCTGCAGCCTGGTTGTCCCTGGCCTTCCACTTTCATTCATTGGATTTCAGTTCTTTTAATCATGGAGGCTCAACATCACATGTGGGTGTTACCTATGGCGGTCTGCATGCAGAAACAGCCTGCCTAGGAAAGACCACTCCTCCAGACTGACATCTGCCCATCAAGGACAGAGGCTTATCATTACATGTGGGCGTTGCCTAGGGCTGTCTGCATGCAGAAACAGCCTGCCTAGGAATGCCCACTCCTCCAGACTGACATCTGCCCATCAAAAACGGAGGCTTATCATTACATGTGGCCGTTGCCTAGGGTGGTATGCATGCAGAAACAGCCTGCCTAGGAATGCCCACTTCTCCAGACTGACATCTGCCCATCAAGGGTGAAGGCTTATCATTACATATGGGGATTACCCAGGATGGTCTGCATGCCAATAAAGCCTGCCTAGATCAATGCACATATTCGCTAGTACACTGTGGATCATCAAATATCGTCCAAAGCTTTTACTGCAGGGAGATCACATCACAATGGACTAAGTGCAAAGTTTTGGAGCCGTGCATGACCCATTCATCAGGCATGTGATGTCATCACATGCCTGACGAAGGGGTCCTGCGTGGCTAAGAAACAATGCACTTGGTCCATTGTGATATCATCTTCCTGCAATAAAAGCTTTTGGTGACATTTGATGATCCACAGTGTGCTATAGAATATATGCATTGATCCAGTTTCCTGCTGATAATTGCTGTAGCACCCACCACTGCTGAGCCCATTTCTAGGAAGATGCCTAGGAACACCCATTATTCCAGACTGACACCTGCCTATCAAACGTAAAGGTTTGGCATCACATGTGGGGGGGTTACCTAGGAACAGCCTGCCTAGGAACACCCATTACTCCAGACTGACTTCCACCTATCAATGCATTTTGATATTTGCCTAGACCAGGGGTCTCCAAACATTCTAAACATTGGGCCAGTTTACTGTCCTTCAGACATTAGGAGGGCTAGACTGCGGCAAGTGGGAGTTGAAAAGGTCCCCATTGTTTCAGTGAGAGTGATTATTGGTTAACTGGGAGGAATTATGCCCATCGTTGGTGTAGGCATGACGGTGGCATTTTGCCATATCATTGGAGCAGTTGGAGGAAATGTGCCCCCTTCATTGGTATCAGTGGGGGGAGTTATGCCCCATTGTTGGTATCAGTGGATGAAATAGTGCCCCAAGGGCCGGATAAAAACCAAGCAAAGGCCACATCTGGCCCTCGGGGCACAGTTTGGAGACCACTGGCCTAGACTGACATGAGGTCATCATTCTTCTACAGGCAGGAGGAAGCATTTCCTCAGTCTCCTCTCCCCCAGTGATCAGACTGTACTTGGATTTTTGTAAACACGGCCAAGACCTGCACAGGCATCAGGTTTGCATGATTGGGTCATGGCAGTGAGGTGTGCTCCATGGGCACAATACTTAGCATATTGTAGCCTAAATGATATATCTGATGCTAGGTTCTTGTTAAATCCATTTCTGAATGAATAGCAGTTGATAATGAGTGTCTCTAGCAGTGGTTGATGTACAGTATTGCTGTGCTGGAAATACACCCTCTGCAGCAATGTCTGTACCTCATTCTTCTATGTCGAGAAGTAAAGGATGAAATTTGGAACACGCACGATCCTTCTGAGTGGGGAATGCGAGAGATCTCAATACTGGAGCAAGGCATGCAAGGGCATGCTGGTATCTTCTGAACTAGTCCAACCCATGCACAGCCTACAACCATTGATTGCTGTATTGTCAGGGTTTGATAAGATACTGGTTAGAACTTCCTGGCCAGGACACTATCCGCATGTTTTCCCTGTGTCTGTGTGGGTTTCCTCCGGGTATTCCGGTTTCCTCCTACACTCCAAAGACATGCTGGTAGAATAAATGGCTCCTGTCCTAACTGGCCCTATTATGTGTATGTGATCCTAGAGACCTTAGATTGTGAGCTCCTCAAGGGCAGAGACAGATGTGAATGTAAAGCGCTGTATGAACTGGTCAGCACTAGAAATGCCTGTAATAAATCGATATCACCAGTGCACCATCCTTGTTAAATTAATCACTTGCTTACTGGGCACTTAAACCCCCTTCCTGCCCGGGCCAATTTTCAACGCTGTCGAACTTTGAATGACAATTGCGCGGTCATGCAACACAGTACCTAAATAAAATTTTTATCATTTTTTTTTCACACAAATAGGTTTTTTTTTGGTGGTATTTAATCACTGCTATTTTTTTTGTTGTTAAAAAAAATGAAAAAAGACCGAAAATTTTGAAAAAAAAACAAAACAGTTTCATAGTTTGTTATAACATTTTGAAAACGGGTAATTTTTCTCCTTCATTGATGTGCGCTGATGAGGCAGCACTGATGGGCACTAATAGGCTGCATTGATAAGGCGGCACTGATAAGACAGCACTGATGGGCACTGATAGTTGGCACTGGTGGGCACTGAGAGGTGGCACTGATGGGAGGCACTGAAGGGCACTGATGGGTGGCACTGATAAGCGGTATTGATAGGTGGTACTGGTAGGTGACACTGGTAGGTGACACTGATGATGAGGCACCGATGGGCACTGGTTGGCAGCACTGATGGGCACTGATAGGTGGCACTGGTGGGCATTGATAGGTGGCACTAGTAGGCGGCACTGATATGCACCTGTAGGTGGCACTGGTGGGCACTGCATAGCAGCAGTGCCTCTCCCTGTTCGGGACCAATGTCCCTCTGTCAGAAGCCGGTGATTGGCTTTTCTTTTTGCTCGCGCTGTCAGCGCGAGCAGAAACAAAGCCGATTACTGATCTTCTGTTTACATTTACGTGATCAACTGTCATTGGCACTTTCAGCAGAGAATGTATGTACTGACAATGGGGATTGGGGTATGCTAGAGAATCTATTGATGCAAACTGCTGGGGATCTATTGTAGCTAGGGGGAAGTAGTGTTGCTGGGGGTTCTATTGTTGTTGGTGGGGGATCTTTTGCTCTGGGGTTCTTATGCTGTGGGGGGGGGGGGGTCTATTGTTGCCAGCAGTGGTCTTTTGTTGCTGGGGCAGATCTATTGTTGCTGATAGGGATCTATTGTTGCTGGGGGTGTATTTTGTTCTTAGGGGGAGAGTCTATTATTTCTGGGGGGGGGGGCTGTTGTTGCTAGGAAGGATCTATTGTTGCTTGGGGGATCTGTTGCTGATGGGGGGTCTAATATGATTAACCAATTCCATACAAATTACTTAACACCACAAAATGATACTTGGCACTGTATTCTCTGAAAGGAGTGGCACTAGGAGGTGGATAGGGGGCGGTAAGTCAGGGTGGAGAGAGTACCTTCACCTATTGGTTGAGAAAAAAAGCCCTGCATATTTGCATAGTTACATTTGAGCAAGCTGGAACAGTGTAGCTATGTCTAATATAGCCAGGGCTGGGAAAAGGGGTGGGCAGGAGGGGAGGATGCCCTGGGTGCAATGGTTTATTACAGGGATAGGGAAGCCTTGTACCAAGGCTGACAGAGGTAGTGACAGCGACATCACTGCTAACCCTAACCCTAACCCAAAGGGAGGTGGGGTGGCACAGTTTGCCATTTTTACCCTGGGCTCTGGATGACCTTGTCCTAGCACTGAATATAGCCATACCCGCAATTCTCCTTTAAAGCAGTTTGACCCACTACAAGCAGAGCCGGGCCAAAGGGTAGTCAGTGCAGGCGTCTGCCTTGGGCAGTTCAACAGGAGAAGGGTGCAAAAAGGGGCAGGACGTGCATCTTATACTGCTGGATTAGTTCATGGGTATGAGGGTGCACTTTGGCCTTTTCACCTTGGGTGCTACAGGAGCTCATCCCAACCCTGACTACAAGGAGCTGTGGAAGTTTGTAGTTGGAGAAAACAAAGTCTGCCTGGAATGTGAGAGATGAAGTCGTGCACAGAGTAATAAATAGAGGTATGAAGCTTGGGAAAGAATAAATGGGCTCTGTGTTTAGTGTGTCATTAGATTACAGCAGGAGGAATGTCATGGATCTGTCACTCCATACATATTGGGATGGAGCGTCCCCCGCGCCCCCTTGTCTCTCCAGGAATTGGGGGGGGGGGGGATGAGCGCTGGATGACCTTCTGCAGGGGCAATAAATACAAGGCAGGATTAGAGAGACAGGTAGATGGCCTGTCACCCTGCCTGCAGTACATTGTCTACACTCCCCAGAGATCCTAAATTTTACAGCTGCAGGAACATTCTCTGCATTTTTCTTTTACATTAGCTGCAGCCTCAGCTGTACAGTCTGTCCGTCCTGGTCATGGTGGGACTATTAGGAGATGTACAGTCTGTCAGTCCTTGTCCTGGTGGGACCATTAGGAGTCTTACAGCCTGTCCGTCCTTATCATGGTGGGACTATTAGGAGCTGTACAGTCTGTCCGTCCTTGTCATGGTGGGACTATTAGGAGCTGTATAGTCGGTCTGTCCTTGTCATGGTAGGACTATTAGAAGATGTCCAGTCTGTCCGTCCTTGTCATGGTGGGACTATTAGGAGCTGTCCAGTCTGTCTGTCCTTGTCATGGTGGGACTATTAGGAGCTGTACAGTCTGTCTGTCCTTGTCATGGTGGGACTGTTAGGAGCTGTCCAGTCTGTCCGTCCTTGTCATGGTGGGACTATTAGGAGCTGTACAGTCTGTCTGTCCTTGTCATGGTGGGACTGTTAGGAGCTGTCCAGTTTGTCTGTCCTTGTCATGGTGGGACTGTTAGGAGCTGTCCAGTCTGCCTGTCCTTGTCATGGTGGGACTATTAGGAGCTGTACAGTCTGTATCACCTTGTCATGGTGATGTGCTGAGCTTCCATGTTTGAAAGAACTGAAACCCAATCTGACTTCAGGTAGCTTTTAATGCACATTGTGAGAAGCTCACTGTGTGCAGGGAAATCAGGGTAAGTAACTTCAGTCCAGGAGAGGAGCTGGTACAACTGTGCAAGACTGAAGGGAAGGCTGGAAATTACAGAGGGTTAGTGATCTGTTGGGGTAGCACAGGGTATGTGAGTATTAGTGGGTTGGTGGTTCTTAAAAGAATCTCTATTAATAATAATAGTAATAACAAAAAGGTCATTCTCCCAAAAACTCTAATTTTTTTTTTTATGGGTGGTGCCTGTTGGAGTCGGCCTTTAGATTTTGTTTTGCATTCCCCAGCAGTAGAATCTGCCTGCCATCATTCCTGAATCTGTTTCAGTCTATCTGGGAATTTGAAGTGTTCCAGCAACATTTTTTGCATTGGTTAATATTTAATAAATCAGAAATCCAAGATGAGTGTTAAGACAAAAAATTGAATAAAAAATGGTGCAACTACACAAACACAACACAAAATAACAATACAACGTAACAACAAAATACAACATAACCCACCAAAATAACATAATGTAACGCAACAGGCCAAAACATAATAATGTAAAAACATAATGCAGCCTGCCAAAATAATACAATGTAACCTCCAAACACCACATAGCTAGGCAAAACAACACAATTTAACAACAAAAATGGCCAAAATTACATAATGTAACAACAAAACACAACACACCCAACCAAAACAACACAATGTACCACTAAAACACAACAAAACTGGCCAAAAGAACACAAAGTAACAACAAGAAGGGAACATAACTTCCAAAAGAACACAGTGTAACAACAAAACCAGCCAAAAAGACACGGAGGATTGATTTACTAAAACAAGCTGAAGCTAGAAGCTGATTGGTTTCTTTGCAGAGCTGCACCAGATTTTACACTCTAGTTTTAGTAAATAAACCCCAATGTAACAACAAAACACAACATAACCACCCAAAACAACACAACGTAACAACAAAACATAACATAGCTGGCCAAAACAACACAATTCAACAATAAAACACAACATAACCCGCCAATAGAACCCAATATAACAACACAATATAACTAGCCAAAAGAATACAGTGTAGCAAAAAAATGCAAAATAACCCACCAGAAGAACAAAACATAACAACAACACACAATAACCAGCCAAAACAACATAAACAACAAAGCAAAACAACACAATGTAGGAAAACCGCTCAACAGAAAAATGCAACTGTATAATGTCCAAAATGGTTACATATTTGTCTGGCCTTTTCTCTTCTATTGCGATTATTCAGCTCTGAACTACCTATTTGTGTGTTTTTCTATAAATTGCTTTTAAAATTCAAAAAGAGAATTTCCAAAAAAAACCCAGTAATGCCACGTAGACACAACCGGTTTTGCCGTCGGAATAAACTCCGAAGGTTTCTCCGACGGAACTCCGACAGAATTCCATTCAAGCGGTCTTGCCTACACATGGTCAAACCAAAATCCGACCGTCCAGAACGCGGTGACGTACAACACGTACGACGGGACTAGAAAAAGGAAGTGCAGTAGCCAATAGCCAATAGCTTCCGTCTTGTACTTGCTTTAGAGAGTTTTTGGTCTGTCGGAACAGCATACAGACGAGCGGTTTTACCGATAGGAATTGATTCCGTCGGAAATATTTAGAACATGTTCCATTTCTAGGTCCCTCAGAATTTTCGAAAAAAAAAAAGTCAGATGAGGCATACACGCGATCGGAATAGACGATGAAAAGCTTCCGTCTGACTTTTTCTGTCGGACATTGCGCTCGTGTGTACGCGGCTTAGGAAAACACCAGTATTTTGTTACATTTTCTGTGTTGTTGTGTGTTTTGTATTGTTATTTTTGTCTATTTTCTTGCTTTTGTTTTGTGTTTTGTGGTGCGTTTGTAATGCTGTGATTTCTTTTCTTATATATTTGTTGTGTTGTGTTCTTTTGTTGTTTTGTTGTGCTGCATTTTGTTGTTTTTGGCATCAAGAACGTTCCCATTCTCTTCCTGACGTTGTGAAGGTTGACTTTCTCTACTAGGCCTGGAATCTGAGCTTGTTGGTGGGAGGAGGTCTGATAATTTTGTGTATAAACATTGCTGTAATTCTGAACAGGATGGTTTGAGAGGGGGGGCAGTGACACTGGGAATGCTGATTATGTGCAATGATATAGGAATAGGCCGATGCCTCCAGTGACTCTGGATGCTGAGAATGACCGCAGGGTGATGGAGTCAGGAAACGGGGGTCACCAGCTGTAATTATATCTGACGCAGGGCTCACACTGTCTGTGTATGGGCTCCCTGCAGGATTAACGGCATGTAATGCGGGATTCTCAAATAATGGAATTCTCCAAAAACAACAAAAACCAAGAACCTGCCCTTACGCCTATCAGTATCTTGAGTGCAATATACATAGGCCACCTAAAATAAATGTTCTTCCTGTGTTAGCGCCCACACACTGCGGACCCCGTGAGCCATGCAACTGTTCTTCACTGAAGGTCAGGATCTGCAGAATTCCCCCCCTGTACCCATCTCAAGATCTCTCCTTCAATTCACGGTACTTTTTAGAGGGCATTTGACAGGCGGTGAGGAGGTGATTTACCAATTCCCTGATTTAACTCTATAATACCACTCTGCAAATGTGTGCATTGCATGCAATTGCGGTAAAGCCCCATTAAACTCAATGGGTGAGGTGACAAGCGGTGCACCTTGAGTTAAATATGCCGTGGGCGTGGCATGTGAACAGCCCTGTCTGGCTGGTAATTTATAGTTCGGGTGAGCCACCAGGGGGCAGTAAAACCGCAGCTCAGCGGCCTGTTTTTAACCACTTGCCGACCGCATCACTTAGATGTATAGCGGCAGAACTGCTTTTCCGTGCCAGATCAGGTACCCAGTATGAGATCTGGCACTTTTGGGTAGGGGGTGCGCATGCATGCCGCCAGCAACTGGACTGTGCTATGATTAGTCACCGCACAAGCCAATCAGCGGGTGCCGGCCGATGGATGTCCGCTGGCACCTGCTGATCGGCGAGGAGAGAAATAAAGAGAGCTCTGCCTACGTACAAAGGCAGAGCTCTGGCCTGTCAGCGGGGAAGTGATGGATTTTGATTCCCTGCAAAGTAGGGAACACAAGCCATCACTTCCCTTAGTAAACACACCACACATAGTGTGCACAAAGACTGGCTAGGCATACATTTAACCCTTTGATCACCCTAGCTATTTAACCCCTTCCCAGCCAGTGTCATTAGTACAGTGATAGTGCTTATTTTTAGCACTGATCACTGTATTAGTGTCACTGGTTCCCACAAAGTGTCAAACGTGTCAGAATGTCTGCCGCATGATCGCAGTCCCGCTATAAGTCGCTGATCGATGACATTACTAGTATAAAAAATAAAAAAAAATATGTAAAAATTCCAGTATATATCCCTAAGTTTGTAGACGCTGTAACTTTTGCGCAAACCAATCAATATACGCGTATTGGAATTTTTTTTACCAGAAATATGTAGCAGAATACATATTGGCCTAAATGAATGAAGAAATTTAGATTTTTAAAAAATTTTTATTGGATATGTTTTATAGCAGAAAGTAAAAAAATATATTCTTTGTACATTCGCTGAATGAAAGAATGTTGTTTGAAAATTTCACTTGCTTTTAACATCCTGTTTTAAAATGAATGTAATTTCTGAACGAAAACAACATACACTGTCTGAAAATTCCTTTGACCGAGAAGTTTTCTAAATTTTCCCGTCACTGTGGTTGAAAACGAACATCGATTTGACCCCACTAACGATTCGAAAATCAAACAAACGTTCTTAAAATTACATTTTTTTTTTGAAGGAAGACATTGTTTTTGTATGGCCAGCATATAAGTTAGTTCTTAGTTATTAGTTAGTTCTGTTTGAAAATCTGCAAAACGGTCTTTAACAGTCTTTTTTCTTTAAAAAAGATCTCTGAGTCTAATGATATTTACCAGATTCAACCTCTAATAGTATATACAGTATATCTCCTCTAATAGTATATACAGTATATCTCTTCTAATAGCATATACAGTATATCCCCTCTAATAGTATATACGGTATATCTCCTCTAATAGTATATACGGTATATCTCCTCTAATAGTGTATACGGTATATCTCCTCTAATAGTATATACAGTATATCTCTTCTAATAGTATATACAGTATATCTCCTCTAATAGTATATATGGTATATCTCCTCTAATAGTATATACAGTATATCTCTTCTAATAGTATATACAGTATACCTCCTCTAATAGTATATACAGTATATCTCTTCTAATAGTATATACAGTATATCTCCTCTAATAGTATATACAGTATATCTTTTCTAATAGTATATACAGTATATCTCCTCTAATAGTATATACAGTATGTCTCCTCTAATAGTATATACAGTATATCTCCTCTAATTGTGTATACAGTATGTCTCCTCTAATAGTATATACAGCATATCTCCTCTAATAGTGTATACAGTATGTCTCCTCTAATAGGATATACAGCATATCTCCTCTAATAGTATATACAGTATATCTCCTCTAATAGGATATACAGTATATCTCTTCTGTCTGTTATTCTCAGAGTGGATTAGATATTTTGCTCTCTAACTATATAGTTGGTTATTTATATTTACCACTGCATAGAGATATTTAGAAATAAATTGCCTTTTTTTTTAAACTTTACATATTAACTAAATTATACACCACACTTTTCTTTAAGGTTAATAACCGATTAATCAAAACAATAATCGGCCAACTAATCGATCATTAAAATAATCGTTAGTTGCAGCCCTACTGTAGTATGCCTGTGTGACCGAGCCCTTAGGGCAGTGATGGAGAACCTTGGCACTCCAGATGTTTTGGAACTACATTTCCCATGATTCTCATGCACTCTGCAGTGTAGTTGAGCATCATGGGAAATGTAGTTTCAAAACATCTGGGGTGCCAAGGTTCACCATCACTGCCTTAGGGTTTCCATACACTTTAAAGCAGTTGTATACTCTGCTTTGTTATTTTTACCTACAAGTAAGCCTATACCAAGGCTTACCTGTAAGTACTATGAATATCTCCTAAACCTGCATCGTTTACGACAGGGATATACAATTACCGGACCTCCAGCTGTTGCAGAACTACAAGTCCCATGAGGCATAGCAAGACTCTGACAGCCACAAGCATGACACCCAGAGGCAGAGGCATGACGGGACTTGTAATTTTGCAACAGCTGGAGGTCCGCTAATTGCATATATCTGGTTTAGGAGATATTCACCCTGCATGCAGTTTTGTCAGTGGATCCGCGCTACAGGGTATGGTTGCAACTGCAGCCCCCCTATGTAAGCAAGGGACACTAACGTGTACCCTAAACCGGATATATATAACAAAATAGGGAATGGCGCTGTGCATAAAGGATGTATTGGTATATGATGTTTATTTAATGGTGGTGGTAGGTGTACCAGTGTGACCTATAGTGAACACCAATAAGTGGTACCCTCAAAATGCACCACTATTTAATCCCACATATAAATGGGGAAATAAAATTAAAATAAAAATAAAAATAAAAATTAATAAATAGAGAGGTGCTAGTTGATGAATAAATTAGTGAGTGACAATAGATATAGAAACAGCTGTGATTTCATATAAATTTAATTAATATTGGTGACCACTAATAATATGGTGTAAAAAATGTAAATATAAGTGCAAAAGTGTCAGGTGTAGTACAATTGGCAATATGCCAGCCGCTGCTGGGTGATAGAAATGAACTGCAGATATTAAATTAGAATAAAGGGTGTCCACAATCCTCTATAGTGAAAACCAAAAAATGCAAAGCAATATGTGTAAAGAAATTCCCCATGTACACCCATACACAAATGTGAGGACTATACACAAATATATATAAAAAAGTGTGTAAAATAGAGGGTATCCACAGTCCTCTGTAATAAAGTGCTAGGGATGCAAAAGGTAAATACGTGGAAATAATGAGATATAAATATGTTTAAAATTTGCAAATATTAGGACCCAAACTGGTAAGCAATTAATATGTATATATAGAGATATGCCTCTCTTAGCCTGATAAGTGACCAAAGAGTTCATGTGATGTCTTCCACCGAATTTCCTCCAAATATATAAGACAAACTCCCCCTGATGTGATCCCACTCACCGGAACGCTGTACCCCTGCAGGGGTATAAGCATAGGATGTTTGTACGCCAGATGCCGATCAGATCCAGGTGCCAATCAGAAGACATCACATGAACTCTTTGGTCACTTTCACATGAGACTCTATACTGTCATCAATTAGTTCATTATCAGGCTAAGAGAGGCATATCTCTATATATACATATTAATTGCTTACCAGTTTGGGTCCTAATATTTGCAAATTTTAAACATATTTATATCTCATTATTTCCACGTATTTACCTTTTGCATCCCTAGCACTTTATTACAGAGGACTGTGGATACCCTCTATTTTACACACTTTTTTATATATATTTGTGTATAGTCCTCACATTTGTGTATGGGTGTACATGGGGAATTTCTTTACACATATTGCTTTGCATTTTTTGGTTTTCACTATAGAGGATTGTGGACACCCTTTATTCTAATTTAATATCTGCAGTTCATTTCTATCACCCAGCAGCGGCTGGCATATTGCCAATTGTACTACACCTGACACTTTTGCACTTATATTTACATTTTTTACACCATATTATTAGTGGTCACCAATATTAATTAAATTTATATGAAATCACAGCTGTTTCTATATCTATTGTCACTCACTAATTTATTCATCAACTAGCACCTCTCTATTTATTAATTTTTATTTTTATTTTTATTTTAATTTTATTTCCCCATTTATATGTGGGATTAAATAGTGGTGCATTTTGAGGGTACCACTTATTGGTGTTCACTATAGGTCACACTGGTACACCTACCACCACCATTAAATAAACATCATATACCAATTCACCCTGCATGCAGCTGCTGATGTCAGTGGTGCATGCGCTCTTAAGGTCCGGCATACTGTGCTGAAACTTCAGAGCTTCTTGCCGGAAGCGAGTGACGTAATCACGGCTCCGGCCACTCACAGCGCCGAAGCCTGCAAACCCAGAAGAAATGCCAGGAGAACACCTCAGCGGTGACCGGGCGCCACTGCAGGGGCTTCGTTCTAAGGTAAGTATTTCATAATGTGCTAGTATGCAATGCATTCTAGCACATTATGCTATTGTCCTGCAGGTTTTTTTTTTTTCAGCAGTTTACTACAGCTTTAAGATGGGTTTACTTTCACCTAAATCGTTCTTTCCAGCCCCTTTCAAGCTCGACACTTTCGGCAGACGGCTGTAGACTTTTAATTCCCGTTCTGTATCCCTAAATAGAGTCCTCCCTTTACAAGGAAGAAAATCGCGCTTTGCATTGGCTTAATGGTCTCTGCCGTTCTGGGCCAACACCACAACAAGCCCTGGAAGTGCAGTATAGTGAATGCTGGCGCACTGTAAATGCCGGGAGGTGTCGGATCGGCAGTGAGACGGTGTCTATTGTTACCGTGAAATTTTTGGACTGGCGCTGGATCCCTATGAAAGAGCAGCTAGTGAGAAAGGAGATTTTCTTTTCCTCTTTTTACGGTTTGATTTGATTAGTCTCTGCGGTACCCCATAATTCACCGCAGAGCAGAAATGTGTGAGACGTTAATGGACCTGGCTGATAGAATACAGACCTACTGGCTCACCTTTTCCATGCTTAACCTACGCACGGCTGCCACAGTCCTTATCAGCGCATGGAATCTGAGCCTTGTTTAGGGTAATCAGGCCATGCGGGGGTTAACTGTAATTTTTTTCATTTTTAGCCCAGGTTCACATTGAATGAAGCCGTGCGAGTTCACTCCCGCATGTCAGTCCCGATTCCAGGGGCGATTTCACAGACATCTGTGCGGGTTTCTGCACAGATGTCAATGGAAATCGCAAGCTGAAATCGCAAAAAGTAGTACAGAAACGACTTTTTGAAATCGATGTGGCGCCGCAAATGCGGCGTCACACCAATTAGGACGGCGCCATTGCTGGCAATTGCTGCTGATTTGACATTTCAAATCGCGTTTCAAATCGCACCAGTGTGAATCAGGGCTTAATAAACTTTTTTTTTTTTTTAAGTTGTGGATATATTGGGAAAAATGTTCTGTTGGGGTTTTTTTTGTGATCTGTAACCCAATTCAAGAGATTTTTTTTTGTCCTTATGACCAGGGCCGGTGCTAGACTATTTTGCGCCCTAGGCAAGACCAGCTACTCGCACCTACCCTCCACCCCAGTCAGCAATGTTATATCTGTGAAGAAAAATGGTGGGTGAAGAAAAACCTAGCAGAGATAGTGTGCAGGGAAATGCAGCCCCTAAATGAAGGCTGTGACAGGCTTACCAGTCCAACTGCCCCATCCAAGGAAAGAAACAAAGGGCAGTACCACCAGTCAAGGCCCGGACAAGGGATGAACAGGAGGGGCGGGTGCCCTGGGCGCAATGGTTTATTGCAGGGATGAGGGTACCCTAACCCCTAGAGAAGGGGGGGGGGCGCAGTTTGGCACTGGGCGCTGGATGACCTTGTCCCGGCACTGCCACCAGTGCCTCCATGAGAAGCAAAGTGACCTGACCGAGCCACCCTATATAGAGAGAATGCACTGCCCACACTGGTCCCCCATCCAGTGCGTGGCGCTCGGGCTAAGACCCACTGTTCAACTGTGAATGCTCAAGATGGCCCATGATCTCCCATGCGCAGCAAACCAATGACCGCCGCTGCCATCTTGAAAGAGGGCAGGGCAGCGGCATACCGAGCTCCAGGCTCCAGAGCCAACAGGGAAAGTGGGACGACCTGTCCGCACGACCCCGAAGACCCAGGCATCCAAAGAGCTTGAGGGGGGGTCACAGGAACACATGCCAAAGGAAGAAACCGGGGAGCCAAACCCACACCAGACCACACCGAGCTCCCCCTTGTGGTGGAGGACTAGCAAGAAATAATAACGAAATATACAAAACCCCCGAAAAAAGAAAAGAAATATATACAGGGGCTACTGTAGGTCAAGGTCAAATAGTACGAATAAGCGGCCCTGCTTGTGACAACCATACAGTAAATGGAGGGAGGGGTTGTCAGTGGGAAGGGAAGACATGTATGGCAATAATAACATTGTCAGGTGTTCCTGTCTGTGACAGGAAGTGAGGAAAAATCTCCCCAGTAAGGATATAGAGGGCCGACCCCTCCCCCACTCAATACGTTAAAAACAATTGTCTGGAGTGGGGCTCTCCCTCCTCCTCCCCCTCCGTCCGACCTTCCCTTCAGTCTTGCACAATTGTACCGGCTCCTCTCCTGGACTGAAATGGCTTCCTCCAGGGCTGGACTGGGACAAAAATTTGGCCCTGGACTTCATCCAGACTGGCCCACTTTGACAGGTCTCTCCCATGCCGGCTTGCCACCCAAGCCCCCCCCCCCCCCCCACTAGCCATTAGCCGTTCTACATTATTTCTCTTATAGGCAGTACCAGTGGGGAAGCTAGACATTATTTCACCTGGGGCAAAGAATCAGTTTGGCGCCCCCCCCTCCCAATGGGACAAGATTAGGCAGGAAAGTGAGGCCGCCCTCCTTCCAGATCGTATGATGAGCTTCTCAGTGTTGACTCCTGAGCATCATGTCTGTATTCAGGCGCGCTGCATAACTAGCCAGGGAGAGGAGGTGAGCACTGCGGGGGGGGGGGGGACAGAGGACCGGAGGGAGGCAGCAGTCCACTGTCACTGAAATCGGCCCACTGAGCCATCGGCCCACCGGGAAACTCCCTGTAGTCCCAATGGCCAGTACATGCCTGGCTTCCTCTGATTTCACGGCACGCTGTGTGCTTCTCACAATGTGCATTGGAGGCTGCAACAAGCCAGCCCTATTTCCTGGCTGGAGGACATCCAGCTTCATCTAGCATTTTCCTTTCCAGCCTGACTGTCCCAATCATTCATTGGATTTCAGCTCTTTCAATCATGGAGGCTCAGCATCACATGTGGGCAATACCTAGGGCGGGTCGGCATGCAAATACAACTAGCCTAGGAACTCCCAGTACTCCAGACTGGCACCCACCCATCAAGGCATTTTGATATTTGAATAACTCCTCCCAAGGGCCAGCCCACTGTTTACATCCATGGCAGCGACCAGGGGTGGGCAGGAGGGCCGGCTGCCCTGGGCGCAATGGTTAATTGCAGGGATGGGGTTGCCCTGATCCTAACCCTAAGTGAAGGGGGGAGGGGTGCAGTTTGGCATCTTTGCCCTGGACGCTGGATGACCTTGTTCCGGTGTCTTGCTGAGAAAGTTCCCCCGGCGGATAAGGACACCCCTGTGCTGTGCAGGCGCAGTGCTTGCGCAGTACGAACGACTACGGAGACGCCGAAAATAGCCGAACCTGAAAACCTTGAGTCAGCTGTACACGGCGCCTGAGACCAGGTTCAAGCCCCACCATCCAAGTGGACATAGAGGTAGAATAAAAAAGTGCCGAGCGAAGCGAGGCCGTGCCCGAAGCGTGGCGAGCTCGCGGGGGGCCCTGTTACAGGCGCCGTGTACAGCTCACTTACAGCTATTCAGCTTCGGCTTTTTCCGGTGGCTCTGTAGCAGTACAGGGGGGGGTCCTTATCCGCCAAGGGGAACTTTCTCGGCAGAACACCGGCACTGCTTACATCTGGACTGAGGGATCTTGAGAGGAGGACAGAGGCAGAGTGCAGTGATGTTTTCAGGAAGCTATGTACAGCCCCCTGCCGACCCCTCCCACTAGCCATGATCTGCTTGCATTGTATAGAGGAACATGAGTTTGACTCGAACATTGGCTGTTCGCCCGTTCGCCGAATAGCGAACAATTTGGGGTGTCCGTGGCAAATTCAAAAGCCACGGAACACTCTTTAAAAGTCTATGGGAGAAATCAAAAGTGCTAATTTTAAAGGTTAATATGCAAGTTATTGTCATAAAAAGTGTGCAAAAAAAAGTTATAAAAAGTTATAAAAAGGGGCATTTTTTCGGGAACAGTGATTTTAATAATGCTTAAAGTGAAACAATAAAAGTGTAAGATTCCTTTAAATTTCGTACCTGAGGGGTGTCTATAGTATGCCTGTAAAGTGGCGCATGTTTCCCTTGTTTAGAACAGTCTGACAGCAAAATGAAATTTCAAAGGAAAAAAGTCATTTAAAACTACTCGCGGCTATAATGAATTGTTGGTCCGGCAATACACATAAAAGTTAATTGATAAAAACTGCAGGGGAACCCCGAACCAAAATTTTAAAAAAATGCTTGGGGGTCCCCCCAAATTCCATACCAGACCCTTCAGGTCTGGTATGGATATTAAGGGGAACCCTGCGCCAATTTTAAAAAAAAATGGAGTGGGGGTCCCCCTCAAAATCCATACCAGAACCTTCAGATCTGGTATGGATTTTAGGGGAACCCTGCGCCAAAATTTTTTTAAAAAATGGCGTGGGGTCCCCCAAAAAATCCATACCAGACCCTTATCTGAGCACGCAACCTGGCAGGCCGCAGGAAAAGAGGGGGGGACGACGAGAGAGTGACCCCCTCCTGAACCGTACCAGGCTACATGCCCTCAACATTGGGAGGGTGCTTTGGGGTAGCCCCACAAAGCACCCTGTCCCCATGTTGATAAGGGGGGAAGGGCCTCATCCCCACAACCCTTGTTCGGTGGTTGTGGGGGTCTGCGGGCTGGGGGCTTATTGGAATCTGGAAGCCACCTTTAACAAGGGGACCCCCAGATCCCAGCCCACCCCCCCGTGTGAATTGGTAATGGGGTACAAGTGTACCCCTACCATTTCATAAAAGAAGTGTCAAAAATGTTAAAAAAAGACAATAGACGTTTTTTTGGACAATTCCTTTATTAATGTCTTCTTTCCCCGCTTCTTCTTCCATCTGCTTCTGATCTTTCTTCGGTGTTCTTCTTCTTCCTCTATCTTCCTCTGCTTCTTCCTCCGGTCTTCTCGTCCAGTATCTTCTTCCAGCTCTTTCTTCCCCGCTTAGTCCTCCGAATCACCTCAATGGGAGTCTCCTGCTGTGTGACGTTTCTGTTCAGGTGACAGCTCTTATATAATGGAGGGCGGGGCCACCCGTTTACATAGCCACGAGTAGTTTTAAATGACTTTTTTTTCTTTAGAAATGTCATTTTGCTGTCAGACTGTTCTAAACACGGGAAACATGTGCCCCTTTACAGGCATACTATAGACACCCCCCAGGTACGAAATTTAGAGGAATATTACACTTTTATTGTTTCACTTTAAGCATTATTAAAATCACTGCTCCCAAAAAAATGTCAGTTTTGAAAACTTTTTTTTGCATTGATACATGTCCCCTGGGGCAGGACCCGGGTCCCCAAACACCTTTTATGACAATACCATGCACATAAGCCTTTAAAATTAGCACTTTTGATTTTTCATGTTCATGTCCCATAGACTTTAACAGTGTTCGCGTGTTCGAACAAATTTTTTGCCTGTTCGCACGTTCTGGTGCGAACCGAACGGGGGGGGGGGGGTTCGGCCCATCCCTAGTGCTGAGTATTGAATGAATTGCAGATCTCTTGTCTAGATTGAGGTTAAACTTTCCTGTTGATTGCCTAGCTCGGGTCCCTCCTCATTTTCCAGGGACTGGTTTGGCTGCGTCATTGTCATGAACCATAAACAGAATAGGAGATTTTCTGAGAAACTGTTTCCACAAATGGCTGTCCTGACACCCGGGAGGTTAATGCCTTTTAATATCGTGTCATCAGAACGAGCTATGTGACCCGACAAAAAACAAATTCCTCGGCCCGATTTGTCCTTCCCTTTGGGGGGGGGGGGAACAACCTCCGGCCCGGCACTGAACTTCACAGACAGAAAAGTACCGATGGTGCAGAAGAAGCGTGGGAACCCGAGGAATCCGAGAAACTGTTACTTTTGGATATGTCCTGAAAGAGCAATAAAGCAAGCTGTGCCATTGTTTCCATTATTACCCATTGCGTGTTTTCTGACTCTCCTCCCGAAAATCTGTTCTACTCTGCGGAGGGACGATAGTCTGCCTGTGTATTGACTGCCTGGATGGGGAAGCTGGTCTTCTGGATGTCATCCCATTGCACAGTACCACTTCTCTTCTCCTGTATGCTGGGTGTAATTCTCTGTATCTGTTTTTATCTTGTATGTATGGAATCTGCACAGTACCACTTCTCTTGTCCTGTATCCCGGGTCTAATTCTCAGCATCTGTTCTTATTCTGTATGTATAGACTGCACAGTACCACTTCTCTTGTCCTGTATGCTGGATGCAATTCTCAGTATCTGTTCTTATTCTGTGTATATGGACTCTTCACAGTACCACTTCTCTTGTCCTATATGCTGGGTGCAATTCTCAGTATCTGTTCTTATTCTGTGTATATGGACTCTTCACAGTACCACTTCTCTTGTCCTGTATGCTGGGTGCAATTCTCAGTATCTCTTCTTGTTCTGTGTATATGGACTCTTCGCAGTACCACTTCTCTTGTCCTGTATGCTGGGTGCAATTCTCAGTATCTCTTCTTATTCTGTATGTATGGACTCTTCACAGTACCACTTCTCTTGTCCTGTATCCCGGGTCTAATTCTCAGTATCTGTTCTTATTCTGTGTATATGGACTCTACACAGTACCACTTCTCTTGTCCTGTACACTCGGTGTAATTCTCAGTATCTCTTCTTATTTTGTATGTATAGACTCTGCACTTCTCTTGTCCTGTACACTCAGTGTAATTCTCAGTATCTGTTCTTATTTTGTACGTATGGACTCTGCACAGTACCACTTCTTTTGTCCTGTATCCTGGGTCTAATTCTCAGTATCTGTTCTTATTCTGTATGTATAGACTCTGCACTTCTCTTGTCCTGTACACTCAGTGTAATTCTCAGTATCTGTGGAAGTGTTTTTATCACCCTGTGACCTGTTATGGTCCATCCTATCAGACTGCGGTCACATTACTGGCTGAGGTACAGTTTTATGTCACATTTCACATGGTTTATACATTTTATTTATGAGGATAGCACTTCATTTGTCAGGATAAACATTACAGACATTCCCCAGACCTATCCCAGCCTCAGGAAGAGGAATGATCCTGACACAACCTATCAATGCAGTGATAAGTCACTCCAGGAATGAGTCCCTTATCCCATGGAGCCAGGGGACCTGTGTCCTAGCAATGCAGGTACAGATCTCTTCTTTAATCCAGGTCCATATAATACACTTAATGCAAAATTGTTTGTACTAAAGTGATTCTAAGCCTTTATTTAAAAAAATAATAATAAACGTGTTATATTTACCAGGTTATGTGTAATGGTTTTGCACAGAGCAGCCCCGATCCTCCTCTTCTTGGGTCCCTCATCATCACTCCTGGCTCCCTTTCTTCTGCAAGTGTTCCCATAGCAAGCCACTTGTCATGGGGGCACTCATGCGGGCTCGATCCCGAGCTGAGCTGCCTGCATCCCTAGACACAGACAATGTGGCTTGGCTCCCGCCTCCCACAGGATTTGATTGACAGCAGCAGGAGCCAATGGCTCCCCTTTGCAGCCTCTCTGTCCAGTGAGGAGAGAGAGCGGAGAAAGCCTGGATCAAGATCAGGAGCAGGTGAGTATTTAGTGGGGGGGGGGGGCATTATAAGAATCAAACAATTATTCAAAAATGCGATTTTCTAACAAATAATCACTCGTAGTTCGACACATGTGTGGCCCGCCTTACATTTCAATCTCAGGGTCTGGTGGGGAGAACAATAAGTTGGGAGCCAGTGACTTTAGTCTTTTTACCTTTTATTACTGAATTAATTTCTAGAAGGGAGGGTTTAGGGGTGCAGAATACCAAAAAGACCACAACAATAGAACTGGTAAGAGTGGCCTCTGGGATTTACTGGCCCTGTGAGAGCAGCCCAGCAGATCTATGACCCTGTAAGAGCAGTCACAGTCTTTCTCAAGTTGCAATGGATCTCTCTACTTAGTTTGGTCTTTGACCCTTTTGGAGCAATCAAAGATACCTTGATTTATGGGTATTAAATGCTTCTTAGAATGTCCAGATGGCAAGTTCTATCCAGCTCCTCTGCAACACTCTTCAGCATGTAAGTATGTGCGGTTTATTGTTTCCACTGCAGATGGCGCTCAACTGCAGTGGCTCTGCGGCTGGAGAAGAAATCAGGAGGAACCTTGTTCCTCTATGGGTTCTTGGGTCACTGGGGAAGCGATCTGGTTAGATGCTGTTGCTCCATATGACTCTGGCAGCCATCTTTTGTCGGGCAGAGCCTATTTAAGGCCCTGCCTGCCAGGTTTGGCATGCTTTAGTGCAAGTGCAAGGAAAGGTACCCCCTCTGTTAGCGACAGTAGGGAAACGTTCTTGACGAGGAGGGAAAGAGCAGGGTCGCATATCTTCTGGACATCTTCCCGATTGGGCAGGAGATGGCCGAGGCACTTTCTTCCCCTCTCTACAGATGCTATCATTCTGGCTGAAACCCACTCTGTTTCTGTTGCAGTAACCGTGAATGCACCTTGTTTGGCAGTCTTCCCACTGGGATTGTTGTGAACTATTGCTGCATTGCTTCAATACAAGTTTCTTATTGCACTGTGTGAATTATTTTCAATGCACCACGCTACACCCCACCTACAAGCAAGAAGATGCTTTCCCTGCCCGACTCCATGGAGGTGAATGCACCTCGTTTGGCAGTCTTCCCACCGGGATTGTTGTGACCTGTTGCTGCATTGCTTCAATACAAGTTTCTTATTGCACTGTGTGAATTATTTTCACTGCACCACGCTACACCCCACCTACAAGCAAGAAGATGCTTTCCCTGCCCGACTCCATGGAGGTGAATGCTCCTCGTTTGGCAGTCTTCCCACCGGGGATTGTTGTGAACTATTGCTGCATCTCTTCAATACAAGTTTCTTATTGCACTATGTGAATTATTTTCACTGCACCACGCTACACCCCACCTACAAGCAAGAAGATGCTTTCCCTGCCCGACTTCGTCCAGATATCCACTCCAGCAGACAACTTCAATTTTTGGGCATCTACACATGTCCCAGTCTGAGGCAAGGCCCACATGAGTAGGAACTCTAAATACACATCCTGCCCAGACAGAGCCTAGGAGGACGGAAAACCATCCTGAAAGGTGCCCCAGATATTTATTTCCCAAACCATACAAGAACAAGAACCTTGGGGATTGGTTGGGTCATGTTGTCCTCATGCTCCTTGCTGGAACCTCCTTTACAGTATAGCCTAAGCCTTTGGAGCTCAGGGAAGACCTACACAGCCAGCCTGGTTACAACCTAGCAACAACACCGTCTTTGCTTGGTTAGGGACAACAACACAGGGCAAGGTTCCTACAGTTAGGTATTTTGTATTTTTTTTATCAGTGGCCATATATTGTATGAAATACTGTAATCAAAGAGAAAGCAGGTGAACCCATGAGTCACACCAAACTGCTGAGTACACAGGGACATTTGGTTTCCTTTGCGTGTTCTCTCTTTTTCCTTATGTCACAGCCAAGAGTAAAAAAGAAATTACAAAAACAAAAAAAAAAGCAGTTTAGAAGTTCACATTGGTGGGTCATGTTTGGAAGGTCTTCCAGAGGCCGACACTGCAGGAATAAACGTGACAGGGCCGAGGCAACGCTGTCGTGGTGAGTATTGATGTCCCTCTGCAGCTGAATTGCAGCAGGTGTCCACAACATTTTCCATCCCCGGCTTCATGCCCGGGTATTATAAGCAATCAGAAGTCATTTGGACAGTTTAGAGTTTAATTCTGTTTTCTGCAAATATTTACTTAGTTCCTGAGAAGCCTGCAATTTATCCAATAACTCATACGGAAATGACTTCAGATGGATCTAAAAATGTGTTACCCAAGAATAGCACCCCAGGCAGAACTTTAGACTTGTACTTGACTAGGGACCAAGCACATATGAAGGGATTGCTGAAAATGCTTTTTCATAATGTAATTCTACATGCACAGAGCCATGTGTCTGCAGATGAAATGTCAGAAAATATAAGAAAAGTTTGGCTGGACCTTTATGATTTTAAGGAAGTTCTCAGGGGACAGCAAGAAAAAAAGCTGTAAGACTTGCTTTTATTTATTAAAAGTGTCTTCAAATTTGTGATGAGCTATTATTAAGGATCCTGTTGCTAACCCCCCGATCCCTTCTGAAAATGCTAGCTGCCTGAATTTCGAGGTCAATGATCCTGGTACATTTTAAGTATGAAGATTAGGAATTTCTGAACTACTCAGCAGGAGGCACACATATGAAAGGGACAAATACGTCAGACCCTATGTATTTGTATTTACAAACTCTTTAAACAGTAACACTGAAAAGATGATATAATACAACACCAATTCCCAAAAAATTGGGACGCTGTGTAAAAGCTACATAAAAACAGAATGCAATGATCTTCAGATCTCATAAACCCAGTATTTTTATTCACAATAGAAAACATATCACATGTTTAAACTGAGAAAATGGACCATTTTATGAAAAATAAGGGTTATTTTGAAATCTATGGCAGCAACACATCTCAAAAAAGTTTGGGTGGGGCCATGTTTATTACAGTGTTGTAGCCCCTCTTTTTTTAACAACACTCTGTAAACATCTGGGAACTGAGGAGACCAGTTGCTGGAGTTTTGGGAAAGGAATGTTGCCCCATTCTTGCCTGATATAGGATTCTAACTGCTCAACAGTCCTGGATCTTCTTTGTCCTATTTTTTTTTTTTAATTGGTGAAAGGTCTGGACTGCAGGTAGGCCAGTTAAGCACCTGGACTCTTCTACTACAAAGCCCTGCTGTAGTCATAGATGCAGTATGCGGTTTAGCATTGTCCTGCTGAAATATGCAAGGCCTTCCCTGAAAATGACATTGTCTCGATATTGTCTCGAAAAACATATACAGCTCTAAAACTTGGATATATCTTTCAGCATTAATGGTGTCTTTCCAGATGTGCAAGCTGCCCATTCCATACGCACTAATGCACCCTCATACCATCAGAAATGAAGGCTTTTGAACTAAGTGCTGATAACAAGCTGGAAGGTCCCTCTCCTATTTAGTCTGGAGGATGTGGCGCCCATGGTTGCCTAAAAGAATGTCAAATTTTAATTTGTCTGACCAAAAAAATAGTTTTCCACTTTGCAACAGACCATTTTAAATGAGCTTTGACCCAGAGATGATGGCGGCATTTCTTTACCTTCTGTTTTTGGATGGCACTGTAAACTGTGTTCACAGACAGTGATTTTTGGAAGTATTCCTGAGCCCATGCAGTGACGTCCATCACAGAATCGTGCCTGTTTTAATGCAGTACTGTCTGAGGATCACGGGCATCTTATATTGCGTTTTGGTCCTTTGCGCACAGAGATTTCTCCAGATTCTCTGAATCTTTTGATGATATTATCTAAGTAGATGGTGATATATTTAAAGTCTTTGCAATTTTACATTGAGGAACATTATTCTAAAATTGTTTAACAATTTTTAGATGCAGATTTTCAGATTGGTGAACCTCTGCCTTATCTTTTCTTCTGAGACACTGTAATGCCGCATACACACGATTGGAATTTTGGTCGGAAAAAGCTCTGATGGTTTTCCAGACGGAATTCCGATGGGATTTCGCTCAAGCTGTCTTGCATACACACGGTCACACCAAATTCCGACCGTCAAGAACGCGGTGACGTACAACACGTACGACGGGACTAGAAAAAGGAAGTTCAATAGCCAGTAGCCAATAGCTTCCGTCTCGTAGTTGAATCTGAGCATGCGTGAGTCTTTGCGCGTCGGAATTGCATACACACGAACGCATTTTCGGATAGGAACTTTTTCCGACCGAAAAATTGAGAACACGCTCTCAATCTTTTGCTGGCTGAAATTCGGCCAGCAAAAGTCCGATGGAGCATACACACGATCGCATTTTCCGACCAAAAGCTCTCATCAGTCTTTTGCTGGCCGAATTTCCGATCGTGTGTATGCTCTTTTTATATTATCATAATACCGACCTGTCACCAATAAAACAAATTAGTTGCAAAATGTCCTTTTAGCTCGTCCTTGTTAGTGCTACTTACTTTGCCACCTTTTTGTTGCCCTGTCCCAACTTTTTTGAGACATGTTGCTGCCATCAGTTTCAAAATGACCATTTTTTTTCTTAAAATGGCAAAATGTTCTCATTTCAAAAATTTGATACGTTTTCTATGTTCTATTGTGAATAAAATATGGGTTTATGAAATTTACAAATCACTGCATTCTATTTTTATGTAGATTTTATACAAAAGCAGGTGACTTTCTTCTATATATCTAAAGGATACGCTAAGCCGACATCCAAATGAAATGTGCAGATTTCATTTCAGTCTCCCAATGTTTGTTTGACATCAGCCGGTTCCTTAGCGTTGCGTATTTTTAGAAGAGTGACATAAACCGCCTGCTCCGGTCCAGTCACCAGTCACAGAGAATTTATGCTGAACGTATTAGCAGCCGAGGAGAGCGCGCTCCTAATAACTTAGCCGACAGACAGCGGTAAGGAAGGCCTCTGTGGAAAGTGGAGAGGCTTGCCAGGGCTCACACAACATCCAAATCAATGCTTCATCTCATATGAATGCGTTTCCCATCCAGAAATCGTAGTGGACACTTCCAGTCGTCTGCCCAGCTCATACTTCATAAATATGCCTTGGCGCTGCTTAAATGTTCTGACTCTGTAGAGTTAAAGCTGAACCCCAGGTAGATAGAAAAGCCACATCAATGCAGCTCTATAACCGTTAATACCTCATTAAATGTATTTTATGAATACAAGCAGTGTACATACCTCGATTTAACCTGCTAGTAGCAGGGCTGGATTGTGAGAGGAAGAAGCAGATCATGGAACCAAACAATGTTCTAAGAAGCATGCTGATAGGAGGAGAGATAAAGGTGAACCAAAAAAACCAAGTGACAGAATACCTGACTAATAACCAGTGCCAGGAAAAGGCCATCTAGAGCCCAGGGCAAACATGCCAAACTGCGCCCCCTCAAGATGTGTGCGCATTATGTGTTAGCAAAACCCCCTCCCCCCAAATTTTTTTTGTTAATTGAGCACTAATCTGCGTGCTTAACCCCTAAGGATAAACTCCCTCTCCTCCCAGAACAAATCTGCCCCACTGCTGAAATTGCCCTTTCCAGCACAAATCTTTGCACCCCATTCCCCCTTCCAGCTCAATTCCTCACAAATTCCCCCAGCACAATTCTCCATCAAAAAAATAACTCCTCGTAACAGAAATCCCCCCCGACAATTTCCCCTCCTAGCACAAATACCTCCAATCATCCCTACTAGCACAAATCCCCCTCAAAACTATTTCCCCTCCTAGCCCAAACCCCCTTTCCCCTCTACCATCTCACCTCTTCTAGCACAAATCCTCTCCCCCCCTCCCAACACAAATCCCCCAAATCACCTTTCCTAGCACACACATACACAAATTTACCCTCTTAGAACTACCCCCTGCTGCTCCCCAAATTCCCCCTGCCAACACAATCCCTCCCCCTCCCCCAATCTCCTTGTGGTGCCCCCCCCCACCTCACATGATACCACATTGCCCAGGGCAGCCACCCCTCCTGCCCGCCCCTTGCCCCAGCCCTGCTTATAACTAACAAACAGCCTAACTACAACTAACTATATACATTATATACACAATGAGGAACACCGAAAGGCTGGAAAAGCTGCTGGTGCAGGGAGCAGATGGGAAGGGGGAACCAAAACTGGGATCAGATACAAGGGGAGCAGGAAAGAGGCAACAAGGGTACAGGATACATAGTTAGGAGCAAGATCAGATCTATGGCTAACAGAGTCAGGCAGGAGCAAAACACTGGAACAAGAGGCACCAGTAGCTGAGGACTTGAATATCCATCCAGCATCAGGTGGAAACTGATTACTGGATCTGCTGGATCTGCTGGGAGACACCCACTGGTGGACACCAGAGCTACAACCCTGCCACCAACAGGTGATCCAATTCCTCACAGTAGCCTTGATAAAACGCCGAGGTTGCACAGTGCTAAGGACTCTTCCCCACCCTCATGTGACCAGTGCCTGGTCAATGTCCTTTAGCATCTAAGGAGAAAATGCCAAAACTTGACCCGATGTAGTGAACCACATAGGCTGCAGGCCCTGCCTTTTTTTGCATCCCCTATGCTGAAGTGCTCAAGGCAGCCAAGTCTTCTACTTACCCCCAACTATGCCAGTCACCAAGACCAGTCTCATCACATGTTACTCTCACCTGGAAATGTTGGTATTTTCTTCTCCCCTGGTAGCTAATGGTGTAACAAAAGAAGGGTGGGTATGCTGCACTAGGAAGGAGTAATCTTGTTGCTTTGCCTGGCTTTGAATCTCTCTCTCCCTTAATATACCACATGATACCATTTAGAAATCCTTATTTCTATCTATCTCTGATGGTGAAGCCACCTGTCATGCATGGAATGGTGGCTGTTGGGTAAAAGCAACTTTGCATATTTTTCGAAACTTCACAACAGAATTTTTTAATGACTAGTGGCTAGTTTGGGCAACCCTAGCCAACCATTTCCAGGGGAATAAATGAATGAAACCTTGTATGGTCGCCATCCTTTAAGTGGTGAGGCCATTGCTGGCCAAGTCCCATCCTCGCTCATTTCTACTGGTAAAAACATGAACCCTGAGATACTTCTTCCTATGGTCCTGATTGAACCTAAATGCCAGCAGAGATCTGGGTGTATTTTTTCCAAAAAAATGCGTTTGTAAGACCGCTGTGCAAATACGGTGTGACATAAAGTATTGCAACGATCTCCATTTTATTCTTTATGGTCTCTGCTAAAATATATATATATATATATATATATATATATATATATATATATATATATATATATATATATATATAATGTTTGGGGGTTCTAAGTAATTTTCTAGCAACAAATACTGATTTTAACTACTAACAACAATTATCAGAAATATACTTGGTCCTTTAAGTGGTTAATCCATTTTGGAATAAGGCTGTAAGATAACAAAATGTGGAAAAAGTGAAGCGCTGTCAATACTTTCCGGATGCACTGTATCTTACATTTTATATGACTTAGCTATTTGAAATGTAATATTCTGTTTGGGAATATGGCTTTGTTTGTGGTCAATGTTTAGATTAATGTATGAAAGCTTTTTCTTTGATTTGGACAATACTTACAATATGACACATTAGATGCAATTATGCTCCAGTCTGCCTCCCCAAGGATCTCCCATCCACATTACAGATGTTCTTCTATAGGCATTGAAGGCGATAGTGTCATTTACAGTAACTATATATACACAGATTCCATATCTATTCCTGAGGAAGTGAAGAAACTAGTAGAGTTGGGCTCTAGAACGCTATCCACACCATGTGATGTATTCGTATTATGCAAAAACATACTTGGGAGGCACACCCTAAAATGCTTTACATTCAAAAGATGGTGCTGCTATAAGACCAAAAACAGTACAAAACAGATTACAGCGCACACATACAAAAATGACATCTATCCTGCAAGGCTAGTTAAAAAAACCTGAACATATTCAAAAATCCGGGGGTTTGGTCACACTATATGGTCATATAGTGCTAAGCCCACTTACTGCGACAAAGTACCCCGAATTAGTGGGTCCTACCCTAGTAATAGAATGGAAGAACCTGTGTCTCAACCATGGGAGATAAACTGGAGCACCCCTCCCCCTCTTCATCTCTTATTAGTGGCCACCAGTGCATAAGAGGAATCCCTTCAGTTCTCCCACATAGAGGAGTTTATCTCCCGTGGTTGAGACACGGGTTCCCGTCAGGAGGAGTTTCTTTCATGTAACACAGTGCTATATAAATATATTTTTAAACTTGTATAACCCTCTAAGAAGTGGATTTTTTAAACATTTTCTATGAAATAAATTGAATTTTAGCTGATAACGGTTAGACATAATCGTGTGAAAAGTACCCCTATTTTTACTGTGTTTTTAGTGATCAGTCATAAGAATGCTCCTTACATTGGTGGTCAGTGGGAAGAATGTTCATTACATTGGTGGTCAGTGGGAAGAATGTTCATTACATTGGCAATCAGTGGAAATGCCCCTAACATTGGTGATCAATGAAAAAAAATGCTCCTTACATTGGTGATCAGTGAGAAGAATGTCTCTTACATTGGTGATCAGTGGGAAGAATGTCCCTTACATTGGTGATCAGTTGGAAGAATGTCCCTTACATTGGTGATCAGTGAGAAGAACTCTTCTTACATTGGTGATCAGTGGGAAGAATGTCTCTTAAATTGGTGGTCAGTGGAAAGATGCTCCTTACATTGGTGGTCAGTTGGAAGAATGTCCCTTACATTGGTGATTGGTGGGAAGAATGTCTCTTAAATTGGTGGTCAGTCGGAAGAATGCTGCTTACATTGGTGGTCAATTGGCAGAATGCTACTTACATTGGTGATCAGTGAGAAGAATGTCCCTTACATTGGTGACCAATGGGAAGAATGTTCCTTACATTGGTGATCAGTGGGAAGAATGCTCCTTACATTGGTGGTCAGTGGGAAGAATGACCCTTAAATTGGTGCTCAGTGATAAGAATGTACCTTACATTGGGGTCAGTGAAAAGAATGCTCCTTACGTTGGTGATCAGTGGGAAGCATGCTCCTTACATTGGTATTCAGTGGGAAGGATGCTCCTTACATTGGTGGTCAGTGGGAAGAATGTCCCTTACATTGGTGGTCAGTGGGAAGAATGTCCCTTACATAGGAGACCAGTGGAACAATGCCCCTCACATTGGTGATCAGTGGGAAGAATGCCCCTTACATTGGTGGTCATTGGGAAGAATGTCCCTTACATTGGTGGTCAGTGGGAAGAATGTCCCTTACATTGCTAATCAGTGGGAAGAATGCTCCTTACACTGGTAAACAGTGGGAAGAATGCCCCCCTGCGTTGGTGATCAGTGGGAAGAATGTCCCTTACATTGGATATCAGTGAGAAGAATGTCCCTTACATTGGAGGTCAGTGAGAAGAATGTCCCTTACATTGGTGGTCAGTAGTAGAAAGGATCCGGTGGTCAGAATGTCTTACAGACAGCTAAAAAGATCTTTGGTGTCATGCAGCTGGCCCTGGAACTGACAGCATCAAATGGAAGCACAATTAACCACAACTCAAGGAGCCCCTAGTAACTTCTAGAGAAACCCTGGCTGAGAATGGCCCATCTAGGCTAAGTAAGGTCCATATACCACCGTATGTTTTTGGTTACCATTTGAAATATACTGTTCCTTTCTTATTCTAAAAATATCCTAAATTGTCTGTAAAGCCTCATACACACGCTTCGATTTTTGGATGACCGAACAACCATTTTTTGTGGCATGCTAGTCTCATGTCGAAAGTGAAGAGGTTACTAACAATACGAAAATTTTCGTACATCAGAATATAACGTCAGAAGTGACGTAACGTGTTGAGTAGTTTTGTATGTATTCTTTTAGTTTCTGAGCATGCGTAGACTTGCTCTTACAATTTGTTTCGTACGAAAACCATACTGATGAAATGAAAATCGGAGTTCACATCCGACAAAAATTTTATACTCTGCACATCTAGCTTTTGTCTGACGAAAAAGTGAAATCGGCTGTCGAAAGTACCGTACTAATGATCCGAAAATCGGCAGACAGCTCGTCGTATATCGGCAGACAGCTCGTCGTACGAATTTTCCCATCTGATTTTCGTATCGTGTGTACGGGCCTTAAAGCCAAAACGCTGTTTTTTGGGTATTTTTGGGTCTCGATGCAGCGTGGAAGGATTAGAACCCTTGTCAGGTTTTCCTTGCTGTCTGTATCTCCGCCAGGGAAATTCAGCCTCTGTCACTATTGTCACTCTAGGCAGAATTTTTTAAAAAAGGGAAAAGTTTTGGTTCTGGATATTTGTTAATTCTAGTCACGCTTGCCCTTTAGTAAACCGTTTCTTTAGCTGTGCCTGGAATGTCTTGTAATTATTTATTTGTTCTTGACATCTGCATCCACATCTCCCCGCTCTAAATATTTTCGGCACCGCTCGCTCTGAAAAATGTAAACTCACCATAACTGGTACTTTATATGGAATCAGAATTTCAACTCTGTTGTTGTTTAGATTTTTTTTTTTTTTGTGCTTTGTAAAATCAGAAACAAATGTTTCTTGGGGTAGATGTTGCTGTAACCTGTTCGGGGCTGCAGAGAGGTCCTGGCCAAGATCCGTCTGGTTCATGCTGCAGCACATCTCGCGTAGGGTTTGGCGCTAGGTCCCCCCCACCCCCCAGAATCTTTCATCTCTTGTACGATGTCTTTCCAAGCTGTGCAGGCCAGAGCTGGCAGACAGTCAGCTGCAATAACCTGGATATAATGCTGTAATATAATTGTTCCTCCGATAGGACAAATGACTTTATCACACTTGTGGCTTTCCTGTCTGTCTCGATGCTTTCCACATTAGATAGCCATGATGGATGTCTGCAGTAAGGCTCTGTCTACATGGACCATCAAGGGGGAACCATAGCTTGTTGTCAATGAGTATGAGATGCCTAACAGCCTTTCTCAGCCAGGGTCCTCTGAAACCTTAGGGTTCCTCCAGAAGTTGCTAGGGGTTCCTCAAATTGGTTGTAAACCTGGGAAATGAAAAAATGAACCAAGCATATCCTTCTATAGGTAGTATTTGCCTCAATCCAAAGCACCTAGTGTGATTTCTGTCTGCTGCCTCCTTCCTCTGCTATCTGCATGAGTCACTGACATTTTATGGGGGCACCAAAGATCCCTGGGGATGGCCCCACCCACCTCTGGTCAGTGTTGCCAACACCTGATGACTTTTTTTTGCTAACAAAACATGGAATATTTACTGACAGAGCCCATTTTTTCCTGATAGGTTATGCCCACACCACGGAATCTTGGGGGATGGGGGAGGATGGTTCCAGCATACAGCTTGTGATTGACAGCCTCAGCTGGGCATGTTTTCCTATGAGACTGTGTATAAGGGGGCATGTCCGTCCCCTCCACTCGGGTCTCAGATTACATTCAGCTTTCTGCTCTATGTAATGTAGTGTGTGGCATCAGATCCCCACCCCCTGCCTCCTAGAGTTGAGAAATGATGTGTAAATTGTGCATTTTGAATGGCTGTAGAGAAGAGAGGGCTGCAGATAAACAGCAGAGCCAGAACAAGGGGTGGGCAGGAGGGGCGACTGCCCTGGACACTTTGGTATCATGTGAGGTGGGGGCACCACAAAGAAATTTGGGGGAGGGCATTTGTGTTGGAAGGAGGAATTTGGGGGGTGGCATGGGGTTCAGTATTGTCCTAGTTGGGAAAATTTGGTAGGAGTGCTAAGAGTGGTTATTTGGGGAGATTTGTGTTGGGAGGCGGGATGGGGGAAGAAGATTTGTGCTAGGAGGGTGGGGGGGGGTATTTGGGGAGAATTTATACTGGGAGGGGAGATTGGAAGTGGGGGGAGATGTGTACTAGTAGGGGAAATTTTAGGGGTAGAGGATTGTGCTAGGAGGACTTTTTTTTGATGGGGGGCGGCAAAGATTTGTGCTATCAAGGGAGGGGGAATTGTACTAGGAGGAGGGGGGATTTATGCTTAGAGGTTAACCTTGCAGATTAGTGCTCAGTGCTTTTGTGGGGGGATTTTTGGTGACACATAAAGCTCATACATCTTGGGTAGGGGGGCATAGTTTGGCATGTTCACCCTGGGCTCTAGATGACCTTGTTCCAGCACTGATAAACAGGTAGAACTTGTAGGAGGATTTGTTTTATCTCTTTGTATCACCTGAGGCCAGTCACTTAGTTACATAGTAGGTGAGGTTGGTGAGGGAGGTTGAAAAAAGACACAAATCCATCAAGTCCAACCTATGTGAGTGATTATGTGTCAGTATTACATTGTATATCCCTGTATGTTGTGGTCGTTCAGGTGCTTATTTAATAGTTTTTTTTAAGCTATCGATGCCTGTGGAAGAGAATTCCACAACTTTGCCGCTCTTACAGCAAAGAACCCTCTACACAGTTTAAGGTTGAACATCTTTTCTTCTCATTTTTATGAGTTAAATATTGGTGCTACATTGGCTTTTCTCCAATCAGCTGGTATGGTTCCAGACAGTAGACTAAAAATTAGGAACAATGGTCTGGCAATTACTTGACTGAGTTCCCTAAGGACCCTCGGGTACAAGCCATCTGGTCCCGGTGACTTATTAATGTTACGTTTTTCAAGTCTATTTCAAATTCTGTCCTCTGTTAGCCATGAGGGTGCTTCTTGTGACATGTCATGAGGATAAACACTGCAGATTTGGTTTCTGAAGCCCCCCCCGATTCCTTTGTGAAGACTGAGAAGAAGAATACATTTAATACCTTTGCCATCTCACCATCCTTTTGTAACTATATTCCCTTCCTCATTCTTTATGAGGACAATATGGTCTGTCCTCCCTCTTTACTGTTTATATACTATGATTTTTTTTTGCTCTCCGCTATGTGTCTTTCATGTTCTATTTTAGCCGCTTTACTTGCATCCTTACATTTCTTGTTGCATTCTTTGTAAAGTTTGAATGCTGGTGATGATCCTTCAGCCTTGTGTATTTTTTAAGGGCTTCTCCTTTGCTTTTATATGCATTTTTACATTGGCGTTAAACCACCCTGGACTTTTATTTGGTCTTTTAAATTTATTTCCCAATGGGATGCACTGGCTAATGCCCTTAGTTAATATGCTCTTAAAGCAAACCCCATCTCTCCTCCGTGTTCTTTGTTCCTAGGATTTTATCCCAACTAATATCTTCTAGCAAGGCTCGTAGTTTAGGGAAGTTGGCTCTTTTGAAATTCAGTGTCTTTGTATTTCTCTTATGTTTCCTATTTGTGTGATTTATGCTGAAGCTAATTGACCTGTGATCGCTGTTTCCTAAATTACCCCATATTTCCACATCTGTGATCAGGTCTTTGTTGTTGGTAATCAGTAGGTCTAGTAACGCTTTGTTTCTAGTTGGTTCCTCTACCATCTGACCCATGAAATTGTCCAGCAAGACATTTAGGAACTGGCGAGCCTTAGACGAATTTGTGGTTCCTTCCCCCCAGCCTATCTCTGGATAATTAAAATCCCCCATTATGATGACACTTCACTGGGTATATGAATGGGTTTGCAACCACTTTGGCATCCCATCTTGATGGTACCTGCATAGTTTTGACATGACAACAACAATCTTTTTAGCTACTCGTAAGGGGGCATTCTGACCATCACTGTGAAGGGGTGCTTTCTTACCACTGACCACCAATAGGAGGGACATTTTTCACACTGATCCCCTGTGCACTGGCTTTACCAGGGGTTCCCTGAGACCTAAAAATTATGTAAAGGGTTCTCCTAGGGTTAAAATGTTGAGAAAGGCAGCTTTATAAGGTATAGCATTAGTTGGATCCCAGTCGTGTCATCCCAATCATGCTTAAAGGGACAGTTTTCCCCTTTTATGTCAGTATGCTTAAAACTAATAGGGGCAAACAGTCTCCCTAATGTGCTAGCTGTTCAGTTGTAGGTGTATGGCCCTAAGCCACAGCCTATATCAACCGATCTTGTCTACACGATCTAAGAGAACAGGTTTGTTTGATACCTTTTTTTAAAATAGATTTTAGACCCACATTTTTGGGTGACTTTTATTCAAGTGGAATGTTCCTTTAAGGGCCCATTCACATTTGAGTATTCAATTACAGTCTCTTAAGTTTTAACATGCTTCTGTTATAGCAGCCCATTCATTGTGAATGAGCTACCAACACACCACACAGAAGAAAAACGGTACATGACCCTTTTTTAAGAAATGTACAATGTGTTGGGGTGCCATTCGTAAAAATAGGCACCACAATACACTGCACATAGAGCCATTCCTTGTGGTAATGACCATTAATTCATTATTTTAGCTTGCGTTGCCACAACGCATGAGTGTGAATGGCCTAGCATCAATATATGTATTTTAGATATCATATGTATAGCTGCGGCCAAAAATGTTGACAATGACACAAATAATAATTTTCACAAAGTCTGCTGCTTCAGTGTTTTTAGGTCTTTTTTTCAGATGTTACTATGGTATACTGATGTATAATTCCAAGCATTTCATAAGTGTCAAAGGCTTTTACTGACAATTACATTAGGTTTATGCAAAGAGTCAATATTTGCAGTTTTGATCCTTCTTTTTCAAGACCTCTGCAATTCCCCCTGGCATGCTGTCAGTCAACTTCTGAGCCACATCCTGACTGATGGTAGCCCATTCTTGCATAATCAATGCTTGGAGTTTGTCAGAATTTGTGGTGGTTTTTTTTGTTCATCCATCTCTTGAGGATTGACCACAAGTTCTCAATGGGATTAAGATCTGGGGAGTTTCATGGCCATGGACCCAAAATTTTCCTCAAGCCACTTAGTTATCACTTTTGCCATATGGAAAGGTGCTCCATCATGCTGGAAAAGGCAATGTTCCTCACCAAACTGTTCTTGGATGGTTGGGAGAAGTTGCTCTTGGAGGATGTTTTTGTACCATTCTTTATTCATGGCTGTGTTCTTAGGCAAAATTGTGATTGAACCCACTTCCTTGGCTGAGAAACGACCCCACACATGAATGGTCTCAGGATGCTTTACTGTTGGAATGACACATTGACCTCCAGACCTTTTTACGGATGCCCAAATAATCGGAAAGGGGATTTATCAGTGAAAATGACTTTACCCCAGTCCTCAGCAGTCCAATCCTTGTACCATTTGCAGAATATCAGTCTGTCCCTGATGTTTTTCCTGGAGAGAAGTGGCTTCTTTGCTGCCCCTCTTGACACCAGGCCATCCTCCAAAAGTCTTCTCCTCACTGTGCGTGCCGATGTCCTCACACCTGCCTGCTGTCATTCCTGAGAAAGCTCTGCACTGGTGTGTGTGCCAATCCCGCAGCTGAATCATCTGTAGAGACGGTCCTGGCACTTGCTGGACTTTCTTGGGTGCCCTGAAGACTTCTTCACAAATGCAGTGGAAATGTTTTTATGGAATTAAGTTAATTTTCATGGCAAAGAGGGACTTCACAATTTATTGCAATTCATCTCATTAATCTTCATAACATTCTGGTTTATATGCAAATTGGCATCATAAAAACTGAGGCAGCAGACTATGAAAATTTATATTTGTGTCGTTCTCAAAATGTTTGCCCACAGCTGTATATGAAGTAATGCGTCAGCGTAACACCTACTGGTATTTATTACCACTTACAAAGATTACAGTACTCCCCCTGACATATCCTTCATCTGCTTTTTACTCTATAGGGGCAGCACCATTGTTGTTCAGGCACCATCCTAGGCCACCATCTACTTCCTAGACAGGGATCCTAGCTCAGAGATGACAGTCATATAAATCCTGGTGCCTGTACAGTTCTTGGCTGTTTACAAATGTCAGAAACAGATCAAGCTACTGCTGCAGCTTCTCACCTTATGACTTGCTACAAAGTTGCAATGTAGCACTTTTGTCACTGAGGAAGAGGTGACTGAGGAGATACTTCCTCTTGACTACAGCAGATATCATCACAGCCCTGGAAAAGTCACTGGACTGGAGCTTATGAACAGCTGCTTGGGCTACGTTTCCACTAGTGCGACTTGGGACTGCAAAGTCGCATGACAGGTCGTACCCCATTATTTCCAATGAGTACCATTCATATCTGTGCAACTTCAAGTCGCAGCTACTTCAAAGTAGCCCCTGGAAAAGTAGTCCATTGGAAATCATGGGGTACGACTTTGCAGTCCCAAGTCGCAGAACAAGCCGTAGAAGTGGGAAAGGGGCCTTAAAGATGAAAATCCACTTTTGTTTAGAAAAAAAACATTCCCCTCTGAGTGATCTATTTAACCAACTTTGTTGCAGATTCCTACCTTTTGTTATTCTGAAGAAATAGCTGTTTGTTTGTCTGTGTCCATGTGCAGATTGAATGTGAATGGGAGTGATTTTATAATTATCAATCAGCGGCTGCACCTGCAGGGCTCTAATTAGGAATGCTGGAGGGTCTGCATCCCTTGAGACGTGATTTCCCTTTGAGAGTAGTGCTTCATATTCCCATCGCACGTGTTCCTGGATAAACTCTCAAGGTTTGGATGCTGCAGCAACAACCAGCTGGATACTGGTCCAAGTCACAAAGTAGATATTTGCAAGCACACCACGGTTCGTCACGAAGTAGCGTCCAAACATCATGCAATAAATACTCCGTTTGGACGCTACTTTGTGTCGACCCATGGTGTGCTGGCAAATATCTACTTTTTTTTCCCCTTTGAGAGTATCTCACCAAAAATGACACTTGTGTTGCAGGGGATGCTCAAAATCGAATTTATATCTTGGTGCAGAATTCTGGGAAAAACAGTGAGCCAATCACACAAGCAGGAAATTACATTTCTGGAGAGGGGGGGGGGGGTCTGTATACCTTCTGTGTACAGAACGCCTCCAGGTGGCCATATTGCATTTTACATAAAGTTACAGCGGCTGCAGATTGGAAAGGGAAGGTCACTTTTAATAACATTTAATTATGACTCGTGTCACAGTTACATACGCTATATTATTATTTTTTTTATTTGCGTTTTTTTGCAAATGCTTCTTACAGGGTGATGACGTCATCTCAGTCCCGGAAAAACTAACTGATGTTCAAGTTTTGCTTTTTACTAATAAAAGGTGGAGATTTTCTAAAAAAAAAAAAAAAAAAAAAAAAAAAAAAGATACTTTTGCTGTTTATTGTAACAGGACAGAAAATGACTGCCAGGTTCACTTTAAGGGTAGCTTGTTTTGGTACAAACAGGTTTTAAGATATCCTGGTAACAGTTTTTTCGCTCTTCCTGCAGGAGCCTCCAGGAAGGATGTCGGTGAAGCTGAGGTTCACCTCTCCTAGCGATGGTCTCGCCGCGGTCGGCCGCAGCCGGTCCTTCGCCGGCTTTAGCACGTTACAAGTTCGGCAGTCCTCGTAAGTACCAAAGCTCAATCGTTAGCCGCACTCTGTACAGCCATAAACGTCTTTCATTAGACCTGCAGCTCTGGATCTTATTAGAGCCCTTCCAGTTTTTTTTCCTGCAAAGCCTGTGTAAATGGTCACCATCTAGCTTGCCTTGATTGATGGGGTTCCAGCTCCCCGTAAAGTCTCTTTTTCAGATTACTTTAATGCTTTTGTGGTTTTCAGACACTTCTGTGTGACTTCTGCGGCACCTTTACAAGGCTGCCTAAATCTCCACGTCTCCCCAGGGGTCGTTAGAGGAGGCCGGAGATTACCGCAACGCTGTGTTTCACCGGACAGGTGTACATTGAGCATCCAGACAGCCACATAACTCTGGATCTTAGCGAAATGGTTTCTTGATACCCTTTAATTCAGAGTAAGTGCGGCAGTATCGTACTGTGGCAGCAGACGCCCGGCAGGAAGCCTGTAAAATCAATCCGTCTACCGTCTAGTGAAAACTTTAGGTATTTGATGTACGAGGAGGGACTTGGAAGCCAGCGGGGAGGAATAATGAAGGGGCTAAAGGCAAGTCATTGCAAACTTCAGGTGAAGGTGTGTAAGATATAAACCAGAGCCTTGTGTACAGGGACGGGGCAAGCTGGCCCAGTCAATGGACCTCTCTGTGATATCCTAAACACATGGCTTTATGTATGCGTAAACCCTAACATGTTAATGTCATTTTCAATATTTTTAAACTTGCAGCTTTCACATGAGCTTCCAGTGAAGGCTACAAGCATCACCAGGAAGCCTGCCCGGAGACATGTCATGATTGGTGGAGTGCATGTAGACAGAAAATGGCTGCAACAAGGCTGCAGGAGAGCAGCTGGAGTGAAATGTAACAAAGGATGAAAAAACAGGAAAAAGAAGAATTTTATTCAACTGCTTGCCGCACAGAGTACGCATAAATATATACAGTATCTCACAAAAGTGAGTACACCCCTCACATTTTTGTAAATATTTTATTATATCTTTTTATGTGGCAACACTGAAGAAATGACACTTTGCTACAATGTAAAGTAGTGAGTGTACAGCTTGTATAACAGTGTAAATTTGCTGTCCCCTCAAAATAACTCAACACACAGCCATTAATGTCTAAACCACTGGCAACAAAAGTGAGTACACCCCTAAGTGAAAATATCCAAATTGGGCCCAATTAGCCATTTTCCCTCCCCGGTGTCATGTGACTCGTTAGTGTTACAAGGTCTCAGGTGTGAATGGGGAGCAGGTGTGTTAAATTTGGTGTTATCGCTCTCACTCTCTCATACTGGTCACTGGAAGTTCAACATGGCACCTCATGGCAAAGAACTCTCTGAGGATCTGAAAAAAAGAATTGTTTCTCTACATAAAGATGGCCTAGTCTATAAGAAGATTGCCAAGACCCTGAAACTGAGCTGCAGCATGGTGGCCAAGACCATACAGCGGTTTAACAGAACATGGTCCACCAAAGAAGTTGAGTGCATATTTTCAGCATCATATCCAGAGGTTGTCTTTGGGAAATAGACGTATGAGTGCTGCCAGCATTGCTGCAGAGGTTGAAGGGGTGGGGGGGTCAGCCTGTCAGTGCTCAGACCATACGCTGCACACGGCATCAAATTGGTCTGCATGGCTGTCGTCCCAGAAGGAAGCCTTTTCTAAAGATGATGCACAAGAAAGCCCGCAAACAGTTTGCTGAAGGCAAGCAGACTAAGGACATGGATTACTGGAACCATGTCCTGTGGTCTGATGAGACCAAGATAAACTTATTTGGATCAGATGGTGTCAAGCGTGTGTGGCGGCAACCAGGTGAGGAGTACAAAGACAAGTGTGTCTTGCCTACAGTCAAGCATGGTGGTGGGAGTGTCATGGTCTGGGGCTGCATGAGTGCTGCCGGCACTGGGGAGCTACAGATCATTGAGGGAACCATGAATGCCAACATGTACTGTGACATACTGAAGCAGAGCATGATCACCTCCCTTCGGAGACTGGGTCACAGGGCAGTATTCCAACATAACGACCCCAAACACACCTCCAAGATGACCACTGCCTTGCTAAAGAAGCTGAGGGTAAAGGTGATAGACTGGCCAAGCATGTCTCCAGACCTAAACCCTATTGAGCATCTGTGGGACATCCTCAAATTGACGGTAGAAGAGTGCAAGGTCTCTAACATCCACCAGCTCCGTGATGTCATCATGGAGGAATGGAAGAGGACTCCAGTGACAACCTGTGAAGCTCTGGTGAACTCCATGCCCAAAAGGGTTAAGGCAGTGCTGGAAAATAATTGTGGACACGCAAAATATTGACACTTTGGGCCCAATTTGGACATTTTCACTTAGGGGTGTACTCACTTTTGTTGCCAGCGGTTTAGACATTAATGGCTGTGTGTTGAGTTATTTTGAGGGGACAGCAAATGTACACTGTTATACAAGCTGTATACTCACTACTTTACATTGTAGCAAAGTGTCATTTCTTCAGTGTTGTCACATGAAAAGATAGAAGAAAATATTTACAAAAATGTGAGGGGTGTACTCACTTTTGTGAGATACTGTGTGTGTATATATATATATATATATATATATATATATAGTGGGGGAAATAATTATTTGATCCCCTGCAGATTTTGTAAGTTTGCCCACTTTCAAAGAAATGAAAGGTCTATAATTTTTATCATTGGTGTTCTTTTTAATGATAGAGACAGAATATCAACCAAAAATCCAGAAAAAACTCATGATACAAATGTTATAAACTGTAAATTGAGTAAAATAAGTATTTGATCCCCAAGAAAAACATGCCCCGAAGCATTTTTTTGTAAGTGGGCAAACTTACAAAATCTGCAGGGGATCAAATAATTATTTTTCCCACTGTATACAGTATATGCCCTGGGCAGGAAGTGGTTATACCAGGATCCTTTAAGCCCCATGTCCAATCACTGTCTAAATCTTGCCACCTCAACCTCCGCAACATCTCCAAAATACGCCCCTTTCTGACCAATGACACAACAAAGCTCTTAATTTACTCCCTGTTCATCTCTCGCCTCGACTACTGCAACTCCCTCCTCATTGGATTACCTCTACATAGTCTATCCCCCCCTTCAATCCATCATGAATGCGGCTGCCAGACTCATCCACCTTACCAATTGCTCTGTGTCTTCTTCTCCTCTCTGTCAATCCCTCCACTGACTTCCGCTCACCCAACAAACTAAATTTAAAATACTAACAACTACTTACAAAACCATCCACAACTCGGCCCCCAGCTACATCACTGACCTAGTCTCAAAATACCAACCTAATCGTTCTCTTCGTTCCTCTCAAGACCTCCTGCTCTCTAGCTCCCTCGTCACCTCCTCCTTTGCTCGCCTCCAGGACTTTTCCAGAGCATCTCCAATCCTATGGAACTCCTTACCCCAACCTGTCTGATTATCTCCTACTCTATTAGCTTTTAATCAATCCCTGAAAACCCTCCTCTTCGGAGAAGCCTATCCCGCCCACACTTAACATCTGCGTTTTCATTTTCTCCATCAGTTCATCCCCCACAGTTATTACCTTTTTTTTCACTTGGCCCACCCTTCTAGATTGTAAGCTCTAACTAGCGGGGCCCTCTGATCCCTCCTGTATTGAATTGTATTGTAACTGTACTGTCTGCCCTCATGTTGTAAAGCGCTGCGCAAACTGTTGGCACTATATAAATCCTGTAGAATAATAATAATCATGGCTGCAGCCATGATCCCAGTATAATTTGAAAAATCATACTGGGATCATGGCTGCAGCCATGATTGTTATTATTCTACAGGATTTTTTTATAGTGCCAACAGTTTGTGCAGCACTTTACAACATGAGGGCAGACAGTACAGTTACAATACAAATCAATACAGGAGGGATCAGAGGGCCCTGCTCGTTAGAGCTCACAATCTAGAAGGGTGGGCCAAGTGAAACAAAAGGTAATAACTGTGGGCGATCACCTTGTAAAGCAACCCATTCAGTTTAAAAGAGAAATGAAAGGCAAAACATTTTTGTATAGATTAAAAAATAAATAAATAAACATTATAAATACTTTTTTCCCTTCTCTATGATGTGATCACATTCCCTATGTTCTCAGCTGCATAAGAGCTGGGGGGAGGAGAAGCAGCTGATCAAACAAATCTGTGATCAGCTGCTTGGAAGGACAGGGAAGACGTCAGGGGTCTGATAGATCTCTGATGTCTCCATGAAGAGTAACTGTCACTGCCCAAAGCTATCACAAGGGGCTTGTTCATCCCTTGTGATATCAATAAAGTTACATGAAAAAAGTGTAAAGAAAATGTAATAAAATTCATAAGCACAGTTTAAAAAACATTAAAAAGCACCCGTCCCTCCGTGCTTATGCACAAATACAGACACAAGCATAGGTCCGGTACGCATGTGTAAATGGTAATTTCACCACACATGTGATGTATCACCACGAATGTCAGAATGAGAGCAATAATTCTACCACCATAGCTCACTTTTAACTCTAAATTGATAACTTTTAAAAGCTTTTAAAGTGTCACCTATGGACCCTTTTAGGTATCGCAGTTTGTTGCCACGTTACTTACTGCTTTGCACAATTTTAAATCTTGATATGTTTGGTATCTATTTAATCGGTGCAACATCATATTTTATATCTTACCAACAATTGGGTATTATATTGTGTTTCTGTGCATTAAAATTCATTGAAGTGCATTTTTTTCCTGAAAATTAGCATTTGATAAATGGCTGGACGTATATCGTGTGACATAAACAAAACTGCAACAGCCACCATTTTATTCTTCAGGGCCTCTGCTGTCAGAAAATATATCATGTTTGGGGGTTCTAAGTAATTTTCTAGCAAAAAAAAAAAGCTGAAATTTAACAAAAAAAATTAAAAATTGGGCAAGCGGTTAAAAAAATAAAGCATTTGTTAATGGCACGCAGTTCACAGTAAAAAAACAAACTAAAAAAAGTCATTGTCATTTTTTTTTATTTACTTTTTTGGGGCTGTAATCCGTTTCCTTGGAAAACACCCCCCAAAAGATTTGAAGTGGGAAATGCCTGACAAGGTGAATCCATCTGTTTTTGATGCTTTTCAGGAAAGAGCAATTATAAAAAAAAAAAAAAATAGCGGTGGAGTATAATAGAACAGGACAAGATGGCTTCACAAAACCCAGCCACAACACGAAAGAAAAAAAATGTGCACTGGCATGTCAGAACCCATTGACATTACGGAGGGTTTACGGGCATGTCAGAGGGCTTAGCTGCTGCCGATTGGTGGAGGCTTCCCTGCTAAGGAGGATTGCCGGTCAGCTGTTTTCACAGCATTGCTGTACTCCAGGCTAGCGCCATTCAGGGAACATTGGTTGTTGGAATACATGGAATTTTTCAGCGTTCTCTGTCTCGGGTCTGTGCAGTCTGGCCACAAAAATACTTTGAAAAACAAAGGCTTTCTGAACCCTTTCTATGCTGGAGCAAGCTGATTAAATGGAGTCTTGGAGCTGCTCGTTAGTGCTGTTTAAACAACCGATTGGCAGAAATTTTCAACAAGGAGATCCTGGACAGTCAGCATCAGAAGGACATGTGGACACATTTTCCACCCTTGGCTAAAAGTGGAAGACCACAACAATGCATTGAAGGGTTTTCCAAGTTGTTGTTTAAAAGCATTTGAGATAAAATGTAGAAACGCCCAAGCCCTTAGGCCAAGGGAGAATGAGAGATGGAAATAAAAAGGGGACCTGCAAAGTTGTCTATTTAATTGTTTGCTCAGTATGTTTTTAGATGTGCTATGAGTAAGGCTGTGTAGCCGAAACGCATTAGCCTTCCATGCTGTACACCCACCATGTAGTCAATAAGGATTCATATTTGTGAATGACACCTGGTTGCTGGCTTCCTTTTGCTACATGGACCTGCCAAGGTGGACCAGAGCTGGATCATTATACCACAAACTTACTAGGCCCGCTTAGGGTTGCCACCTCATTCCTTTAAACCCAAACACATATGAATTACACAGGTTCTGAGACTAATTTATGGCAGATGAGGCACCAAGTGAGTTTAATTACCATCTTAATCAGCAACAGAACCTGTGTAATTCATATGTGTTTGGCCTTAAAGGGATGAGGTGGCAACCCTAGGCCCACTGGATGTCCTGGGGGCCCATCCACCAACTCCATGCTGCTGCAATAAACCAGGGGATAGTGCAGTTGGTCAAACCTGCGCAACAATTGACTGTCACTTCTCAAGAGAGGATACTCCTGTAGATAGTTGACATCTGATAGCACTTTCGCCTAGCAGTAAGAAGGGTCGCTGGTTCGAATCCCAACCACGACACTACCTGCCTGGAGTTTGCATGCTCTCTCCATGCCTGCGTGGGTTTCCTCCGGGTACTCCGGTTTCCTCCCACACTCCAAAGACATGCTGGTAGGTTAATTGGATCCTGTCTAAATTGTCCCCTAGTATGTATGAATGTGAGTTAGGGACCTTAGATCGTAAGCTCCTTGAGGGTAGGGACTGATATGAATGTACAATATATATGCAAAGCGCTGCGTAAATTGACGGTGCTATATAAGTAACTGAAAAAAATAAAAATAAATCTGATGGGGCAACCCATACAAGTAGAGTACAGACAATGCGATCGGGGCAGCTTTGCAGCTCTGAATATATTGCAATACTTATCAATGTCAATGGAAGAGCATCTCCTACCTTACCTTGACCCCCCTTCTGCCCTAATCTGTATTTGAGTTTGAATTATTTGAATTATTATCTTTTACTGTGCATGGGGCCTAAAGAAGTACAGGAGGAGCTCAGTTTATCAGGAATAGAGAAGGTGTAATATGGTGTGAAGCACTGGCTGGCAGGGTTGTGAATGGTGTTTAGGAGTCCCCACGATTATTTATCTACACATGGTGAGGGGCTCCAGGATTTGTCTCTGTTTATAAAGAAAATAAACATTTTAGGGTAGGGGGCAGATCAAGGTGACAGGGTTGTCGTCACGTCCGTCCTCCATGTTTTCCTCTTTGTTTGGTACCAAGCAGGGGCCACATGAGAGGCCTACCCTTGGGTGGGTTCTTCTGGGCTACGCTAGGCACTTTGTACAGGGTCACTGCACCCACCTAGCAGATCCAGTGCTGTCCAGAGGAGATATTCCTCTCTTCTGGCAGCAATCGGTCCAGCGCCCTCATGTTTGGCTGTGACGTCATCGAGGGGCTGCTGGCTGTTTTACGGGTTCAGCCGGCATGTATCTTGATGACACCCCGCTAGGCCCGCCCGCTCCTCTTTTCCTTCATCCCGGAAGGCAAAAGGGGAACAGTGCACGTCCTTCACCTAGGTGAAGGACGTGCAAGGAGAATGGGGGTGGACCATTTCCTTAAATCAAAAGTAAAAAAAAAAAAAAAAATCCCTAATTGTGCAGAGGACCTGAGGAGGAGTGGAGAGGAGGGATGATGACATGAAGGGTGAAGATGCTGGTCTGGGTCCTGGAGCCCGCAGGCTTTGTAGAGGTGGTATTATGCTCACCTCTCTGGTGGGTCCTGTATCCCCTACCTCCACTCTGTTCTAGCCCTGCAACCTTCACCAGGCTCTTCAGAATTTGTCATGTTTGAGACTGGTGATTGCCTGTGTTCCCCAATTCATCTTCTGACTCCTATGTCACAGGACACAGCAGTAAAGCAGTGGTCACAGGAAGGAAGCACAGAATGCAGGAGGAGGACATAGACATCCTAAACATAGGGAATGCTGAAAAGGATAATGGAGGCTTTCGAGTGGAGGGAGCTGTTTTGGGTAATTTCAGGGCCAACAACAGTGTTGCTTTAAAGTTAAACTCCAGGCAAACAGCTAACTACACTGAAAAAATACATATATAGGAGCTGTTTTACATGCCAAATTCTATTCCTGTCCATCCAATCTTGGGGCTGAGTTCACACTGTGTGTGTGACGCGTCCATGTTTCAGGTCTGAATTGGGCCTGAATTTTTGGCTAAATTCGGACCTGAAAAAGAGCAAAAGATGCACAGGACCTCCTGCAGTGCGCTCCGCGGCCGCCCCGGAGACGTGTGAATCGGCTCCATTGAGAGCCAGTTACACTCTCCTGTCATGCGAATTCAATGCGGGGGAAAACCCACATCCAATTCTCAATAGTGTAAACCCAGCCTGAGATTTACACAGTTCTGCCACACAGCACAGCCCTATCTGGCAGTGAAGGAGACCTGTTTTTTTTTCTGCTGCAATTTAATACCATTTTCCAGTCATGTCCCTCTCCCAACCTGTGACTGCACAGTGAAAGGAGAAGCAGCAGCCTAATGAGCTCTCTCCTCCTATCAGGCACGATCCCTGCACAACTAATTGACTTCTTGTGCCGCATCTCCCATTCCCATTCTGAGCTCTGCTCTACAAGAACTTATGTGAAATCAAGTTCAGATACTTAAACTGACTGTATTTAAAAAAAAAAATAAAGTTAAAAATGTATTAAGAAGTACTGAGCTTCAATTTTGAGTATTTTATATCTGTTTATAGCTTTAAATCCATGTTGGCCTATATCATTGTTGTTAAGCCTTGGGGAATACATGAAATTAAATGGTTAGTCCTCGGAGTGATAAGACTTCCTGCCTGTTCTGTAGGAGGAATCGTCCTATGTAGAAGAGCCGATAACAGAAGGCAATAACCCTCCATTAGGTAGATCATTCCATCAGTGATTTATATGGGAATTCCTGTTGTGTTACAAATTGGCATTCAGTGATAAATATGTTTATTCCTGTCCTATATGGGAACTTATATTTGTTTATTACCCACCTACGCTAAACTTGCTATACTGCAACTGGAATTCACATATCGTGCTGAATATAATATTATCTGATCACAGGTTATTGTCTTCTCTTATCAGCTGGATGTTTTATGACATATAAGTAATTGTACCTAATTCAGGTACCTTCCATGTGAAACCCCAACAATGGTACATTCTTAAATGATTAAAGATATAATGAAGGACAAGGCTAATGTAAAGCTGACTGTAGTCTAGAGTAGATTGCATCTGCACTGCCCTTGGGCGTCTGCAGCCATTTTTGTATAGGGAATGGTGGAGGACGTGGTTTGTGAACCCCTCCACCTCCAACTTGTCAAGATAAATAATACTGACTGGACAAGGTCTAATCTGTTCCCAAATGAGCCTTAAATGGGTTGTAAAGGTAAAAAAATTTTCACCTTAATGCATTCTATGCATTAAGGTGAAAAAACTTCTGACAATACCGCCGCCCCCAGCCCCCCCTTTTACTTACCTGACCCCTCGAAAGTCAGCTGCTCGCTCCCAACATCCACTTCGCCGCTCAGCCTGCCCGCTGATTGGCTACAGTGGATGGATTGAAAGCAGCGCAGCCATTGGCTCTCGCTGCTGTCAATCACATCCAATGACGCGGCGCGCCGGGGGGCGGGGCCGAGTGATACAGTGAGCGGCTATAAGCCACCGGCTGTATCACGGGAGCGTGCCCGCAAGAACTAACCACCCTGCGAGGAAGCTCGCATTAAGGTGGTTAGTTCTTGCGGGGAGGAGCTGAAACAGCCGCCGAGGGACTCCAGAAGAGCAGGTTCGGGGCCACTCTGTGCAGAACGAGCTGCACAGTGAAGGTAAGTATAACATGTTTGTTATTTAAAAAAAAAAAAAAAATTACCTTTACAACCCCTTTAAGACTTCCATAGACAGATCAACTTTCTTTTTTGCAACCGTAGGTTGCAGGAAAGAAAATTTCTCGATTCTCCCATCAACACACTCTGGGGGAATCCCTCCCGCAAAGCCATTGTATTCTTCTCCCACCGGGAGAACACAGTGATTATTGCTAGCGGTTATAACCACCTCTGGAAACAAACGCAGGCTGGTAGAACCCAAACTGATCGATCGATCAACTTTGGTACATTTAGCCTGCCCATACATGGTTTGACTCTCGGCCGGTTCCTTCTGAATATTGATATTCAAACCATCTGTGGCCAGCTTTGGATGGGTTACCTGTTCTCCAAAGCCATTAGATTGTTGGGCAATATGGCTGAAAGGAGCCAGGTGATAGGCTGTCATCTGATGTCTGTAACTCTGTGTGACAGGGCCCATCATTGTATTTTTTTACACCACTGGGCATTGGATTTGAAAAACAACCAACAAAATGGAGTTCTGCTGTGAGGACAAGACCTTCTCTTCTTCATTTGTTGTAATAAATGTACACTTAAGCTGGTCATTAGAAGGATCAAAATTCGGCCAGGTCCAGTGAAGACATGACTTCTGTCCAACAGAACTGCTGGAAAACTTTCATTTGATCAGCTGCTGCAGCCAATTGGCTGCAGCCCCGATCAGTGTATTCTGAGAACGGAGGAGTCCCCGCTGTCAGAATAACAATAAAACAGTGGGGAGGATTCATCCATCCACCTCCCTTGTGTGGATGGGGGAATCCAATCATTTTTTCTTCTATCAGTCCTCTGGCTGATTGAAAGAAAACAAAAAAAAAGGCCCGGAGCTATGGGCTGACATGACAGGGTGGAAGGGGAACCAGACAGCATAGAGATAACGTGTTCAAAGAAAATGATGGGGTGATAGGGAGGAGCCTAGAAGAGTAGATTCTAGAAAGGGTTGGGACAGTAACAGTCATAGGTTGGGAAGCCATCAGATGAACGTCCTGCCCTCCCTCCCTGAGATAGGGTAGGTAGGTTGTAGGTATTGAGATGTCGGTTGGGACTCCTTGGATGGGGTTAAACACCTGTTGATGATACAAGTGGGGAACCATCCTTGGTATGGTGTCCTCTGGTTGGGTGTGGTCCAATAAAAGGGACCAGGTAGTGATAGACCTGTAAGGTCTGTGGTCAAGTGTTAATGTCTCAGAGGTGGTGTTTTGTGGCTGGGGACATCTATCTTTGGTTAATGTTGTTAGTTATTTGTTACTTATTACTTCTTTTGTTTCATAAAAGACCTGACGGCCTTTTAACTCCACCTTGTGTTATTTGTTTTATTGGGGTAAAGGGGGGTGGGGTTTTAGAGGGGTTATGTAGGAGTTTGGTGGTGACCTCTGAGCTACCGTAGTCAGGCTTTGCAGTTCAAACTGTAATTTAAAGATTAGCTTCAGTTTTAACTGATGAAAGTCTAGGTAAGACACTCAGGGTATCCCGTGCTCTCATAAGCTCCTGGTAAATCGAAGACCTTTCCGCACTTGTGTCTTCTATTGTCTCTATTGATGTATCCCTTTCATGTGTTATTCAGGCAGTCGCTCCGGAAAAGCTCGGCAAAATCAAAGCTGTCGGTCCATTCGGAGAAATTGTACCCATCGCTGCGAAAAGGATCCATCAGGCTGGACCCGCGTCCCCACCAAGTCAAGAAAATATGTGATGCCTTAAGGAAAGGACTAAAGTAAGTTGATGGTCTACGCCGGTATATGTTGCTTCTACATCTGTCTCTGTTGTCCCAAACTGGTCAAGTAAGAGTAACTCCATCAGTTTTTGTTCTGGTGGTGACATTAGTGATCTGGAGAGTCACTTGGGGGTGAATCTCTCTAAAAGCAAAACTCAGGAAATGTTGGGGAAGTGTTGGGAAGACGGGGCTTTGAGCATGAGTTCACTTTACATGGACTGCTCCTGATTCTTTATGGTTGGGGCCCATCCAGAAAGGGGATCCTCTGACAAGCAGCAGCCCCCCCGGGTTCTGTCCACGTGGGGTAACAGATTCACGTTCCTGGTAGGGTGTCCCTCGGCCTGACCCGGGTAATTAATACTTCCATTTTACCGTTCTCTTCTACCAAAAACAGGTGTGAGAACCGATGCGTTTCCCGAGATAATATTTCAGTTAACTCACCACATCTGTATTGAGTGACGGATGCTGCGTGCCTGCAGGAAGACAGCATAGTGTACATACTTTTGTATATAGCACCGATATATACAGCAGTGCTGTACAGAGAACTTTGTATCAGTCTGACTTTCTCCCAGAGGAGCTTACAGTTTAACATGGCAGAAAGGCCAAACAAACAGGAGCTGAGGGTACCCCAAGCTATGAGCTGTCCATTTTTAGGGGCCCCAATGAGGCAGGATTGCTAACCACTTTTTACTGTCTCTTTTTTTCTCTCTCCAAAATTTCTGTAAATTGTATCTAAAGCTACTTTATTATTTTAAAAAGAGTAAAGCTGGCCATACATGGGCCAGGTAGCGACCCGAATGGAAAAAACAGGTTCCTCCAATCACACAAAGGAGGTGGAGAAATCCCTCCACCCCGAACCCCCCAGCCGCTAATCGATGGATAAACTTTCCAACATGTCCCTTCGACAAAAGTCCATTAGTCACGTAACCTCCAGAAGATTTATCCCCCTTCATGACCAGGCCATTTTTTGCAATACGGCACTGCCTTACTTTAACTGACAATTGCGCGCTCTTGCAATGCTGCATCCTAATAAAATGTATGTCCTTTTTCCCCCAAATAAAGGTTTCTTTTGGTGGTATTTGATCTACGGTTTTTATTTTTGTGCTGTAAACCAAAAAAGGCCATTTTGAAAAAATAAATATATTTTTTACTTTCTGCTATAAAACATATCCATGTAGCCAATGTGTATTCTGCTACATGTTTTTGGTACAAAAAAATTCCCAATAAGCGTATATTGATTGGTCAGCACAAAAGTTGTAGCGTCTACAAACAGTTGGATATTTTTTTATTTTTTATTTTTTTTTAGTAGTAATGGCAGTGATCAGCGACTTATAGTGGGACTGCAATATTGCGGCAGACATTCTGACACTAACTTACACTTTGTGGGAACCAGTGACACTAATACAGTGATCAGTGCTAAAAATATACACTGTCACTGTACTAATGACACTGGTGGGGAAGGGGTAAACATCAGGAGCGATCAAAGGGTTAACTGTGAGCCTAGCCGTTGCTTATGTGTACTGTGTGAGGTGATTTTACTAGGGGAAGAGATTCAATTTATTCTCTGCTTTGCAGGGACACAAACTCCATCCCTTCCCTCCTGTCAGAATGGCGATCTGCCTTGTTTACATAGGCAGATCGCAGTTCTGTGTCTTTGCCTGATGATCAGGCGGGTGCCGACGGACATTGAGTACCTGGTACCTGCTGAACGGCTCCCGCTGTATGTAGTTACAGCAGGAGCGAGCCACCGGCGGCGCCCCCTACCCGGAAGTTTCGGATCACGTATATATACGTGATCCGGGGCACAGGTGCCGCCCTGTAGCAGTAAAAATCCTATAGGGTGGACATAAAGTGGTTAAACCATCGACTTCTGTCAAGTAGGGGAGCCCACACACTGATGGAAATGCGGCCAATCATTGCTGGACCCAGGCGAGATTCGATCAGTGTATGGCTAGCTTAAGGAATGCTTAAAAACATTTGCCCTCTGTGTCCCAGAATAAATGCTCACATGTGGACTTATTTTATATGGTGAAATATAACTTCATTTTATGGAAGTTCAAAGCATCTCTTCCCTTCTTGCTTTAAAACATCTGTCTTTGTATATGTTGTGTGGCTTTGAGAAATTTGTTTTAAAACGCCTCATTAATTCACAATATCTCTCCTATGGAACTGATAAGGCCTCTGGATGGAAAGCTTATGGTGGCCGCCATCATGCTCTTTAATCTTTACATTCCTCTATCTCCATCCTGGTCTCTGGCAGGCTGTATATCACTATCCCCTCTGAAGATTGTCCTGTCACTGCTAACTGCCTGAGGACAGAAATGATCCAACTGACCACACACTCTGCAATTTCACCACTCATATTGAGCATTGTCAGGCAGTGCCCGGACAAGGCCATCTACCGCTCAGGCCCCTAAAAAACTCCACTGATCTGCACAATCACCTCCTACCCTCCCCGCCCCCCCCAATTATAATTTCCCTTTGAAAGCCAATATTCTCCCCAAATAAGAATGAAAATATTCCCCCTCCTCCTAGCTAAAATCCCTCCCCCAGTACAAATCCCCCCCAAAAAAACATCCCCACCTAGCACAAATCCTCTCCCCTCCAAATTTCCCCTTCTAGCACAAATCCCCCCCGGTCCCCCCTTGTAGCACAAATTTCATCCCCTCCCCAAGTCCCACCCACCTCCTAGCACAATTTGCCTCATTACTGTCTGTCAAACGCACCTGTCAAATGCCCCCTCCCACCACAAATCCAGTCCCCCCTCCCCCCCATTGTGTCCCCAGTACAATTCCCCCCTCCCTCCCTGAAACTTAGAGACCTAAAATGCTACAGGAGGGGGAACTCACCATGCAGTGTCCTCTTCCTCATGGGAGTTCACTGCGCCGGGGGCAGCCGCCCCTCCTGCTCATACCTTGTCTCAACCCTGTTGTCAGGGCATTAAAATGTTTTGCTAGCCAAAAAAAAAAAAAATTAAGCTGTACACACATGGAATTGTAAGTGTATGCAGGTGTATTATGGGTCATGACATGACGATGCGAAACACTGTCTTTTTGGTCCCTCCACAAACAAAAGCTTCAGCAGTAATCCATACTAAGTGGGTCACAAAAGTTTTGCCCATAAAACTGTTCTTTATTTGTAGTGTGAATGATTCACGTGTCTGTTGTTTGATAGGAAACGACAAATAAAGTATCTGTCATGTACCTGGTTCAGAAGCCTGATGTGATGAGAACGGCCTCTCTTACACCTTTGGCTTAGGCCCCTGGTAACGTGAACAGGTGGAGCAAAGGCATTAAGCAGCCAGCAGCTGGTATGTTTAGATAGGCTGAACGTCAGCGGGCTGATGATCAGTGGAGAATGGCTGGGCAGCAGATAGGTGGTCAGCAGAGATTGGTTAGTCAGCAGGTAGATCATCAGCAGGAACTGGCTAGTCAGCAGCTGGATAATCAGCTGAGACTGGCTAGGCAGCAGGCAGGTGATCAGCAGAGACTGCCTGGCTTTGGGCAGGTGATCAGCAGCGTCAGGCTAGTCAGCAGGCAGGTGATCAGCATAGACTGGTTGGTCAGTATGCAGGTGATCAGCAGAGGCTGGTTGGTCAGCAGGCAGATGATCAGCAGACATTGCCTGGTCATTGGGCAGGTGATCAGCAGAGACTGCCTGGGCATTGGGTGGGTGATCAGCAGAGTCAGGCTAGTCAGCAAGCAGGTGATCAGCAGAGACTGGTTGGTCAGTAGGCAGATGGTCAGCAGACATTGCCTGGGCATTTGGAAAGTGATCAGCAGAGTCAGGCTAGTCAGCAGGCAGGTGATCAGCAGAGACTGGCTAGTCAGCAGGCAGGTGATCAGCACAGACTGCCTGGACATTGGGCAGGTGATCAGCAGAGTCAGGCTAGTCAGCAGGCAGGTGATCAGCAGAGTCAGGCTAGTCAGCAGGCAGGTGATCAGCAGAGACTGGTTGGTCAGCAGGCAGGTATTCAGCAGAGACTAGTTGGTCAGCAGGCAGGTGATCAGCCAAGACTGGTTGGTCAGCAGGCAGATGATCAGCAGAGACTAGTTGGTCAGCAGGCAGATGATCAGCAGAGACTAGTTGGTCAGCAGGCAGGTGATCAGCCGAGACTGGTTGGTCAGCAGGCAGATGATCAGCAGAGACTAGTTGGTCAGCAGGCAGATGATCAGCAGAGACTAGTTGGTCAGCAGGCAGATGATCAGCAGAGACTAGTTGGTCAGCAGGCAGGTGATCAGCAGAGACTGGCCGGGCAGCAGGCAGATGATCAGCAGAGACTGGCTGGGCAGCAGGCAGATGATCAGCGAAGTTAGATAAGCCAGGTCATTAACTGATGATCATATTGGGTATACTCATTTGGCAGAAGCGTATTCGGGATTACAGAGGAGGTACAGATGAATATCAGGAGTAGTCAAGGCAGGCCGGGTCGATAACAGATAGACAGATTGCAGATAACGTTTCACAGGAATGCTGTAAACAGATACATTTTTAAAAATATGTGCAGCGCTAAAGTGAGAAAGTCTCTGTATGTCTATGAGACAATATGTACAACAAAAAACAATGTACCATAAATGGTTATGATTCTACAAGGTACCATGAATATACATATAAACCTCACACTAAAAATGAATGAACATATACCAAATGTCAAAAAAGTGACTAAATTTGAAAGTAAAAAAAGGAGCCCGCAAGTTAAAAAATAAGTGTTGAAGTTGATCCAAAAAAAGGAGGATAAGTCCCTATGGTATCAGTAAAGACATTATGGGAATCACGTGTGTAAAGAAGACAACCACCACCGACTTTGAGAAGGCTTACCGGAACATATGGACTTAATAAGGAGTATACCCAATGAGTCAAATTTATCTGTCCAAATTCGTCTTTTGCTGTGCTGGCTGCTACTAATTCCTTGTTTCCTTTGTAGACAAGACAGCACTGGTCATGTGCAGAATATCAGTTTAGATAACCCGCTTTTGCATCTTCGTGTGCATATGCGCAACTATCTGCCAGCACGTGTCTGGGCACAGATATTCATCCCAATGCATCATTCTGTATATTGGCATTTCCTTTCTGACAGTACCATTTTATACACTACTGTAAGACTTCTGTTATGTATTATCCCCTCTAAGAAGGCTGTCATCAGTACAGGTATCCCAATTGGAAGACTTTTCTCCTTCTGCTCTTGTAAAAATTTGGGATTTTGATTTTTTGTTCAGCTAAAAAGGTCACCAGAACAACACGGGCAGTGGTAAAAACCCTACTGCATCCAAAACTACCCAACTCTATTCAAAAACCCCACTTCATCCAAAACTATTCAACTCTATCCAAAAATACCATTTCATCCAAAACTATCCAACGCCATCCAAAATCCACACTCTGTCCAAACTATCCAACTCCTTCCAAAAATCCCACTCCATCCAAAACTACTCAATTTCATCCAAAAACCCCACTCCATCCAAAACTATCCAATCCCATCCAAAAACCCCACTCCATCCAAAACTATCCAACTCATCCAAAAATCCCACTTCGTCCAAAACTATCCAACGCCATCCAAAAACCCCACACCGTCCAAAACTATCCAACTCAATCCAAAAACCCCACTCCATCCCAAACTATCCAACTCCATCCAAACCTATCCAACTCCACCCCAAAACTCCACTCCATCCAAAACTATGCAACGCCATCCAAAATCCACATTCCATCCAAACTATCCAACTCCTTCCAAAAATCCCACTCCACCCAAAACTATCCAAATCCATCAGAAACTATCCAATCCCATCCAAAAACCCCACTACATCCAAAACTATCCAACTCCATCCAAAACTATCCAATCCCATCCAAAAACCCCACTCTATTCAAAACTATCCAACTCCATTCAAAAACCCCACTTCATCCAAAACTATCCAATCCCATCCAAAAACCCCACTCCATCCAAACTATCCAACTCATCCAAAAACCCCACTTCGTCCAAAACTTTTCCACTCTATCCAAAACTATCCAACTCAATCCAAAAACCCCAATCTATCCGAAACTATCCAACTCCATCCAAAACTATCCAACTCAATCCAAAAACCCCACTTCATCCAAAACTATCCAACTCCATCCAAACATATCCAACTCCACCCCAAAACTCCACTCCATCCAAAACTATGCAACGCCATCCAAAAACCCACTCCATCCAAAACTATCCAACACCATCCAAAATCTACACTCCGTCCAAACTATCCAACTCCATCCAAAACTATCCAACTCTATCCAAAACTATCCAACTCAATCCAAAAACCTCACTCCATCCAAAACTATCCAACTCAATCCAAAAACCCCACTTCATCCAAAACTATCCAACTCCATTCAAACCTATCCAACTCCACCCCAAAACTCCACTCCATCCAAAACTATCCAATCCCATCCAAAAACCCACTGCATCCAAAACTATCCATCTCCATCCAAAACTATCCAATCCCATCCATAAACCCCACTCCATGCAAAACTATCCAACTCCATTCAAAGACCCCACTTTATCCAAAACTATCCAACGCCATCCAAAAACCCCACTCCATCCAAAACTATCCAACTCCATTCAAAAACCCCACTTTATTCAAAACTATCCAACTCCATCCAAAAACCCCACTCCATCCAAAACTATCCAACTCCATTCAAAAACCCCACTTCATCCAAAACTATCCAATGCCATCCAAAAATCCCACTCCATCCAAAACTATCCAACTCCATTCAAAAACCCCACTTCATCCAAAAACCCCACTTCATCCAAAACTATCCAATGCTATCCAAAAATCCCACTCCATCCAAAACTATCCAACTCCATTCAAAAACCCCACTTCATCCAAAACTATCCAACGCCATCCAAAAATCCCACTCCATCCAAAACTATCCAACTCAATCCAAAAACCCCACACCATCCAAAACGATCCAACTCCATCCAAAAACCTCAATCCATCCAAAACTATCCAACTCAGTCCAAAAACCCCACTCCATAAAAAAAAAACAAACAAACAATTTGCCTTTAGAGAAATGTCAGTAAATGTCATGCTCCCTTCAGACTTGACAGCTGTGGCTGGGGGTTGTCAGACCTCTGTGGAGTGACCACTGTTACCCCACAGGATCTTTCTCAGCAGCATGCTGGCAGGAGATAGGCTTTTCTACTCTTAAAAACACCAGCTATAAGACTTTTGATGCACCTGGAATGTATTTAGCTGATTTAAAATGGAAGTTCAGTTGGGAGAGTGGTCGGATCGGATCACTGGGTGATGTTGATCTTGTCAGTTTTTGACTCTAAACCACCCCAGCAGAACTCATGAAAACCTTAGGCTGTTTCACAGATTGATATCCACGTGCCTTTAAGTGGTAGATTATTCTATGCTATTACTATCTCCAGCCTTGACATCCAGCTGTGCCCCCTTGTAATCTGTGACCTGTGTTGTGATTGGCATGCACATAACTGGAATGTTTTTTGGCACATTTTGCAGCGAGTACCTTGAAGAACATCAAACCCAGCTGGATTTCCTGGCCGGCCAGCAGAAGGACATGAAACGCAACTCCAGGCTGGTAAGACTGAAATCTTTCCTGTCGTGAGTAGAACTGGCTCTCTGCCTGACATGAGCGGGATGTCCATTCTCCACTTCCAGTGTCCCACCGTAATCACCTCTCAGCCAATCAGACTGCTGTGTCCAGATGTTTTCATTTGTTAATTAGTTTTCCTGTATTCTAATTAAGAGGGGATTTCCAGAATAACTGTAAGTGCGATGTAATATAGAGCGCCCCGTTTGGGACAAAGATCCTTAAAGTGTCTGTGAAATGTTTTCTCTTTTTGAAATTAAGATTTTAATAGAGTAAGGGAAAATGCCTGTCTTTTTCTCTGTCTGTGTTTCATTGGGGAGATTTCCCTTCACTTCCTATCTTGGAAGTAAAGTAAGGGGACACGGGTGTTCCAATGACAACTATAACATTCTGGATTCCCCATCACTTTCTGTCTTGTGACGATAGTCACCAGGGCAAAGAGGGTGCCTCTCCCCAGTGGGGACACAGACAGCAATATAAACCCCTGTAACCCTTCTGCTGATCGTTATAAAGTTTCTTATCGTGTCGAAATTTTGTGGCGTCCCCAGTCAATAAAAGTTGATTAAAGATTCTTAGATGGGTGGTCAGTGGAGAAGTGACCCTTACACTGGGGGTCATTGTAGAAGTGACACCCCCCACATTGGTGGTCAGTGGAGAAGTGACCTCTTACACAGCGGGGTCATTGAAGAAGTGATGCCTTAAGTGTGTAAAGGTGACACCTTATTTTGGTGGTCAGTATAGAAGTGACCCTTGACATTGGCGGTCAGTGTAGAAGTGACCCCTTACATGGGTAGTCAATGTAGGAGTGACCCCTTACATTGGTGATAAGTGTAGAATTTACTTTTTTCATTGGGGGTCAGTGTAGAAGTGCCTTTCTTACATTGGTGGTCCGTGTTGAAATGACCTCTTAGATTGGTGGTCAGTGGAGAAGTGGCCCTAACACTGGGGGTCATTGTAGAAGTGATCATCTACATTGGTGGTCAGTGGAGAAGTAACCTCTTACACAAGGGGGTCATTGAAGAAGTGACCCCTTAGATGTGTAAAGGTGAGACCTTATTTTGGTGGTCAGTATAGACGTGACCCTTTACATTGGCAGTCAGTGTAGAAGTGACCCCTTAGATAGGTAGTCAGTGTAGGAGTGACCCCCTTACATTGGTGATCAGTGTAGAATTGACCCTGTACATTGGGTGTCAGTGTAGAAGTAACTTCTTACATTGGTGTTCCATGTAGAAACGACCTCTTAGATGGGTGGTCAGTGTCAGTGAAAAGTAACACTTACACTGGGGGTCATTGTTAAAGTGACCCCCTACATTGGTGGTCAGTGGAGAAGTTACCTCTTACACAAGGTGGTCATTGAAGAAGTGACCCCTTAGATGTTTGGTCATTGTACAGTAGGAGTGCCCTCTTACATGGGAGGGTTATTGTAGAAATGACCCTTAACATTGGCGGTCAGTGGAAAAGTGACCTCCTACACAAGGGGGCCATTGAAGAAGTGACTCCTTAGATGTGTTGTCATTGTACAGTACTAATGTCCTCTTACACTGGGGGTCATTGTAGAAGTGACCCCCTACATTGGTGGTCAGTGGAGAAGTGACTGCTTACAATTTGAGTTAGTGAAGGCAACAGATCATTCTGCCACTTCTTTCTTCTCAAGGAATACCTAGCAATCTCTGCAAGCACCCCCAGATTCCTGGGAACCCTGGCTAAGAAAAGCTGCATTATAAATTTCTATAGAGTTTGTGTGGTAAAACATTGATCCCCTAAATGTTTCAAATCACACGAGGAAAGGGGTTCCAATGTTGTATGTAGGGTGCTCTGCAGGGACACGGGAAAATCATAGGTGTATTTTGTATGTATCTGTCTGCATAGTTCACGCTGACTTTACCTCTCTTTTATTGCAGGGTTTTTTTTATGATCTGGATAAAGTAAGTCTCACCTTCTCGTGTTTACCTTGCCATTCCCCATTTATAAACTCCTGGTTCTATTAATTTTTTGTCTTTTTTTTTAAAGGAAATTCGATTAATGGAAAGACACATCCGGAAGCTGGAATTCCACATTAGCAAAGTAAGTGAATTCATGATCTCTACATATACCTGTTCTGCCCCAAAAAACAAAAAAGTGATAGGAAAAAAGCCTTTTGCACCAGGTAAATTTAGGGATCTAGGAAGTTGGTGCTTTATGTCTCCTGCTGCAGTGTGGTCACTTGTTCCTAGGGGATCTGGCAATCTTGTCCAGAATATTGGCTGGGTCATTTTTGTGCATGGGCTACAGGTCCTCTTTAGTAAGGCAGACAGGCGTGTCAATCTGGATCCAGACACATAGTCGTTGTCACATCTGGAGGACAGATGTCATTTTCTCTCGCTCACACATTCCTCACATACATGTGCCGTGACTAATGGATTCCTGTCACACATTTCATCCATTTTGTTAAATAGCTGCGGTCAGCAGAGTGGCGGGAGCTGACAGGAGTCGGTGTGCTGAGTCTTCTTATAATGTCATATGATGTATCAGCTGAAAGAGCCAATCACATATTTTCTTTACTTCTCTAAACTGTAAAAGAAAGTGACATTTGTGTGGCTGCAGATCTCACCCTTTGCAAGGGGAGTAAGGTGGCCACTCCAAAGTATTTCACCAACTGGAGGCCCATTAAATCATGTTCACTAGAACCAGAGGTTGTCTTATTGTATTTCCTCCAACTGAAGGCTGTCAGGTTCTATTCCTTGCAACTGGAGGCAGTCTGCTCATGCTTCCATCAACTGGAGGCCTTCGAATCTTATGCCCTGCACCTGGAGGCCATCTAATTGCATTCCCTCCAACTGGAGGCTTTTAAATTGTGTTCCCATCAACTGGAAGCAGTCTACTCATGTTCCCATCAACTAGAGGGCTTCTTATTGTATACCCTGCAACTTGAGGCTGTATAATTGTATGCCCTCCAACAAGAGGCTGTCAGGTTGTGTTCCTTGCAAATGGAGGCAGTCCACTCATGTTCCCATCAAATGGTGGGCTTCTAATTGTATTTCCTGAAGGCTGAAGGCTCGTCTGATCATGTTCCCTCCAACTGGAGGCCATTTGGTCATGTTACCCCAAACTGGAGGCTGTCTGATTTTGTTTCCTACAACAGGAGGCCACCCTGTTATGTTATCCCCAACTGGAGGGCTTCTAATCATATTCCCTGCAACTGGAGGCTGTCCAATCGTGTTTCGTTCAACTGGTGACCCATCTGATCATGTTACCCTCAACTGGAGGCCATCTGATTGTGTTTCCTCCAATTGGAGGCCACCCTGTTGTGTTTCCCTCGACTATAGGCTGTCTGATCATGTTCCCTCCAACTGATGGTTGTCCGATCATGTTCCTTCCATCTAGAGCCCTGTTTGATCATGTTCCCTCCAACTGATGGTTGTCCGATCATGTTCCTTCTATCTAGAGCCCTGTTTGATCATGTTCCCTCCAACTGGAGGTTGTCTAATTGTGTTTCCTCTTAACTAGAGGCCAGCTGATTGTGCTGCTTTCCATTGGAAGATTTCCCCTTGCTTCCAGTTTGAGTTACAACTCTAAAATATTTGATTTGCCATTACTTTCTGTCCTGGAGACAGTGATCACTAGGACACATAGGAATGGTGAATCTCTTGTCAGAAACAACCCTGACGGGGATTCCACGCTTCTGACCGTTTCTTTAACTATGCATTAAATATATGGACAACTCAAGAATTATCTTGAGTATGATATTTTGCATGAAGAAATAACATTTAGCTTAATAAGCAGTCAACATGATGCAGAAATTTACAAGCATGCGGTAAAACTTTGATGGATGCCAACCGATCATCCATGAAGATTGCGACCCCCCCCCAATCTCTTCATTTGGCTGGCCTTGAATTTGAACCATCGCCAGCCCAGATTTAATTGTTTCCAGCTAGTGGAAGTTTAACGCCAAAAGCCGTTGCGCTTCAGCTGTGACCTCCTTAACCTTAAGTTATACACAAGCTGATACACAGCGTCCTTCTGTTACGCAGAGATAAATCGCAGCATTCATAGAGTCCTACTTAATGGCAGAATATTTTTAGAACTTGGCCGCTTCTCCTTAAGAACCATTGACAAGACCTAAGAATGGTTCCTCGTCGCTGGTCACAGCCAAATTAAGACCTATGGTCTCCCAGTGAACTTCGTTGCATGGGATGCTGTCTCCTCGAAACCAGTTATCAACATGACATGTTACAAACTGTTCGGCCGGTTTCCCTCTCCTGATTCGTCTTCTGTCATTAGGGAGAAATCCTTGCTGGCTATTTGCCTGGGTGGAATTTTTAGCATTTTCAGGAAATGGCTCCATCCTCAGCCTGTAATTTGAAGGTCGTCAGTAAGATAATGACCCCTCTACTGCATTCCTGAGCTCCAGAAATGACCATCAGAAGGTTCATTGTTCCAAATGACAAGTTCTGAGGATGCTGAACAGAGACAAGGAAAATACTCTCACATTAAAGCATGCTGTATTCACAGAGAGATGACTTAAAGTGGATCTGTCATACAGTATCTCACAAAAGTACACCCCTCACATTTTTGTAAATATTTTATTATATCTTTTCATGTGACAACACTGAAAAAAAGAGACTTTGCTACAATGTAAAGTAGTGAGTGTACAGCTTGTATAACAGTGTAAATTTGCTGTCCCCTCAAAATAACTCAACACACAGCCATTTATGTCTAAACCGCTGGCAACAAAAGTGAGTACACCCCTAAGTGAAAATGTCTAAAAAGGGCCCAAAGTGTCAATTTTTTGTGTGGCCACCATTATTTTCCAGCACTGTCTTAACCCTCTTGGGCATGGAGTTCACCAGATCTTCACAGGTTGCCACTGGAGTCCTCTTCCACTCCTCCATGACATCACGGAGCTGGTGGATGTTAGAGACCTTGCGCTTCTCCACCATCCATTTGAGGATGGTCCCACAGATGCTCAATAGGGTTAAGGTCTGGAGACATGCTTGGCCAGTCCATCACCTTTACCCTCAGCTTCTTTAGCAAGGCAGTAGTCATCTTGGAGGTGTGTTTGGGGTCGTTATCATGTTGCAATACTGCCCTGCGGCCCAGTCTCTGAATAGAAGGGATCATGCTCTGCTTTAGTATGTTACAGTACATGTTGGCATTTATGGTTTCCTCAATGAACTGTAACTCCAGACCATGACACTCCCACCACCATGCCTAACTGTAGGCAAGACACACTTGTCTTTGTACTCCTCACCTGGTTGCCGCCATGCTTGACACCATCTGACACTATCTTGGTCTCATCAGACCACAGGACATGGTTCCAGTAATCCATGGCCTTAGTCTGCTTGTCTTCAGCAAACTGTTTGCGGGCCTTCTTGTGCATTATCTTTAGAAGAAGCTGCAGCTCAGTTTCAGGGTCTTGGCAATCTTCTTATAGCCTAGGCCATCTTTATGTAGAGCAGCAATTCTTTTTTTCAGATTCTCAGAGAGTTCTTTTCCATGAGGTGCCATGTTGAACTTCCAGTGACCAGTATGATAGAGTGAGAGCAATAACACCAAATTTAACACACCTGCTCCTCATTCACACCTGAGACCTTGTAACACTAGCAAATCACATGACACTGGGGAGGGAAAATGGTTAATTGGGCCCAATTTGGACATTTTCACTAAGGGGTGTACTCACTTTTGTTGCCAGCGGTTTAGACATTAATGGCTGTGTGTTGAGTTATTTTGAGGGGACAGCAAATTTACACTGTTATACAAGCTGTACACTCACTACTTTACATTGTAGCAAAGTGTCATTTCTTCAGTGTTGTCACATGAAAAGATAGAATAAAATATTTACAAAACTGTGAGGGGTGTACTCAATTTTGTGAGATACTGTATGTCTCATGGTAAATGCAGCATGATGCAATTTGTTAAACTTGCAGGTATTTATTACCTCTCAGAGAGTTCATAGTATTCCGACTGACAACACCTTCATTTGCTTTCCCCTCCAGAAAGACAGCACCATCTTTGTTCAGGCATCATTCAGGGTCACCATCCACTTCCTGGACTGGGATGCTGGCTCAGAGATGACACAGCCATGTAAATCCTGGTTTTTGTGGAGTTCTTGGTTGTATTCACAAATTTCTGACACCAATCAGTCACTGATGCAGCCTCTCATCTTGGGACTTGCTACAAAGTTACAATATACAGTTTGATCACTGTGGGAGGGGAGACTAAGGAAAGGCTTCGCAAAAATTGAAATAACACTCCTAAAGCCACATCCGTATAAACTTGATTGGAGGAGAGAAAGGGTAAAGGGCCACAGGGCCCTAATTTGGACTTTACAGGCAAGATGGACAATGATATGGTACAAAAATATATTTTATTATCAATAATTCATATCAAACAGGTCAAGTAAAAAAGAATTAAAAACATACTGTAGGCATATGATAGTAATGAGTATCTAGTGTAAACAAGAGAGTTGACACCAAATAAACGGCAGTGAGCCCCTGTGTGTCAACGCGTTTCGCTGTTTTGCTTCGTCAGGACACACTTGGGGGTAGTTGGAAGGAACAGGTCTCACTGTCAAAGATAAAATAAATTCATCTGACATTATATTACAATAACATATGATGAAAAACGTTCAAACATTCCTATATCCAGAGGACCTACGCACATCAGATAAAAATAGCTACCTTGTAAGGAAAGGCTTCCTCCTGCCTGCAGCAGACTGATGACATCATCTTTGTCTGGGGGAAAATCACTAACTGGAGTTCAGTCATGTAAAACAGGAATACATAACACCAAATTACAAAAATACCATATTGGAAGGCCCTCATTATTATTATACAGGATGTATAATAGTAAAAAAATGTATAGCGGCAACAGTTTATGCAGCGCTTTACAATATAAAGGGAGGCAGTAGAACTACAATACATTTTAATACAGAAGGAATAGGAGGGCCCTGCTCATAGAGCTTACAATCTAAAGGGAGGAGGGAAGGTGGTACAAAAGGTAATAGCTGCGGGGGGGGGGGGATGATCTGATGTAGGTGACTCGGGTATGGTTCTTAGGTGGTGGTGGGGTGGGCTTCCCTGAATAAGTGAGTTTTCAAGGATTGCCTGAAGGCGGACGGGGTAGGGGCTGACCGGACATACTGGAGCAGGGAGTTTCAGAGGATGGGAGCGGCTCTAGAGAAGTCCTGGAGGTGAGCATGGGAGGACATAACGAGGGAGCTGGAGAGCAGGAGGTCTTGGCAGGACGATTTGGGCGATAACTGCACATGAAAGGACCTGACCCTGAATGCATACCTTTCTAAGGATGGCTTTTTATTGAAAAAAGGTGGAGTTTTCCTGAAAAAAAGATACTATTGCTGGGATTTATTTATACAGACTTATAAAAAGTATGAGAGAAGCATGTCAGTAGAGCAGTACAAAGGCCGCCATCGCTGATCATCTGAAAGTGACTTGTATCTGTCACATTGTTCCTATGGCTTTAATGCTTTGTCAGTCACCACCCCAGGACAGGTAGGCAGCACAGACTTCTTGGGTTTGCTTGTTTTAGATCAGGGAAGGCGTTAAAGTCACGGGATTGGCATGTTAGCAAGGTTGCTGTGTGCAGTGGTGCCCCCCCCCATGTTTCTCATAATCTTTAATTATATATTTTTTAGATAAGTATGAGAGCTTGTACAACATACTACCGTCTAATTACTATCACATTAAAGTAAGCTTGTGATTAATTTAAACATTTAAAGAAGAATTCCAGGCAAGGATATTTTATACATAATGTAGTTACATTGGTCCAGTTTGGATCAGTGTAACTGTATACAGTATATACTATAGCTGGCCGATCCTCCTTGAAGTTAGCAATCACTGAAGAAGACATTAGTAACACTTAAGGCCTAATGGCTGAAACACGTTGGCTGTTTTGTGTGTTGTTTTTCTGAAAATAAAGGCTCTGTTTGTGGATTTTTACCAAAGTCCCAATACTTTTTCAAAATGTATTTTCTACAGAACCTATAACTCAGGCATTCAGGGACAGGGTAGCATGGAGAACATGAGTATGAGCGAAATGAACTTTAAAGTGGTTGTAAACCTCAGACACAACATATGATATCCCTCTATAGTGTGTACTTGTCTCTATCCAGAGCACTAAGTGTGATTTCTGTCTGCTGCCTCCTTCCTCTGCTATCAGCATGAGTCTCTTCTGACAAGTGTTCCTGACACCAAGAGAAAATTGGTGACAGGGGAGGGACCTCCAGCTGATTGACAGCCTCAGCTCTGTTATGCCCCGTACACACGGTCGGACTTTGTTCAGACATTCCGACAACAAAATCCATGGATTTTTTCCGACAGATGTTGGCTCAAACTTGTCTTGCACACACACGGTCGCACAAAGTTGTCGGAAAATCCGATCGTTCTGAACGCGGTGACGTAAAACACGTACGTTGGGACTATAAACGGGGCAGTGGCCAATAGCTTTCATCTCTTTATTTATTCTGAGCATGCGTGGCACTTTGTGCGTCGGAATTGTCCACACAGGGTCGGAATTTCCGCGAACGGATTTTGTTGTCAGAAAATTTTATAGCCTGCTCTCAAACTTTGTGTGTCGGAAATTCCGATGGAAAAAGTCCGATGGAACCCACACACGGTCGGAATTTCCGACAACAAGCTCCGATCGCACATATTCCGTCGGAAAGTCCGACCGTGTGTACAGGGCATAACTGTGTGCTATGTGAAGGGGGTGTGCGTCCCTTCCCTCCAATCAGCTCTCAGAGTTCTCCTCACTGAGCTCTGCAGAGTGTAACTTCAGCCCCCTTTTTTTCCTGAACTCTCAACACTTTGAACGGATGTAGAGAAGAGAAGGCGGCAGATAAACAGGTACAACTTACATAGGAGGATTTGTTTCATCTCTGTCTGTCACCTAAGGCCAGTCACTTCACTGGGTAAATGAAAAGGGTTTTCAACCACTTTAAGCAAGGCTAACATCCAAACCTGCATTTTCAAAGAGCAGGTCCCACATTTGTGTCTTGACTGGTACCGTCATCCCCTACAAACCAGCCGAAACTTCAAATCAAATCGGGATGGCAACAGAAAAGGGCTGCTTGGAGGCAGAAGATGGAAAATGTAAGTGAGTGGAGATGAATTCTTACCAGTCGTCTCTCTGATCCGCCATCGCTCCACTTTCTTAAACAAGCCCATCTTGTTCATGACTCTGCCGGCTTCATCCAGAACCTCTTTCCAGTAATCCTAATTTAGCTTCAAGAGAAAACAACGAGGTTCGTTATCCCATTGTGTGTGTCTGGTACCTGGCGCTGCAGCCCAAGATGAGTCACGTCAGAATTTTTATATTTCCCTCTGGACCAAATTCCAGAATAGTTGAGACGTCAGGCTGCCAGGAATTGGGAAACTTTTTGTTCTAAAACTTAAAAGAAAATAAGAGTTTGTTTCCCATCGGGGATTATCTCCATGTTATCTGTGTGCGAACATTCAGTAAACACGAGGATTATTAGATCGTTACGTCAAATGTGTTCTGAATGCCGACAGGACAGCGTTCTGAACCGTGAAAACTTAAAGCGGACCTTCAGTCATTTTTTCATCTTTCCATCTATTAAATCTTCTGCCCTCGTTGTTGTTTTAACTTTGGATAGTAAAACATTTTTTTTTCTGCCAGTAAATCCCTTATACAGCCCACTTTCTGTTTCTTGTCTGGTCATTAGCCTAGGCTTATGACATCATGCACAGCTCTCTCTCTCTCTCTCTCTCTCTCTCTCTCTCTCTCTCTCACTCTTGTGAGCGTTTGCCGGGGGGGGGGGGTCATAAGAGGGCCAATAAGCGCTGCAGAGCTGAAGGTGTGCGTCTGTGTAAATCCAGGAAGTGAACAGGAAGCAGTTTCAGCTGCCCACAGTTATAATGGATGCAGCCAGACTCGATTTCTGCAGCATATTTGGCAAGTACAGAATCACAGTATATATAAAATAATATGCAAAGTGGTTGGAGGGAAGCTTCAGAACGGAAAAGATGTTTTTAATGCAAATTATGTGAGCAGACTGCAGTTCCTCTTTAAAGCTGGGCTCCACATAAACAGCTAAATACAGCAGTGACATTCATATAGGGGGTGTTTAAACTGCCAAAGGATTTGTATTTTTTTTTAATCTATCCAGTCCTGAGGTTTGCACAGCTCTCACACAGCACAGCCCTGACCTGATTTTTCTCTCCTGCAGTTAAGTAACACTTATAGGTCTGGTCTCTCCCTAAGGCCCCTTTCACACTGGGGCGGTAGGGGGCGTCGGCGGTAAAACAGCGCTATATTTAGCGCTGTTTTACCACGGTATTCGGCCACTAGCGGTGCAGTTTTAACCCCCCGCTGGCGGCCGAAAAAGGGTTAAAACCCCTCGTATAGCGCAGCTATAGCCGCGGTATTACCGCGGTATAGTTGCGCTGTCCCATTGATTTCAATGGGCAGGAGCGGTTTAGGAGCGGTGAATACACCACTCCTTCACCGCTCCAAAGATGCGGCTTGCAGGAGATTTTTTCTTCTCCTGCCAGCGCACCGCTTCAGTGTGTAAGCCCTCGGGCTTTCACACTGAACAAACAGCGGAGGCTGTTTAGGGGAGGTTTGCAGGCGGTATTTTTAGCGCAATAACGCCTGCAAACCGCCCCAGTGTGAAAGGGGCCTTAGCCAGCAAACCTAGTCATCTGACCTTTCTCAACAACACAACTTAGTCACCTCCCCACCCCCTAGCCTGTGATTGGACAGTTAACCACTTGAATGCTGGCGACTTTCATCCCCTTTCTGCCCAGGCCAATTTTCATCTTTTAGCGCTGTTGCATTTTGAATGACAATTGCGCGGTCATGGAACACTGTAACCAAATGAAAATGTTATCATTTTTTTTTTCTTTAGACAGATAAAGCTTTTTTTTGGTGATATCTAAAGTGGAGTTCCAGCTGGGGGAAGAAAAATTAAGTCAGCTGCTACAAATACTGTAGCGGCTGACTTTCAATATAAGGACACTTACCTGTCCAGGAATCCCGCGATGTCGGCCCCCGAAGCCGATCTGTCCATCGGCTCCGGGTGCAGGTGCCGGCATCTTCACTAAGGGAAAGCCTTGTAGATTCACAGCCTACTTTCCTACTGCGCATGCGCAAGTTGCGCTGCGCTTTCTGAACGGTCCCGTTGTCTTCTGGGAACTGTGTGTCTCCCAGAAGGCAGCAAGGAGGAGGGACCGGAAATTGCATAGATCGCTGCACAACGATTGCGGCGATCTTACCTGGAAGTGGGAGCAGGTACCTGGTTTTGACAGGTATCCACTCCACCTCCCGAAAGGTGCCAAATGTGGCAGCAGAGGTGGGGAGGAAGCAAACAAGCAGAGCTTCTCCTGTTGGGTGGAGCTCTGCTTTAATCACCACTGGGGTTTTTAATTTTTTGCTAAACAAATGAAAAAAAATATATATATTTTTTAGTTACAACATTTTGTAAATAAGTCAATTTTCTTCACTGATGGGCACTGGTGAGGCTGCACTGATGTACACTGAGGCTGCACTGATGGGCACTGATGAGGAGGCACTGATGGGGCTACACTTCGGCTGTGGCCTGGTAATAAAGTGGTTAAATTGATAATGTCGAAGTCTGGGCTTAAATCTGCTTCTACCCACCTTCCAGCAACTATAATAACCACCCTATAGAAGGAAGATGTTCATACTTGCCTGTTCTCAAGGCGCTCTGGTCCGGTCACTTTGATCCAGTCACTTAAAACAGGAGTGATCGGTATTGATCACTGGCTGGAAAGGAAGGGGCCAGTAAATATGACATATTTACAGATCTCCTCCCCACTCTCCTCCCTGAAACCGATCCCCCTGTGTGCCCACAGCAGCTGCCGGTGGAAGAGGAGAGGAGGGAAGCCGGAAGCACAGCAGAGGAGGGGGGCTCACAGGGAGATCCAATGCGGTGTGTGGAAGGGGGCACAGATCCACATACCAATCCCCCTGCAGTGCAACCGGAGGGAGAAAGAAGAGTAGAAGTCGGCAACGCTGCAGGGGGATCCACAAGAGTCACAAGTATCGGCAATAAGTCAGTACAGACAGCCCTCCTGCTCCCCGCTGGGGTCCCTCTTTTGAACTGATGGGGCCTGGGCCCGGTACAGGAGGGCCGGCGGTACTGCCTTGTCAGCGGTCCTGCCTGTGGCTTTCATAGTCTTACAATGCTTCCTGGATTTTGTAATTCCACAATAGCTAGAGTGCCGAGGTTGGCTCCCCCCCAGTCTAATTGTTTTTTTTCTCCCAAGTTGGTGAGAACTTTGCAGTTGGGTTCTTGGATCAGCACAGCTGATGTATCTGTTAGGGGGTGTCCCCCTCTTATTAGGAATACCCCAAGGTGGTTGCTCAAACCTCCAAACGGCAACAAAAGAACCAGAATTTATGAAAAGGATGTGCCAACCACTGCTGGTAATAAAAGCTAGTAGGTGACTGCCCATCTGTATAGTGAGGATGGTGGAGCTCTGCTCATTTCTGATCCTTCCTTCACAATTTTGCGGTGACCAGTCTCCATGATTTGTGTGCCTTTCAGATCGAAGAGCTGTACGAGACGTACTGCGTTCAGTGGAGGCTGCGAGTCGGAGCCAGTAACATGAAGCATGCCTTTTCTCTGTCCCCTACCACGAAGGCATCGCGGGAAAGTCTCATCGAACTGTACAGGAACTTCCATGAGTGCACAGAGGTGGGTCACAAGCCTCTTTGATGCTCACATTCATGACATTAAACCTACATTCAGCTGCAGCAGAATGCAATCAGAATATCTTAGAGGACACCTCTGCATTAAACTGGCAAGCTTTATAGAAAGAAAGCCCAGCAATCACTAGTCTTCTAAGGCAGGTTTGCAAGACTTTATCAAAGTAGATGTAAACCTAATCATTAAAATCTGATATAAGCTTTAACACATAATTTCATTATAAAGTTGTTTTCAATCAAGGTAAAGTTGGGTAAATTAGAAATAATCCCCTGCAGTGTGGGCATAACCCCAATAGTTCAATTTGTCCAGAGGAGAGAAGTAACAGTTTTACTTACCTGATCCTCTGCTCCCCTGGCAGGCGGCTCTCCCGCATCTGTCCTCACATCCAGAGCAGGGCTATGATTATGTCATGATCCCAGACCACTGGAGTGTGTGGGGTGCAGACATTGCAGGAACTGGTCTAGGGGTGGGGAATCGGGTAAGTACGTTTTTGCTTGTTCCCCTGGACCAGTGGTCTCCAAACTACGGCTCGCAGGCTCTCTGCGTGCCTTTTTCTGGCCCTTAAGGCAGCATTCCATCCACTGACACCAATGATGGGGCACTATTCATCCCACTGACACCAATGATGGGGTACTATTCATCCCACTGACACCAATGATGGGGAACTATTCATCCCACTGACACCAATGATGGGGTACTATTCATCCCACTGACACCAATGATGGGGCACTATTCCGCCCACTGACACCAATGACGGGGCACCATTTTTCCCACTGACCACAATGATGGGACGCTATTCCTCCCACTGATACCAATGATTGGACACTATTTCTCCCACTGATACCAATGATTGGACACTATTTCTCCCACTGATACCAATGATTGGACACTATTTCTCCCACTGACACCATTAATGGGACACTATTTCTCCCACTGACACCAATGATGGGGCACTATTGCTCCCACTGACACCGATGATGGGGCAGAATTCCTCCCACTGACACCAATGATGGGGCACCATTCCTGCTACTGACACCAATGATGGGGCACCATTGCTCCCACTGACACCAATGATGGGGCACTATTCCTCCCACTGACCGCAATGATGAGGCACCATTCCTCCCGCTGACACCAATGATTGGGCACCATTCATCCCACTGACACCAATGATGGGGCACCATTCCTCCCACTGACACCAGTGATGGAGCTTCATTCCTCCCACTGACACCAATGATGGGGCACAATTCCTTCCACTGACACCAGTGATGGGGCACCATTCCTCCCACTGACACCAGTGATAGGGCACCATTCCTCCCACTGACACCAGTGATAGGGCACCATTCCTCCCACTGACACCAGTGATGGGCCATCATTCCTCCCACTGACACCAGTGATGGGACACCATTCCTCCCACTGACCCCCCCCCCCCCCCCCCCCAAAGCCTGAAGGACAGTTAGGTGGCCCTTTGTTTAAAGAGTTTGGAGACCCCTGCCCTATACAAAAAGAGCAATGAGCCTTATAGTGTGGTCACAGCCCCCCTGCAGAGGATATCTTTTATCTACGCAGAATTGGGAGTTATTTCTGCAGCTTTCAATAAAATAGGCACTTCCTGTTATGACGTGACAACTGTGTTGTCACCCTGCCACCACCCCTGGTAGATACTACAAGCAGTCATGTCACTATAAGGAAACCAGTCCAGAGCAACGATGTGCAGCAGACGCTACATGTAGGCAGTAAGGATGAGCTCAGGCGTGTTCACAGCCGCACGTGCAGAGCCCACCAGGAAGTCTGCGCTGCGCTAATCACAAGCAATGTGACATTTCCCGATCTCTGCAGCCGCGGATTGGGAAAATGTCTCACTTCCTGTGATTAGCGCAGCGCAGTGCCGACTTCCTGGCGGGCTCTGCACGTGCGGCTGTGAACACGCCTGAGCTGAGCTCATCCTTAGTAGCCAGAAAGTGGCTGAAAGAGGCTGCAGGAGATCAGCAGCACTGATAAAAGATGGGGAAAAAAATGAATTTAAGGAAAAATAAACATTCGAGTAAGCAGAAGATCTGAAACTTCAATTACAAATAAATTTCAAGGGGAAGATTGGAGAAATAAGATCCACTCACCCCACCCCCTTCCTCTGCTAATCCTAACTTATTAAATCCTTGTCCTTCCTGAAAGTGCCTAATAAAAACTCCCCCAGTAGGCAGCCAGCCAGCCAGCAGACGGGGCCTGAATTAAAAATTGCTTCCTACTTTTTATTACAAACTTAGGAAGAGGTTTTAATTAGGTCCTCTTTTCTTCAGAACACCATCTGTTGGGGGATTTAGTATTAGGCATTTCCTGTGGATTGCACCCCCCATCTCTCACTTACCATTTCTATTTACTGAAAGTTTTGGAGATTTTTACAGTTAACACACAAACTATGTAAGCTGCTTACATCTCCTACAATAAGAGCCCATTTACACCACTGCGGTATGTTGACGCACGCGCATTATTTCATTTGATTGGGCCGCCTAAAGCACCAAAATGCATTAAAAAAAGGTGCATACTCCATTTCTGTCAGCGCACTGCAATGGACGCCTATCACCAAGTAGCATTGGGGTACCATTTAAAATGAATGGCACCACTTTCCACAAATGCATGTTATGCACTTTACCGCAACTCAGTAGAATGAATGGGCCGTTAAAGTGAAATTGCACTTTGGTGCAATTTGGTAACCTGGTAGCCATGTGCCCCCTCAGTTATCTTTGTTGTATAAGGCTCGGTTCACCCTGCCGCGACCTGGGATCCGTGAGACCTCAAGTCGCATGACATGTGAAATCCCATGTTAGTCAATGAGAGCTGTCTTAATTAGCAATACTGAAATCGCTCCGACTTCAGAAAATGGTTTCTGTGCTACTTCAAGGCGACTTCTATCTGACTGCTATTCTATACTTCTATCAAAGTAGTACTCAAGTCGCCAGGAAGTTGCCTGGCAAAATTGCACACGTGATTTTCAGGTTGCAGGAATGTGAACTGAGTCTTAATGACATGACTACAGAACTGCACCAATTATATGAATGTGTGTAAATGACACCGCTGCTGACATCAAGGGTTGTTCTGTAAGGCTGGATTCACACCGATGCAGTCTTAGTTCTTTTTGCATTTTGCAGATTTGCACTACAGTCCATTTAACATGGTTTCCTATGGAACACGTTCTGTAGTGCAAATCTGCAAAATGCAAAAAGCACTAAAACTGCATAGGTGTGAATCCAGCCTTACTCCTGTTAGGGGTAGGCCAGGCATCTGCTATCCATTAGCTTGAGAACACCCATACACAAAACAGAACATGCCGGAAATACATTTGAAAATTAGGGGGGGGGGGATTAACTTGAAGATCCACATTCCACTGTTGGAATACAGAATTGTATTTTGTGCAACAACTACTGTACATCGGAATTTAGTAGAGATATATTCTTCAACCAGTAGATGGCAGTGTTTTTTTTAAGTTTGAAGCTGCATCTATGGTATGCTCTATGTATTTTCTCTGAAATAAAAAGTTTCCTGTTTCCTGTCTGCAAATAGGCAGCAAAGCCCATGTGGACTGTGCACTGTCTGTTCTGTGGGGCAATATACAGAATTTCTAACACATACCAATACAAAACATCTGGAGGCAGATAAATACTTGGGGTGTTGAGGCCATTTCTGATGATATAAATATATATATATGTGTGTTGTTTTTTTTTTTTCTCTAGGACATGTGTACAATCGAAGGAGCACTGGAACTGCATCTGGGGGAATTTCAAATTAAGATGAAAGGTGATTTTGTACCCTGAGTGAAATCTTATAGATACATATTTCCTTAGATAATCCTTGTATGAAATAGCTCTAAATTCATAGTCTTCAGTCTCCTGTTATAGCATTTGTGCACCGTACTTAAATACCCCAATAAGAGTTTGACAGTGCTGCCCAGTGCTCTCCATAATCTAACAAACCTGGTCAGACGCGATGCCCATCTCTTCCTTCGCACTGTGTGAGGATACTTGTGACAAAGGATGTGGATTTTGGTCATCTGAATGAATGAATGAAAGAAAGACTTGTATAGCGCTACAAATGCGAACTGAATCGCCTCAAGGTGCTGATCCATCCTGAATTGTCCTGCAAGCATGAAGACCAGCATGAATCTTCAACCTAATCACTCCTGAACCCCTGGTTTTTAGACCACTTTTTGCTATGCCCAACCTCTTCTAAAGGTTAACACAGGGGTCTCCAAACTTTCCAACTTTAAGGGAGACCGGACTGTGGCCAGTGGAATACCATAGGCTTGGTGATCAGTGTGAGGAAAAGTGGTCTATTATTGGTGTCAGTGGGAGGAATAGTACCCATCACTGGTGTCAGCAGGAGGAATAGTGCCCTGTCACTGGTGTCAGTGGGATGAATAGTGCCCCATAATTGGTGTTAGTGGGAGAATTAGTTCCATATCTTTGGTGTCAGTGAGAGGAATAGTACCCCATCATCAGTGCTCAGTGTGAAGAATAGTGCCCCATCATCGGTGTCAGTAGGAGGAATAGTGTCCCAAGGGCTAGATAAAGGCAAGCAAAGGGCCACACATTTGGCCCACGAGCTGCAGTTTGGAGACCCCTGGGTTAATGCAAGAGCCTCTACAGGCCACTACGTTTTTGGCATTAGCCTGTTTAAAGGTAGAGAGGCGTTTTGTGTGTATCTTTCAAGTTACTTTATGGTAAAGCAAGGAAGCAGAATTCCCTGTAGTATAATTTGCTTTTACTAAACAAGAATGCAGCCTATACAAACTACTTACAATTGTAGGAAAACAATACAAGCCATACACAGTATAATAAATATGCATACAACACACATGCACAAGCTACCTAACCTTTCCAGCAAATGAGCATTAACAGTGGTCTGTATACGATAGGGTAATGCCCCGTACACACGGTCGGACTTTGTTCGGACACTCCGACAACAAAATTCTAGGATTTTTTTCCGACGGATGTTGTCTCAAACTTGTCTTGCATACACATGGTCACACAAAGTTGTCGGAAAATCCGATCATTCTGAACGCGGTGACGTAAAACACGTACGTCGGGACTATAAAGGGGGCAGTGGCCAATAGCTTTCATCTCTTTATTTATTCTGAGCATGCGTGGCACTTTGTGCGTCGGATTTGTGTACACACAATCGGAATTTCCGACAACGGATTTTGTTGTCGGAACATTTTATAGCAAGCTCTCAAACTTTGTGTGTCGGAAAATCCGATGGAAAATTTGTGATGGAGCCCACACACGGTCTGAATTTCCGACAACAAGGTCCTATCACACATTTTCCGTCGGAAAATCCGACCCTGTGTACGGGGCAATACACTAAAAAGTTACTTAGCTTGGGTTATAGTGCAGCTTTATTATCATCCCCAGGTGAAGACCCTTCTTTGGTCTTGTGAAATCCCCTCTGGCACACACCTCCCTTGGTGTTATCTTTCCTTCTTAGTTCTTCTTGTTGCTATGGAATCCTTCTCCCTTCTACGCTGAGCTTCTTTATAAACTCTCCGCCCTGCGTTCACCACATGGCTGGGTTATCTTTTATGCCTCCCCCTGTTTTTGGCCAACATCACTTACTGTTTTACTAATCTTTGCAAACCAGGTACACAAGTTAATTAGCATTTGAATAGAGAAAGCCCTGCTTCTGAATTCTAGTTGGTAGCTAAAATGTATTATTCCATATATTTTTGTAAAAAAAAACAAAAACACTTAAATAACCATGGAAACACAGGAGCTGGAACTTGGTGCTGACTTCCATGAAAGTCAAGGAGGATGTAGAAAGAGTCCTGCAGTGTATAACAGATTCATACACAAGGTGGCTGCACTTCAGCAGTGTTGTACAGGTGCATCTCAAAAAATGTGAATATCATCAAAAAGTTAATATATTTCAGTAATTCAATTCAAAAAGTGAAACTCATATACTATATAGATTCATTACACACAGAGTGATATATTTCAAGCATTTTGTTCTTTTAATTTTGATGATTATGGCTTATAGCTAGTGAAAACCCAAAAGAAATGCTTGAAATATATCACTCTGTGTGTAATGAATCTATATAATATATGAGTTTTGCTTTTTGAATTGAATTAGTGAAATAAATTAACTTTTTAATAATATTCTAATTTTTTTTAGATGCACCTGTATTTTAGCTAGCTTTTAGGACATAACAGGTACTTCATCTAAGGTAAAGTATAGCTAAAGCGTTTTATTTTATTTTGGATACAGTTGGAAATGGTTAAAACACCTGTCCCTTCCACATTTTAGAACAGGGGTCTCCAAACTTTCTAAACAAAGGGGAAGTTTATTGTTTTTCAGACTTTAGGGGGGCCGGACTGTGGCCAGCGGGAGGAGTAGCGCCCTCGTCACTGGTGCCAGCTGGAGTAGCAACCCGTTACTGGTGTTAGTGGGCCTCATTGTTGGTGTCATTGGGAGGAAATAGCACCCCAAGGGCCAGATGAAAGCAAGCAAAGGTCAGCAGTTTAGAGACCACTGCTTTAGAACTAAAAAAGTGGATTTAGATACATGTAGCAAGGTCCCTGACCCCTAGAGGCCTAATGGTGACCTCCAGAGTCAGGGAGAGCTGGCATCCTTCTTTGTAGAGTGGGTTACCAAGCATGGTGCAAGAAGAAATGCTGGGCACCAGTCACTTTTTGAATGCAAGCAAGAGATTTATTGTCTATTAACAGAACTATGGGATCGAGGGTTAGGGCCAGGACACCCTTGAGTAGATGCAATGCTAATTGGCAGACTCCAAGACTTCTTTAGGTAGACAGCTATACAGTGGAAGGCCTCCAGCCAGATAACACTTCTGTATAGGTAGGACCGCTGTCTCCTATGGCAACTAATCTTGCAACAGTCAATCAAAGGTAGTTGTACGTAACACTTGGTAACACAGAACATTCTTTTTACTTATCTCACAGTATCTCACTGTAGGTCTTCACTCACTGAGCTCTCAGGCTCTCACTAGACTTCCAGATCCCAGTCGTCACTGGATCCCCCTGAACTCTTCCACAGCTATCCCGCTGTATACTCCTCAAGCGTCACCCCGCTAACCCACTGGGTCCCTGGCTTGGCACTTGCTGAAGCTTTCCCACTTCTTTACCATCCTCGGTTGGTGAGAAGACTGCTCTGGTACTTGCTCAAGCTTACTCACTGCAGTCTCCAGTAGTAAGATGGATGGTCCCTTAGTGGTGGCAGCTTTCCTTCTACATCCGTATACAACTGGCTCCCCGTCTGAACCTTCTCAACCTGGTTGGACTCAAATCCTGCAGTCCTAACCCTACGCTGCTTCTCCTGCTCCTGGAAAGGCCTCAGGCAGCCTAGCAGCCAGGTGTCCCTGGGATAGGCTTCAGCCTTCCGGCCTAGCAGCCTGGGGCGACATAACGCACATCCACCTAGACAGCCGTCCAGGTGGCACAGAACCCCAATCACCTGACTACACCCAAATAGGCTCTCCCAGCAGGCCAAGGGACTAAAGAAACCTCTGCCAATTGGCTGAGACACCCCATCCATTCATACTCTGACCTTGCGAAGCACCTGTCATTCTAATGTCCTCAGCCACAGTGCCACCTAGTGACAAAAGAGAAAAGGCGCAGCAATTCCAGAATTAGAGGGGAATCATTTGATCTTCTAACAATTAGCCAGGAAAATTACCACCTGGCAAACTAAATTTATTAGCAACCCTGCCTAAACACCAGGGTGCTACATCCATTTTAGATACAGTAAATTTTAATTTAATTATACTTACATGGTTTATCTTTTAAGATAAACTCCACCTCTCCTGGCCTTGAGGGCAAGTTTTACACTTTAAAACTATCCAATGTTGTATTTCAAATGGGCAGACACATTGTTTTACATGTGACTAATTATTGCTTGAAAATGATCGTTTCCCTATATCAAAATAGAAAGGCTCAATGGAGAAAAAAATACAAACCTATTCTTGCATCCTGATTTACTACCAGTATTAAATAACTGACAATCTTCCAGTAGTTTTGCAAATGATTAATGACCGTTCAAATGATTTAAGCTGTAAAAAAAAAAGGCAGCTGTATATTTATAAATGTGTTGAAATGAACCAGAGACTGATCATAAAAATCTTCAGAGTGTTTAACTGTGTTTCTCTTGTCTAGGTCTGGTGGGTTACGCCCGGCTTTGCCCCGGAGATCACTACGAGGTACAGTAACCATATTTCTTTCCCATCCAGGGACCATACACCATGCCCTGGTTCATAAACCATGGAATACTGACATCATTTTCCCAGAATCCTCTGCAGTGTTTACTGGAACCCATGAACCGGGCAAGCGGTATGCCAAACCCAAGAGATCGTGGACAATCCTGGCTCCAGATGAATAGTCGTATATTCAGAGAGAGGATTTACTGTATGTCCTGACTTGATAAATGGTATTATGGAGTGACATGTGGCTCGGGGAGTATGAACGCTGTCGGTCAATTCCCTGAACTACTAAAAGAGGGTTTTACTACCAGCTCCGGCGGACATGAAGCTCGCCAAGTCTGGCACGCGGCTCCGGTAAACCTTGAGATTCTGGAACTGAGAAGTGAAGTGGTGAAGGATTCAAATGGAAGACAGGCCGAGCTCGTTTTCTCGGGATAAGTTAGTTTAGATGTCTGTTGCCTTAAATTGTATAACGCAGCCATCCTATTGCTGTAGATGAGACTGACTGTCGGAGAGAGCTTTGCCCTTGTCATGATTTCAGACTGTAGGACCTCTATGGCTCCCCTTCATACTGGATGTCTTAAAATGTGCGTTCTTGCTCAGGACACTCAGGCCATTTGCATGCCAGATAATAGCAGGTGATACCAAAATTTATTTTATTCTTTTTTGGTATTTTCTATTTTTGCAGCTTGCATGTCATTCTTTACAGCAGTCAAGCTGATGCCCAGTAAACCTCTAATTACTCTTCCAGAGTAAATATATTGCTGTTTTACCTAACAAATAATTCAGTCCTGACACAACCAGGGTAGTCACCTGACTATACTTTACTATAGTTAAAGTGATTCTAAACATTTACATTTTTTTTCAAATAAGCATATTACCCTTACCTGCTCTATGGTGTAATGGTTTTGCACAGAGCAGACCCAATCCTCCTCTTCTGGGCTCCCCCGCTGGTGCTTCTTGGTCCTCCTGCCTTCCAAGTACCTTCTCCCAGCAAGCCGATTGCTGAGCAGGTACTCATGGGGGCTCGCTTCAGAGCCTTGCTGCCTAAATCCATAAACACATCATCAACTCATCATAGGATTTGATTGACAGCTGCAGGATCCAATGGTTCCCGCCGCTATCAATCTGCTCTGCGAGAAGGGAGAAAGAGGAGAGAGCTCTCCAGCACATCGCTGGATCAAGATTGGGCTCATGTAAGAATAACTGGGAACTGGGGCGGGTTCCTGGACACAGGTTTTTTTTTACCTTAATGCAGAGAAAGCATTAGTGGTTGTAACCCTAAAAAAAAAAAAAAGATCCTGATCCCTTATAGCAGGTTAAACAGCACAGTGTATATGCTGTCTAACCTGCCCCTCTCTAAGTTGTACAAAAACCTGGTTGATCCTGCCACTTCCTTGAGTTCCCCCTCTGTTTGCTGACCACGGTAATCATGGCTGCTGAGCCCTGATGACCATGGTCAGTTTACATGCCTCCCTCATTCACTAATCTCCTCCCTCCCTCCCTTTCTGCCTGTCAGCTCCTGTGTCTATGTGTGCCGTCTCCGCCCCCCTCCTGCCACTTTTAGTAAAGAAAAATTTTTAAAATGTCACTGCCAGTCCCTCTTTTTTATCCAGCCACAACACACAGTGTAAGTTTTTTTTTTATAATGATACCTCTAAATGCCTATTTTCAGAAATCTTCAGGCCGGTCACATGACTCCTGGCCGCTCTCCTCCTCCGATCCAGTGCTACAGCGGAATGGGCTGAGCGGCCAACGTGGCGGTCACGTGACCTCCCCGACTGACGTCGGAGGAAGATCTCGGCCCCTCCCGCTGTAGCCCTGGGTCGGAGGAGGAGAGCGGTCGGGAGTCGTGTGACCGGCCTGACGATATCTAAAATAAAGGTATTCAGAGGTATTGTTTAAAAAAAAACATGTACACTGTGTGTTATGGCTGAATAAAATAGAGGGGCTGGCAGTGATTTACTTTTTAAAGGTAGCAACCGCTTAAAGGCAAAACCTTAAAGGGGTTGTAAACCCGCTGCTGTCAGTCAAATCCAGTGACCCGGGGGACAGGGCCGAGTCGTGCCCTCTGTGTCAATGGCAGCATGACTAGGGAGCGCGAGTGCCCCCATGGAAAGCGGCTCTCCATGGGGGCACTCGAGACGGAGAGGAGCCAGGAGCGCCGCAAGGGGACCACGAAAAAGAAAGACCGCTGCGCCATTTTATTCTCTAGGGTCTCTGCTAAAAAAAATATACATAATTTTTGGGGGTTCTAAGTAATTTTCTAGCAAAAAATAAGAATTTAAACTTTTAAACAAAAAGTTTACATTGCTTAAGGTGGTTAAAGTGGTTGTAAACTCTTACATATACACAGTGAAGTGACTGGTCTCAGGTGATACACAGAGATTAAACAAACCCTTCTACATAAGTTGTACATGTTTATCTGCATTCTTATTAAAGTCCAGAATTTATAAAGCATGTCTGAGCTGTCAGAAAAAAGGGGGTGTGGAGCTGAAGTTACACTCTGCAGTGCTCTGAGAGCTGATTGGAGGAAAGAAACACATCCCCCTTCACACAGCACACAGGAATGGAGCTGACGCTGTCATTCACAGGCTGTGTGCTAGAGCTTTCTCCGCTGTCATGTTTTTTCTCTTGATGTCAGGGAAAGATGTCAGAAGTGACTAATGCTAATAGCAGAGGAGTGAAGCAGCGGACAGAAATGGCACTTAGTGCTCTGTACTGAGAAATGTATACACTATCTAGGGATATGCTTTTGTTCATATTTCATGTCTGAGGTTTACAACCACTATAAAGCTTCCCTGTTTGTTCTCTGCACTCAGTGCGACCAATTACAAGCATCTCTGTGACCAATAGCAGGAGATGATGTTGTGCCAGCATTGCCTGCACTGTTGGCGATAACAGGCAGATACCTTACTAGTGACAGCTGGCCCCATACCAATGACCGCTGACCACATACCAGTGACAGCTGGCCCCATACCAGTGACCGCTGACCACATACCAGTGACAGCTGGCCCCATACCAGTGACCGCTGACCACATACCAGTGACAGCTGACCCTATACCAGTTACAGCTGACCCCCATACCAGTGACAGCTGACCCCCATACCAGTGACAGCTGACCCCCATACCAGTGACAGCTGACCATATACCAGTGACAGCTGACCCCCATACCAGTGACAGCTGACCCCCATACCAGTGACAGCTGACCACCATACCAGTGACAGCTGACCACATACCAGTGACAGCTGACCCCATACCAGTGACAGCTGACCCCCATACCAGTGACAGCTGACCCCCATACCAGTGACAGCTGGCCCCATACCAGTGACCGCTGACCACATACCAGTGACCGCTGACCACATACCAGTGACCGCTGACCACATACCAGTGACCGCTGACCACATACCAGTGACAGCTGGCCCCATACCAGTGACCTCTGACCACATACCAGTGACAGCTGGCCCCATACCAGTGACCGCTGACCACATACCAGTGACAGCTGACCCTATACCAGTTACAGCTGACCCCCATACCAGTGACAGCTGACCCCCATACCAGTGACAGCTGACCATATACCAGTGACAGCTGACCCCCATACCAGTGATAGCTGACCCCCATACCAGTGACAGCTGACCACCATACCAGTGACAGCTGACCACATACCAGTGACAGCTGACCCCATACCAGTGACAGCTGACCCCCATACCAGTGACAGCTGACCCCCATACCAGTGACAGCTGACTCCCATACCAGTGACAGCTGACTCCCATACCAGTGACAGCTGACTCCCATACCAGTGACAGCTGACCCCCATACCAGTGACAGCTGACCACATACCAGTGACAGCTGACTCCCATACCAGTGACAGCTGACCCCCATACCAGTGACAGCTGACCCCCATACCAGTGGACAGCTGACCCCCATACCAGTGACAGCTGACCCCCATACCAGTGACAGCTGACTCCCATACCAGTGACAGCTGACCCCCATACCAGTGACAGCTGACCCCCATACCAGTGGACAGCTGACCACATAACATTGTGGGCTCTAGCTTCACTCACATTACATTACTGCTACTTCGCTGTTTGAATCAGGCTTACATGTGTAGTATCTCTTCCGCTTCCCTCAGATAACTCCGCTATCGTTGTCTCGTAGGTGTTAATACGACTCGGCCGCCAGAGGTGGAGGTTAAAAGGCAAAATCGAAACAGATGACAGCCAGATGTGGGATGAAGAGGAGAGGATATTTATACCCAATCTCTGTGAGAACTTTGAAATCAAGGTATGATGTGCGTGCTGCACTACAAAGCTCAGCATGTCACTTCCTGTTAAAGCTGACTGTGCAGTCATGTCGGCTCTGATTCATTAGTACATTGACAGTTTATAACAGTGCTGTACAAATCATATGTCCTTCTCTCCTCAATCTCTCCCTATGGATCTCAGCCACGGCCATTTTCCAATCACTTTCAACCAAGAAGCAGGATTGACTTCTTTTTGTGCTTTAAAAGTTATAATAATATCATTTGTATATTTTTTGGATATTTTGAGAGTGTTAAATCATATCTCATAATTCTGATTGCAGTTCGAATCAAAACAAAACAAATCAAGTGGTGTTTGGCACTAAATTTGCAAGATAATATACATTCTGAGCACGTCTCAAATGATCAATGCAAGGTTGATAAGTGGTAAATAATGGACGGTAGGAAGTGCTGGAGACATCAAGTATTTATTTTAATTGGCAGAAATCAAACCTTCTGTTATATGTCCAAGTCTGTTGGGCTCTGCTGTAAAATAAATATGATGAAATAAGGCGAAGGAGGTGAGATTTCAGGACTACTGATTAGCTAGGTGTGAACTGTGTTTTCTTTGGGCTAATACAAAAAATTCTGGATGACACCCCTTTAGCACCTGATAGATTATATACATGTACAAGCTATTGGGGTTTGAGCACAGGTATATCTTGTTTCTTTGGGTTGTTGTCTTGAGCTTCCTGCTGATTTGGAGAGCTCTGGCTCAGCAGGAGCATGTCAGACTTCTGCAGAGAGACCGCTGCTTCCACCTAAAGGGCAGGTGGTCCTTCTTTACAGCACGGTGCCACTGGACAGGCTTTTCTACCCAGGCTGAGGCTGCATGTTACTTTGAACTTTTGTTTTGAAGAACTTGGAATGCACTTAGTTGATATAAACTGAAAGATCAGTTAGACTTTAAAGCCGAACTCCACCCAAAAGGGGAAGCTCCACTTGTCTGCCCCCCCCCCCTTTTTGGGGGGGAGGGAGGGGAGCAGGTACCTGGTTTTGACAGGTACTCGCTCCCACTTCCGGCCCAGTTTGCCGCAGCCACTGAGGGCTGCTGTTAAATTTGCCTATGCGGTGTCCCTTCCACGCACCCACCCCCGCACTGCACTGATTATCTTCTTGTTTGGCTGGGGGGTGGGGTGGAAGAGGTACAAATTCTAACCTCACTCCTGCAGGCCTTCTACTCTCAGTGTGGCCTTTATCCTAAAGCTGTTCACTGCACTGCCCATCCAGTTGCAGCTCTCTGACCTCACCACCTACAACGCAGGACCAGCAGTCCTGCACTGTACGGGAGGACGGCAAGGACCCTTCAAATTCCAGAGCTTCAGGTGCCAGGAGAGAACTAGCTGAAAGTGGGGGCAAAGAATAGGGTAAGTAGTTATACATTTTCCCCCTAGCCAAACGAACATGTAACCCATGCAGCACAGGAAGGAGGAGGGTGGTGGCCAACTGCATGGGTAGATTTAACGGCAGGCCAGAGATGGACTTTAATAATACTCCCTTACAACTGTTTTGCTTGAGGTTGTGACACAGGACCAAATCTAGGGGGGTTATAAAGGAAAAGGAGATTGTTATTGGGACTTTATATGAGACCATGACCATCCAGTAAGTACACAGGTCTCCATCCCTATTTATATGGAAAGAAGGGAAAATGGGGACAAGGGGGTAGTGGGACTTTATATGAAACAACACACTAGGGTAGAATGAATCAATCAATAAGATAAACAGAATATAATTTTTAATGATGTTACAGAGTAGGATAAAACATGATTGGTAAATCACATAAAAATATAATTGATAGCATAATATACATAGTAGCGCATGATTAATGGTCAAACCAGCAGTATACCCAAAATACATACAAACATGATAGGTATTAAAATAATTGATGATTCAGACCAAATCAAACCCATGGTATAAACATGATTACTGTGACATGACATGAAATATGAAAGCTCGACGCGTTTCGTGGATTGTCTCCACTCATCAGGAGCAGCTTATACTGGGAATACCTATAATAAATGGTGAATTCATAATCAATGGTAATTAATTAGAACAGGAGGAGAGGGAACACATTCTATGGTCCTAACACTCATAACTTTATTATGATTACCATGCATTGCACTATGCTCAACTGTATCATCAAAAATTATATCCTATTTATTATTGATTGATTCATTCTACCCTAGTGTGTTGTTTCATGGAAAGTCCCACTACCCCCTTGTCCCCATTTTCCCTTCTTTCCAAATCTAGGGAGGTGTTGTGGGTGGGCTGAGCCCCCCAGATTTCATTCATGTCCTTCCAGGACCAGTGATATTGGTGAGGGGCTGGGTAGCACTGCTCAGGCTCTGTATTCAAGAGTCGGCATGGCTGCACAGTGCCTGGCCCCCGTCTGCCGCACCACATCATTTATTTTCATTTGATGAGGGAGACTGATGTGAAGGGGAGCTCTTATGTGATGGGGAGACTCAACCCTGATGTGATGAGGGGGAGATTGAAGCTTATCACTTTGATCTGCAGATGAATGGAACAGAGTGATACAACTAGATACCAGGTTACTTTGTATCTCTCTATCTCACTTATGTACAATTTTTATAAACAATGTTGATTTATATGTCTCCATTTCCCATCTCAACAAGGTTTATACAGTGCTGTGAAAAAGTATTCATACCCCTTGAAATTTTCCACATTTTGTCATGTTACAGCCAAAAATGTAAATGTATTTTATTGGGATTTTATGTGATAGACCAAAACAAAGTGGTACATAATTGTGAAGTGGAAGGTAAATGATAAATGGTTTTCATATTTTTTTTACAAATACATATGTGAAAAGTGTGGCGTGCATTTGTATTCAGCCCCCCTTTACTCTGATACCCCTAACTAAAATCTAGTGGAACCAATTGCCTTCAGAAGTCACCTAACTAGTAAATAGAGTACACCTGTGTGTAATTTAATCTCAGTATAAATGCAGCTGTTCTGTGAAGCCCTCAGAGGTTTGTTAGAGAACCTTAGTGAACAAATCGCATCATGAAGGCCAAGGAACACACAAAACAGGTCAGGGATAAAGTTGTGGAGAAGTTTAAAGCAGGGTTAGGTTATAATAAAATATCCCAAGCTTTGAACATCCCATTGAGCACTGTTCAATCCATCATCCGAAAATGGAAAGAGTATATCATAACAGCAAACCTCAAAGACATGGCCGTCCACCTAAACTGACAGGCCGGGCAAGGAGAGCATTCATCAGAGAAGCAGCCAAGAGGTCCATGGTAACTCTGGAGGAGCTGCAGAGATCCACAGCTCAGGTGGGAGAATCTGTCCTATTAGTCGTGTTCTCCACAAATCTGGTCTTTATTATAGAGTGGCAAGAAGAAAGCCATTGTTGGAAGAAAGCCATAAGAAGTCATGTTTGCAGTTTGCAAGAAGCCATGTGGAGGACACAGCAAACATGTGGAAGAAGGTTCTCTGGTCAGATGAGACCAAAATTGCACTTTTTGGCCTAAATGGAAAATGCTATGTGTGGTGGAAAACTAACACTGCACATCACCCTGAACACACCATCCCCACCATGAAACATGGTGGTGGCAGCATCATGTTGTGGGGATGCTTTTCTTCAGCAGGGACAGGGAAGCTGGTCAGAGTTGGTGGGATGATGGATAGAGCCAAATACAGGACAATTTTTGAGGAAAACCTGTAATGCCCTGTACACACGACCGGTTTTGCCGTCGGAATAAACTCTGAAGGTTCTTACGACGGAGTTCCGACGTAATTCCGCTCAAGTTGTTTTGCATACACACGGTCACACCAAATTCCGACCATCCAGAACGCGGTGACGTACAACACATACGATGGTCTTAGAAAACTGAAGTTCAATAGCCAGTAGCCAATAGCTTCCGTCTCGTACTTGCTTCAGAGCATGCGTCGTTTTTGGTGCGTTCGAACAGCATACAGACGAGCTGTATTTCCAATAGTAATTTGTTCCGTCAGAAAAATATAGAACATGTTCTCTAAGTCCGTCTGAATTTTCGACAGAAAAAGTCCGATGGGGCATACACATGGTCGGAATATACGATGAAAAGCTCCCATCGGACTCTTTCTGTCGGAAATTCCACTCATGTGTACGCAGCATTAGTCTGCAAAAGACTGGGGCGGAGCTTCACCTTCCAGCAGGACAACGGCCCTAAACATACAGCCAGAGCTACAATGGAATGGTTTAGATCAAAGCATATTCATGTGTTAGAATGGCCCAGTCAAAGTCTAGGCCTAAATCCAATTGAGAATCTGTGGCAAGACTTGAAAATTGCTCTTCACGGATGCTCTCCATCCAATCTGACAGAGCTTGAGATATTTTGCAAAGAAGAATGGGCAAAAATGCCCCTCTCTAGATGTGCAAAGCTGTTGGCGACATCCCCAAAAAGGCTTGCAGTTGTAATTGCAGTGAAAGGGGGTTCTACAAAGTATTGACTCAGGGGGGCTGAATACAAATGTACCCCCCACACTTTTCACATATTTACTTGTAAAAAATTGTGAAAGCCATTTATCATTTTCTTTCCACTTTGTGTTGGTCTATTTACATAAAATCCAATAAAATACATTTACGTTTTTGGTTGTAACATGAAAAAAATTTAAAGGAGTATGAATACTTTTTTCAAGGCACTCTATCTCTCTATCTCACCTATGTACAATGTTTATAAACAATGTTACTTTGTATCTCTCTATCTCCCATTTGAACAATCTTTATTTAAGTATCCACTGTAAAGATTTGAAGGGGTACAGATTGCTCTGTTGTGGTGATGAAGGACTCAGATGTGAAAGGGTGGACACTAATGTGTGTTGACAGTATGCCCCCTGACTTTTTTACTGCAGCCACCAGATCAGATAGTCTAGATCCGGCCCTCTTGTGACAGCAGAGCCTTACAAGTAGTACAGAAATCATTTTTGGATATCGCACCACTCAACTTATAATTTACCTCTTATAAAAAAACAGTACTATTTATGACCACAGCAACAGTCAACTTTTTGTTTTTGATGGATGGCAATGTGAGTTCTTTATCTTTTAGGAAGCAGGTCTGTACGTTAATTCTTCAAAAAAAAAGATGATAAAGCTTCCTTCTATATTTATGTCTTTTTACTGTCACATTAAAGTACTGGCTCCAGGTTTATAGGGCAGAGTTACATTCCAGCAGCGTAAGAGTTAATCAAACCCTTCCAGATGTAAAGGAACATATGGAGCTCCAGAAGGGGTCTTGTTATGGGATTTGGCTGCCCTCCAAGACATCTCTCAGTGTAAGGTCTTTAGGGTAAAAAGGTATGCATACCTTGCATTAAATCTCTGCATCCAGCCATAGACATAGTGTTGTGCACAGTGGCATGCGGCGTATAAATAGCAGCCCCCCCCCCCCCCCACTACACCTATAAATCTGCGGGGGAACCTCTGACATACGAGTGATGTTTTACTGACAATGCCTGGAATTTACAAGAGAGATTTTATAGATGATGCTACACACTCTGCAGATTTTCCCAAATAAGTGTCCATTAAACGCATCATCACAATATCTTATTCTGTTCTGCTGATGATTTCACGCCAGGCCAGCCACTTTCATAGGGAGCATCTGTCTTTGTTTTTGTAGCACCCTGGTGTTAGGCAGAGTTACTAACAAATTTAGTTTGCTAGGTGGTAACCAGCCTGGCTGGATATTAGGGAGATCCACTAACCTTTTCCTAAAACTGGGTTTGATGCACCTCTCTCTTCTGTCACTAGGTGGCATTGTTACCTGTGGCATTAGATTGACAAGGGCTTAGTAAATCTGAACTAGGAGTGGATGGGTTGTCTCAGCCGATTGGCAGGGGTTTCTTTGCCCTTGGCCTGCTGGGAGAGTCTATTTATTCGGGAGGGGTCAGGTGATCGGGGCTGTGTGCCACCTGGATGGCTGTCTGGGTGGACGTGTGTTGAAAAGCTCCCGCCTGCTAGGACAGAAGCCTGAGGCCTATCCGGGAGTACCTGGCTGCTAGGCGGTCTGAGGCCTATCCAGCTAGAAAGCAAGCAGCGCAGGGTTGGGGCTTCAGGCTTAGAGTCCAACCACGTTGCTGTGGGTTCTGCCGGCTGGAGAACTAAGCAGTTGCCGCAGGTGAAGTAGAGCAGTTGCTGTCATAGATGACCACTTCTGTCGCCAGAGACAAGCGAGAACCAGAGTCAGAGCTAAAGGGGAGACAGTCGCCAGCAAGGGTTATCAGAGGCCAGGTTCTGTGGAGACTGAAGAAGTACCAGAGCAGCATTTTTCACTAGCCTGGGATGGTGAAGAAGTTGGGAAAGCTTCAGCAGAGTCAAGCTAGGGACCCAGTGGAACAGTGTGGGTGACGCTTGCAGAGGATTCCACAGGTTAGCTGAAGAGCCAAGTCAGGGACCCAGCGGGACACTGTGGGTGACACTTGGAAGCCACAGCGTGATAGTTGTGAAGGAGCTCAAGGAATCCAGTGGTGGCTGGAATCTAATGAATCCAGTGAGAGACTGGGAGCTCAGTGAGAGGATCTACAATGGGATATTGTGAGTTGTGATCTGTATTGAAGTTGAAGTTACCAGATCAGTTGCTATAGGAGACAGCGGTCTACAGATAAAGTGTGCTGCAATTAAAGGCCCTTGAACTGTATAGCTGTTCTTCTATTTCTATTTTTGTCTCGGAGTCTGACAAGTATTTTGCATCTGCCTAAGGGTGTTCAGGCCCTAACCCTCTCTCCCCAGTTCTGTTAAGAGACAATAAATCTCTTTTGTAGTCTCAAAATGTCTGGCATCCTACTTTATCTTCACCACACCCACTATGCCTAGTAACCCGCGCTGTGAAGATGGATGTCAGCTCTCCCTGACTCTGGAGGTCACCATTAGGCCTCTGGGGGTCGAGGCCATGGCTACATTTTTATAAATGCTCATTTTGCAAGTGGTCAGTCAATTTTGGGCACTGCTTGTGTATGCATTAAAGACCCATCTTTCCACTAGGCCCAGTGAGGCTTCCCCTCCTGCCCGCCCCTTGTTCTGGCCTTGTGGGGAACAAAATAACACATTATTGTAGTCTAGAAGGGACAATTGTGGTGAGTGTTCTCTGATAGCATTGGTCATTTTGCCCAAGGTGAAATTTTCCTCTGCAATCGTTTTTTTAATAATAGTTGTCGGTAATAAAGATATTAGAATTTTTATTCAACACAATGAAAAATGCCTTGTCAGTTAAATGGTTCCTGTATACACAGTGTAATCGCAAATTGCAACTGCCTGGAGTGTCCGTTTAAGTTGTAATTAAGATGTTTTCTCTTAATTTGGTAGGTCGTGGAGCTTCGTGGGTTATCCACCATCTCAGTTGGCATTGTGACATGTGACAGTGCGGACTTCTTTACCACTCGGCCCAGAATCATCATAGTAGACATAACAGAACTTGGTACCATCAAACTACAGCTTGAAGTCATCTGGAAGTAAGTGGTCTACCTTATAACAATCCCTCCTCTGCTGAAAGTAGCTCCCACCAGCCAAAAAGGCTAAAGCATCTTTATTGGTGCCCACACTAAGAGGGCCCCGGAGTCTGCTCTTCTGGTGCAGAGACTGATGTGACTGGCTCAGTGTTCTCTGTACAGCATTGCGGTATATGTCAGAGCTTTATACATGTATAATAATAATAGTGTGTGACTGTGAGGGGACATTAGATTGTAAGCTCTTCTGGTGCAGAGACTGATGTGACTGGCTCAGTGTTCTCTGTACAGCACTGCGGTATATGTCAGAGCTATATACATGTATAATAATAATAGAGTGTGACTGTGGGGGGGACATTAGATTGTAAGCTCCGCTGGTACAGAGACTGATGTGACTGGCCTAGGTGTACGTTTATTACACTGAGATGTTTTTTCTCAGTTCGGTTCTCGGCAGTTCTCAGATGAAAATTATCTCCTCTGCAGCCGGTTTATGAAGCTGAGAACTTCTGTTCTCAGAGGGAGAACAGAGGAGAAGTGTTTCCTCTGAAAATGGCCGAGATCAGTGTAAAAGTGGGTGGGCTGCCTGTAATCTTGTGAGATATTGTGAGATTGCGGTGCAGCCGATTTCAAAAAGTGAAACTAAAGTTTAAAAGAACATGTAATTACATGTTTTTAGACATGTGATAACCAAGTAAATCTATTTACTAAATTTTTATATATGTGTATTTTATATTTTATATATATGTGTGTGTGTGTGTGTGTATATACATGTATGTACATGTGTATATACTCCAAAGACACGCTGGTAGGTTAATTGGCTTCTGTCTAAATTGGCCCCAGTATATGAATGTGAGCTAGGGACCCCAGACCGTAAGCTCCTTGAGGGTAGGGACCGTTGTGAATTTACAATGTATATGTAAAAGTGCTGCGTAAATTGACAGCGCTATATAAGTACCTTAAATAATAATTTTTTATATATATATATATATATACTTGTATATATGTTGTTAATATTCATTTTTAACCCACTGGTGCTGATAATAGGAAGAAAGAAGCCTTCTTCTTCTAAGTGCGCCAGCTTCTCTCCCAGATTCTCCACCTCTGAGCTGGTGAATCTGGAAGGGAGATATTTCAGTGTAACGGCTGTGAAATCTTTAGATCTCACTTTTAAAAACTGTCTGTTTGTGACAGAACGGTCATGTACTGTGATGAGAAGAGGAGATTCTGCTCCTTATCTCAGCTACATAAGCTGTTACACCCCAGAGATCAGCCGTGATCCTGAGGATCACGGCTGATCTCTGTTTTATAAACGGACACCTTAGTGTTCTCTGTACAGCACTGCCGTATATGTCATAATAATGCTGCAAAAGTGTAATAATAATAGTGTGACTATGGGGGGACATTAGAGTGTAAGCTCCTCTGGTACAGAGACTGATGTGTCTGGCTCAGTGTTCTCTGTACAGCACTGCGGTATATGTCAGAGCTATATAAATCTATAATAATAGTGTGTGACTGTGGGGGGGGACATTAGAGTCTAAGCTCTACTGGTGCTGAGGCTGATGTGTCTGTCTCAGGGTTCTTTGTTAAGCACTACAGAACATTTCAGATCTAAAACAAATGTGTAGAATATTAATGGTGTGTATAAATTAATATTATTATTATTATTATACAGGATTTATATGGCGCCAACAGTTTACGTAGCACTTTACAACTTGAGAGTAGACAGTACAAATACAATACACTTTAATACAGTAGGAATCAGAGGGCCCTGCTCCTTAGAGCTTACAGTCTTATGCCCCGTACACACGGTCGGACTTTGTTCGGACATTCCGACAACAAAATCCTAGGATTTTTTCCGACGGATGTTGGCTCAAACTTGTCTTGCATACACACGGTCACACAAAGTTGTCGGAAAATCAGATCGTTCTGAACGCGGTGACGTAAAACACGTACGTCGGGACTATAAACGGAGCAGTGGCCAATAGCTTTCATCTCTTTATTTATTCTGAGCATGCATGGCACTTTGTCCGTCGGATTTGTGTACACACGATTGGAAATTCCGACTACGGATTTTGTTGTCGGAAAATTTTATAGCCTGCTCTCAAACTTTGTGTGTCGGAAAATCCGATGGAAAATGTGTGATGGAGCCCACACACGGTCGGAATTTTCAACAACAAGGTCCTATCACACATTTTCCGTCGCAAAATCCGACCGTGTGTACGGGGCATAAGAGAGAAGGTCAAGAGATACAAGAGGTAATAACTGTGGGTGATGTGCTGACTGAGAAGATAAATGTACAATTGTTAGGTGGGGGCCAGATAGGCTTCTCTGACGAGATGAGTTTTCAGGAATCGTCTGAAAGTGGATAAAGTAGGAGAAAATAGAACGGATTGGGGTAGAGCATTCCAGAGGATGGGAGAAGCTCTGAAGGAGTCTTGAAGGCGAGCATGGGATGAGGTGACAAGGGAGTTTGAGGGCAGGAGGTGTTGGAAGGAGCGAAGAGAATGATTAGGTTGGTATTTTGAGACTAGGTTAGAGATGTAGCTGGGGGCCAGGTTGTGGATGGCTTTGTAAGTTATAGTTAGTATCTTTAAATTAATTCGGTGACTGAGTGGCAGCCAGTGGAGGGATGGGCAGAGGGGTATAGCAGACACTGAGCAGTTTGTGAGGTGGATGAGTCTGGCAGCAGCGTTCATGATGGACTGAAGTGGGGATAGCCTATTTAGAGGTAAGCCAATGAGGAGGGAGTTGCAGTAATTGAGGCGGGAGATGACCAGGGAGTGGATTAGAAGCTTTAATGGATGAATAAGATAGCATTGGCTCCATGGTAGGTAGGATATTCAGCCCAAAAACAAAAATGTATTACATTGAAGCTTTCCGGGCCTTAGTTGTGGTGGCTGCATTAGTTTTCTTTCAGGCATTTTTCTTTTTACTTTTTACTTCAACTGATAATGCAAACTGGGTACACATGGGCCGAAAAATTTTCAAAATCAGCCGGTTCAGCAGAAACCGGACGATTTTCAGCTTGTGTGTACAGCCGCCTGTCCGACAGAAGCTAGTTGTGTTGACCGGGCGTGCTGGAAAACCACCATCTGACCGGCATCTGATCAGAGTTGGGAGCCAATGGCTGTGAGCGCTGACCAGTGTGTTCTGGCAGGGGGGGCGGTCAACCTTTTAGAACACAGTAGCACAGCGGGGAAGATTGTCGCATTAACATCACTTGTGTTAGTACAGCCATCTCTCAGTTTTTTTTGTTCAGCCTGCTGGGTTAAATGAAAATAAAAAACTTCTTCTGTGTAACGGACTTTACAGACTTCCTGGTCCTGGATGGCTGCACTAAATTCTTCATTCTATCTATAGGGCAGCCGTGTTTGTCACCCAGGCTGTGGACTTCAAACACATCTGCTTTTGTTCATTACCATTATATGGTGAACTGATGGGATCAATAATTTACAAAAGAGAGATAACATTGTTTATTCTGTCTTTTCGGCACACAGGAAGTGACAAGGACACTGCATTTCTGGTATTGTCTGTACTTGCTGAAAATGTTCTTATGCCGTGTACACACGGGTGGACTTTTCGACCGGACTGGTCCGACGGAACGAATCCGTTGGACAATCCGACCGTGTGTGGGCTTCATCAGACCTTCAGCGGACTTTTTCTGTCGAAAACAAGACGGACTTTAGATTTGGAACATGTTTCAAATCTTTCCGCCAGACCCAGTTCCTATAGAGAAATCCGCCCGTCTGTATGCTAGTCCGACGGACGAAAACCGAGGCAAGGGCAGCTATTGGCTACTGGCTATGAACTTCCTTATTTTAGTCCGGACGTACGTCATCACCTTCAAATCATTCGGACTTTGGTGTGATCATGTGTAGGCAAGTCCGTTCGTTAGAGAGTCCGTCGGAAAGACCTTTGATGTTGAAAAGTCCACCCTTGTGTACACGGCATTAGCCTGAAATAAGAAACAACGAATGCAACCACCACATCTAAGGACCAGTAAACTGCAATATGTTACATTTTTGTTCTTGGACTTGAATATACTTTAAGGTTGGTCTATTGGCTCTGTATACTCCTGCCCAAATCTGTATGTATAGAAATTTAAGGTCAGATTCGATTAGATCCAGTGACATTTGTTTTATTCCTCCTGGTCTCTAGGAAGCCCTTGTCATATTTAATAATATACAGATGTATACATCCAGTCATGAAGTTGCTTACCTGCCTGCCTATAAGAACATCCCGTCATGTATGTTTATTGAGAGGTAACAGACTTGTAGGGTCACAGAGTAACAGCTGACAGGGAGCATTAAACAGAGCTACGATGAGTAATTAAAGAGGCTTCAGCCAGAGAAGAGGAAGCATCTGGTGGCTGACTTAGAAGCCATGGAATAGGTAATCTACATACAATACAACACATGAAGTCAGGATTCCAGATGTGCAGGAATTATGGGGGATAACAGCTGCCAAAGCAGAGACACACAGGACGAGTCCACCGTTACGGCTTCTAGATTTCCCTCTCCTCAATAACATTGCATCGATGGACACGGGAACCATTCTTACGTGGCTGAAACTCCGCTGTAACGAAATCCATCTTTATGTATTCTTAGATTAGAAAAATAAACCGTTCTACCTGAACACGTCATAGATAAACCTGTTCTTTGGCATAGTCTATCCAACGCTTTAGGTTGTCATCACCTGACATTGCTTGGTCTGGGACTCACAAGAGACTGTCCATGGTGCTGCAGAGGTGTGCTGGACCCAAAAGTTGGAACTTAAACAATGGCAGCCTCCAGTGCTGGATAAGAACCCTCATAGTGCCTCATAACAGCCATGCTGGTAAGCTTACCATTAGTCCACTCGTAGTAAGTCTATGGGCTGGAATGTCAGCCTGCCATGAGAAATATATGGAGGCTACTACTGGTCACCCCTTTAGGGACAGTTGGATAAATGGTTCTTTATTTAGGCTGTATGTGCTCTATAAGCCAGTGGCTTTTGATGGATGTATAGATAAGTTGCTCTGTATTTAGGATGTATCTGGGATATTAACCAACACTTCTTGGTGGACAATTGCATGAATGTATCTATATTTAGGATTATCTGGTCTATAAACCAGAGGCTGTTGATGGACAGTTGAATAAATGGCTCTATATTTAGGATGTATCTGGTCTATAAAACAGAGGCTGTGGATGAACAGTTGGATAAATGGTTCTATATTTAGGATGTATTTGGTCTATAAACCAGAGGGTCTGGATGGGCAGTTGGATAAATGGTTCTATATTTAGGATGTATTTGGTCTATAAACCAGAGGGTCTGGATGGGCAGTTGGATAAATGGTTCTATATTTAAGATGTATCTGGTCTATAAACCAGAGGCTCTGGATAGACAGTTGGATAAATGGCTCTATATTTAGGATGTATCTGATCTATAAACCAGAGGCTCTGGATGGACAGTTGGATAAATGGTTCTATATTTAGTATGTATCCGGTCTATAAACCAGAGGCTGTGGATGGACAGTTGGATAAATGACTATATTTAGGATGTATCCAGTTTATAAACCAGAGGCTCCGGATGGACAGTTGGATAAATGGCTCTATATTTAGGATGTATCCAGTCTATAAACCAGAGGCTGTGGATGGACAGTGGGATTAATTGTTCTATATTTAAGATGTATCTGGTCTATAAACCAAAGGCTCTGGATAGACAGTTGGATAAATGGCTCTATATTTAGGATTTATCTGATCTATAAACCAGATGTTCTGGATGGACAGTTGGATAAATGGCTCTATATTTAGGATGTATCTGGTTTATAAAACAGGGGCTCTGGATGGACAGTTGGATAAATGGTTCTATATTTAGTATGTATCAGGTCTATAAACCAGAGGCTGTGGATTGACTGTTGCATAAATGACTATATTTAGGATGTATCCAGTCTATAAACAAGAGACTGTGGATGGACAGTTGGATAAATGACTCCATGTTTAGGATGTATCTGGTCTATAAACCAGAGGCTGTGGATGGGCAGTTGGATAAATGGTTCTATATTTAAGATGTATCTGGTCTATAAACCAGAGGCTCTGGATAGACAGTTGGATAAATGGCTCTATATTTAGGATGTATCCGGTCTATAAACCAGAGGCTGTGGATGGACAGTTGGATAAATGGCTCTATATTTAGGATGTATCCGGTCTATAAACCAGAGGCTGGGGATGGACAGTTGGATAAATGGTTCTATATTTAGGATGTATCTGATCTATAAACTGGTGGCTGGGTAATATTTGTTTTGGGTAGACAATACTGTAGCTCTCTGTGTTTTAATGTAGGGTTTTTGGGTTAGTTATGGTCACTCACCATGACCTGAATGGTAAAATCCTGTCTTAGGAACACAACGTCTGAACAGCAGGCTGGGTAATTTTATGCATTGTGGTGACCTGGACTTCACAAGCAGTGCTTAGGTGAAGGAACATCAGGCAGATTGCCTATATGTGTCCAAAATGCTGACTTCTGGCATTTCCTTGGACAGTACACCAAATATCTTCAAATGCATTAATAAAATTAAGAGAAATATTTATCTCGGGACCCAATAAAAAGATAATATTTATTTTCCCTTTCTGCCATCTTCTGCGATTAGACAATGATTGATGGCCTGACGTCATTGCGCTCAATACAAACAGCAGAACATCGCGTTGGCGGCTGCGCCTTGTTTTACCGTCAAGCGCCAGAATCGTTTCCCAGCACTGATGTTGTTGGAAGAATTGTAAAGTTTGTTCCCGGCACGGATCGCACAAAAAAAGTCCCTGCGCCTCTCCACGGGGCAACGCTTATTTCAGGCCCTCCCTGTGGAGCACGCTTAGCATTGTGCCGATAAATTATACATTCTGTACATGGAGTGCCTCCGATATCTCCTCCAACACAAATAATGCGAGATGTCCCGCTGACTCAGGAAACGGCATTTGCAGATTCAACACGCTGCCTTTAACCCTCCAGTGTGACAGGAAGCGTCAGCTCTGGCTGAAAGGTTTATAAAGTGGGGAAATCCATCTGCTTTAGTGTGAGAGTAGGAGAGCAAAATCCAAGAAATTGAGTTTTAAAAATGTCACGACTTGTAATCTCTATCTTTTATGTCAGTTTGGAATGAATGGTGCCTAGGCACATCGGCCGAGAGCTTCTCTTGGTGGGATGAAAGACGCTGCCCCTGTGTTCCCAGCCCTGCCCACCCTCCACGGTTATTATGACGGGGGGTTGTTGCCATTATGTTGTTGACGTTCTTTTTATATAATGGAGCAGAAGAGCTGAGAACTGCCAGGGGGTGAAGTATATAGTAATAGCTTTTTATGCTTAAAACCCAACTCCACTTTTGTTCACAATTTTAATAATTGCCAACAACAATCTCTAAAGTGAACCTGTCATGAAGGATGCAGGTTGGAAATACGATTTCAATGTCTGAATAATGTTTCCTTAGTGCAAAAACAATTATACAATCAACTGGAAATCCGAGGCTCAAGGCACCACATCCCACAGATAATTACAAAAAATATAAAATTTAGCAATTTCATGACTATATTGTGTTTCATCTGACCCTTTGGGCATTATCCCCCCCCCACTGTCAGCAACAATGGAGCATAGTTCCTCCCACTGACACAGACATCGGGGCACTATTTCTCCGACTGACACCAATAATGGGGCACTATTCCTCCGACTGACACCAATGATGGGGCACTATTCCTCCGACTGACACCAATGATGGGTTACTATTCCTCATACTGACACTAACGATGGGGTATTATTCCTCCTACTGACACCTGTGATGGAGTACTATTCTTCCCACTGACACCAATGATCAGGCACTATTCCTCCCACTGACACCAATGATGAGGCACTATTCCTCCCACTGACACCAATGATGAGGCACTATTCCTCCCACTGACACCAATGACGAGGCACTATTCCTCCCACTGACACCAATGATGAGGCACTATTCCTCCCACTGACACCAATGATGGGGTACTATTCCTCCCACTAATAGCAAAGAGGGGGCACTGATTACGTCTGCTGACACCATGACATTTTCTATTTCAGCTGGCTGCAGTCCAGCCCCCCTAAAGTTTGAAGAACAGTAAACTGGCCCTTTGACCACAAAGTTTGGAGACCCCTGCCTTAGACGATGATCTGAGATTTTCGCAACATGGCTGCTTTGTTTTGGAATAAATGACAATCATTTAAAACTGATCATAAAACGTTTTCATACACATCATAGCATTGCCAAGCGTTCAGATGAGAACGGACATGGTTGGGGCCCCCAGGTTTGTAATAGTGGCAGCATGTCAGGGATAGGACGGGTTTATTTATATTCAGCCTCTTGCTAAGTAATCTGGATGTCATCGTTCTGGCATGCCAAGTTTTCTTGTTTATTTGTGTATTCTGTGTCCGAGGTAAGGTGTTAATTAAGAGTTCCAAGTCTTGTGTGGTAGTGAGAATTCCATATGAAATCAGTTTACATGTAGATGTCAGGCATGTGTAGTGTTGTGTCTGCCATGACAATCTGCCATATTCAGACGTTACTTTGTTTGCAACTGTTTATATGCTGACTGTAGATATGGCAGTTATGAGACCCCCATGTCTCAGCGTGTCATTTTTTTGGGCACCCCAAGTGTCAGTGTGTCATTGAACTGGACCCCCAAGTGTCACCATGTCATTGTTCTGGACCCCCAAGTGTCAGTGTGTCATTGAACTGGACCCCCAAGTGTCATCATGTCATTGTTCTGGGCCCCCAAGTGTCAGTGTGTCATTGAACTGGTCCCCAAGTGTCATCATGTCATTGCTCTGGGCCCCCAAGTGTCAGTGTGTCATTGAACTGGTCCCCAAGTGTGATCATGTCATTGTTCTGGGCCCCCAAGTGTCAGTGTGTCATTGAACTGGTCCCCAAGTGTCATCATGTCATTGTTCTGGGCCCCCAAGTGTCAGTGTGTCATTGAACTGGTCCCCAAGTGTGATCATGTCATTGTTCTGGGCCCCCAAGTATCAGCGTGTCATTGTTCTGGGCCCCCAAGTGTCAGTGTGTCATTGTTCTGGGCCCCCAAGTGTCAGTGTGTCATTGTTCTGGGCCCCCAAGTGTCAGTGTGTCATTGTTCTGGGCCCCCAAGTGTCAGTGTGTCATTGTTCTGGGCCCCCAAGTGTCAGTGTGTCATTGTTCTGGGCCCCCAAGTGTCAGTGTGTCATTGTTCTGGGCCCCCAAGTGTCAGTGTGTCATTGTTCTGGGTCCCCAAGTGTCAGTGTGTCATTGTTCTGGGACCCCAAGTGTCAGCATGTCATTCATCTGGGCCCCCAAGTGTCAGTGTGTCATTGTTATGGGCCCCCAAGTGTCAGTTTGTCATGTTATGGTCACATGGTGTTCTGGCTCCTGGGATTTGTACAGCCCTGGTTTACATTATATATTCTTCAACCTAAATAGGCCACGTCTCCCTCCCCTGCACCGTCCTCTTTTATTTAATGTCACATAGGTTTATCCACAATGTGAGGATCGCTCCAGCAGGCACACTCTGTTCCATGATTAAATCTCAGTGATCCATCACCCAGACTCCTCTACTCATGGAGGGGCCAAAGCCGCGTCTAGCACATCTTTTTCCATGACTTGTATGAGCGCAGCGCGTTCCTTCGACGGCATCATTCCTCGATCGCAGCTGTGCTGGACTCCTAATGGTGAAACTGAGTTCAGAAGATTCAGCCAGAAGGCCCTGAGATGTCCCAGCTTACAAACTAAACTGATATTACGCCACTTTGCATCGGAACATTCTTCACATTCCTACTATTTTATGAATAAATGTGAACATTTAAAGATTGAATTTTACGATTAAGGGGAATTTATGAAGCATGGAAAAATACCCCTTTACCCCCCCCCCCCCAGCCTGTCCTGTGATGTGACTGGCTTTGTGCTCTCTGTACAACACTGTGGTATATGTCGGAGCTATACTAATGTATAATAATATTAGTGTGTGACTATGGGGGGGGGTGAGATATTAGAGTGTAAGCTCCTCTGGTACAAAGACTGATGTGACTGGCTCAGTGTTCTCTGTACAGCACTGCAGTATATGTCAGAGCTATATAAATGTATAATAATAGTGTGTGACTGTGGGGGGGACATAAGAGTGTAAGCTCCTCTGGTACAGAGACTGATGTGACTGGCTCGGTGTTCTCTGTACAGCATTGCAGAATATGTTCTACAAATCTTGAATACTATATCTTCATCCTCACCATTTGTGGGACTTTGTTCCTCTTCTCTTTGTTTGTCTTATTGTGTCTGATGAGATAAGTATCAGGTTGTAGTCGGTGGGTCTGTTTTCTGAAGTTGTGTGTTTAGGAAGCAGTGCGTTGTCTGGCCACACTCCGTTGGAAGTCTATTCCTCTCCTGGGGTTTGGACTACAGATCAGATATCTGCTCCCATCTCACATTGCTGTCACTGGTGCTCATAGTTATTCTGCAGAAAGTAAAATGTCTAAATGAAATATGGCATGTTCCAGGGGATCAGACGCATGCCAGGCCATTGCGTGGACATTGGTCATTGGAGATTACAGCTTGAGATTCTTGGTTGTCAACCAGCAAAATGAATCAAGAATTAGCCGGTAGAGGATCAAATGCAGACCAGGACTGCAAGGGCTACAGTTAGCTAATGCATCCAAATAGTTAATCGAGCCGATGGCTTTTCTGATCAGGGAACACAGGCTATTTTATTGAAAGCCTGTGTTCCCTAATCCCTTTAAGGTAACATAGACTATTTTATTTTTCTCACTACCGTCGCACTGACATTCTCCATCGCTTTGGCCCCGTAATGTTGATTGGCACTTTACAACATCATGTATAATTGAGGACCAGAAAATGTTTAGCAGGGATGTTGACTTCCTGTATAGAGATAGACACTAGAGAGCGAGTCCTCTATATGTGGGTAGGCTGTAGCGTGGCGTGTTGGCAAGCAAAGATTACACAGAAGACGAGATAAGAGATAACAATGTATTAAGGAAGTCCCAACAAAGTACAACTAGGCCTGGTGGGTAGGCTCTGCCGACCAGAGCTACTTCCGAAACTGTAGCAGAGGAGCATACCCTGAGATGATGTCTACAGCTTCTGCAATGAGAAGGGGGAATGTGGTCTGGCCGGTCTACACCCAAATGGGAGGCTTCCTACATGGGGATAGAGTTGTCCCTGCACTTTTTCTATTTCTCTGGAGCTTCTCTCTGCTACTGTGCTCTGTCCATGCCAGACGGGGAACCTGTCCCTACACTAGTCACTCACACAAAGCACGGCAAATCCGGGAGCCAGGGTCTTTGATAGACTCTGTCTTGACCCAAGATGGCTGCCGAGGTCACGTGGGACACCAGCGACAGCCATCCCCCTAGTGACCACAGGAAGTCATAGAGGAACCAAGTTCTTCATGTCTTCCTTTCCCTTCTGCATTGCTGCCTTCGGTTGAGCGCCACCTACAGTGGGGAGTACAGACTGCACCTGCCTACAAATATGTACTGAAACAGCAAAACTCCCAGCAAATTTTACTTTCGGGTTGTCTACCTGTATTAGAAAGCCAAGCCCCAGATTCCATGTGTAGCTATAACAGATATCGCTGCTAAGAGGAGAGAGGGTCAAGGCACTCAACATTAATATCTTGGTTTTAGGTGGAGTTTGACTTGCTGAAGCACCTATCTACAACTTGTACACCTTGGTGATTTCATGGGAAGAACTACCCTGCTATGGTGGTGGTTCTCTCTCTGATCACCTTAGCATGGGAGTTCTCTATAATATAAAAAGCAATTACAATGGATGTAAAACCTTACCTATACCCAGTGAAGTGACTGGCCTCAGGTGATACACAGAGGTGAAACATATCCTCCTATATAAGTTGTACCTGTTTATCTATATCCCTCTTCACCTACATCCATTCTAACTGCAGAATTTTCATAGGATCTCTCAGCTCTGAAAAGTAGGGGATGGAGAGCGGAAGTTACATCAGTGAGGAGATCTCTGAAAGCTGATTGGAGGGAAGAGAGACCCCCCCTTTCACCCAGCACACAGATACAGTGTTGAGGCTGCCAATCACAGGCTGTGTCCTCCCCTGTCACCATTTTTCTCTTGGTGTCAGGAGAAATCTCCAGAAGTGATTCATGCTGAAAGCAGAGAAAGGAGGAAACAGACCGAAATGACTCTTAGTGCTCTGGATTGAGAAGAGCACACATCATAGAGGGAATATTCCTTTAAGCAAAAGAAAAGTAATGGTTGTATACCAGAGCCCCTTTATTCAGTGGTGGAGCCTGTATGTCCATGTGAGGGTTATGTTCGCCTGAATGGAGATGCACAGGTGTGTCATACATCCCTGTGCAGGCTGTCCTATTCATGTCCATTGGGAGGCAGTGCTCCCAATTTGACATTGTTAGAAATTCTGTATATATAGCCCTTTAAAAGACAGTGCGCAGTGCACATGGGCTTTACTGCTTAACTGCAGACATGAAACAGGAACTTTATACAGAGAAAAGACATAGAGTTTGATCATAGATGCAGCTACAAACTTAAAGTGATTGTAAAGCTTTTTTAAATAATAAACATGTCATACTTACCTCCACTGTGCAGTTCGTTTTGCACAGAGTGGCCCCGATCATCCTCTGCTGGGGTCCCCCGGCGGCACTGATGGCTCCTCCCCGCATCGTATAACCCCCTAGGAGAAGCGCTCTCCCGGGGGGGGGGGGGTTACTTTGCGGGCACGCTCCCGAGTCTAGCATTGCATCCATAGACGCAGAATGCCAGACTCGGCCCTGCCCCCTGGCGCCACGTCATTTGATTTGATTGACAGGAGCCAATGGCTGCGCTGCTATCAATCTATCCAATCAAGAGCCGAGCAGGAAGAGCGCACGTCTCCGCCGTGGGAAATTCCAGGGCTCGGGTGAGTAAAATGGGGGGCTGGCGGGCCGGTCACTGCCAGGTGTTTTTTCACCTTAATGCATAGGGGTTTACAACCCCTTTTAAAAACACTGCCATCTACTGGTTGAAGAATATATCTCTACTAAATACTGATGTACAGTAGTTGTTGCACATAATACAATTCTGTATTTCAACAGAGATCCTTGCGGGTGCACAGCCCCAAATGCAGACAGTGTGCACGGATGTCAAATTGGAGGCATCCTCTGTGCCCATGCAGCCCCTGCGTCCCAATGGACATGAACAGAACTGCCTGCACAGGGATGTATGACACACCTGTGCATTCCCATGTGGGTAAACACGGCCCTCAAATTGACAGAAACTGTACAGTGCCTTGAAAAAGTATTCATACCCCTTGAAATTATTGTCATGTTATAACCAAAAACGTAAATGTATTTTATTGGCATTTTATGTGGTAGACCAACATAAAGTGGCACATAGTTGTGAAGTGGAGATAAATGGTATTCATTTCTTTTTACAAATAAATATCTGAAAAGTGTGGCGTGCATTTGTGTTCAGCCCCCCTTACTGTGATACCCCTAACTAAAATGTAGTGGAACCAATTGCCTTCAGAAGTCACCTAATTAGTAAATAGAGTCCGCCTGTGTGTAATTTAATCTCCGTATAAATACAGCTGTTCAGTGAAGCCCTCAGAGGTCTGTTAGAAAACCTTAGTGAACAAACAGCATCATTAAGGCCAAGGGACACCCCAGACAGGTCAGGGATAAAGTTGTGGAGAGATTTAAAGCAGGGTTAGGTTATAACAAAAATCTCCCAAGCTTTGAACATCTCACGGAGCATGGTTCAATCCATCATCGGAAAGAGTATGGCAGAACTGCAAACCTACCAAGACATGGCCGTCCACCTAAACTGACCGGCCGGGAAAGGAGAACAATCATCAGAGAAGAGCCAAGAGGTCCATGGTAACTCTGGAGGAGCTGCAGAGATCCACAGCTCAGGTGGGAGAATCTGTCCACAGGACAACTATTAGTCGTGCTCTCCACAAATCTGCCCTTTATGGAAGAGTGGCAAGAAGAAAGTCATTGTTGTAAGAAAGCCATAAGAAGTCCAGTTTCCAGTGTGTGAGAAGCCATGTGGGGGACACAGCAAACATGGAAGAAGGTGCTCTGGTCAGATGAGACCAAAATTGAACTTTTTGGCCTAAAAGCAAAACTCTGTGTGGCAGAAAAATAACATTGCACCATCCCCACTGTGAAACATGGTGGTGGCAGCATCATGTTGTGGGGATGCTTTTCTTCAGCAGGGACAGGGAAGCTGGTCAGAGGTGATGGGAAGATGGATGGAGACAAATACAGGGCAATCTTAGAGGAAAACCTGTTAGTCTGCAAAAGACTAGAGACTGGGGCGGAGGTTCACCTTCCAGCAGGACAACGACCCTCAACATACAGCCAGAGCTACAATGGAATGGTTTAGCTAATCAAAGCATATTCATGTGTTAGAATGGCCCAGTCAAAGTCCAGACCTAAATCCAATTGAGAATCTGTGGCAAGATTTGAAAATTGCTGTTCACAGACGCTCCCCATCCAATCTGACAGAGCTTGAGCTATTTTGTAAAGAAGAATGGGCAAAAATGTCCTCTCTAGATGTACAAAGCTGGTAGAGACATCCCCATAAAGACTTACAGCTGTAATTGCAGTGAAAGGCAGTTCTACAAAGTATTGACTCAGGGGGGCGCTATACAAATGCCCCCCACACTTTTCACATATTCATTTGTAAAAATAATTTGAAAACCATTTATCATTTTCCATCCACTTCACAATTATGTGCCACTTTGTGTTGGTCTATCACATAAAATCCCAATAGAACACATTTACGTTTTTGGTTGTAACATGACAAAATGTGGAAAACTTCAAGCTATATAAGGCACTGTACACACCCCGTGTAAATGGGGCCTAACTCTTCAGCCTCCGTCCAATACTGAAATATCAGTTTTTAGGTAGGCTGACCCTTTAAAGTGGAATCCTAATGAAAACAATTTGTGTCCCCCTTGGGGAGAGTCTCCCTTTCTTCCTGTGTGGTCACTGGTACAAGACGTGAGAAGAATCTCTCCAATGGGGACCCAGACGGCCGTATCTTCTCAGTAGGTCATGTGATGGGTTAAACTTTTCATCTGTGCTCAATCAAGCCATTGCTCAAGTCTTCTGATTCTCCTCGGTTGCATCCCTGGAGGTAATCCAGATTATTAAGTGATGGCATGTGCAGAATACAGCGGGTACCACGTTCCGACCGCAGTGCAGTTTCGAGTGTCCATTGTTGCATATTAATGGGGGGGGGGGGGCCTTTTTGACATTCTAGCAAAGTGGAGGATGGGCAGCGGCCACCTTCCCTCCGACCTTTGAAGTGCGCTCCCCGCAGACGCCAACATGGCAAGCTACATTTTGCCCCCCTGCCGCTGAGAGAGCGTGCTGGATTACATTAACTAAATATACATCGCGGCCAAAAATATCAGCGCTGTGACCAGAAGGGGCTCTGATACTTCCTGGTTCCTGGTCATCGGCAATGCGCGTGCTGTAGATGTACGGCGAGATGTTTCCTCATTACCGGCTCGTGTCTTGTATCCTGAACTGTTATTTCTACAGCTGCCCTATAGATGTCTATCTCTGTCCTGTATTAAAGAGGACCTGTCATCAGATTTATGTTTTATTGCTGAGAGCAGTGTGCTCAGTAATTTGCCTATGTAACACCTCCCAGATAACAGTACTCCCCCCTAACGATGCCTTCATCTGCTTTTCTCTCCATAGGGGCAGCGCCACCTTTAATCAGGCATCATTTTGGGTCACCATCTTATGCAGGGATGACACAATCATGTAATTCCTGGTGTCTGTACATTTCTTGGCTGTGCAGCCCCAGCTGTGACTTGCTACAAAGATACAACATTTCATTCTGATCACTAGGGCGAGGGAAGACTGAGGAAATGCTTCCCTCTACCTGCGGCAGGCAGGGAATGAGGCGGGCTCTATGGCTTCGAATGCACATTGTGAGAAGTTGACAGTGTGCGGTAAAATCAGAATACGCAAATTCAGTCCAGGAGAGCAACCTGTACAACTGAGCAAGACTGAAGGGAAGGCCGGGGGTCAGTCTTTATTCCTAATAAGATTATTGATCGGCAGGTATCCTTTAAGGGCTGCAACTCCCAGCATGCACCACTGGCTGGGATTATTGATCTGGATCGGTTATAGAGTACAACTCCCAATGCTTTAAGGACTACAGCTCCCAGCTTGCAACACTGGCTGGGATTATTGATATGGATCAGTTATAGAGTACATCTCCCAATCCTTTATAGACAACTCCCAGTTTGCACCATATGCTGGCATTATTGATCTGGATCAGTTATAGAATACGACTCCCAATGGTTTAAGGACTTCAACTCCCAGCTTGCACCACTGGTTGGGGTTATTGATCTGGATCAGTTATAGAATACAACTCCCAATCCTTTATAGGCTACAACTCACAGCATGCACCACTGACTGGGATTATTGACCTGGATCAGTTAAAGAGTACAACTCCCAATGGTTTAAGGACTTCAACTCCCAGCATGCACCACTGGCTGGGGTTATTGATCTGGATCAGTTACAGAGTACAGCTCCCAATTCTTCAAGGGCTACAACTCCCAGCATGCACCACTGGCTCGGATTATTGATCTGTATCAGTTCTAGAATACAACTCCCAATTCTTTATAGACTACAACTCCCAGCATGCACCGCTGGCTGGGATTTTTGAATTGTATCAGTTATAGAGTACGACTCCCAGCAGGTACTGACAGCCCAGACCCGTACAGCCTGTCTTTCTCTGTCTGTCTGTCAATGTCGATCCATTTGCAGTCACTCCTGCAAGGCAGAAACCAATCACATCTTTGTATCCAGCCACCTGTCTGATCTCCCCGACACGTTTCAGCCTGAATAGAGGAAGGAGCGCCCTTCGTCTTTATGGTTTATATATTGGCCAGCGGAGAGTGTGTCGCTTGACTTTGATCTGCATTGCATACAAATATTTGTACTTTGCACATCCCGCTCTCCCAATTCACCGGCTCACGCTCCATCTGATGTGTTTGGCGTGATTCAAAGCGGAGCAGGAAGGGAGCCGTGTGTCCTGACGACTGTTCTCATTCGTGGTGTTTAGCAGATTACATGAAAGTCAGTTTATGGTTTCCAACTTGTAGTGAGAAAAGGCAGCTTGTGTTCTTGGCATCCCCTGACCACACTTACCATTGAGAACTCCCAGCTGCTGGTATTCATGATCGATCGTCCTCCATGGCTGGGGCCTGCTCTCCAGCCTTAGCAAAAATCACTGCTTTTCTATTCAGCTCAGTATAGCGCAAGCCTTTCTCAACCTTTTCAACAAGGAGGAACCCTTGAAATAACTTTCCGACCTCAGGGAACTGCTGCATAAAATGACTATATCTACAACCTGTGATGGTCAGTGGGAAGAATGCTCCTTACACTTGTGGTTATTGGGAAGAATTACCCCATTACAGATAGATAAAATAGACCATTGGTGTCAATGAGAACTTATCTGAGAGGCAGAAATTGCACAGTGCTCATGGAACTCTTAGCAACCTCTGGAGGAACCCTGGTTGAGAAACCCTGGTATTGACTATAGTTTTACAGGTTAGTTCCATCAAAACTGATATTTTGGGTTTGATTGATTAGTGTCAGGGTTCAAATACATGACTGCTTTGTATTCAGAACTGCAGAGATAACTTCGCTTTGACTGTCAGCTCTGCCCCAACTGCCACAGCTAATACAAGATTGTCGCACCCCAGGGCTGGCGCTACTGCTTGGCGAACTGGGGCACAGTCACGGCTGCTGGTTCGTACTGTTTGACCTTGACATACGGTAGTCCCTGTCATTGTAAGTTTTTATATATATATATATATATATATATATATATATATATATATATATATTTATATATATAGATATATCTATAGATATATGTTTTTATTTTATTTTTGGTTTTGTAAATTTAGTTATTATTATCTGTTAGTCTTCCACCACAAGGGGGAGCTCGGTGTGGTCTGGTGTGGGTTTCACTCCCCGGTTTCTTCCTTTGGTAGGTGTCCTGTGACCCCTTCAAGCTCTTTGGATGCCTGGGTCTTCAGGGTCCTTCGGACAGGTTGTCCTGCTTTCTCTGTTGACTCTGGTGCCTGGGGTCCGGTATGCCGCCGCCCTGCATAGCAGGGGGTCATCGGTTTTGCTGCTCATGCGTAATCGACCATCCTGCGCATGCACAGTTGAACTGTGGGTCTTGGACCAGGGCAAGTGCTGCTCACCGGATGGGGGACCGTTAGGGTTGCCACCTCATCCCTTTAAACCCGAACACACATGAATTACACAGGTTCTGTGGCTGATTAAGGTGGTAATTAAACTCACTTAGTGCCTTATCGGCATCAAATTAGCCTCAGAACCTGTGTAATTCAAAGGTGTTCAGGTTTAAAGGGATGAGGTGGCAACCCTAGGAACTGGTGTGGGCGGTGCGTTCTCTCCCGTGGGGAGTATATAGGGCGGCTTGGCAGGTCATTGTGGAAACATTGGTGGTACTACCCTTTGTTTCTTTCCCTGGATGGGGCAGTTGGACTGGTAAGCCTGTGACAGCCTTGTGTTCATTTAGGGGCTGCATTTCCCTGCACACTATCTCTGTTACTCAAGGTTTTTCATCTCCTATGTTTCTTCACAGATATAACATTGCTGACTGGGTGGCAATTGCAAGAAGCTGGTCTTGCCTAGGGTGCAAATTAGTCTAGCACCGGCCCTGGTCACACCCATGATGGGTTCTTCCTAAATCCTAACTCCAGCCAACATCTTTTAAGATTTTGGACAGAGCGGGGAAGAGTTACATTTTCTGCCAGTTTTTATTTTTGTCCATCCATTGGGGACATTTTCCCTCACTTCCTGTCTATGTGACACATGTACCCGAAATGTGGGGAGTGGTTGCCATCAGGACAGGAAGTTGGAGAGTGCAATCAGAACATTGTAAGTTTTTTAACCCTTCCTCACTCTACTAAGAATGTATTAATGTCTTTGTCCCCAGTGGAGAGATTTTACACCCCCTGGCAGGACATGAAGGGAAATCCCCATTCACACTTGTACAACTCCAAGGTCTGGCTACTTTGGAGCAGCTGTGATTCAACTTTGACACAACATTGGATGGGTGCGACTTGCATTTGACTTTATGTCCTTCTGCAAAGTCAGACCCACTGTTGCATGTTTAACATTCAGGTATGACTTTCATGCAACTTTTGAGGGTTAACATTGAAGTCTATGGCCCTCAAGTTGCACGAAAGTCAGACCAAAGTAGTGCATTAACTACTTTGAAAGGTTATCATTGGAAAACATGGGGCACAAGTATGAATAGGGTGAAAAAGGGACACGCACATAATAACACATTCTTAGTAGAATAGCTAAATGGTTTGAATTTGTACTGGTGTCACCTGGACAGGAAGTGAGGGCAAAACTTCCCAACAGGGAGTCATATGGCAATGAAAACCTGACAGAAGAGCTAATTCTTTCCCACTCCATCATAGCAAAAGTAAAATATTGGCTGGAGTTGATCTTTAATATTTAGTAAACAAATAAGGAGACCTTTGGGACTGTGACACCCTCAGCCCAGTAAGTTTGTGACACCTTCACATCAACAATGTGTGATGATGTGAAGACGCAAATCCCTGCAGGGGAAAATCTCAGTACTGGCATCTTCAAAATGTCCAAGAAACCATGGAGTAATTTGTATTTCAGATGCTAAGCCAAAACTGAAATACCAGTTTTATGTGGCATTGTCCTTTAAGGGTCATGTGTCATTGTGTGTCACCTACTAATACTTTCCCAGTAGGGTAGATTTATTATGGTCCTATTATACAGAACCATCATATTCTGCAGCGTTGTACAATCTAGGGAGGTCCCAAGCAGTGCCGGGAGAAGGTCATCCAGTGCCCAGGGCAAAGATGCCAAAATACCCCCCCCCCACCTCTCTTAAGGTTAGAGTCAGGGCACCCCCACCCCTGCAATAAACCATTGCGCCCAAGGCAACCGCCCCTCCTCCCCACCCCTTGTCCCGGCCCTGGTCCCAAGGAACATGCAAGGGTTAACATAACCTAAACTGTGAAAGAAGCCTGACCACAGGAGCTTACAATCTAATGAACATGAAATAAGACTTGTGTAACTTTTTATGAAAAAAATATTCTCCATTGTACTTCCTTCATTCGTATTTTGGTTTATCCCCAGCCCGTTTGACAGCAGCAAAGTCCTATCCACACCAGGAATAAGCAACAAGTTATCATCAAGCGCCCGGAGAGTGTCTATGTACCACTGGACTCCGCCCAACACGCCCAGCTTCCGCGACAAGTTCTACATTGTGAGTATTATCAGCGGTTTCTCTCATAGAGGCGGTGAAATGCCACGCCCTCGTGTGCCAAAATGAACCAATAACTTGTTTCCAGCCAAGGAAGCTGCCATCTTGGCCTCTTGATCTTGATCTTCAGCTGCCCATGATGCTGCACATGTGAGCAGTTATGACATCAGCCATTGGATGGTTTGACAGTTTTGTTGAGAACACCAATATGACAGTTACATTTCTGGCACGTTCCGGGTATGTAACTGTTTTTTGAAACTGTTAAATTCATTGGGTTTAGTTCCGCTTTAGACTCCTTTCACACTGGGGCGGTGCGGTCATTAGCGGTAAATCCAAGCGGCGCTCTACCGATATTATAGCTGTGCTTTTCCGCCGTTAGTGGGGCGCTTTTAACCCCTGCTAGTGGCGGAAGAAAGGGTTAATAGCGCCCGTGTTGCAGCCCTGCCGAATCACTTTGTAGGCCATTCGGCAGCGCTGCCCATTCATTTCAATGGGCAGGGAGTTTTGGGACCGCATGACCCCAAAGATGCTGCTTGCAGGACTTTTTTTTCCTGTCCTGCAAGCGCACCGCCCCAGTGTGAAAGCACTCTGGCTTTCACACTGGGGTGCTTTAAGAGGCGCTTTTCAGGTGTTAATTCTAGCGCTAAAACGTGCCTCAGTGTGAAAGAGGTCTTTAAAGTGGAACTAAACCCTCCTAGACCGAGGGCTTTCACACTGTAGCGGTGTGCTGGCAGGGCATCAGAAAAAATCCTGCCAGCAGTTTTTTTGGAGCGGTTAACTCACCGCTCCTCCACCGCGCTGCTCCCCATTGAAATCAATGGGGCAACGCTGCGATACCGCTGGCAAAACGCCGTTCTGGCATCGTTTTGTGGGCAGATTTAATCCCTTTTCAGCCAATAGCGGGGGGTTAAAACCACCCCGCTATCGGCCGAATAGCGCCGCTAAAACGACGGTAAAGCGGCGCTAAAAATAGCGTCGCTTTACCGCTGTCGCCCGGGGCGGCTCGGTGTGAAAGGGGTCTAAAATTGATGGGTTTAGTTCCGCTTTGAACTGAGAAAAAAAAAAAAAAACATGCTGATAAGAAGAGAGAACAGAGAAAAAAAACCTCATCTGTCTGTTGCTTCTTTATTACTGTCCAGACACACAAATCCAAAGGAAAAGTCTGTCTGCAGGCCAAAGAAAATTCAAACTTTGATAACTTTATTCATCCAGGCCACAGAGAGTCCCCACTGGTGACCTTTTAGTAGGCTTGGCTTAAAGTGGTAGTAAACTCAGTAAAAAAAAAAGTGCCATTAATACCCATGTGCAGCTCAGCGTACATTACAGCTGACAGACAGGGGGAACATTTATGACACGGTCATAAAAGCCCTACCTGTCAGCAGTTTAAAAAATCGATCTAATACCTCTTTAATTGTAGGGAGATTAGGTCCAGTCTTTTATGTGAAATATGTCAGTGGAGTAGGTCCCGGGTGGGTACTCTCTGTTCATGTTGTCCAGATGAATACATTTACCACCATTGAAATTTTCTTTGGTGTGCAGCCAGTCTTTTCCTTTGGACTTGGGCAGTCTGTGGTGCAAAGGATGAGCCCCTGCTGGCGTTCAGCACCCGATCTTCAGATTCAGGGCTTTGGAGTTTTGTACCCCATTCTTTTGCCATTGTCCAGTCACAGCCTGGGAGTGGGGAAGCTGTGTTTTGTAACAACAAGGTGGCCTATGCTATATGACAGTGTTGTGTAAATCTCAGGACTGGATGGACGGAAATAAAGTAAAACCTTTGGCAATTAAAGAAAATACCCATGTAATTCATCCGTGTATTTTGTGGTTTTCCTGGAGATCAGCTTTGAATAATATATTTTGCATTGCCAGCCCTTTTTCCTAAAGTAGAACTATAGGCAAAACTTTTTTTTCATTTTGGATAGAATAAATGAGGGTTATAACCCCTGTCATATTTTTGTTCGCCATCTGTGACCCATTACGCAGATTTCCCTTCACTTCCTGTCCCAAAGCCAAACAGGAAGTGAGACGAAATCCCTGCAAATTAATGGAATTCCTTGGGGATTTCTCCTCTATTACTTTTCTGGGAACAACCCAAAATCTGGGCTTTTCTTTTACTTTCACCTTCAACGATAAAGGTAAACAAGACAAATAAATAGAGTGAATCTCCCTAACGGGGGCAAAGAATGCAATAAAAACTGACAGGTGTTCTAATCCCTTTCCACTCTGTCCAAAACTGAAAAAAAAGTTTGCCTCTTAGTAATACTTTAAGGCCCTTGAAGGTATTATAGCAAATCACAATGTATGATGTAATTATGATGTAAGCACAGCTTGCAGTCGGAGAAGCGGGGTACAGAATGCTGAGATATAAGGATTAGTTTAGGTTGATGGACTTGTCAGGGCCCTGCCAGGTTTATGGACTGTATTTCTGGTGGGTCAACGCCTGCCAAAATGTATTTATTGGTTTTGGTTAGCACGAGGAGGGGTTCTTATTTCCATCTTTGTCTCTGATGAGGAGCTTTTTAAGTCACTTCCTGTTCTGCTGTCCGACAGGAAATGAGGTCATCCCAATGGTGACACGTAAAAACTCAACTAATGGTATCCCCCTGTCTTCATCTACTTTGAAAAATATTTTATTATTACTATTGCCCAAGGTTTGGGAGATTCAGCCTACTATATCTGGGTCAGTGACCACACAGAAAGGGAGGGAAAATCTCCCTAATGGGTACATAAACAGTATCTCTTCTTCAAAAAGTGTTGGTTGGGGTTTAGCTTTAACAGTCAGGATACATGGAAAATAAAACAAATAGGAAAACTATCAGAATAGATATTTTCTATAAAAAAAGATGGAAATGTTACATTGCTTTTTCTTTAATTGGTTCCAAAAATATGGTCCTAAACGTTTGTTAAAAGGAAGACACCGTAACTTAGATATTGTTTTTACACGTTTCTTAGATGTCATGCTCATTGGGTTTTGTCTTTCCTCCAGCAAAGTGACCTGGACAGCACCTACCCGTCCCTGGATAAGGATATCCAGACCCCATACATACTGAGCTATCTGGCCAGCAGTGGCCTTCTCAGGAGCCGCAAAAGTGTGGAGACCACCACAGAACTGAACAGCGTGGAGAGCCTACGGAACCTGGAGGAGAACGAGGATGAGCCCACCACACATCCCAGTCCACCATCCTCTTGCGGGGACACCCTGCCTTATTCTTCCACCCCAGAACTGAGAAACGAGTCCCACCTTGACAGAGGCGACCAACCACAGAGCCATGAGACTCTGGACATTCTAAAAGAGACACCCAACCACTACACACACCAGACCATGAAACCCACAAAGCTGGAGTTTGACGAAGACACCACAGCAGAGCCAATAGGGGAGAGCCTAACCAACATAATCGTTCTAGAAGAGAATCCAGGGGATGAGGAGCAGACGTCTGGAGGTGCAGAAAGTGACAAAAGAGATTCATTAGCAAGTCGGATGGAGGACGTCCTAGATTTGATCAGATCAGAAGATGTCACAAGGCAAAAGTTGAAGGACATGGAGCAGTCTGTTCTGAGCTTCAGTGAGAGAGTCAGGGTAAGGAAACTCAGGGGTCCCTATAGTCTGTAAAAATAGCCCTTACAAAATAAAGGGGGACTAAGGCTGTCTCGGAAATAAAAAATTTTGTTGATCCAGGATTTATTCACAGCATTCTGATTATATGCTAATTCAGTTCCCAAGTGTTGCCCCCATTAAATCTCTCCAACTCGGGGCTCTTACAGCTGACCAGTAGCTGTAGGGTGACTGCTCTATTCTAGGCAGGACACAGTTTATGTGATTTTCTTTCCTGCAGCCGTGGGTTGCAGGAATCCCTCCAATAGAGCTATCGTGTTCTGCTGGAGGTGGGGACCGGGCGGCCCTCACTTCCAAGAGAACACAATGATTATTGCTATGTTATGTATTGTGTTTTTTTGCATTATTATTCAAGAAAGTGTATTTTTTCAAAAAAAATTGCATTTGAAAAAAACGCTGCGCAAATACCATATGACATAAGAAAATTGCAACACCCTCCGATTTATTCTCTAGGGCCTCTACTTTAAAAATAATATAAAATGTTTGGGGGGGGTCCTAAGTAATTTTCTAGCAAAAATTACTGCTTGTTACATGTGAACAAAAAGTACCAGAAAAGGCCCGGACTGGAAGTGGCTATATTGACCACTTTAGCAGCCCCTAAGCGCACACTTTAAGGTGCCTTAAGTGCTGCTTGAAGAATCAGAGCTAGTGACTGCTGATTCCAGCGTTGCATGATGGAGACTTCCTCCAGTGTTTATGTTTAAGCAATATCGAACGGGATTGTTTATGTGAGGTTGCATTCCATCACGCACAACGCATGTTTACATTTCATTAAAAACAAATCAAACGCCCACGCTGCCATCTGAGGGGGGTGATGGGTGAATCTGTGATAAGGCCTCGGTGGTAGCTCAGTCTTCCTGCTGGGACCTGTCATCTTCTCAAGTCATAAAATGTCATTCTTATTCCATCAAGCTCAGCATGCGACCTGTGCTTACCTTGTAGGTGGAGATCGGTGGGCTGCAAAACCCTTTTATTTCTGATGCCTCCCGTGGGCTTCTGTAGTGTGACCTCTGCATGTCTGTCACATGACAAGAGGAATCTCACTACTGGATCCTGAACTTCTTTTGAATAGTTAAAGAGGAACTCCGGCTGACCCCCCCCCATTTTTTTTGGCCCCGCTTACCTGATGATGGTGTCTGCACATTTAAGATGCTCACCCATCCAGTGGATCCAGCGTTTCCCCGCTGAGATCTTCTCATCCCCTGCCACAGCTCCGTCCCACACCGCCATGTTGTCTCTCACATCAAGGCCTTTTGTGCCGAAACGCGTTAGCCTTTGCATTGTTCTTACACCGTTCCTGTATGTAGCAATAAAGACTTTTTATTTAGTATACTGGAGATGCCGGCTACCTTCTTTTTCTGTCTCTGACATCATCGAGAGGCCCGCTGGCACTTCCGGGTTCAGCGGATGGGCCTCTAGATGACCCTCCAATAGACCCGCCCCTCCTCCTGTTCTTGAATGAAAGGCTATGCCTCCTGGGGTATGTGACGTACATATCCCGGGAGGCACTGCGGGCATACCTCCCAACTTTTTCGGGTGGAAATGAGGGACACCTATTAGCAAAATTATGTAGGCATAGGTCACACACCCCCCTTAAAGGGGTTGTAAAGGTCCGTGTTTTTTCACCTTAATGCATCCTATGCATTAAGGTGAAAAAACACCTGTCAGTGACCGGCCTCCCAGCCCCCCCCCCCCCATTTTACTTACCTGAACCCTCGGGGATGCGCTCTCTCTCTGCCCAGGGTTCTCGGCTCTTGGTTGGCTAGATTGATAGCAGCGCAGCCATTGGCCCCCGCTGCTGTCAATCAAATCCAATGACCGGGGGGGCGGGGCTGAGTCCTGCATTTGGCCTCTATGGACGCTGAATACTGGACTCGGAAGTGCACCCGCAAGGTAACTCTCCCGGGGGGGTTATCTGAAGTGGGGAGGAGCCACGAGAGCTGCCGAGGGACCCCAGAAGATGAGGTTCGGGGCCACTCTGTGCAAAACGAGCTGCACACTGGAGGTAAGTATGATATGTTTGTTATTTAAAAAAAAAAAAAACCCTTTAGTGTCACTTTAAAGGAGAATTGTATAATTTAAAAAAAATTGGATAAAACCACGTGTTTTTTTTTTTTACCACTACTGTTCCTTTATATTGGCTTTTGAAATTTACAAATGCAGCAATTTAGAAACTGGATGAAAGGTTTAGCACTGGGAAACACTTTTTGAAAAAGAAAAAGTTTATTTTATATACAGCTATTTAGATCAGACCAAAATGAGGGGAAAGAGGGACAAATCAGAACAAAAAGATTACAGCGCACACATACAAAAACGACATTTAAATCCTGCGAGGCTATTTAAAACCACCTGAACATATTCAACAAAAAAAATGTTGTGCCCCCCCAAGTCTTTGTTTGTCTTTCGTTCCAAATCGGGGACAGACCCTCTAAATCAGGGACAGCTGGAGCTATGACAGCAGGGGCAGTGTGTGCGTCGTTCGTCTAAGGCGAGTGACGTGCGGGAGGAGGCGGGGCGCACTTTAAATTACAAATAAAGAAGTAAACAAAAGAAACAAAAAGCAATGCCTTATTCCTGCAGAGGAAGGGGGAGGGGTGGAAAGGGGGGCGGGATTGTCCCCAGGAGGCTAAAGGGCCGCTTTAATAATCAGGAGGAGTGAGACTCCTTGGTTTGGTTTCATAATGGCAATAGCAAGGAAATAAAAAGCTGAAGGGTGACTCCGCTTATGGCGGTCCACCCAAAACACTGATCTACAACTGGAGCTTTTATTTAGATAGTAACTTGCAAAGAGAAGTAGCTGATAGCAACCAGACTGTCAGTTGAAGTTGGTGAGACACAACCGGCCAATCCCAGCATCACCTGCACAGGCACCGCTGCAGCTTCCGGCGAGTTTGGCAAAAGTCCCACTGACTACCGATGAGCTACCATCCCACCAGTGAGCACCCTAAAGGCCCATACACACGATCGGACTTTTTCACAACAAACATGCAAATTACCTGTTTTAAGGAAAAATCCGACTGTGTGTACGCTCCATCGGACAAACTTTTTCGGTTTTCATCGGACAAATGTTCGCTGTGCAAACAGACAAACTTTCCGCCAACAAAAGTCCTATGGTGCAAAATCCTAGCGTGTGTACACAAGTCCATCGGACTTTAGTCCAAAGTACAAACAAGCATGCTCAGAACCAATGCAAAAGATCAGACAACAATATAGAAGTTGACCAAAGGGTGGCGGTAAAGAGCTGAAAAACTACGTGATTTGGTGAAAGTTGGCTGAAAAAGTCCTGCCGTGTGTATGCTTACCAAGTTCACGGCCAACGCCCTTTGGACAGAAATCCACGGAAAAGTTTGTTTGAAGTCCGATCGTGTGTATGAGGCTTAAGACTGGTCATACACGTATTGATTTTTGGTTATTACATTCAATCCCGTGAAAAGATTACATCTTTTAGAACTTGACTGAACTTTAGTCTCCCTGTGAGTGGGCAGTGTTAGTAGAAGCACCAGACTAATGAGCTCATCTTTCTGTCACTCTGCTCTCTCCTCCTATCAGCATGCTCCTTACATTGCAACACACCTGGTTAGCTTCTTGTGCTCCTTCTTTCTCTCCCAGGGAGAAACAGTGCGAAGTGGAAATCAAATTGTTTTCATGAAAATCCAGGGGAAAGATATCATTTGACCAGGGGTGTCAAACTCCATTTCATTGCGGGCCGCATCAGTTCTGTGGTCACCCTCAAAGGGCCGGTTGTATCTGTAAGACTAGATGTCCAGAGCACCCCACTCACCCTTTCCTCAGATGTCAAGAGCCCCCCCACCATCAGAAATCGACCCTCTTTTACATCACAGTGCACCCCCCCCTTACCTTGTGCTGCTACCACGTAGAAGGTGGAGGTGGAGCCGGGAAGCGGAAAGTGCAGGGTCTGGTGGAGGACCAGGGGAGGGCTGGAGTTAACTGCCAAAGTCTGCTGAATGCTGAGACAAGGGGGTGCTGCGGCCGCACAGAGGTGCAGGATCTGTAGGATGAGTTCTGTCCTCCTCTCTGCTGCTGACTGCTGAGAAGGGGGGAGGGGTGGCAGAGATAAGCCTCTACCTAGCTGCTGAGACAAGGTAGGGGGTGGAGAAAAGGGGGTGCCACAGCTGCCGGAAAGGTGTGAGGGCCACATGGAATGACCTGGAGGGCCGGATTTGGCCCGCGGGCCTTGTGTTCGACACATGTGAAGTAGATCTTTCTAAATCAAAGTTGACTTTGAGCAAAGGATGACTTGAAACAATGAATGATGGATCATCAGAGCAGTTTTTTGCAAAATGACACAAAAGGGGGATTTACTAAAACTGGAGCGTGCAAGATCTGGTGCAGCTCAGCATAGAAACCAATCAGCTTCCAGGTTTTATTGTCTAAGCTTAATTGAACAAGCTGAAGTTAGAAGCTGATTGGCTGCCATGTGCAGCTGCACCAGATTCCGAGTGCTCCAATTTTAGTATATGAACCCCAAAGATTTGAAGAATCTCCACAATAGTGGAATGATTTAAAGCAACCCCCCCCCCGAAGAAAATATTTAGTTTTTGACAAAGAAGGGGGTGGTTAGGGCCTTTGTCAGTTTTTAATTACCATATGTGGCACTGTGGGAAACTTCTGGAAAAGGGGACACATATTTAGTAAAATGAGGAATGTTTGGAATTCCTTGCAATGTTTTTTTTGCTTTCTGTGCCTGCCTGTCCAAATGACAACCGCTTCCCTTATTTTATATACGGGTGTTGTAGAGACAAGAAGTGAGGAATAATCTCCCCAAGGGGGTGATGGACAGAAATAACTTTGCAACATTTTACAGAGACATTGGGGTTTATTTATTAAAGGCAAATAGACTGTGCACTTTGCAAGTGCAGTTGCCCCATCGCTTCTCGGCCTTTTGGCTAAGCTCAAGTGTAGTATCTGTTCTTATCAGTTACCAAGTGGTGGCGCTGTGCTACTGTCCCTGACCTACGGTGGTAGTTTCGGGGTGGCGGTGGCTATGCAAATCCACTTGGTGTAATGGTAACCTGGACGGTTAGTATCGGGTAGATTCCAGACTGGACCGCTCGACGAACTGAGGGCCGTTAGTAGGTCCCCTTTAGAGAAAGCCGGAAGGGTTATCCTCTGATCGGGACGTAGAGGCACAGGGTCTGGCCGAAGGCCAGGTCCCGAAAGAAGCCCGTGGTGTATGTGCCCCTGGAGTGGCAGTCCAGGGGTGCCTTAATTACTCACTGTGAGTTTTACTGGAACCTTGGCCACTGCACCATCACACTTTTTTCCGCACCTGCCTCTTGGCTCGGGCCTTTTGGCCCAGACCAGAGGAATTTTTATTCCTGGCCTTAGGGCCGGCCATTGCACCATAACAATAGCACCATTGCACTTTCTCCACTTCCCTTTCCCCTATTTTAAGTTTGTTTGTAGTGTCTGTCGCTTTATGTTTTTTCATTGGTTGTTGGTGTACACGTTTTGTTTCACGTTTGATAAGTAGGTTCTAGGTCCCCGGGGCTGCCCTGAACGTCTTGGGAAGGGTTGGACATGGTCTTCTGGCTTGGTTCGCCCTCACTCATGGGGTCTCCCTTCGGGGAAGCCCCACCTTGTACTTGGGCTGGTCTGTTTCGGCAGACCCTCCAGAGAATGAGGTCCATCTGGTTTTGGCCATATGGACCATGTGAAGTACCTCAGTCCCTGTCTGGAGCCTAACGCCCCAAGGGATCAGGGCTAGGGTCCTTTCTCTTCGGAGGAGGACCATGTGTACACCCTGTTTGTGTTTCACTTTTTTGGTGTGCACTTTTTTTTGCACCAGGTGGAGTTCGAGTGTATTTACCCACCATGGGCTTTAAAGAAAGATGCTTCAAAGCTTAGTAAATGAGCAGAAGCTCTGCTGACTTCCATCATCCAATAATGTGCAAGCAAAAATGCTGTTTTTTTATTTTCCTTGCACATGTTTGGGTATTCTTTGTAAAGTGAAGCTTTACCCCATTTACTAAGCTCTGGACCAACTGCACTTTGCAAAGTGCAAAGTCTATTTGCCTTTAGTAAATCAACCCCATTGTGTCAATCAACATCCATTTGTCAGATCTTCCGTGTGTGGCCAGCCTTAGGGTAGTTGAATGATGATTGGTGTACGTCCAGCCTACCTCCATCTCCTCGGATTTTACATTCATATTCCCGCTTTCCTGCAGACGAGTCGCCCCGCGCACCAGTCGCGTAGCTCCATGGACAGTTTGACGGTGGAGACGGCACTTGAGAGTTTTGACTTCCTCAACGCGGATTTCAGCACGGACGACATGTCGGTATTTGGCAGCGTTCGAACTCACAGCAAGAGGTAAAATACACATTGTGTCTGTGTAGAGGCTCCAAATATTTGCAGCATTTCCTGTGCGTGGAGCTGGGAACCCAAAGCGAATGCTCGGAGCCTTTTCTGAAGGATTAAATAATATAGATCAGATGACTGATAGCCATGGAAACTTTCCCATAGTATGGTACAACGCCATAAGATTTGCGTGTGACTTTCTGATGGCATGCTGATCGACGAGCAGCATGACCAATGACCCTTACAGACTATGGGGTCTGTTTATAAATGTTCTCACACAACTTTCCAAAATATGCCAAATTCGTGTTATTAAATGCTGGAGTTGCCCTACGTACAGTAGGTGATATTGCAGCATATCTGAGCATGGTCCTTGTAGGCAGGATGAAGGTTCCACAGTTATGCTTCAGTGTCTGCTTTGTCCAGGTTACCTCTGCCTTTGCTAACGTGTTATTTTGCGTGTGTTCCAGTAACGGGACCATCAACGAGTCTGCTGTTCGGTCCTTCCCTTCTAGCACTGAAGTGGAATACGCTGGACAGAGCACGGGACATGAGGACCTGGACAACCTTCTGTCTATCCACCTGGAGATCTGTAAAGCACTGCTGAAGGTAGGTGGCCTGTCCCCTGAGCAGTTTTGCATGTTTGGAGGGGGAAGGTTGTTTGAGTGACACCACTATGCTTTAGAGAGGGCAGAGCTATTGGTTGATTATAACGAATAAGTTATGTGTTAAATTTTAAGATATAAAGACACGCTCCGGGCAAAATTTACTATCAGGCTCTGCAGTACACAATTTCCCTCGGTCTTCATTGTTTCATCCAGACCAGGGGTCTCCAAACTAATTAGGCCCACTGCAAGACTCTATCTGGTCCTCTGATGTAAAAAGAGACTCTGTTGGGGACCCTCAACTTTGATGGGGAATCGGGTGGGGGATCTGGTGGGCTCAGGTTTTTTGGAGATCTCTTTGCTTTATTTACTGAAGTTTTTTCTCTGTCGTTCTAAATCAGATCATAAGAATTAAATAAAAAAACTCCAAGGAAAACAGATTTGTTCAATAAAGTTTAATTTATTCATTTATTAAAACTTTTTTGGCCCATGAATATTGGTAAAATATACGATGTGATCGTTGTATTAAAAAGTTTGGAGACCTCTGATCCAGACAGTACTGTAGTGTAGTGGTCTCCAAACGCAGGCCGGTCATGGCCCTTTGCTTACCTTTACCTGGCTCTGAGGCACTATTCCTCCCATTGATATGAGACATTATTCCTCCCACTGACACCAACAATGAGGCACTATTCCTCCCACTGACACCAACAATGGGGCACTATTCCTCCCACTGACACCAACAATGAGGCACCTTTTTTCCCACTGATACCAACTATGAGGCACTATTCCTCCCACTGACACCAACAATGGAGCACTTTTCCTCCCCTTAAAATCAAGGATTGGGTACTGACTCCAGGACAATTTCTACCCCCAGTGGCCACAGTCCGGCCCCCACAAAGTCTGAAGGACAGTAAACTGGCCCTTTTTTTAGAAAGTTTGGAGACCTCTGCTGTAGTGCATTACCAGTAATCTTACAGCCTAGGAACTCCCGACTTGCGATCTGGGAAATTAATTCCTGAGTTCTCCCACTGCAAGTCCTCACTGTCTCTTACAAAGAGACCCATGCCAAAAAATATCAGTGGCAGGATGTTTTTCACAGCCACCAATTAGATTAAACCTGCCACGAAAATACACTATATTACCAAATGTATTGGGAGACGCCTGCCTTTACACGCACATGAACTTTCATGGCATCCCAGTCTTAGTCCGTAGGGTTCAATATTGAGTTGGCCCACCCTTTGCAGCTATAACAGCTTCAACTCTTCTGGGAAGGCCGTCCACAAGGTTTAGGAGTGTGTCTATGGGAATGTTTGATCATTCTTCCAGAAACACATTTGTGAGGTCAGACACTGAGGCCTGGCTCAATATTGAACCCTACGGACTAAGACTGGGATGCCATTAAAGTTCATGTGCGTGTAAAGGCAGGTGTCCCAATACTTTTGGTAATATAGTGTATGTCTTAAGCCAAAACTTTTGGATGGAGTATGGAAGGGTAAGATCCCCTGAGAGGTTTTTTTTTTTTTTTTTTTTTTTATTTATTTATTTATTTATTTTTTTGCTGCGTTTGTCCCATTGGGGAAATCTTCTTTTACTTCCTTCCCCAAAGTCCCTTTTAAACAATAGGTGTGCTGGTAGAGTGCTGGACACAAATTACGACAGGTAGGATTTTACGTCCAAACATTTTCTATCAGCTAAGGTATCCTTCGAGGTCCCCAAATTGATCTTCAGGAATGTGACTGACAGAAGTCCAGTTAATCTTTATTGCACATGACAAGAGGTCAGAAGAAAAAGCAACATGTTTCGGGGGCTCAATTTTCTCCCTTCATCAGGGTTTAAATCCTGGCAGTTAATAAGGAGAATACTAGACATCAAAATACAAGTTAAAAAGATAAGTTACATACCTATTCGGGTTGCTAGTCTATCACCTGCCAGCATTGAAGCCCTGAAATGTATTGGCCTTCTCTTGTCATCTGCTGTGAAGATTTACTCAACTCACTTTAGATCTGTGGTGACCTCATCCTTTTCACATTCCCAACGTCACAACAGGAAGGAAGCTAAACTCTCTAAAGCGAGGGATATCCCAGCTTAGACAGTAGTCACTGAATAGATGTCCCTATTAGAAGATTTCCCCTCTATTCCTGTTCTGGTGACAACTGTGACATTTTAAATTTTTAGCGCTTGTGACAGGACAAATTTGGAGGGTGAATCTAAATCCAGCCAGGGGTTCTAACCCTCTCACGTCCTATCCTTGATGGTTTATTGCAGAAACTGATGTCCCGAAACACAGCAAGGCTCATTCAGAACCATCTTGTGGAAGAACTGTCCTGGCAGAGAGAAGTCCTGGAAGATTTGTCTATCATCTATTTCCAGAAGGCAGAGGAGAAGGTGTCTATTGAAGATAGTAAGTATGACTCTCCCTTCCTTTTTACACACTTTTTACTATACCTCCTAAAGATTCTCTCCAGGCAAAGGTATCCAAACCCCGAAACAAAAATGTAATATTTTGCATCCTACCTGTCCTTAAACATGGTGGCTGCATTCGTTTTCTTATTCTTTAGGCTTGTTCCCTTTAATTTTACTATATCTATATTTTGATACAAAGGGGCCAATTCACTAAGAGTTAAATAATGGCTAATATTATGCACTAAAATACTGCATACGGTAACAATTGTGCAGGTATTCAATTCACTAACAATTTGGAGTTAAATACCCAATGCGGTATTTGTTTAGATTACCTGTAATTACTGAATTAGTTAATTATAGTAACTTACCGCATTGAGCTGGTTGCTAAGGAGCCCCACCCCAAAGCACGTTGATGGGGACAAGGGCCTCATCCCCACAACTGTGGCCGGTGGTTGTGGGGGTCTGTGGGTAGGGGGCTAATCAAAATCTGGACACCCCCTTTAAGAAGGGGGCCCTCAGATTCTCCCCCCGTGTGAAGGAGTAGCGGCTACATAGTACCACTACCCATTTACCAAAAAAGTGTCACAAGGTATTAAAAACAAACACACATTTTTTGACAATTCTTTTATTAAAGAAAATAGTGCCCCACAGTGTAAATCTATCGTCAATCACGCCGCCTGCTACACCTGAAAAAGAAAAAAACAAAAAAGACGCTTCCACCGGTGGTGAAGGCTGGCTGCCTACTGCAGCGTTTGAAGTCTGACAAGCGCTTGTTCGTCCCCCCCTTCCCTTTCCTGACCTGCCGGGCTGCATGCCCGGGTAAGAATCTGGTATGGATTTGGGGGGGGGCACTCTGTTTTTTCTTTTTTGGCGTGGGGTTCCTCTTAAAATCCATATCAGACCCAAAATGTTCAAGGCCTGGTATTGACTGGGGGGGGGCGCTGTTTGTTTTTCATACTATTTAATTATCGGCTTTTATTTTTTACAATCAGCTGTGGGGAGGGAAGCCCACTGACAGCTGATCGGTTGTTAAAGATGCGGCGGCCCGCTTCCCGGCTCACTGCTTAGCATCCAGCTATTTGTCAAAAAACAGTCTGGGGGTCCCCCAGGCTGTTTTTTGACAAATACCGCATGTGATACCGCCAGCAAAACCCTGGGGGTAATTATTGCCCCCTTCTGTGTGCAGCAGCCCCCCCAATACTTACCTAAGCTCCCTCTAGATCCAGCGATTTGTTGTAGGAATGTCTCGGCTGCCCAGGACTCCCCTCTTCATTGGCTGAGACAACAGCTCTGCGCCATTGGCTCATTCAAAGTCAGTCAGCCAATGAGAACAGAAAGTGGATGGGGCTGGGCCAAGGCTTCATGTCTGAATGTGACTCGGCTCGGGTGCCCTCATAGCAAGCTGCTTGCTGTGGGGGCACTCAACAGGAAGGAGGGGCGGGGCCAGGAGAGCCGAAGCGGGAACTGAGAAAAGGAGGATGTGGGCTGCTCTGTGCAAATCCACTGCACAGAGCAGGTAAGTTTACCATGTTTGTTATTTTTACCTAAAAAAAAACGAGACTTTACAATCACTTTAAGAGATTTTTATGCAGTATGTACTGGCACTTTTTTTTCCGTAAATACCGCATAATCTTTTTTTTTTTTTTTTGTGAATTGGACTTAATTTACCGCATGCGATAATTTATGCAAATAAATAACATGATACCCTTCTACCCTTCTCTGTCTCTCTGCAGTCTTCCCCAAGACCAAGAAGATCCGGCATTTCCTGAAGCTGTGGGAGAGCTGTACGGAGCCGGAGTGCCTCTGGTTCTGCTCAGCGGAGACCTTCCTCAACCGACTCAAGAAAATGTTTGTGACCAAAATCAAAGGGAAGCACCCGGGACAACTGGAGGCAGGTGAGGTGCTGGCCGACGTCACTGAGTCCTCATGCACACAGTGCGTTAGAAAAAAAAATGAGCTGCAAAGACTGTACCGATGCCAGGAAAAAAACGCACTTTTAGTAGCTTTCTGCACTGGCGTTAATGGGCATTTAGCAGCATTTCTCTGCCTCTTTTGGCCTCATGAACACAGGACATTTTTACAGCCGCTTTTACCAGCCTCAGATTTTTTTTTTTTGCAGCTTAAAAACGCATCTCCATGTTATTCTATGTGTCCATGCACACATAGGCTTTTAGGAGCTGTAAGTGGCATAGGCGTTTTCAAGCTGCAAAACAAACACAGGGCCAGCGCGTTCTGGAGACCAGCGTTACAGCTGTAAAAACGACTCCTATCACATGACCACACTTCCGCACCCGGAGGCAGGCCGGCGCTACCACTAGGCAAACTAGGCAGCCGCCTAGGGTGCCCGGTGGCTGGTTACCCTACTCTCCGTCTCCCGCCAGTCTCCAAGCTATGTACGTTTTCGGTGCAGTGCTGACTGTATGCAGTAATGCAGGCGATGCCTCTGTCTGTCTGCAGCAACTAACTTAGGCAGTAGCCACCCCATCTGTATGTAAGTAGTGTCAGAGGTGCAGAGCAGCACTGGAGGACTGTGTCCCGATGGAACGGAAGCACACATCCCCTGCGCACCTCTATGATCAGTGGCCTGTCTGTCTCTCTGGGTCAGGAATGTGAAGGAGAGGTAATAAGCTGCTGTAAAAGGGGGGTAAAGCAAACTGTTTGCTTTGACTTTGGGTATGCAAAGCTTGTTTATTGTGAGGGTTGCAAATAACTGAGCCACATAATTAAAAGGAAACAGGACTGTTTTTGACGCTGTTAGGCACACTTAGAAGCTGGTAGGCAGTCAGTCTCATTGGGGTTGATTTACTTAAAGAGGAGTTCCACCCAAAAATTGAACTTCCGCTTTTCGGAATCTCTCCCCCCCCCACCGGTGTCACATTTGACACCTTTCAGGGGGGAGCATATACCTGTCTAATACAGGTATTTTGCTCCCACTTCCGGGCATAGATACCTGAGCCACCCGCGGGTATCTACGCCACTTCCCTGCTGTCTTCTGGGAGACGCACATGTCCCAGAAGACAGGAGGGACCAGTGGGATAGTGGGGCGCGAGCTGCACATATGCAGTAGGGAACCAGGAAGCAAGGCTTTACTTCCTGATTCCTTTACCAAAGATGGCGGCAGCAGCACCCAAGAGCCGGTGGAGAGATCGGCTTCGGGTGCCGACATCAGGGGCTCCCTGGACAGGTAAGTGTCCATATTTTAAAAGTCAGCAGCTGCAGTATTTGTAGCTGCTGACTTTAAAAAAAAAAAAAAAAAATTGGCAGAATTCCACTTTAAACTGGAAAGTGCAAAATCTGGTACAGCTTTTCATAAAAACCAGGTTTTATTGTCAAAGCTTAATTGAACAAGCTGAAGTTAGAAGCTGATTGGTTTCTATGGAGAGCTGAACCAGTTTTCCCACCCTCCAGTTTTAGTAAATCGCCCCCATTGTGGCAGGGACTGGCAGACTTCAGGTGCCCTCTGAATCATACAGACATTTCAGCCTTTTCATTCATAAGAATGGCTAAACAGAGAAAAGCAGCCCTATCTATGTTGGTTGGAGGTCCATAAAACCTCATTAAAATCCCCAACATACTCTGTCAGATTCCATTGATAGCAACAACAGAGCAATTTAGGAGCCTTCAAATGGAATTTAAGTAGATGTCTCAACCTGCGTCCAGCACAGAGTATGGCGGGAGCATGCGGACGCCTTGTAATGGGAAGTGAAATGTTTCCGTATATCGGAGGCTTGGAATAATGGAGTCTGCAGGCGCTGGGGAGGCGGAAATGTGGCTTGTAGCGTCCGTTCCTCTCCCGGCAGATCACGTTACACCTACCGCTCTTCCTGTGTTAGGCAGACTCGGATGCTGAAATGGGCTGTTATAGAGCTAGCTTGACTGAAATGGGAGCCGTGCCCACGCTGGGGAAGGAGGCAGCGATCTGTCGGAATCATTATCCACTTACATCTCTTCCTCCTGTGTTTGTGCTATCAGATTTCTCGGTGCCCCGTTCATGGTAAAGCCATTACGCTGCTCCGCAGTCTCTGATCCCGGCACGCTTCGCTCTGAGCCGTGTGTGCTGATATTTTCCAGGCTGTACAACAAATCTTCCATGTACCAGATTCAGCGCAGACCACTGATCTGTATCAGATTAACCCGTTGCAATCAACCCAAGCCATTGATTTATAGCTGGTGGCATGGATCACCTGACAAACCAAGGTTCCCTAAAAGTCCTGAAGGACTTGGTCGTAACTTTAATAAATGGAATTCAAAATCCTTGTGGAATTTTGCATTGTATTTTTGTTAGGAACATTGCAGCAGAAGGGGCGAAACTCTGCTGGAGTCCCTAAGCAATGCCTTGCCAGAATCCACCCATACAGTGCCTTGAAAAAGTATTCCTACCCCTTGAAAATTTCCACATTTTGTCATGTTACAACCAAAAACGTAAATGGATTTTATGTGATAGACCAACACAAAGTGGCACATAATTGTGAAGTGGAAGGAAAATTATAAATTTTTTTCATTTTTTTTTTACAAATAAATATGTGAAAAGTGTGGTGTGCATTTGTATTCAGCCCCCTTTATTCTGATACCCCTAACTAAAATCTAGTGGAACCAATTGCCTTCAGAAGTCACCTAATTAGTAAATAGTGTCCATCTGTGTGTAATTTAATCTCAGTATAACTACAGCTGTTCCGTAAAGCCCTCAGAGCTTTGTAAGGGAACCTTAGTGAACAAACAGCATCCTGAAGGCTAAGGAACACACCAGACAGGTCAAGGGATAAAGTTGTGGAGAAGTTTAAAGCAGGGTTAGGTTATAGGAAGAAAAGAACGGCTGCACACCACAGGAACGTTCCAACAATTTTATTATTATAAAATAGCAATAAACAGCCAACAAAGACAGAGTGTCCAAACCCAGGAGGCGACACGTGCGTTTCACACTGACCTCAGTGCTTCTTCAAAACCTGAGGGTTAGGTTCTAAAAAAAATCCCAAGCTTTGAACATCTCACGGAACACTATTCAATCCATCATCCGAAAATGGAAAGAGTATGGCACAACTGCAAACCTACCAAGACATGGCCGTCCACCTAAACTGACAGGCCGGGCAAGCAGAGCATTCATCAGAGAAGAGCCAAGAGTCCCATGGTAACTCTGGAGGAGCTGCAGAGATCCACAGCTCAGGTGGGAGAATCTGTCCACAGGACAACTATTAGTCGTGCTCTCCACAAATCTGGTCTTTATGGAAGAGTGGCAAGAAGAAAGACATTGTTGAAAGAAAGCCATAAGAAGTCCTGTTTGCAGTTTGCAAAAAGCCATAAGGAGGACACAGCAAACATGTGGAAGAAGGTGCTCCGGTCAGATAAGACCAAAATTGAACTTTTGGCTTAAAAGCAAAACACTATGTGTGGCGGAAAACTAACACTGCACATCACCTTGAGCCTACCATCCCCACCGGGAAACATGGTGGTGGCAGCATCATGTGGTGGGGATGCTTTTCTTCAGCAGGGACAGGGAAGCTGGTCAGAGTTGATGGGAAGATGAATGGAGCCAAATACAGGGCAATCTCAGAAGAAAACCTGTTAGAGTCTGCAAAAGACTTGAGACTGGGGCGGAGATTCACCTTCCAGCAGGACAACGACCCTAAACATAGAGCCAGAGCTACAATGGAATGGTTTAGATCAAAGCATATTCATGTGTTAGAATGGCCCAGTCAAAGTCCAGACCTAAATCCAATTGAGTCTGGGACAAGACTTGAAGATTGCTGTTCACAGACGCTCTCCATCAAGTCTGACAGAGCTTGCTATTTTACAAATAATGGACAAAATTGACACTCTCTAGATGTGCAAAGCTGGTAGAGACATCCCCAAAAAGATGTGCAGCTGTAATTGAAGAGAAAGGGGGTTCTACAAAGTATTGTCTCAGGGGGCTGAATACAAATGCACGCCACACTTTTCAAATATTTATGTGTCAAAATGCTTGAAACCATTGATCATTTTCCTTCCACTTCGCAATTATGTGCCACTTTGTGTTGGTCTATCACATAAAATCCCAACAAAATACATTTACGTTTTTGGTTGTAACATGACAAAATGTGGAAAATGTCAAGGGGTATGAATACTTTTACAAGGCACTGTACTTATAGACACAGGCAGTCTCTGTGAACATGACAGGTCCTCCTTACCTGTAGTGTAGCCTCTCGCCCTGGATCTGTCTTTCAGGTGAAGAGACTATACTGTAAGTGACATGTTTGTTTTCTCTGCAGTTTTTCGGAGGACACTGGAGCAGATGTTCAGTTTTGGAGGGATCCTGACAACAAATGAGGTTTCGGAGAACGTTGTCTCCATCTTTCTCTTCTATGGGTACCTTCGGCGATACCATGTAGTGGATCTGGAGAAACACTTTGCCGCACTCACCAGGGAAGGTAAACAATCATCTTATTGTATATTGTAGAAGGCGGCTGGGGCGGCATGCTTCCAGCTCATAAAACCAGGAGGGGATCGAGTACAATTGCTAGAAGGGCCCTTACACATTAAAAAGATAGTGTGGGGGGGGGAAGGATTTGTGTTTCTAATTGCACACAGATGTTGGCTATAAAGAGGCCCTGTCACGGGAGTGGGGTTGTTCAAGGTGGTTCAGAACTAGAATTAAGTCATTGAAAGGGTAAGTTGACCCATTCACGAAAAATGAAAAGGTGAACAGCTTCCAAATTTCCGAGCCATCCCTCCAGTGGCAAGCGCTCATTAGTCAGCGTCACCACGTGACTGCACTAACCAATTCAAAGCCATTCTATTTTCTGGGACGCTTTACAGGATAAAGAGGCTTCAGATGCACGTCTCATTGGTCAGCATGGTCACATAGCTGTGTTGACCAATGAAAGCTTGGCATTATAAGTATAATGATGGATACTCACTCCGGGACTGTGTTTTGTAGTTTTCACAGAGCCACTAGCTGCAGTGGGGTCCAGAGGAGTGGCCAGGATATTTGGCGATCGTTCACCTTTTTTGTGCAAAGATGAACTTACTGTATCTGATATACCAGTGTTGGTCAACTTACTTGATATGTATGTGGACCACGCCATTGCCAAGTGGATTTCACATAATGTGCAGTGAATATTTTGCTACAGTAAGCTGTGAGAGACTGCAGCCATGCAAAAGGAGATGGTCATACATTGCAAACATACGACAGCAGATGGTCAGAGACTGCAGAGGTGGCACAGGAGATGGTCAGAGACTGCAGAGGTGGTACAGGAGATGGTCAGAAACGGCAGAGGTGGCACAGGAGATGGTTAGTGACTGCAGAGGTGGTACAGGAGATAGTCAGAGACTGCAGAGGTGGTACAGGAGATGTTCAGAGACTGCAGAGGTGGTACAGGAGATGGTCAGAGGCGGTACAGATGGTCAGCGACTGCAGAGGTGGTTCATGAGATGGTCAGAGACTGCAGAGGTGGTACAGGAGATGTTCAGAGACTGCAGAGGTGGTACAGGAGATGGTCAGAGGCAGTACAGATGGTCAGCGACTGCAGAGGTGGTTCATGAGATGGTCAGAGACTGCAGAGGTGGTACATGAGATGGTCAGAGACTGCATAGGTGGTACCTGAGATGGTCAGAGACTGCAAAGGTGGTACATGAGATGGTCAGAGCCTGCAAAGGTGGTACATGAGATGGTTAGAGCCTGCAAAGGTGGTACATGAGATGGTCAGAGCCTGCAAACATGATATAGTGGTTGCTGGAGAGGGAAAGAAAACAAAAGATAAACATGGAAAAGGATGGACAGCACAGAATAAAAGTACATTAGTTTGAAAGAAATAAACCAAACCAAACTGTTAAAAGTCGATCTAAAGAACACTTTTCCTTCACTGGCTTGAGTAAGCACCAAAACAGACCACTGTGTACGGAGTCGCGAAGACTGCACAGTAAGTGACAAAGGGCTGCAGGTAGTCAGAGACTGCATCCTTGCAACAGGAGAGGGTTATAGACTGCAGAGGTGGTACAGGAGATGGTCAGAGACTGCAGAGATGGTACAGGAGATGGTCCATGAGATGGTCAGAGACTGCAGAGGTGGTACAGGAGATGGTCAGAAACCGCAGAGGTGGTACATGAGATGGTCAGAGACTACAGAGTTGGTACATGAGATGGCAGGAGACTGCAAACATAATATAGGGGTTGCTGAAGAGGGGAAGAAAACAAAACATAAACAAAAAAAAGGATAGACAGCACAGAATAAAAGTAAATGTGTTTGAAAGGAATAAACCAAACTGTTAAAAGCCAATCTAAAGAACACTTTTCCTTCACTAGCTTGAGTAAGCACCAAAACAGACCACTGTGTACGGAGTCGCAAAGGCCTTACAGTAAGTGACAAAGGGCTGCAGGTAGCACCGGAGTGATAATAAAGATTTATAGATAAACTAATAAACAAGAAGCCATGGCATGTGAAAGGTTGCTGTAGTCTGGCTGGGGTGGGTTGTCCTAAACAATTTTCAGAATTTGTATTCCTGTGACTCAAAAACTGAGTGAAATCTCAGAGAAGAGCAGCATTTGGTGTCTGTGTTTTTTTTCTTTTAACTTACAAGCTTTTATTTACATGCTTCTCCCCCTCCAGTCATGCTGATAGGGGATCTACAACTCCCTGGGAGGCTCAAGAAGATAAAAAAACTGAAGACGAAGCAGATCTCTCGTCTCCAGCCTCTGCCGCAGTTCCTCAAGCTTGTCGCCCCCTTCCAGTTAGATGAAAACCTCAAGCTATGCAAAACCACTGCCAGCTTCTTCTGCCGGGCGTCTTCCAACAAACATTTCAAGCAAAAGGTAAGAACAGGGAGGGTTTCCTTGTTACAAGAGACTGCTATGCTGTCATGCTACAAGGGATTGATATGTTATGAAGCAGAGGCGTAACTAGAACCTTCAGGGCCCCATGAAGGGCCCACCTGACCCCCAGCAGGGGCCCTTCCCATTGATCCTGGGGCCTTTTACTTCCACAGTGGGACCCTTTATTAGAATCCCACAGCGAAACACTTTCATATGTTTTGCCCACCCATGGTGGCAGAATGCCAGGGCCCAATTTCAAGTTCGACCTTTGGAACCCTGGTTGTTCCACCACTGGTGTCATTTTTTTTTTTCATAATTATTTTTTTTATCATGTTATTTTCTTTTTTTTTACAATTTAACTTTTTATTATTTTTTACAGTTTTTTAGGAGTTCCGTTTGGGGCTTTGGTAAAGTATCAGGGGTCTAAACAGACTTCTGATGTTTCATCTTTGAGACAGAGAAAGAACATTACACAGCCCTCAATCTCCATCTGTGCAGCCTTAGCAGCACAGAATGAATGGACAGGAATAGCTCTGTTTCCCATTCATTTACAAACTGAAGCATAGTAAACACAGTTTACTATGCTTCAGATATGAATGGACAGAGTGAGTGATTAGTACTGCCTTTTCAGACAAGGAAGGGGCACGTAAACTACATACAGTATTTACCAGCCCCTCCCCCACTCTCCATCCTGACACATCCCCTGCAGCAGCCAGAGGGGGAGGGGGTAAGCTGGCAGAGCTGCGAGGGGGGACCCTGGAAAGCACACATGGAATCAGGAGAGCAAACAGGGGCCCAGGGACAGCAGAACCGGGGCAGCATATAGAAGAGCCAATCCCCTCCGTTTTCCTCCTGCAACCGCTGAATGGCTGCGGGAGGGAGAGAAGGAGAAGCAGGCTTTCAGTGGCTGCAGGTGTAAAATGGAGGGGAATCGGTTCTTCTATATGCCCCTCCTGTCCCTCCTATCCAGGTGTACAGGGGGCGCCACATAGGCCTTCTGAAGCATGCGGCCGAGTCGCAAATTGCAACCCCTGCGACCCCTGTAGGTACACCCGTTATAAAGAGAGCTGCCTTATTACAAGAGAGTGGTACATAGGGCAGGAGATGGTCGTGTTTGAGGTAAACAGTAACAGAGACTGTCTGTTTAGATCCAGCTGCCATGTTAGACAGTTGGAGCTCTCTTCCAAGTTACAGAATACTTTCAGAAACGGTTGTCAAGTTACAAACAGCTGCTAGAGCCTCTCTGCTATAAGATACTGAGAGGTTAATGTCATGTTGCAACTTAACAAGACAAGCTTCATTGTCCACTAAGTATGGTAAATCCCAACTCCAGGAAAAGCATTTACATGAAATGTATGGAAGGGTTAGAACTGCTTTTATCAATGGGAGAGATTTCCCATTGCTTCCTGTTTGTATGCATGTCACAGGTACATAAAGGGAAATTTATCAAAGTAAGAAAGAGATCTCTGTGAGGTTCTTATTGCTGACTGTATCCTCCTGTCCTGGTGACCCCTGCTCCCCTAATTCCTTGTCCTGGTGTCAGGGCAACAGGAAGTGAGGTAAAAGCTTCACAGTGAGGTCACAAATGGCAGTTAAAACCCAACAGAAGCCCAAACTCTTCCCCATTCTATCAACAATATACAAAAAAAAAAGCTTAATTTACAATGGGTTCCAGTTACAAACAAGACACCATATCCAAACATTGCTTTATATAAAGTAATTATATGTGCCTGACTGACCAAAGAAGATTCATCCTGACCACAATAGTCTCTACCCATGTGGAGGATCTTGGGTGACTGATGCCAGGAGACTGGTTAGATCTACAATCTTCAGTGGCGTCGCTAGGGGGGTGCAGGGGTTGGGTGAGGACCGCACCTGGGTGACACCCGCTAGAGTAATGACGCCATCAAGTAGGAAGTGGGGGTGACAACATGTTTTACCGTGGAGGGAGGAGGGACACCATGTTTTACGGCGAGGGGGGGTGTGACACCATGTTTTACTGGGGGGGGGGCATGGTCAGTGACACCATGGTTTACCACAGAGGGGGGCACCATGTTTTACCGCACCTGGTTACACTAACCCTAGTGACGCCACTGATGATCTTTCTCCCCCATCCTTTGATCTACTGACACATCACAAAGTGGACACCTCAATCGTTCGTATTACATACAGCATATATACTGTATATATAACAACTTTTCTTTTCCTTCTCCAGGCTTTGCTTTACTACACTGAACTTTTATCTGACAGAGACCCCAAACTTCAGAGATCTGCCTGTCTGGCCCTCAAACATCTCAATGTAAGTGGCCATCCATACCACCACATGGTGCAACACTCGGGTGAGCTGTGCATATAGGGTGGAGTCATTGCTAACCTCTAGGCGTCATGCATACTTTGCAAGACATCACAGAATCAATCCAGGGGGGTTGGGGTCAGGGAAGTTGGGATGTCACTGGCCATTACCTTAAAGTGACTCTGTGGCTAAAATAATGACGGAAACTGCATGCCCTGCAAAGAAAATATGTAAATACTTAGCTTCATACATCTGCGATTGATCTCGGCTGTAGTAAAGAGGAACCGCTAACTGAAGATTCTTCAGAATCCAACACTTCTGGAAGTGTCAGATTCCTTTTTACTTGCTGCACTCAGTGGTTTGACCCGCTGTCACCTATGTGACTACTGTGTCCTGTAGTGGCATAAAAGACCAATGGGAAGAACTGAGTGCAGCAGGGGAAAAGGAAATAGTTACACCCAGAAGTAACATATACAGATACTCTTAGAAGCCCTCACGGCTTATTTATGCCTTTATTCTGGAGGCTGGCAGCGCATGTGGTCACTTCTTGTATTGAAGGGTTTGCTCTTTAATTTTGCATGATTGGGAAATAATAATTGAAGACTCTCATTGGTTGTTTGGGGCAGTATAATGGTCCTTCAGATGTGCAGTTTGTCTTATAACACCGGATGTCTGGTATGGGCTACTGACGACTATGTGCCTTGCAGGGGACGGCCAGCATTGACCAGATTGCCTGTTTGTGTCAGTCGGAAGTGGAGGAGGTCAGGAACACCGCCAGGGAGACCATTGTGTCCTTCGGTAAGTCAACAAAATTCTACGTGAGAGATAAGAGAAGATGTTCTTAAAAAACCCATACTGGAATTGCTTTCATCAGCTCCACCCAAAACCATTTCCTGTTTTGATAGATACTGGAGAGTAAAGCCATATAACTGTTTGTTCAAACATGAATGGCCACCTTGTGCATCTCTGCAGAGCAGTGCGATTTGGCTGCGGTTATGGGAACAGGTGCCATTTCCGCACTCACAACCACCGACTCACCTGCGAGCAAGTGTGAATCTAGCCTTATGTGGCGCGGGAAATGCTGTGATCTGTGTGAGTTTCCCACACAGCACGCAAATTGCACTGCCCTTGCGATCTGCAGCGGGTGTCAATACAAAGTTAACGACACCCCAAAAGCAGTGTTTGCTTGCAGCCGATCGCACTGGACTGAATGGTACAAAACGACCATGTGATCTGGTTGCCGTGCAGCTCAAAAAAGGTGCATGCCCTTCTTTGGTGCGATTTGAGCCAATTCAAAATGAATGGGGTCAAATCACACCACACTGAATCACATGTGAATTGCACAGGAATGCAGCCTTTGCAATTCACATGAGGTTCACAGTGTGAAAGGAGCCTAACTCTGCACTCCAGCAGGCTCTGACACTCCAGGTTGTGGGCGGGCCCTCGCTGCCCTCATGTACAATATACAACTATTAGTCCTGCATTGTACGTGACGATGTCAGAGTGCGATTGCCGACTGGAGCATCTTAGAGAAGAGGCTTTGTTGCACAACATGGAGGACACCTGCTGGAGCGAGGAATAAGGTAAGTATGAGCTCTTATTCCTCTACCCTTATGAGCATTTATCCCTTGCAATGTGGGGAAGCCCACTACCAGGGTGTTTTTTTTTTTTCAGGTGACTGGAGTGGGCTCTTAAGTGATACCCTTTGTTGGCTTACTAACTAAAGATGCAAAACTCGGGATGCCTTCAATCACTTTCATCAGGCAATGAGTTTGCCAATAAAGGGTATTCTGCATGAATTGATGAGTAATACAGAACAATACTCTATTATTCCCATTACTTCTGTTAATATAAGGGGTGTGTTCATAGGTGTGCGCGGGGGGTGTGCCTGGGCACACCCTAATCACCCCATGCAGTGCAGATTTCCCCTGATGCCCACACCCCCTGTGTCCCCCCCGATGCCCTGCAGGCCTCTCTCCTCTCCCACCGGCTGCTGTGGGGATGTTTCAGTATGGAGCCAGTAAATACGTCATTTACCAACCCTTCCTTTTCTGAATGAACACAGTAAGTGATCGGTACTTATCACTCACTGCATTTATTCATACCTGAAGCATAGCAAACTGTGTTTACTAGGCTTCAGTTTGTGAATGAACAGGAAGTCGCTAAGCACAGAGCACGTCCCATTTATTCACTGGGCAGGGCAGCTGAGGCTGCAGAGAAAGGTACCGGGGAATCTCTTTCCCCGCCGATAGGGTTTCTAAAAAATAATGTAAACAAAAAATAAATAATAAAATAATAAGAATAAAAAAACACTAACACCGTCCACTGCCCTAATGACACCAATCTCTGCTCTCATGACACCATCCACTGCTCTACTGACACCATCCTCTGCCCTACTGGCACCGTCTTATGCCCTACAGACACCCTCCACTGCTCTACTGATACCATCCTCTGCCCTACTGACACCGTCCTCTGCCCTACTGACACCGTCCTCTGCCCTACTGCCACCATCCACTGCTCTACTGACACCATCCTCTGCCCTATTGACACCGTCCTCTGCCCTACTGCCACCATCCACTGCTCTACTGACACCATCCTCTGCCCTATTGACACCGTCCTCTGCCCTATTGACACCATCCACTGCAATACTGACACCCTCCACTGCTCTACTGACACCATCCTCTGCCCTACTTGCACCCTCCACTGCTCTACTGACACCATCCTCTGCCCTACTGGCACCGTCCACTAATCTACTGACACCTTCCTCTGCCCTACTGGCACCGTCCATGTTTTAATGCATTTTCAAATATTTGTTTACATTTATTTATAAGGGTGTGTGTATGTGTATATTGAGTATGTGTGTGTATATATATATTATACACACAAACACACACATGTGTGTTTGAGCTTTGGGGTGCGCACCCCAATGCAATAGGCTGCACACACCAATGGGTGTTTGTAAAGCTCAGCAAATAATTTCTCGCTGTTTTCTCTGCACTTAAATGTATCCTGGCTGCTACATTTTCCAAAATATAAAATCTTGATGTACGTGCAAAGAAAAAAAAAATGGGAAGAAGAAACAGAGGAAAGGGATGTAATTGCGCCACCTGGAGGACAATTTAATTTCCAGCATCCTTGTCCTAATAAAGAATTTGTTACATCGGGTTTTAGGAAGTCAAAAAAATGGTCAGAAAGTGTTTATAAGCTTATGACATCTGTCAGACCGTGCTGTAATGTTTCACACAATATCACAGAATTCACCCGGGACAGTAATAAACAAAACTCCCAAACAGGCAAAATCAAGCAGAATATTGATAGTGGTCGCTTACAGGCAGCTGACGTAAAGTGGATGATAGAGGATAAAAGTGACAAACACGTTGCAGATTAAACTTTGCCGTCCTGTATGTCCAGAGGTTCCTTAGGTCGGTGGTTCTCATCCGCAGTCCTCAAGTACCCCCAACAGGCCATGTTTGCAGGTTTTCCTTTATCTTGCACGGGTGCTTTGAATCAGAGTCAATGGCTTGGTATTTTGGACAGCTACTATTATCTAAGAGAAATTCCCAAAGCATGGCCTGTTGGGGGTACTTGAGGACTGAGGTTGACAACCACTGCCCTAGGTGACAGCAGTTGAGGTCCTGTTAAAACAGGCTTTAGATTGTATAGGAGCCATGTGTACAGCAAGCTTCAGGAGAACATTTGTAAAGCTTCCAGCAGCTTTGTTGAAGCAGTTCCAGCAGTGCCAGGACAAGATCCTTTAGCACCCAAGATGAAAAGAGCAAAATGCGCCCCCAGCCCCCATGGGCAGTGAACTACTTTGGTGGCATCGGTTGCAGGTCCTGACCTCCCTTTTGCCTACCCCTTGTCCTAGTCCTTGGTTCCTGTGTGGGAAGGTTAAATACAGATCTTGAAGAGAACCTGTTGCCAGACCTTTAATTCCATCAACAAACTTTATATAAAATTCTTTATTCTTTTAATGTATTTTATTTATGTTATTTAAAGCGGAGCTCCAGCCCCAACAAAAAAAATACAAATACTGCAGCTGCTGACTTTTAATATTAGGACACTCACCTGTCCTGGAATCCAGTGATGTTGGCACCCCAGCTGATGTTTCAGTCGGCTCTCGGGTGCTGCCGCCGCCGCCATTGCCTGTGAGGGAAACTGGCAGTAAAGCCATACTGTGCATGCACGAAGCACTCTGGGCATTGTTAATGGCCCGGCGGCGGGGGAAGAAGGAGGGGGGCCAAACTTCCGGGGGACCTCGCCGCAGCCAGATCTCCCAGAAGTGGGGAAGGATACCTGTCCCCCCCTCCCCCCGAAAGGTGCCAAATGTGGCACCGGAGGGGGGGAGAGGAAGCAGATAAGCAGAGCTTCCACTTTTGGGTGGAACTCCGCTTTAACTGTAACGCCCCCCTTTTGTAGACATCCAGAAGCCCGAGATTGCTGCTGGGTGCCGCCATCTTGGATGAAATGACAGCAGCCCCAGGAGACAGGTTCTACCCAAGCGACACCCTATATATAGCAGTGGTCTCCAAACTGTGGCCCGGGGACCGGATGCGACCCTTTGCTTGCTTTTATCTGGCCCTTTGCTTGCTTTTACCAGTGAAGGGCACAATTCCTCCCAATGACACCAACAATAGGGTCATTTCATTCCAATGACATCAATGATGGTTGCACAGTTCCTCCCATTGACGCCAATGATGGGACACAATTCCTCCCAATGACACCAACAATGGGGTCATTTTATTCCAATGACATCAGTGATGGGGCACAATTCCTCCCAATGACACCAGTGATGGGAGGTTGTTTATTTCTACTGATGCTGGGACATTTTGTACCCCCGATGGCCACTGTCCAGCACAAAAGTCTGAAGGACCGTAAACTGGCCCTTTGTTTAGTAAGTTTGGAGACCCTTGTCCTATAGTATTCACCTTCCATTCTCCCCCAGCAGCTACAAAAGGTTGTTTAGGGAGGTGAGGGACAGAGGAGCTGGGTCAACACAGACAGCAATTATACACTCCCCAAACAGGAGAGGGTTATGATGTGCAAGAAAGGGGGGGGGGTTGTGATGGGAAATTTACTTTTTTTATTTTAATAATTTTATTTATTTATTTTTTTTAGTAAGTTCAAAGGCATAAGTAAATAAAAAATGGTATATGGGAGGAAATAAATACTGCAATTGGGCATTTCATAAATTTGATTGTTCTGTGCTTTTACCTGCAACTTAAAGTTGTCAGTGAGACAGGGTCTCTTTAAGGGGGGGGGTCTGTTATTTTGAAAACGTGACAGTTAGCACTCCTATTGAAATCTGTGTTTAACCTCCCCAAACTGGAACTGAAAGGTGCAGTAAAGTGGGAGTAAACGCCCATGTATGATTTTTACCTATAATAAGGCTTACCTGTAGGTACAGTAAATATCTCCTAAACATGTGTCGTTTAGGGGATATTTACTTTAGATGCAGCGGTGACATCACCGGCGCATGCACTCTGAAGGATCGGCATACCCATACCATTCCTTCAGAGCCATCCCATAAACAGTGACTCCCGCGCGCATGCCATTCATATCGCCAAAGACCGGGTGAAGATGGAAGCGCCTTCAGCAGTGACAGCGTGTCGGTGGAGGGCTTCGTTTTTAGGTAAGTCTGTAATAATGGGCTAGTATATGATGCATTCTAGCACATTAGGACTTCAACTGCCCTGTGCCTATTTTTTATTTTTTTTTATGCAGTTTACTACCGCTTTAAGGCCTAGTTTACACTTGCAACCAGGGGTGGTAAAACATAGGCAGTTGATCAGCAGTTTGACTACCCCACTTAACCCAATACAGGGACTGGAGGGGGTTGTACGCATGCCATGGAAAAAAATGTCACCTCCTGTTGCATTCGGCAGGCAGTCCCGCCATCAATTGCAACCCATTTAAGGGTCAAAATAAGCAGTGAGGTGTGACATTTCACCGTCAGTCAAATGCCCTCTGAGTAAACAAGCCCTTGAAAGCTTCAATAACGTTGCTTAAAGCTTGCTGTATGCATTGCTGTCATATAAGCTGAAGGTTGTGTGTACGAGGCCTTGGTGCCCTGGCTTGTGATCCTTGCATGAAACATAAGAGAAATCAATTGTACATAAGCTGGATGTTGGAGTACATAAGGCTGAAAAAAGACAATAGTCCATCCAGTTCAAAAGACAAGGAGAGAGGTGTCTTCGGAACACGGTTCTCTGTTCCTATGTGAAGGCAGCCCTGTGTGTTGGATCTCTCACCATCTTCCCCTTATGGTCATTGGACTATTAACACTGTTAATGACCATGGACTACTGCCATTGGTTTATCCCTTGGCCCTGATTATTGTGCTGAACTAATGTTCATGCCACATTACACTATGGGATTGGTTGCTCTAGTTCTCTGCGCCTTCACTTGTATTACTGTCCATCCAGTTCAACCTGTGAGTAGAAAAGGTTCAACTAGAAGCAGTGGCTATAGTTACATCCGGTTTTTCTGTATTACGCCCCCTGTAGGATGCCAGCAGTAATCACAGTCAGCGGTGTGTCAGACATACGAGGCTCCGTGATGTTCTTCAGGTTTCTAACTAATGTACTTCTTTCAGGTCAGCGAGGGAGACAGGTCTTCAGGAAGACGGACAAGATCTGCCGCGAGCTCCAGGAGACGTTGACGTTGGATGGCGAGATAGAGATCACTGTGTTCTGAAAGAGACTGTATATACATTTCCTGATATCTCTTTGTAAGCTTCTGGCAGAAACGATTGTATATTGTCACTCCACACTCGCTGCAGAAATATTGTATTTTTCCACGTTGGCTTTACAAATATGACTTCTAAATAGACATTTTCGGGTTTGGAAGATAAATCCTGATGGGGCTCTACATTTTCTTCTAGCCTTCTGGTTACTCGGAAGCTCCTTCATGGTCCATATCTGGCCAAAGGCCACCCACTCTTGGTGCATAGGACATGCAGTGACTTTGTCACACCCCTGCCACTCCTGTTCCTCTAATGAAGAGCCATCTTCCACTAAGCAACCCCCATGACATTCCAAGAGACAAGTTTCCTGGCTATCTGTCATTCTGACACCACAGGCTCAAGTCACAAAGACCTAAAGAGGAGCTTCAGTTTGATTTTTCTTTTTCAGCAAATACTGCTATATTTTAGAAATCAGGTACTTGCCAGTACTTTGGGTTCAGCACTGTCTTCCTGCAGCCCCGTTCTTCTTACCGCTGTGGATTGTGAAGCCAGCTGTGGCTCCCTGAGGAACCAGAGCTGGCCCCCCACTGTGTGTGCGCAACCTTGCCTGGCACTTTGTGAATGGTCCTGCAGCCTGCTGGGACCGGTGACGTGTCCCAGGAGGCTGCGGGAGGGCAGAGAGCAGAAGGGGCGAGGATTGTGGGAGTGGGTACCCCCCCTACACACACATACACACACAAAAAAAAAACATACTACAGGCTGCAGGGAGGTGGGGAACCAGCGGGAAGGGCTTTACATTTTGAGTGAAAGTCTGCTTAAAGCTGAACTCCAAGCTGAGAGCTAAATACACAGGAGCTACAAGGAGATTTACATGGCTCTGTCACACAGGACAGCCCTGTCTGGCAGAACAGGGGACCTGATGTTTTTCTCTGCTGCAGTTTCACCTTCACTTACAGATCTCTTCCCCACCCTGTTGATGGGCTTATCTGCCTGTTTACTCTGCTTTCTCCTTCTATCAGCATTCTTCTTGTACTGCAGCACAACTGATTGGATGCTTTTCCCTCCCCCAGTCTGGGCCCTACTGTACAGGGAGTGCAAGAGGCTGATACCAAGTCAAATTCAGGTACTTGCACTCAGGGCCGCCATCAGGGGGGTACAGCCGATACACAAGTACCGGGCCCGAGCGTCTGGAGGGGCCCGGCAACCAGGTAGTGTGCAAGAGAGTGGAGCCGGAGGAGAAATAGTGCAGGAGAGGCGCCGTAGGCTAAGCACATAGAAACACAGTAAGCTGGGACTCAGGAGATGTTATGAGGGAGGGACTCGGCAGCCTTTCAGTTGCTCATTGGGTGAGGAAGCAGGCTGCCCCGCCTCCTGCTGCCTCCTTAGCCAATAGTTACACAGGGTGCACAGTCCATCACTGCAGAGCCTTGTGCTTCCTGTGTTGGTGGGAGGGACAGAATTCCTCTGCAAAGAAGCTGCTGCAGAGATCGAGGTGAGTGGAAAAAAAAAAAAGTGTTTCCCTGAAGCTGCTAGAAGACATTGTATATGCACAGCCTGTGCTCCCCTGTTAATATTAATCACTGTATTGCCAGCCCTATAGCTGTCCTTTTAGCAGAGTGAAAGTAACTTCACACATGTGTAGCATAGGTATCAGCTTATGTCACCATGTTAAAAGGACAGCAATATGGGTAGCATTACATTGACTGTTATTAGTCCAGGTTCACTAAACTAGCCAATGCTCTGAAAAGCAATCCATGCGGATTGGTTTTCAGGCCCCTTTCACATGAGTGGTCCGATCGGGTCCTCCTGTTTGTTTTTGAGGCAAACCCGATCGGACCACCCATTCTCCTCTATGGAATGGCAGACTTAAATGGAAATTTGTCCGTTTACATCCGCCTACCTCCAATCTGATCTGATCTGGCAAAAAGAAAAGATGGAAGGCCTCCATTCCCCTCCGTCTGGCCAGATAAGAGGGCAGTTGGGTGTAAACGGACAGCGTGGGTGGAGCAGGAGGAGAAGGACATGGGACTGGAGGAGGAGAAGGATGTGGGATGGAGGAGATGGGACTGGAGGAGAAGGAGGAGGGTGAAGAGATGGGACTGGAGAAGAAGGACATGGGACTGGAAAAGAAAAAGAACATGGGACTGGAGGAGGAGAAGGAGATGGGACTGGAGGAGGGGGAGGACATGGTATGGAGGAGATGGGACTGGAGGAGGAGGAGGATGTGGAATAGAGGAGATGGGACTGGAGAAGGAGGACATGGGACTGGAGGAGGATGTGGGATGGAGGAGATGGGACTGGAGGAGGAGGATGAAGAGATGGGACTGGAGGAGGAGAAGGACATGGGACTGGAGGAGGAGAAGGAGATGGGACTAGAGGAGGGGGAGGACATGGTATGGAGGAGGTGGGACTGGAGGAGGAGGAGGATGTGGGATGGAGGAGATGAGACTGGAGTAGGAGGAGTTGGGACTGGAGGAGGAGGTAGGATGAAGGAGATGGGACTGGAGGAGAATAGACATGGGATGGAGGAGATGGGACTGCAGGAGAATAAAGACATGGGACTGGAGGAGGAGGATGTGGGATGGAGGAGATGAGACTGGAGGAGGAGTTGGGACTGGAGGAGGAGGTAGGGTGGAGGAGAATAAAGACATGGGACTTTAGGAGGAGGATGTGGGATGGAGGAGATGGGACTGGAGGAGGAGTTGGGACTGGAGGAGGAGGTAGGGTGGAGGAGAATAAAGACATGGGATGGAGGAGATGGGACTGGAGAAGGAGGACTTAGGATGGAGGAGATGGGACAGGAGGAGGAGAAGGACATGGGATCAGGGAGATGAGACTGAAAGAGGAGGGCATGGGATGGGACTCGGTGGGACTGGAAGTGGGCGGACCCTGGGGAATGTTGATGGTCAGGTCCGGGGATGGGGGGGGGGCCAGGTTTAAAACTGTGTAAGGGGCCCCAACATTTTTGATGGCGGCCCTGCTTGCATTGCTTGTATATATATAAAAAAATACATTTAATGATGTATTAATAAATACAGAGCTGCATTTATTTGTGCATTCTATATCTGCCTGGAGTTCAACTTTAATATAAGAATAAGGATCTTTATTTTCACCATGTGATGTTGTTTTTTGAATCGCATTGGACTGCAGAATTATGCACTTTTTTTTTTCCTTTTTAAACAAAGATCCTTCTCCTGGCGAGTTAGCTTTGTGAGTTAAGCATCACATCATTGTAGAGTGGAGTATAAACCGAGAACAATCCCATTCAGCAGCTCATGTAGCAGAGCAGAATGCCTCCGGTGATATGTACACTATATTGTCAAAAGTATTGGGACACCTGCCTTTACGCGCACATAAACTTTAATGACATCCCAGTCTTAGTCCGTAGGGTTCAATATTGAGTTGGCCCACCCTATCAGCTATAACAGCTTCAACTCTTCTGGGAGGGCCGTCCACAAGTTTGGGAGTGTGTTTATGGGAATGTTTGACCATTCTTCCAGAAGCGCATTTGTGAGGTCAGGCACTGATGTTGGATGAGAAGGCCTGGCTCGCAGTCTCCGCTATAATTCATCCCAAAGGTGGTCTATCGGGTTGAGGTCAGGACTCTGTGCAGGCCAGTCAAGTTCCTCCACCCCAAACTCGCTCATCCATGTCTTTATGGACCTTATTTTGTGCACTGGTGGGCAGTCATGTTGGAAGAGGAAGGGGCCAAACTGTTCCCACAAAGTTGGGATCATGAACTTGTCCAAAAAATGAAGCTGTTATAGCTACAAAGGGTGAGCCAACTCAATTTTGAACCCTACGGACTAAGACTGGGATTCCATGAAAGTCCATGTGCGTGTAAAGGCAAGCGTCCCAATACTTTTGGTAATACAGTGTATGTACCTTCGCTCTGCTGAAGCTGCTGCACTCTGTACATGACAAAACTTCTTTCTTTCTTTTTTTTTTTTTTTATAAATGTTGATGCTTTGAAGAACTTCTGTAAATAATGTTTAACGAGAAGAATTCCTGAGCGAGCCGTGAGCGGGAGCTCAGATCTGTACATTCTATATATAGTTGTGTATATGAAAACTGATACATTCCGTATTCTGCTTGTGTACACAAGTATGGAATAAAAGCCTATGTTCTCATCAGAGTTATCGTGTTTGGATCTGTTATGGAGACCGGTCAGGGGGGGGATTGTGTCACCATCTTATCCTAATGGTCACCGGCTCTGCGTCAGACATTAGTACACTTACACAATACTAGCATTTCCATTGGGGGGGTTTATTTATTGAAGTGTATGTGCAGCCCCCTTTTTTTTTTTCTTTTTACATTTTGGAAGGACTAAAGCGGTCGGAGCCGCTGTACTAACCATGCAATGTTAGTACGGCAACTTCCCCCGCTGAGCTGTTGTGTTCTAAAAGGGGACACCCCCTCCCCCGCCAGAACACTGGCGGAGAGCGCTTATCGGGAGTCAGTCGGCTGCTGGTTTTTCCAGCATGCACGTCCGACAGAAGCCAGCCAAACTGTCAGACAGACAGACATACACACGGGCCGAATGTCGGACGTTTTTTAAATTTACGACATTCGGCCTGTGTGTACGGGGCTTGAGGAAGGATTACAATTCTTGTCGTATTTTTATTGCTATTTGTGTCTTCGCTGGATAGGTTGACCAGTGACAGGAGATTAAAAATTTGGAGTTTTTTTTTTTTTTTAGCAGAACAGGAGGTATGTTAACCCCTTCACACCTAAGGGTAAAACAAATGTTAATGCCTAAGCACAATTTTGCAACTTTCACATGTGTTAGAAAAACCGTACATGTCATCACAACTACTTTGTGCATCCAGATAGATTATACCGAGTTTATTTCTGGAATTAAATAAAGGAAAAATACTGTGCATGTGTAAAAACTAGGGCTGTTACTGATTAAAATTTTCACGTTCGATTAATCAATTTTTAAAAAAATCGATTAATTATAACACACATACAGATCCAACTACTTTTAGCTGACGTCCTGCGTAGCTCCTCCCCCGTACGCGTTACGTTCAATCAGAACTTCCTCAGAGGGGCGGGGCTACGGCGTCACGCTACAGTCTATTTAAACAGCACCGTTGTGCATCAGGGGGACCCATGGAGAGACATCCATCACCTGCTGAGACAGCAAAGTGTCAGCTCTTTGGCAAAAAAAAGTGCCCTCATCATAAATGTTTCTTGATTGCTGGATAACCAATCAATGTCAGTTCATCATCAAACTGACTTACAGCCAGGAAAGCCCTCAGATATGTTGATTTTCATAGCCAAGTCCAGGATTTATATAGATGTTTATCTGAATACTTTGACCAGTGAGATCAATCAAATCCTTAGGATCTGTCTTCCTCAATTTATGATTTCACGGACATCGACGTCACCGGACTCCTCCCCCCTTCCCTTCGTTGGCAGACGGAGGCACTTGGGGAAGGGGGGAGGAGTCAGGTGACGTCGATGTCCGTGACGTCACCGGATCTCCGACAGAACTCCCTTAAGACCCCGAAGCCGGCGGAGAGGTGAGTACCGATCAAAAGAATTTTGATCAATCAAAAAGATTAACGATTATTCGAAGAATTAATCGTTCATTTCCCCAGCCCTAGTAAAAACATAAGAATAAATAATGTCAATCACCACCATTATGGTGTAACAAATTGGGCTTTCATTTGGTGGTAAATGGTTAGGAATATCTCCTGATTTTTTTTTTTATTATCAAAAAAAAACTAAGCCAAAATAGTAAAAAAAATAAATAAAAATAAACATTTTATTTAAACCTAGTTGTATATTTCTTGTTACTATCATAACCTACCACCAAAGAACAACCCAAAATAAATTCTCCTGCTTCTAACGATCGCAGAGATACCATATAGGTGAATGTTAGTTGTTATTTGTACCCGTAGTACAGCCCACAAAAACAATAGTGCGCATTTTGCTTTTTTTTTTTTTTTAATCCTACTTAAAACATTCTGACACTAACTGACACTGATACTAATTTAACATTTGTTTTACCCTTAGCAGTGAAGGGGTTAAGGAGATTATACAATCAGACCAATGGCCCGTACACACGATTCAAAAATCGAATGAAAAATGCCACTTTTGAAGCGATCATTTGATAATTCGATCGTTACACAGTTACATAGTAGGTAAGGTTGAATAAAGACAATAGTCCATCCAGTTCAACCTGTGTAGGTGTACATGTGTGTCAGTGTTGATAATCATTTCCATATCCCTGTATATTGTGTTCTTTAAGATGCACGTCCAAGAGTCTTTTAAAAATATCAGTAGTCCCCACTGACACAACCAATGGTGGAAGAGAGTTCCACATCCCTATCGCCCTGACAGTGAAAAAAAACTGCGCATTTTAACTTCTTCAGATCTGCGCTGTAGCCATCACTCGGACCTACTTTGCCGGGAGAACGTCAATAGATGTCCTTCCGTGCCCGAGCAGCCTGCGCGCCCCCTGTAGGGCGCGCTCTGTAATCAGTGAGTCTATTAGACTTGGCTGATCGCAGATCGGAGTAAGGGGTCGGTCCCGAACCCTTACCACGTGATCAGCTGTCAGCCAATGACAGCTGATCATGTGATGTAAACAGAGCCGGTAATCGGCTATTTTTTCTTCTCGCGCTGATAGTGTGAGGTGTAAAAAAAAAAAGCCAATCACCGGCGGCTCTCAGAGAGACATCGGTCCCGATCAAGGAGAGCTTCCGCCAGCTCATCTGTGCCCACCTGTGCCACCTACCAGCGCACACCAGCGCCACCTACCAGTGCCCACAGTGCCACCTATCAGTGTCACCAATCAGTGCCCCATCAACAGTGCTGCCCATCAGTGTCACCTACCAGTGCCCATCAGTGCACTCTCAGTGGTACCTATCAGTGCCACCCATCAGGGCCCATCAGTGCCACCTTATCTGTCCCCATCAGTGCAGCCTATCAGTGCCCACCAGTGCCGCCTCATCAGCGCATATCAACGAAGGAGAAAAGTTACCTGTTTGCAAAATTTTATAAAAAATTATGAAACATGATTTTTTTTTTTTCAAAATTTTCCATCTTTTTTTGCTTGTTTAAGCAAACAATAAAACCCAGCTGTGATTAAACACCACCAAAAGAAAGCTCTATTTGTGTGAAAAAAATGATAAAAATTTCATTTGGGTACAGTGTTGCATGACAGCGCAATTGTCATTCAAAGTGTGACAGCGCTGAAAGCTAAAAGTTGGTCTGGGGCAGGAAGGGGGTGAAAGTGCCCGGTAAGCAAGTGGTTAAGGGTGAACCGCTTCTCCTCCAATCTCATTGTGTGGCCCCGTGTCCTCCTTCGTACACAGCTTTCGAGATCCGATCAGGACAGTTTACCTGATGGGACACGCACAAAACGTTTCTCCTACGATACCAGATCGTACGATTTTCACTTGTTCAGTACAGCTGTCGTTCCAAATTAAAATACAAATACACTACAACGCGACATCACATCTGGAATTTTATTCTATCGTACAAGAATGTTCATCACTTTAGGGAAGTCTTCATTTTCAAAATGAGACTAGCAACCCCCAAAAAAAAACAAAAAAAAAAACGGACGATCTGTAATGCGATTTTCGGATCGCGTGTATGGGCCATAAGACGTGGACTTTAAGAGGGAAACTGTCCTCACTTCCTCATAATTCCTGTTGTGCCCCTGGACACGGGGAAATCTCCCCGAAGGAACACACGGGGCTACAAAAATTAAACCTTTTCCTATTATCCAATTTTATCTATTGCTTGGAGTTCCATGTTTTTGCCTTTCCTGACATGCCATACCAACATTGGCCACCAGGTGGAAGCACAACATAGCCAAAGATCATAGAGGCCTCAGATGTGTAAGAGTATGGATTTGCACATAGAAGGCAATTATGTATTTTGTTTCCATCTTTCCCTAGACAAGTGACAGCTGGGATCACATTTTCTCGCTCCTTTTTTATGTGTTAAAGCATGTTGTTTCATTTCAGGTACTGCAATGTTATGGCTTCTTGGTCTGCACCACACCTTACAAGCGTTAAACTGTACAGAGCTGCAGCTAGAGCAAAATACTTATACAGCTACCCTTGTTACTCCTCCCCAACGCTCACCCCATCACTGGAGAAAGTGCAGAGAAGGGCAGCCAAACTGATAAGAGGCATGGAGGAGCTCAGCTATGAGAAAAGATTAGAGGAACTGAATTTATTCTCTCTTGAGAAGAGGAGATTAAGGTGGGATATGATCTCCAGGTATAAATATATAAGGGGTCCATATAGTGAACTTGGTGTTGAGTTATTCTCTTTACGGTCAACCCAGAAGACAAGGGGGCGCTCTTTACGTCTAGAGGAAAAGAAATTTAATCTCCAAACACGCAAAGGTTTCTTCACAGTAAGAGCTGTGAAAAAATGTGGAATAGACTCCCTCCATAGGTGGTTCAGCTCAGTAGATTGCTTTAAGACAGGCCTGGATACTTTCCTAAATGTACATAATATAACTGGGTACTGACATTTATAGGTAAAGTTGATCCAGGGAAAATCCGATTGCCTCTCGGGGATCAGGAAGGAATTTTTCCCCCTGCTGTAGCAAATTGGAGCATGCTCTGCTGGGGTTTTTTGCCTTCCTCTGGATCAACTGAGGGTATAAAATTGGGTATATTGGATTGTACAAAATTTTTTATTTTATTTATTTATTGTTTTTAAGGTTGAACTGGATGGACTTGTGTCTTTTTTCAACCTGACTATATAACTGCATAGCCTAACGCAGAATCACCCACATTCCATCCCCCAGCTCTGTGGTCAACCCCCTTTATTCACCTGTCAGCTAACACTTTGTATAAGCCTGATTTTAGCTTTCAGCTGGTATGCATAAACATGGACAGGCATAAGTTACAAAGACCACTGATGACTATGCTTTCTATATAAGTGAAAGGCAGCAGCAAATCTGATAAAAGGCCACATTACGTCTATAAATACTTCTATCTAGATAAGATTTCTCAGAGCTGTGCGTTGTTATTGGAGATTGATGACCCTTTTCTGTGTCGTTATGTTTATGGATGAAGAAGAAGCCGCGTTCACTGGTTAATGTTTAGCGAAGTCACTTTGTGCCCTTTGCAATGGCCCATTTTTAAGGGCCCCTTCACACCTCTGAGCACATATCACAGCAGACGTTCACTTGCATTATGTTGGGTTGAATGCACCTCCGGTTCAAGTGGTTGTAAACCCTTACAATCCACTTTTTGCTACAGGTAAGCCTATAATAAGGCTTACCTGTAGCCACTCCGGATATCTTCTAAACCTGCACGGTTCAGGAGATATCCCCTGTAGCTGTATGTGCCGCGTCATAGGCGCATGCACACTGAAGCAATGGCACATACGTGCTGTTTGCTTCAGTGAGTGTGCCATTGCCGGCGGCTCCCGCGCGCATGCGTGGGAGTGACGTCATCGCGGCTCCGGCCAATCACAGCACTGGAGCCACGATACCCGGAAGTAACTCATAGGAGAAATGTCGCCCGGCCGGTGCGGTGTAAGGGCACCACAGCGGGGGTTTACAACCACTTTCAGTACAACACATATACAGTGCAGGTGTATGTTGAGGCTGGTTTAGGGAATGTCCAGAGTGAATGGGTTACCATACCTCCCAACTTTTTTAAAAGGGAATGAGGGACACTTATCAGCAAAAGTATGCAGGCGTAGGACACACCCCTTTGCTACGCCCCTTAAAGGAGAATTGTACAGAAAAACAAGATTGGTTAAACCCAAGTGCTTTTTTTTTACCACTACTATTCCTTTATATTGGCTTTTGGAATTTACAAATGCAACAATTTAGAAATCAGATGAAAGGTTTAGTGCTGGAAAACACTTTTTGATGGATAAAAAGTGCATTTTATATACATCTATATAGATCAGAACAAAATGAGGGATAAATGAGGCACAGAGGGACATTGCTCCAAATCAGGGACAGTCCCCCGAAATCAGAGACAGCTATGGGTTACCCCTGAAATAATGTACTCGTAGGTGTCAATGGGTCCTAAAGGAGAACTCTAGGTTGTTAATCCCAGAAGGACATTGGAAGGTAAGATTTCTCTGTGCTTCCTTTCTCCCCAGTATGGCTGGCATAAAACACCTAAAATGCCCATGTTAGCTCAATGCTTCCACTCCATGTGCCTTTATATTTCCTGCTTATATTCATTAGCAGAAGCAGGCCTGAGACAAGGGGTGGCTGCCCTGGGCACAATGGTTTATTGCAGAGATGGGGGCGCCCTGACCCAAACCTTAAGGGAAGGGGGGGTGCAGTTTGGCATCTTTGCCCTGGGCACTGGAGGACCTTGTCCCGGCACTGAGCAGAAGTCTATGGGTCGGCCATCAAAGCATCTAATTCCATTCAGAAAAGAGCGCACAGAGTGGAAGCAACAGGATAACATCACGGATGCGCTCCATCAGAGCGACCTGGATCACAGCACAGACGAAATCACGACACTTCCCGCTCTCCTTACATAGTTAGTAAGGTTGAATAAAGACACCAGTCCATCCAGTTCAACCTGTGTGGGTGTGTGTTACTTGTTAATACCATTTCGCCTGTATATTGTGTTTGCTAAGATGCCCATCTAAGAGATTTTTAAATTATCAACACTTCCCGTTGAATACCACCAACTGTGGAAGGGAGTTCCGCATCCTTACAGCTGTGACAGTAAAGAACCCCTTACGCAGTTTAAAGTGATAATAAAGACAAAATATGTTTAAAAAAAAAATAACAAACATGTTATACTTACTTGCTCTGTGTAATGGTTTTTCACAGAGCGGCCTTGATCCTCCTCTTTTGGGTCCCCCTGCTGGAGCTCCTGGCCCCTCCCTCCTGTCGAGTGCCCCCACAGCAAGAAGCTTGCAATGGGGGCACCCAAGCAGGGCACGCTCCCGAGCCGCTGTCCGTTTAGAACCGGAGCTGTGGCTCGGCCCCTCTCCTTATTGGCTCACTGGAGGTGGTTAACAGTAGCAGGAGCCAATGGCTCTTGCTGCTGTTTCAGCCAGTGAGGAGGAAGCGTCCCCGCTGGTTCGAGAATTGTATGGGGGGGGCTGCTGCACAGAGAAGGTTTTTTTTTCACCCTTATGAATAGAATGCATGAGGGTAAAGTACCGTCAGCTTTTACAACCACAAACAGCTTCTCTTTCAACTTCATTGAGTAGACACGTGTCTTCTTAAGTGACCTGAGGCTGAATAGTTTTCTCACTATGCTAGAATCACCATTGAGGTATTTGTATATCGTCATATCTCCTCTCAAGCGTCTCTTCTCCAGAGAGAATAAGTTTAATTATATAATGTTTCTTTTATGTCTCCTCGAGCTCTACTTTAGGGTATGGCTGGGAGATTTTATAAAAAAAAAAAAATCTGCGATTTTATAAAAAAAAAAAACTCGATTCACGATTCCAATCGAGTTTTTTTAAATTTTTGGACACCGCGCCGGTCCTGAGGAGCTGCGGGCAGGAGTTTTTAGGCGAGGCCGCGGCTTCGGTGTCAGCGCCGGTCCTAGGGAGCTGCAGGCAGGAGTTTTTAGGCGAGGCCGCGGCTTCGGCCTAGTCCGCGGCGTCCGGCCTCGCAGACTAGGCCGAAGCTGCGGCCTCGCCTAAAAACCCCTGCCTGCAGCTCCTCAAGACCGGTGCAGTGAAAAAAAAAAATCTAAAAAAAAATATTTGCTTAAATTTTGAATCGATTTGACCTCTCAACTCAATTAAAGATTTAAATCGATTTTTTCCCCAGCCCTACTTTAGGGTATGTCCAGCCAATTTTTCCTAGTTTTAGGTAGAGTGGGGAAGGTTTAGAACCTCAGTCAAGTTTTTACTGCTATCTAGAGAGATCCAGAGAGATTTCCCCTCACTTCCTGTCCTGCTGAGGTTTCACCAAATAGGGGAAATGAGGGGAACTTTCCGACAGAAATAAAAATGTCTTTCTTCTGTAGATTAGGGGGAAGGCTAAAACTCCTTTGAGACTTTTTATTTCTGTTTGTGTCTGTCAATGGTCTCTGACGAAAGGTGGACTTTATCATCATATATTCTTGAGGGATATTGTTCAGAGATATTACTGTCCCAAGCGAAAGAGCCCCCTTCATTCCTTCAACAAAGACCACACATATAAGACCCTGGATAACGGGTAAAAGGAAATGCTGAGTCCAGTGTGGTTGTACGGTGAGTCTGATTAGTGCAGATCCGACTGGGGTTCTCGGTCACCCTGTGCCCCTAATAGACACAGGATGACTTACACATAGGAGGGGCCAGGGGAGCTGGACAAGGAGTTTCCAGAGTCCTCTAAGGTAAGCTGGGTTCCACAAGCCCCCCGCCCAAATTGACCCCCTCACAGTGTCCATTTTCAGATTTTACCTCACTTCCTGTCTGTTGAAAGCCAGAGTTGGCAGGACAGGAAGTGATGTAAAGTGATGTAAAATCTCTCCAATAAAGCCCTGGATAAAAAAAACGTACTTCATGTCCCGGTGACATTTTACCAGTCCGGAAGTGAAGAAAACTCTCCCAACATCTATGTAGACAAAAGTGAGAACTCTCATTAGTAGCCTGGGAGAAGGTAAGAACCCCTGTCAGTTTTTTTTGTCTAAAGATTTTCCCTTAGGTCCTGTCTGTTGATATCATTGTTACTGGTGCAGGAAAACACTCTTATGTGGGGTACACACTATGAGAAAATTGGGCGATTGATTGTCTGATTTTCTTCAATGTTTCACAGCAAGTCGGAACCGAGAAAGGAAATAATGTACGAAAATTTTCGTATGACAAAGGCTTTTTTTTGTTGTTTTTTTGTTTCTGATCATGCGCAATCTTTTGTTTCTGATTTTTATCATCCGAAAACGGTACACATTAAACAAAAATTGGCGTTTGTTCCTTTGGAACTTTTTGTTTAGAAGATTGAAATCAGCTGTTGAAAGTTGTGTACACACTATCAGAAAATCGTACGATCATTTCTCGGGCGAAAATGTTTGCCAGATTTTCTTATAGTGTGTATTCGAGTCTTTACAGGGTACCAGATAGCATTCAAAACCCAACAGATATTTTACACCTTCACCATTCTGTCCAAATGTAGAAAAAAAAGTTTTGATTGAACATAAATGATCGTGGTTTATCGGGCGATACTATGACTATTACCTGCAATACATTATATACTCTTTATTTTTTTTTTTACATGTATTATTTAAAATGTGTTTTGCAAGAAAGCAAAAATAAAAAAAAAACTGACGGTAGGCCAACTTCATTCTTCCAATTGTTCCTCCATTACCAACCGCCAATTTGATTCCACTCTGTGAACCTGGAAAAATACATAAAATTGTAGCTCATTGTGAGAGAAGCGACTTCCATCCAGGGGACAGACTGATCGCACGAGGGAGTTTCTGCTCTTTGGAACACGAGGGGAATAAATCGCAGCCTGCTACTTCTCCAGAACTACTGCTGGGTTTTCTTTGGCCCACCAGCACCAGCGCTTTTAGGAGTAACACTTTTCAATATCATGTATTCTGCACAGCCTTCACCTCAACTGTGAGGAAGACCCTTCATTTCATAAGATGTTGAGTTAGGAACCATATGGTAAACTTGCTGCCAAATCCAAAAATAATATATATGAAAACTGCCAAGGAGGATAAAAAAAAAAAAAACTTCCCTTCAGTTAATATAAGCTTCCGTTTGGCTCAGGCCAGTACACATAAAGTATACTGATTCTTTTGAAGACCCGGAATGAGTACCAAAATGGGGTTGATCACCAGAATGTGCAGCTTGCCCCTCATAACAATTGATGATAATGACTGTCAGGAATAATTGATCATTTTATTAAAGAGCTGGTTGGTTGCTAAACACCTGAGTCAGAGTCTACAATAGAAGAAAGAATTCTAAATCTCAGTTCTCAGTTTTGGGGTTATTTTATTTATAAGTCTCGAGTAATTCAGAATACTTTATTCATCCCAAAGGGAGTATTGATGTTTGTAAGACCCTTGCTCTGGTGTAGGGGTTTTGCAACTAGCCAGCAGTCTAGGAAAACTTTTGACGTTGCAGGTTCGAATCTACTTAAATTTGTAGGAGTCAGAGATTACATTTCCAACTTACTAAGTCTTGATTGAGTAGCTTACAGCTTGAAGGCCTGGCTGGCTCATGGGTTTAAGAGATGGCTCAGGACCCTGTAGAGATTTTCAAGTTGCTGGTTCGAATCTTGGTTCTTTTTTAATTTGTGGTAACTTTTACCCTTGAAATAGGAGAATGAACACACCAATACTTGAGCAGAGGTGAGTAGCTCAGTGGATAAGATTGTTGACCAGCGCGCCATAGACTTGAGTTCAAATCCACAAAAGTGCTGTAGACCCCCAAGTGCAAATCCATGAAAGCACTGCAGACACCAGATGCGAATCCATAAAGAGCAGTAGACTTGAGCTCAAATACCCTGAGTGAAAGCTTGGAGGCCATGGACAACCCACCAGTCTGCTCCAGTCCCAGGCCCCCACAGGCCTGTAACATGTGTGGGCATCACATTAGGTTGTGGACACCCTGCCTCTTCGGTCCATGGTCGTGACATCACTGCAACATATAAAAATAGAATGGGCTGTCTTACTGAGGCAGCCTATTCCAAAAGCTGGTACTTAGTCTTTTTTTGGCCTCACCCCTAGGTACTACACAGTACTTGAACCCCTTCTAGTGGGACATGGTAGTGGGCTTGAAAGATTCCCAACTACCCTGTTCCACCAACAAGGGGTTCAGGCACTGCACAGCACATGGGACACACAAGGATTTGCCCCCAGAGGGGTTTGAACTCAGGTCTCCAGCAGACCAGTCAGTGTTCTTACCCGCTGAGCTACACCTATGCTTGACCAGTCTATACAATTCACATACTAACAACCACATTACAACTTATAAACTAAGTAGAAAACACATTTACATAAATTAACACACCGGAAAAACCCTCATCCAGTGAGCTACTGCTTGTCTTGCAGCTCTCAATCACAAGGGAGCTCATTCTTCTACTTCAGAAGTACTACGGGTTATGAATTTTTTTTTAAAGGGTAGCAACATCTTTAACAAGCATCACCTATGTCTACTGGCCTGAAGCTCAATAGCCCAACCTGGTGATTCAGCTGTAAATTTGGAGACCCGGAAACTGATCACCGATTGTAATAAATTCCCCTTTTGATGAGGGGCAGGTGAGAAGCTTCTCAGATGTACCGTTTCCCTTACATTAGGGTCTCCTCAGAGCCCCCCCTTACATCAGAGTGCACCTTAGGAAGTTCCCCTTGCAACAGAATCCCCATTTGAGCCCCCCTTACATCAGGTTCCCTATCAGAACTGCACTTAGTAGGGGATCTCTGAGGAGGACCCTAATATATCAGGGTTTCCTCATCAGAGCCCCCTTATATCAGTGTGCCTTAGGAGCCTCCCCTTACATCAGGGTCCTCCTCAGAGATCCCCTTATATAAGGTTCCCAATCAGAATTGCACTTACATTAGGGTCCTCCTTAGAGACGCACTTATATCAGGGTTTCCTCATCAGAGAGCCCCTATTATATCAATCTGCCCTAAGAACCCCTTACATCGGGTGCCACATCAAAATTGCACTTACATTAGGGTCCTCCTCAGAGCCCTCTATATTAGGAGTCCATCATCAGAGCCATCTCATATCACAGTTTGCCCTAGGAGTCTCACCTTACATCAGGGTCCCCCATTACAGCCCCATCTTACATCAGGGTGCCCTTTAGCAGTCTCCCCCTTACATAAGGGTACCCCAACAGAGCCCCCTTACATCAGAGTCTGCCTTAGCAGTCCCCAAAGCATCAGGGTCCCCATCAGAGCCCCAATTACATCTTCCTGATAGTGTAACTGTGTAGTCAGAGTAGCAGAATGTCGGGAGCTGGAAGGTTGAGAAGGTATGGTTGGAGGAAGTTCCGTCCTCCTGCTGGGGCATCATTTGCTAGAATGCTGGCCGTCCCAGTAAACAGCTGATGGGATGATCACAGCACAGTGGGGGGCACCTAGCTATCTGTGAACCAGATGCAATCCTGTTATTGGCTGGATTGGTCCTGCAGCTGTAGCTTGGAGAACTATTAAACAATTAATAAAAGCGTAAGTCGTCCTTTAACTTTCCTTGGCAACAATCACATCAAATCATTTACACGGCCATTCAAATGAAAACCAGTGTCCTTGATTCTCCAAAGCACATATGTCATACACAAGGCCCGCAGGCTGAATCCAGTCTGCCAGGCCTTGTCATGTGGCCCTCACACCCAGTTCTACAGCAGGAATGTGGTTGAACTCCATTCTGCCACATCCAGCTCTCAACCTCCGCTCCGTGCTGTCACTTCTAGGTTTACAAGGGACAGCTTTGCTCTCAGCAGGTCATGGATCTAACAGATCACTGCAGGCACACACAGTGGGGCCAGATCTCCAGAATCTGAGAGGGAGAGAGAGAACAGGAAGCTTTTTTGGGGGGTTGAGAATAGTGTTGTACACTGTGCATAGCGCACCCCTAAACCCTGAAATCTACGTAATGCGCTCCTAAACTCTGCACTTCGTACGTAACGCGCTCCTGACCTCTGCACTCTGTATGTAGTGTAATTCTGAACCCTGCAGTCTGTAGCATAATCCTAAACTCTGCACTCCATATGTAGCGTAACCTGAACTCTGCACTCTGTGCGTAATGCACTCCTGAACTCTGCATGTAGTGTAATCCTGAACTCTGCACTCTGTATGTAGCGTAATTCTGAACTCTGCACTCCATATGTAGTGTAACCCTGCACTCTGTACGTAGCGCGCTCCTGAATCCTGCACTCTGTACGTAGCACGCTCCTGAACCCTGCATTCTCTACGTAGCGCACCCCTGAACTCTGTGCATAGCGCACTCCTGAACTCTGTATGTAATGCACTCTGCATGTAACGCACTCATGAATTCTGCACTCTGTATGTAGGTTTAGCCTTAACCCTGCACTCAGTGCGTAACGTACTCCTGAACTCTTACATGGTTACATAGTAGGTGAGGTTGAAAAAAGACCAACCTATGTGTGTGATTATATGTTAGTATTACATTGTATATTCCTGTATGTTGCAGTCGTTCAGGTGCTTATCTAAATATTTTTTGAAACTATAGATGCCCCCCACTGAAACCACTGCCTGTGGAAGGGAATTCCACATCCTTGCCGCTCTTACAGTAAAGAGCCCTCTACACAGTTTAGGGTTAAACCTCTTTTCTTCTAATTTTAATGAGTGACCATGTGTCTTGTTAAACTCCCTTCCGCGAAAAAGCTTTATCCCTATTGTGGGGGTCACCAGTTTGGCATTTGTAAATTGAAATCATATCCCCTCTCAAGCGTCTCTTCTCCAGAGAGAATAAGTTCAGTGCTTGCAACCTTTCTTCATAACTAATATCCTCCAGACCCTTTATTAGCTTTGTTGCCCTTCTTTGTACTCGCTCCATTTCCAGTACATCCTTTTTGAGGACTGGTGCCCAGAACTGGACAGCATACTCCAAGTGAGGCCGGACCAAAGTCTTATAGAGTGGGAGAATTATAGTTTTATCTCTGGAGTTAATACCCTTTTTAATGCATGCCAATATACTGTTTGCTTTGTTAGCAGCAGCTTGGTATTGCATGCCATTGCTGAGCCTATCATCCTAGATTCCCCCAGAGGTTCTCCCCCTGAGTAGATTGCATTCATATTTTTGCACCCAAATGCATTATTTTACATTTTTCTTCATTAAACCTCATTTGCCATGTAGTTGCCCACCCCATTAATTTGTTCAGATCTTCTTGCAAGGTTTCCACATCCTGCGAAGAAGCTATTGCCCTGCTTAGCTTAGTATCGTCCGCAAATAATAGAATTTTTATAACAGCTTACCTGTAAGATCCTTTTCTTTTGAGGTACATCACGGGACACAAGGTGATTGGACACTGGTCACACCCTAGACAGGAAGTTCAAACCCCTATATAACCCCTCCCCTTACTGGGGATACCTCAGTTTTGTAGCAAAGCAATATAAGTGTATTAGAAGAGGGCCGGACCTCTGTGTCCCGTGATATACCTCAAAAGAAAAGGATTTTACAGGTAAGCTGTTATAAAAATCCTATTTTCTTTCTCGTACATCACGGGACACAGAGCCTCAGTAATTACTGATGGTATGTCCCAGAGCAATGCTATTTGAGGGGAGGGGACCACACAACGTAGGGTGTAATCTGACCTGAGGACCTCGTACCGCTGCCTGCAGCACACTACGCCCAAAGGCGATATCCTCATGCCTTCCCACATCCACCTGATAAAATCTGGTGAATGTATGGACTGAAGACCAGGTTGCGGCCTTGCAGATTTGAGCCATAGAGGCCCGGTGATGCACCGCCCAAGAAGCACTAATAGCCCTTGTGGAGTGTGCCTTGATTTGAAAAGGTGGAATTTTTTGTTTCAAACCGTAAGCTTGAATAATCATTTGTCGAATCCATTTCGAAATGGTAGACTTTGACGCTGCCTGTCCTCCATTGGGACCTTCTGGCAGTATGAACAAAACATCCGTTTTGCGAATTTGAGCAGTTGCTTCCAGATAGGCCTTGACTGCCCTTACTACATCCAAAGAATGTAGTGACCTTTCTTCCGTAGAACAGGGATCTGGAAAAAAGGAAGGCAGAACAATATCTTGGTTTAGATGGAAATCTGAAACCACTTTCGGTAGAAAGCTAGGATGAGGGCGCAATACCACTCTATCCTTATGCATGATTAAATAAAATAAGGCTCTTTACAGGAAAGGGCTGCTAATTCTGATACTCTTCTAGCAGAAGAAATGGCTACCAGAAAAATTAACTTTCTTGTCAACAAGACCAAGGGAATCTGACATATTGGTTCAAAAGACTGTTTCTGTAAAACTGACAGAACCAAATTCAAGTCCCAAGGGTTTAGGGGCGCTTTAACCGGAGGATTAAGACGCGTCACCCCCTGCATAAAGTTTCGGACCAAAGAATGTGAAGCAAGTGGCCGTTGAAATAATACTGATAAGGCTGAGACCTGGCCCTTGATGGTACTCAAGGCCAGCTTCATTTTTAATCCTATTTGTAGAAAGTCAAAAATTCTACCTATGACATATTTTCTGGGATGCCAACCCCTGGCTTCACACCAGGATACATAAGTCTTCCAAACTCTATGATAAATCACTCTGGAAGCTGGCTTCCTTGCATTGATCAAGGTAGAGATCACAGGACCTGAAAGCCCACGATTTTTCAGAACATGGGTTTCAATAGCCAAACCGTCAAATTTAGCGTTTGTAAGGCAGGATGGAACACTGGACCTTGAGATAACAGGTCTGGACGTGACGGTAGGGTCCACGGGGAACCCACTGTCATCCTTACTATTTCTGCATACCAAGCTCTCCTGGGCCAAGCTGGGGCTACCAGAAGTACCGACTTCTTCTCCTGCCGGATCCTGCGAAGGAGTCGTGGCAGTAGCAGAATAGGAGGGAATGCATAAATCAGTGAGAACCGATGCCACGGAATCACCAACGCATCTGTCCTGCATGCAAGAGGATCCTTTGTTCTTGCCACAAACTTGTCGATCTTTTTGTTGAACCTGGATGCAAAGAGATCTACATCTGGAACCCCCCATCTTTGGCATATGGCCCAAAAGACGTCGGGGTGAAGAGACCATTCCCCTGGGATTAACCGCTGGCGACTCAAATAGTCCGCCTGCCAGTTCTCTATCCCTGGAATGAAAACTGCCGACATGCATGGCACATGCTTTTCTGCCCAGACTAAAAGCTGGTTCACTTCTCCCTGAGCTGCACGACTCCTGGTGCTTCCTTGATGATTGATATAAGCCACTGCTGTGGCATTGTCGGACTGGATCCTGACAGGGCAACCCTGTAGCCTGAGAGTCCAGGCCTTTAGGACTAGATACGCCGCACGGATCTCCAGAATGTTGATGGGTAAGGTCCTCTCGATTTCGGACCATTCCCCTTGGACCGCAGACTGTTCCAGAACTGCTCCCCAACCCAAAATACTGGCATCCGTTGTTACCACTGTCCAGGTAACCGGTAAAAAGGATTTCCCTTTTTTGCAGGTTTTCGGGTATTAACCACCAACTGAGGCTCTGACACACTGTAGGAGACAGATGCATCGGAAAATCTAATGCCTGTACTTTCTTGTTCCAGGCAGATAGGATACTGTGTTGCATCAGTCTCGAATGAAACTGAGCATAGGGAACTGCTTCGAATGAAGCCACCATCTTTCCCAGCAGCCTTATACAAAGGCGAACAGAAGGACCCTTTTTTGTCCTGACTACCTGAATCAGTTCTTTTTAAGGCACTGATTTTTGCCTGAGGTAAAAATACCTTGGCTTGTATCTATGACCAGGCACAAATACTCTACTCTTCTTACTGGTTTTAAGAAAGACTTTTCTAAGTTGAGAATCCAACCTAGGTATTCCAAGTAGTTGACTGTGGTGACCAAGTTCTGGTTCAGGCAGGCTACCGACCGGTCTATCAAGAGCAGGTCATCTAGGTATGCTATGACAGTTATACCTTGGGCTCTTAATCTGGCCAGAGGAGGAGCCAAGATCTTTGTAAACACCCGAGGTGCAGTGGCTAGCCCCAAAGGCAGGGCTATAAACTGAAAGTGGCGTTTTTCTACTTCGAAACGCAAGTACCTTTGATGAGCAGGGGAAATGGGTACATGCAGGTACGCATCCTTGATGTCTATTGTCGCCAGAAATTCTCCTCCTTGTAGGATGGAAACTACTGACCGAATTGATTCCATGCGAAAGGATCGAATCTTTAGGAATCGGTTTAGATCCTTTAGATCCAGAATGGGTCTGACATCTCCATTTGGTTTTTGAATCGTGAAAAGGTTTGAATAAAACCCCAATCCCTGCTCTTCCGTGGGAACCACCACGATGACCCTTTGCGACAATAGTCGCTCTAATGCTAGAAGGAGAGACTGCTTTTTCTCTGGATCTCTGGGGACATTTGATCTGAGGAAACAAGGAGAGGGGAATTCTTGGAACTCCAGTTTGTAACCTAGAGTTACCGTGGAGATTACCCACCTGTCCTGGAAATCTTCCTGCCAGAGCTTTGAGAACTGTAGCAATCTCCCCCCCCCACCCGAGCGAGCGGGGGGCGCTCCTTCATAAAGAGGCTTTAGCGTCTTGTCTAGTAGGCTTCTTCCCCCAGGACTTCTTTTATCCCTGGGGTCGACTCTGAAATTTATTTCTCAACTCTGACGGAGGAGGCCGTCACGGCTGCCTGGAGGCTGATGCTCCTGGCACTGGGGAAAGAGCCCGTTTAAAAGAGGGACGTTTACTCCTTTTCTTAACTGGTAAGAGTGTGCTTTTCCCACTAGAAATCCTATGGATATAATTGTCCAAATCCTCTCCAAACAGCCTTGCACCACGAAATGGAAATCCAGCCAGAAGCTTCTTACATGGTGATTCGGCTGACCAATTTTTCAACCATAAGATTCTACGCATATGCATCAACCCAAGCGAAGGGCGAGAGGTTTGGATGATAGAATCTCTGATTGCGTCAACAGCAAAACATAAAGCCGCTGGAAGGTTGGCCAACCCCCGGGCCTGCTGTTCAGGTAGAACTTTGAGGACCTGTTTAACAAGTATTGACAGACTCCGATCGCTGCCACTGCAGGTTGAGCTACTAAACCTCACTAAGGAAAAAATATTTTTTAACAGGGATTCCATTTTTTTATCAGTTGGATCCCTAAGCATCTGAGCATTGAAGACAGGACAAGTCAGACTTTTATTTACGGAGGAAATGGCGGCGTCAACTGCCGGTATACCCCACATTTTTCTAAATTTTTCCTCCATAGGATAAAGTGTTGAAAACTTTTTAGGTGGAAAAAAATGTTTATCTGGGTGATCCCACTCAGAATAAATGAGCTTTTCTAGTAAACTATGAACAGGAAAAGCATGTGTTGTTTTGTTTCAGTGAACCCAAAGAAGAGGAGGGTTCTTTAACTGACTCAGATATGGGCAACTTAAATGTGGAGCGGACCAATCCAGCAAGAATCTGCACTAACACCTTCTCATCCTGAGAAGCTGAAGAGGGTCCCTCTCCACTTGATTCCTCAGAAGAGGAATCCTTAGTCCCATCCCAATTCTCTGAGAGGGATTTCTCTCCTTTTTCCCAGATTTCCTCAGCTTGAGGGTCCTGGGTAACAGAGGGAGACCTAGTGCATTTTCTTCCACTGAGTGAAGATGCGATTAAGGCCATGAGTCTTTCCTCTAATCCATTAATGGTTGAGGAAAAAACCACCTGCGTAATGTATACAGGGGCTGACGTGCTAGAAGCAGATGCAGCCCCTGACCCCGACGGCTCTCCCTGGCCAGCCATCCCAGGTCCTTCAAGGGGGAAGGTGCTGCAGAAGGGGGGTCCTCAGAGCCTGAGGGAGATCCCCTAGAGCCTCTGGTTTTTGGGGTATTTGTACCGCTTCTACCCATAGTGCAAACCAACAAAAGGTGGAGGTACCACAAAAAAACACTGACTGTCAGTGTTCAGCAACTGCCGCTGCTACCAATGCCCAGTCTAGTGTTTTAAGTAAATGCTGCCTGGGAGAATACCTGTGTCCCACCTCACATGCGCCCGTCAGCTCTGTGTCCCTCCATAGGCTGTGTGCACCTAAAAGAGTGTGCACTTTATAGCCTGTGTAGCCAGCGATGTGGGCGTTTAAACACATCGGACAACGCGTTAATGCTCCGCCCCCCTCCCCTCGTCTTTTTCCAAAAACGTGTGCTTTCCCGCACGAGCCGAGGCTCCGGTCCTCGGGACAAGCATGGAGGGGGCGGCGGTGCAGTATACTACCGCTGTTTGTTCAGACCACCCGGCTCCCCTAAATCATGGGGGGAAGTATCCCTAAGGAGAGAACCCCCCACCCATCCTACCTGGAGCCTGGCTGGAGGAGCGAACAGCGTGGACACTGAGACAGACAGAACAAGCATGAAAAGGTATGTGCTCTTGGCAGCCCCCGGTGGCGACAATAGGCATAGCATACATTTACTTAAAGGAGAAACCTACTAGAATTAAAAAATTCCTGAGGAGTCTCCCTTACCTTATCCAGCTGCAGGGTTCTGTTATACAGACCCAATCTTCACCTCTCACGGTGGGCTCCGTTTGAAAAAACCTTCAGAGACTGGGGCCCCCTTGAGGACCCCCTAGGAGGATCTGCAGTTCTGGCCCCGTAAAGCACCCCGCCAGGGATATGGCTGAAAAAAACAAATACTGGATCCCGGGGTCCAGCTCTCTAAAAAGAGAAGCGTTACAGGTAAAACCTTGTTTCTTCGGACACAAGGCCCGGGTACCATCCAATTTAGCCTGGAAAAGCACTTTGAATGGATCCGGTTGCATGGCTTGCCCCAGTATAGGATACTTCTTTGGAGCTTAGCACAGCACATCTTATTCGTGACCAACACCTAAGACACTGGCGAAAAAACTGAGGTATCCCCAGTAAGGGGAGGGGTTATATAGGGGGTTGAACTTCCTGTCTAGGGTGTGACCAGTGTCCAATCGCCTTGTGATACCCATAACCCATCAGTAATTACTGAGGCTCTGTGTCCCATGATGTACGAGAAAGAAACAGAGATTTAACTGTTTACCCCATCCTCCAGGTCATTTATGAACACATTAAACAGGATTGGTCCCAGCACAGAACCCTGTGGGACCCCACTACCCACCCATTACCATTCTGAGTACTCCCCATTTATCACCACCCTCTGAACACGCCCTTGAAGCCAGTTTTCAATCCATGTACTCACCCTATGGTCCATGGCAATGGACCTTACTTTGTACAGTTCAGCTATGAGGAAAGATTAGAGAAACTGAATTTATTCACCATGTATAAATATAAAAGGGGTCCATATAGTGAACTTGGTGTTGAGTTATTCACTTTACGGTCAACACTGAGGACAAGGGGGCACTTTTTACGTCTAAAGGAAAAGACATTTCATCTCCAAATACGGAGAGGTTTCTTCACAGTAAGAGCTGTGAAAATGTGGAATAGACTCCCTCCAGAGGTGGTTCTGGCCAGCTCAGTAGATTGCTTTAAGAAAGGCCTGGATTCTTTCCTAAATGTACATAACATAACTGGGTACTGACATTTATAGGTAAAGTTGATCCAGGGAAAATCCGATTGCCTCTCTGCGATCAGGAAGAAATTTTTTCCCCTGCTGTAGCAAATTGGATAATGCTTTTCTGGGGGGTTTTTTTCGCCTTCCTCTGGATCAACTGTGGGTATAGAATTGGGTATATGGGATTGTATGATATTTTTTATTTTATTTATTTATTTTTTGTTTTTATTATGGTTGAACTAGATGGACTTGTGTCATTGTGTATCTGCACCCCCCTCCCCCCTGAAAGGTGCCAAATGTGACACCGGAGGGGGGGAGGGTTCCGAAAAGCGGAAGTTCCATTTTTGTGTGGAACTCCGCTTTAACTGAGTTCCCTAAGTACCCTCGGGTGCAAGCCATCTGGTCTCGGTGATTTATTAATGTTAAGTTTGCCAAGTCTATTTCTAATTCTGTCCTCTGTTAACCATGAGGGTGCTTTCTGTGATGTGTCATGAGGACAAACACTGCAGTTTTGGTTACTGAAGCCCCCCCGATTCCCTTGTGAAGACTGAGGAGAAGAATAAATTCAATACCTTTGCCATCTCCCCATCCCTTTTAACCAGAAGTCCTTCCTCATTCTTTATGGGGTCAATATGGTCTGTCCTCCCTTTTTTTACTGTTTATATACCTAAAGAATTTCTTGGGATTTTTTTTGCTCTCCTCCGCTATGTGTCTTTTGTGTTTTATCTTAGTCGCCCTACTTGCACCCTTACATATCTTGTTGCATTCTTTGTAAAGTCTGAATGCTGACGATGATCCCTCAGCCTTTTTCTTTGCTTTTATATGCATTTTTACATTGGAGTTAAGCCATCCAGGACTTTTTGTTCGCTCTTTTAAATTTATTTTCCAATGGGATGCACAGGTTAATGCCCTTATTTAATATGCTCTTAAAGCAAACCCATCTCTCCTCCGTGTTCTTTGTTTCTAAAATTTTATCTCAATTTATATCTTCTAGCAAGGTTCGTAGTTTAGGGAAGTTGGCTCTTTTGAATCTCAGTGTCTTTGTGTTCCCCTTATGTTTCCTATTTGTATGATTTATACTGAAGCCAATTGACCTGTGATCGCTGTTTCCTAAATTGCCTCGTATTACCACATCCGTGATCAGGTCGATATTGTTGGTAATCAGTAGATCTAGTAACAATTTATTTCTAGTTGGTGCGTCTACCATCTGATCCATGAAATTGTCCTGCAAGACATTTAGGAACTGGCGAGCCTTAGATGAATCCGTGGTTCCCACCGCTCAGTCTGTCTGGATAATTAAAATCCCCCCATTATGATAACACTTCCCATCCTTGCTGCTAATCCAAATTGTGATAGGAGGTCCATCTCCCCCTCCTCCCTCAGGTTAGGGGGCCTATAATATACTTCCAATATTATTTTCCCCTTGGCTTCATCCCTTTGGAGCTCTACCCATAAGGATTCCACCTTCTCCCTAGCTCCCTTATTGATGTCATCTCTCAAATTCACTTGTACATTATTCTTGATATATAGGCATACCCCTCCGCCTTTTTTACCCTCTCTATCCCTGCGATAAAGGGAATAACCTTGAATGGTTGGCAGCCAATCATCAGAGCTGTTAAACCAGGTCTCTGAAATTCCCACAAAATCGAAATCCTCCTCGTTTAACAGTATCTCTAGTTCACCCATCTTGTCCGCCAGGCTCCTGGCATTGGTGAACATGCCACGTAATTTAGACTGGTCACATACTGTCCTCTTATTGAGTGTTATAACTCTGCACTCTATATGTAATGCACTTTGTATGTAACGCACTCCTGAACTCTGCACTTTGTATGTAGCTTTATCCTGAACCCTGCACTCTGTACAAAGCGCCCTTTGAGGGCAACCATACTGCTGATGCAGCCCATAATGAAATTGAGTTTGATACCCCTGCTCTAGAACAAACAATTTTTTTAGCAACCTCTTTCAAACTCCCAATCATCTTTCACAATCACTCACGCCAATGATCAATCAAAGTTGGATGCAGCATGATGGAAGGGAGGAAATAACAGTTTATTGGACCAGCACATAATTCCAACACATTCGAGTGTCACAAGTGCATTTTTGTATTGCGTTAGGCTTAAACAGTATCGTAAACTTCGCTAAACATCATCATCCCTCCTCCCCCACCCTCTGAAGTCCCACCCCCAACCCCCCTCCCCCACCCTTCCTTCCAAACAGCATCAGTAACACTACTCAACAAGTTGTACTGTGTATAAATGGAAAAGGCAAGGATGAAAGAAAAAGATTATACAAAAAAAAAAAATATACAAAAATGACTGCCCTGGGGCAGACACAGACTTTCCGCCGCCACTTTCAAACAAAGCACCAATTAGCCATGGCAAGATGTAGGCTCCACGGGCCAAAAAAATTGAAGGAGGAGGCGACGGCGTATATTATCACAAAGAGTAAGCTGCGCTTCCCAGGCACCGTGTGGTTGAAATGCTGGTGGAGGCTTTGTATTTTGTAGGATCCCGCGGGAAGTTCGTATCAGCGCTACCGGCAAACATAGAGACCAAGGTCCGACAGGTATCAAAAAATAGCCAGGGGAGGGGGAAAAAGTTGTAAGGGAAACAAAATTGAAAAAAAATTGAGGGAGAAAAAGAAAATTTGTAAAAAAAAAAAAAAAAGACAGGGAAGAAATGGATGCTGTTGGCCTACCCTGAGCAAATGGAGAGAAAGCTGCTTTTTCCTAATCTTAAGAGACGTACGGTAATGACAATGAAGCATCTGTAACAGTAACGTATGGAGGCACAGCCCACAAGCTCGAGTCAAAAAATTAAAAAACAAAAGAAAAACATTCTATACAATCTCTCTGCTGCTGCTTCCACCCCATAGTCTAAACTTATAATAATAATTATTATCATGATACAAACCCACTTTGACAGAAAAAGAAAATAAAAAATACATTCCTTTGACACAATCTTTTTTGTTTTAACCTTTCAGCGGGGGCGTAATGGGGAGTGAGTCCAATAGAAAAGGAGAATGATTTTGGTTACAAAGAAAAAAAAAAACGTATCAAGCTAGTATATCGCTTGTGACACCAGTAAAACATAGCAACACAAAGTAACAAGGTTTCTTAATAAAAAAGAAAAAAAAAGAGGAGAAAAAAAATACCTGGTCGAAAAAGAAAAAAAACAACAATGTGTTGTAATACCACTATTTTATTAAAAAAAAAAAATATTTGGCATTATTTGTTATTTTTTTATTTTTTACTCCTGAATAGTTTGCAGCCCTGAGATGTGGTGATTTCCTCTGTGGGATTGCAGGGCTCTTCGACACCCCATAATGCATTGAGACGCATGGGCAAAGTTCAGGTTCAGCTCTTCCAGCGCTGCCGCAGTCAAACCGCAGCTTGGCGATTGTTTCGGTGGTTTTTTTTAATTATTTTTTTCCCCTCTCACGATTTTGGTTTTCCAAGTTGCGTCACCCTCACCTCGTACAGCTCGATACCAGGCGGGCGCCCGTTAATGGTACCAGACCCGGTAGCACAGGATGGCGCCGGCGGTCAGCACAGTGAACATACAGATGTTTAGCACCAGGGACCTCCATTCTTGGCTGTCGTTTTTGTCTTCCGCTGGGTTGGGTTTGATCTTGTCGTCTTCGTCGGGTGAGGAGTGGGTCTGGTCCACTCCGGTGGTTCTCCTACGGATTTCAGTGTCTTGACTAGTACTGGGCAGAGCAAAAAAAATAAAATAAAAATGATTGATGAAGAGCAAGAAAACTGTTAAAGAGAACCTGTACTTACACACACTAACACCAATACTTGTAATGGCTGATGAGGACACCTCTCTTCTGACTCCCCACCCACCACAACGCCGTATGAAATGGAATAATAAGCAGAATAAAAAACGTTATGTGTGATGCAGTCTGTCAACAGAATTAACAAAGCAGTTTCTATTTCTCTGCATCCCCCCATAAGGGCCAGTCTCACACGGGCTTCGGCTTGTATAGGAGCAGTGTGAACAGCAAGCTTTGTTGAAGCTTTTAAGTATCATTTAGCTCCAGTTTGTAAATGTTGTAAATGTAACACTGATCCTGATGGAAGGGCTGATTGTCACTTTAAGCAAGCTGCTAGCAGGCTTCAGCACTTCTTGCGTGATGATGTCACCAGTAGAAAGAGTGCAACGCATTTCAGACACATTTGCACTCTTCCTACTGGTGACGTCATCACACAAGAAGTGCTGAAGCCTGCTAGCAGCTTGCTTAAAGTGACAATCAGCACTCCCATTACGATCCACGTTCAACATTTACAAACTGGAGCTGACACTTTTGGCACTGTGTGGGAACCAGTGACACTAATACAGTGATTAGTGCTAAAAATCTGCACTGTCACTGTACTAATGACACAGACTGGGAAAGGGTTAACATCAGGGGCGATCAAAGGGTTAACTGTGTGCATAGCCAGTGTTTTTGTGTACTATGTGTGCTGCCTTACTAAGGGAAGTGCTTTGCAGGGAAACAAAATCCATCACATCCCCATGTCAGGACGGAGCTCTGCATTGCTTACATAGGCAGAGCTCCATTCTGTGTCTCTCCTCGCTGATCAGAGGGTGACGGCGGACATCCATTGGCTGGCACCTGCTGATCGGCTTCTGCTGTGACTAATCACAGCAGAAGTGGAGGGCCCCCTATCTGGAAGTGCAGAATCATGTACATATATACGTGATTCTGCACAGAACAGCTGGCCTTTAGCAGTAAATATGCTATGGGGTGGTTGGGAAGTGGTTAAACGCTTCAACAAAGCTTGCTGTTCACACTGGTCTTATACAGGTTGAAGCCCGGGGAGAGCCTTACACAGTTTACGACTTGTTGATCCTTCCAGTAAATCATATTTTTTTTTCCATTTTCTTTAATAGGGTGACAACACTGCTGTTCTACAGCTAGACTGCTCTGCAGCGTTGTCAGCCTGTAGACAGGGTAGTCTCAGGTGGGCATGCCCTTTGTAGACAGGCTTTAAAGTGGGGCTAAACTCTGCAATACTTACCTCTCCTTCAGTGGTCTGAGATCCCTTGCCAATATATTCCACCAGGCTTCATTGACCGCCCCAGGATGATGTCACTCATACGCATGCACAGGAGTGTTCTTTACATAATTGTTGCCTTTTTATTATTATGTAATTTATTACAATCATGTGCGGATTCCCTATGAGGACCCCTTTATGGTTGTTTTTTATTTAACTCTAAAAAAATCTTTTTACATGAGGCGATGTGGACTATAATATCTCCGCACGCAGTAAGGGAAGTATTTTCCCACATCCAATATGGCGCTCAGGTACTCGGGACTCAGAACGAGGCTTGGTCCCCTATATATGGTGGTGAGTCACTACGCTGCCCATTCCCCATTGACGTCTACTGATGACGAAACGCGTCTGGCGAAGGCACGTTAGTGACGTCACCACGCGAGCGGAGTAGGAGGACGGGCTCCGTTTTTATGTATGCCGGCCGGCTTTTTACATGCAAAATTTTCGCCTCCTATCTGTAAGTGCAATACTTAAATTTATTAAAATGTTTTTGAATTCATTACACTATGGTCAGTTTTTCTCTTTTCTGGGCAATGTGCTAATTATGTGGATACCGGACGGGAGCGATCGTCACCATCTGATTACGGCTCCTATTGTGTTCATCAGCAAGCTTAAAGGCCTAGGCTGGGCTAAAGCCACCTGTCTTTTAAAGCTTGCCGTCCGGTAAGCTTAATCTAGAGCTACGGTGGTCGGGCACTTTATTTGTGGATGCACACTGTGGTGTTATTATGACCTTTCGGATTTGAAGAACATTCATTTGTTTTGATATCAACTGTTTTGGATTTTATTTTTAAGTGCAGCTTTTTCCAATCCATAGCATGCACAGGAGTGCGGTCATCCTGGCCCAGCAGTGTTAGATGTTTTTTTTTGACTCCAGTAACTGTCATTTTTTGTTGGACAGTTTGGCCTGCATATAAATATAAATAATGGTATGTGATTGGTTTGATCAGATGCTTTCTCAGGCCGGTAACACCAAAACCGGAAGTGACAAAATACTCATTGCTTCAAATTTCTTAGGCTATAGAGATGGTTGGAGAAGTTCCAGTCCCTGGTTATCTCTATGGTAAGCTTGAGGAACCACCGGCTGCACAATGGGACGGGAGAGCCTGGAAAGGTGGCGGGGGGGGGGGTTCTCATTTCCAGCTATTTAGTCGCTTAGATCGCTTTTACTTTATTCAGCGTCGCTTTCTGAAAAGATTGTTACTGGGGTCATGACTGTAAATGCAGCCATGGCTCCGGTATAACCGCTGAAATCCGAGGATGTCCGGGCACCTCCTTTTGAGGGAAGTGATTAATCTGTGCATTTACTGTGGTGCATGCGCAGTACAGTGTACAGTTCTGGCCTCTTACATATGCCAGGAATGGAGCCAGGTGTCCCCCTTCCTGGGTGCCCACCCCCTCCCCCATTCCATTGTAATTAAATTCTAGACAAAGTTCCAATGCTAACAGACGGTAGACAACACACACCTCCATCACCATCTCCATAGTACATACCTTTCTACCAGGGGCTGTGCAGATAGGTGGGCTCTGCTATCCGGTAGGCTCTCCTCCACCACGCTGACTGCCCGTCTGATCACCTCCTCCACCACTTGCTGCGGGAAGAACTCTGGCTGCTCAATCATTCTGCCGTTCAAGGTCGTCTCCATCATGCGTTTAGGGGGCCGGGGTGGGGGTGGGGTGTGTTCCGGAGGAGGGTCCATGTCCTCGTTGGACAGTTCTTTCCATTGTTCCTGCAGAACAGACAACACTTAGTGAAATCAGTCAAGTTTTTTCGCTAGTGTTCATTAAAGAGACCCTGTCACCAACTTAAAAAAAATTGCATATATTGGGGGTCATGGTGGAGAAAGATGATCCGCTCCCTCCCTTGCTCCCTCTTTTCTTCCCTCTCTATCTCCCCACTCTTCCTGATGGTTTTATGTCCCAAGAGTTCTTCTCTCATACAAATATATAAAAGGGTAGTTCCGCGCTATGGACCTTTTGATATGTATCCCAACAGCTGCTGCCTCCACTGAAACAACTACCAAGGTAGATGTCAAAGCATAGTCTAAGTGGGTGTGGTGCTGCTAGTGGTAATTAGTGCTAGTTTTAGAGGCGCTTTACTGTCGTTTTAGCAGCCTTTTTTTTTTTTTGCCTGCTAGCGGTGCGCTTTTAACCCCCGCTAGAGGCCAAAGAAAGGATTTAAACCGCCCATGTTGTGGCACTTCCAAAGCGCTTTTCAGGTGCTTCGGAAGCGCTGTCCATGCATTCCAATGGGCAGGGGCAGTTTAGAGCCCCCAAAGATGCCGCTTGCAGGAATTTTTGTAATGTCCCGCAAGCGCACCGCCCCAGTGTGAAAGCACCCAGGCTTTCACACTGGGGAGGCATGGGAGGCGGTTTAAAGGAGCTATTTCTATCGCTAATATGCCTAAAAACCGCCTTTAACGTGAAAGGGGCCTTAAAAGAGAAGTATGAGGTTTTTTTTCTAGAATTATACTTACCTAGGTGGATGCAGTATCAGTCCAATGCTGCATCTGTTCCCCCGGCGCTTCTGCACTGAGAACTGAGCAATCAAACATTGCTGATGGCTCGGTTCTCTCAGCTTCCCTAGCAGAGAGCTGCTGCCTGTCAGTCAGCAGCTCTCTGCTTTGCCCCCTCCCCCCCCTGCTCACTGGAGCATTAAGCTGTAGAGGGGCGGAGCAGCCTTCTCAGGCTCTCAGAGGCTCGCTGAGAGGCTTGAGAAGGGCATCAGTCCAGGCACCTGACGGATCCAGACTTTATTGTCGCTGATACGCGGTGCCTGGACTCATTTCTGTGAAGTCTGCTCTCTGCTGAAAACGGGTCACAGGAGTGCAAAACGAACTGCACTCCTGTGATCCATAGGAGAAGCCCAGCCAAACGAGAGTGTCAGGGCTGGGCTCAGCCCTTCCTTCTCTAAGCTGGCTGCTCAGCTGTCAGCTAATTGCCAGCTCCTATCTCTCCACAGTGACTCACCTGTTGATGATATCCTGCTCGTCAGTCCTGCCTACTTAAGCCTTCCAGCCCAGATGATCTCTGCCTTCGCCTTGGTCACATCTCTAGAGATGCTCTCCTGTGTTCCTGTTAAAGACTTGCTTGGCTAACATTGCTTCTGGCTCTAGATCCTGCTTGCTGTTCTACTACGCTCATCTCTGGCTCCCTGACATTTTGGCTTGTCTGACTATCTGTTCTGGTTCCTGAACTCTGGCTATGTTTTGACTACCGGTTAATCTCTGTACCTTTTTTATTATTAGTAAACAAATTTGATTTAAATGTACTAATGTATAAATTTATCTTCTCTCATATGTTTTTCGTTGTACAACTCAAAACTCAATAAAATGACATTGAACTAAATATTGCAGGTAAAAGCACAGAAAAAGTATTTTAAATGCTTAATATAAATGTCTTGCTATTCACTTGCAATGTGCTTTTGAACTTGCTAGAATATGTGACTGCTCCAGGAAGAGTCAATTCCCTAACACAGCCCCCTCCCTCCTTATATGCCATAGCCCTCTCCTCTTCTGGGAGTGCGTAAGTACTATCTGTGCTGGCCCAGCTCCTTAGCTCCTCCTCTTACTACATTATGTAGCAGCTGGGGGAGGAGCAAAGAGTTAAACCATAGATCACATGTGTCAAACACAAGCCCGCCAGGCCATTTCCTGTGCCTCTCGCACCCTGGGCTTCTTTTCAGTCAGAACATGGCAGTACTCTCTTCCACCCTCCTCCAGTTCTCACCTCCACTCCCCACTGTCACTTTGAAACACAAAAGCCTTTTGTGTTTACAAGGACAGCTTTACTCTTGGCGGCTCACGGCTCTCACAGACGCCTACCTGCCCTGTACGCACTCACGGCGGGGAGAGATGCCGACCAGTGATCTCCCTGCAAGTGAGAGACAGGCAGAGCCGCCTAAATTGCTGGGAGGTACTAGAGCTGGGCTAGGTAGGTGAGATGCGAAGAAGTTTTTGGAGAGGGGAGATGAGTGCTGTGGAGGGAGATATGTGCACAGGTGGGGGATAGGAGGGAGTGGTGCAGAGGTCAGAGCTAAGAAGGAGGTGTGGAAGTGAGATGTGGACAGCCTGTGAAAGAGAGCTGAACCCTGCACACTGTGCATAGCATGCCCTTAAACCCTGAACTGTGTATGTAGCACACTCCTCAATATGCACTCTGTACACTGTGCACACTATATGTAATGCACTGTATATGTAGCGCTCCCCTAAACCCTGCACTCTTCAGGAGTATGCAGTGTTCACTCTGCACGTAATGCACTCTTGAACTATGCACTCTATATGTTGCATTCCCCTAACCCTGCACTCTGAACACTGCATACACCTGAACTCTGCACTCTGTATGTAACGCACTCCTGAACCCTGCACTCTATATGTAGAGCTCCCCTAAACCCTGCACTCTGAATGCTGAATATTCCTGAACCCCGCACTCTGTACGTAGTGCTCCCTTAAACCCTGCACTCTGTATGTAGCGCTCCCTTAAACCCTGCACTCTGTATGTAGCGCTCCCCTAAACCCTGCATTCTGAATGCTGAATATTCCTGAACCCCGCACTCTGTACATAGTGCTCACTTAAACCCTGGACTCTGTATGTAGCGCTCCCCTAAACCCTGCACTCTGTATGTAGCGCTCCCCTAAACCCTGCACTCTGAACACCGCATACTCCTGAACTCTGCACTTAGTGCACTCTGTACACATAGTCTTACAGATACAACCGGCCCTTTCAGGGCAACCATAATGCTGATGCGGCCCTCGATGAAACTGAGTTTGACACCCCTGCTATAGATTGTCATTTGAGTGACAGCTTTGGGTCTGCTGATATCACATCCAAGATGGCAGCGCCCAGCACCAGTCTCAGGGCTTTTGGATGTTTACACAGGGGAGGTGTTTTAAAGATAAATAACACAAATAAAATATGTTAATTGCAATTATATACTTATGGGAAGATTTCAGTTCAAATGAATGATCTAGCGACAGGGTCTCTTGAAATTTGAATTCTGGGTAAACTGCTAATGTACACCTATAAAAACGCACCTGTACTGAAGAATCTCCCATGATGAATTTGGCCCCCTCAATGACGGCCAGGTAAGAAAATCGCAGCTGGTCTGCCGTCTGGATGAGACCCATTCGGTATTTCCTCATCTCTAAGAGAACCTGTTTTATGTACACTGAGGAGGGGTCTTTCCGCTTGTCCATCTGTGTGAAAGACGGGGTAATGTTAGAAATCAGAGCATAGCGCACCCAGCTGGACACAAATATACAGAAGGGTCTTTCCATAATAGAGCTTCAGAAACAGAAAATATATCAGAAAACATTTTTAAAATTCAACTGGCTAAAAACACGCAACATCTGCACACTGCGATTCTCCCTGAGATTAGTTACTTATAACACACAGGGTTCAATTCACAAAGTTTTAGCACAAGGAGAGGGGACTTTCTTTTAGCCATGCGACTGCAATTTTCAAATCTTATTGGACAACAGCAAAAAAAAATAACGGTCACGGTTTTGAAAATTAGTATCCCTATCCTGGTATGCTTGTTTTCTGAACTGAGCCCTGTATTGGTGAACACTTCCATATCACAGCAAAGTAAATAGCTAGCAAAACTTGTTTGACCTCCTTTTACTCCTGTGTGTGTGTTTGCGTTTGCACGTGAGCACGGGTGTCGGGGGTGCTTAATTTTTAAAGAAATTGTATTATTTATTTTATTTTAATTTGTACCTTTATTTATTTTTTTTAACAACTTTATTGCTATAACAATGGGTGAACAAAATCCCTTGTGATAGCATGGGCCACGATAGGCCCTGTTCATGGAGAGATCTAGGGTCTTTTAGTTCCCTTCACTGACCTCCAAAGCGTGTATTCAAACAGACATCGGTTTCATTATACATCGTACAAGCCGATAACGGCTTGTCAACAAACAAACTGAAAACACAATTGACAAAATCCTTGTAGGTTTCTGACGTCACAGAGGGACAGAAGTGGTCACATCATTACCGGACTCACTGATTAGACGAGGGAGCCTGGTAAAAGTGGTGGCAGCAGCAGAAAGGGGGGAGGGGGGACAGGGGACCACCTTCTGCCACCTGCAGAGATGAGTGGGCATTAGTTATGAATTGCCTGTCTTCGCTGCTACAAAACCCTACACTCATCTGGCAAGGCTTTCCACAAGATTTTGGAAGATGTCTGTGGGATATTGTGAGGTCAGGTATTGATGTTGGATGAGAAGACCTGGCTTACAAATGACATTCCAATTAATCCCAAAGATGGTTAGTAGGGTTGATGTCAGGGCTCAGGGTTAACAGCTTGAATTTTGAAATGGGGTGCCCAACAATGCTTTGGTGTCTATAAACTAAAGAGCACCACCTGCTGACTCTAATATTAATATGCAATATTTACTATTTCATTTTTTGTTTGTTTAGTCATTTGTAAAAATAATACTGTACATTCCATGTATATGAGGTGCTGACAAGGTGACACTCACCAGCAGTAAACAGGTGTCAGCCAGACAGAAGGTCCCCGATCGGCCGATGCCGGCACTGCAGTGCACCACTATAGGCCCATGTTCGGGGTTCAGGCACCCCGACTCTCGCACCTTGAAGAGGAAATTGAGGAATGATGCTGGAGACTCAGGAACGCCAAAGTCAGGCCACGTGGTGTAATGGAAGTGCAGAATCTCTCGGGTCTCTTGTGTCTGCAGAACGAAAATAGGAAATTGGCACCATTTTAAAGCCAGAAACACCCTTTAAATCAGTAAATACCACCAATATACATTTATCTTTTTTTTTTTTCTTGTAACGTGTGTGAGGAGCCAACGAGCAGTTCAAAAACCCATCCAAATTAAGGGCCTTTGTCACCCCTTACACAATGTCGTAGAGACAGGAAACAGCCTATGATCAGATCAAGCAAGGCTCACTACTCTTAACAATCCAATCATTTTTTCTCCTGGGTTATACTTGCTGTGACAGCCTGAGGATGGGGTGCAGCCAAACAAACATAACTGGCAGTAAAGGCGGCACCACAAAAATGGCAGTTATCTTCAACAATGCATTGCATATTAGCAGATTATGACTTACGTGAAAACAAAGCCCTCCAGTGGTGACAACTTCCATCTTCAACTGGTCTTCCTTCCGGGTCGGCGGGCTTTGGCGATATGAATGGTCGAGCTGGCAATGATGTCATCCCACGCATGCGAGGGGGGTTATGGTTTAAGGCATAGCTCTGAAGGAGCAACACGGGTATGCTGTTCCTTTGGCGCCAGTGACGTCACCGGTTGCATCTAAAGTAAATATCTCCTAAACAGTGAACGTTTAGGAGCTATTACCTGCACCTATAGGAAAGCCTTATTATAGGCATACCTATAGGTAAAAATTATACAAGGGAGTTTAATCCCACTACTTTAGGGTGTATTATCTCCTTTACAGAAAGTGGAATCTTTCTTTCAGTGTCCCAAACAAATCCCCCTATGTGCTCCCTGGTTTCCTTTCTGAGCACATCTTACCCTCCTCAGTGCCCCCTTGTTCCTCAACTCTCCCAAGTGCCACCCCGCCGCCCTGAGTTCCCACACAGTATCCCTTATTTACATCTATGTTCCTTACCCCCCAGTGCCATGCTATCCCCTTTAGTGGTCCCTTAATCCCTCTCAATGCCCCCTAATTCTCTCAGTGCCCCCAATTCCACTCAACGTCCTTCAAATTTCACTTCAGCGTCCAGTAATATATTTAAATGTGTCTCAATTTCCCCACAGTAATAAAATATGTGTTAAAGTTCAGGTGCATTAGCAATACACACAGCAGTGTAACATCTTTAGTGCTTCATATTTTGTGCTGTGGTTTCTTCTAAAGGCTCCTTCATCGATACTGTGTCCTGTAGTGATGTAGTAATGTAGGGGTAGACTGTAGACCCCACAGGGCTCAGAGAGGGACCAGACATCTGAAGCACTCGAAAGTAATGCATGCAAAAGATTATTCAGGCAGCGACAGCTCGGCAACAGACTGAAAATTGGCAGCGGGACAGATTTTATTTGTGTCCTTTTACAGCCACTGCTTTGTTCAATTTTTTTTTACCTGGGAATAACAGGGTCACTTTAAGACTAACATGTATAAACCCTCAAATTACTAGTCTATCTGTAAAATAGATGACACTTTCTGGAAAATGTTTGTCATTGGTCATAGCAGAAAGATGGACAGCAGGGGTTAGTAATATTAAGCGTGGGCTACTCACACCAAGGCTCTCCAGCTCCAGCACACGGATTGTATAATAGGATTTGATGTCTTCGGAAAGGAGGGTCAGTTTCAAGTTTGCATCCTCAAACACCATTGGGCTGTCCTCTTTTTTCGGCCAGTACTGTGCGCACTTGATCTGCGGGGTACAAATGCAACATTTAGCCAAGAGAACATTTGTGAGGTCAGGTACTGATGCTGGAAAATAGGACCTGGTTTACAATCGGTATCCAATTCCTCTCAAAGAGTTCAGGAGTGTTGAAGTCAGGACTCTTTGTAGGACCATGGAGTCATCCACAGCAAAGTGGGCAAACCATATCTTTATGGAGCTGGCTTTGTACTCAGGGGCACAGTTCCAGTGCTGGAACAGAAAAGGGGCCTTCCCCAAACTGTAACCACAATTAGAAGCACACGATTGTCTAAAACTCCTTTCTACACTCTAGCCTTAATAGTACCCTTCATTGGAAATACCTCAATCAGTTGAAGAGGGGGGTCCACATACTTTGAGCCATATACGTTGGTATGGTGGTCAGCAGTCCATATACTGTAGGCCATATAGGTTGGTGTGGTGGTCAGGAGTCAACATACTTTGGGCCATATAGGTTGGTGTGGTGGTCAGCAGTCTACATACTTTGGGCCATACAGGCTGGTGTGGTGTTCAGGAGTCCACAATATTTGGGGTGTAAAGATTGGTGTGGTGGTCAGGAGTCCACATAATTTGGGCCATATAGGTTGATGTGGTGGTCAGAAGTGTGCATAATTTGGGCCATATAGGTTGGTGTGGTGGTCAGGAGTTTGCATAATTTGGGCCCTATGGGTTGGTGTGGTGGTCAGGAATCTGCATAATTTGGGCCATATAGGTTGGTGTGGTGTTCAGGAGTCCACAATATTTGGGGTGTATAGATTGGTGTGGTGGTCAGGACTCCACATACTCTAGGCAAAATAGGTTGGTGTGGTAGTCATGAGCCCACCTACTTTGGGCCATATAGACTGGTGTGGTGGTCAGGAGTCCACATACTTTGGGCCTATATGGGTGGTGTGGTGGTCACATACTTTGGACAATTTAAGGTTGGTGTGGTGGTCCGGAGTCCACATACTTTGGGCCATATAGATTAGTGTAGTGGTCCAAAATCCACATACTTTGGGCCATATAGGTTGCTGTAGTGGTCAGATGTACACATACTTGGGGCCTATATGGGTTAGTGTGGTGGTGAGTTTGCATACTTTGGGCCATATAGATTGGTATGGTGGTCAGGAGTCCATATACTTTGAGCCATTGATGCTGGTGTAGTGGTCAGAAGTCCACATACTTTGGGCCATATAAGTTGATGTGGTGGTTAGGAGTCTACATACTTTGGGCCATTTAGACTGGTGTAGTGGTCAGGAGTCTACATACTTTGGGCCATATAGGTTGGTGTGGTGGTCAGGATTCCACATACTTTGGGCCATATAGATTGGTGTAGTGGTCCAGAATCCACATACTATGGGCCATATAGGTTGCTGTGGTGGTAAGATGTACACATATTTGGGACTTTTACTGGTGGTGTGGTGGTGAGGAGTCCACATACTTTGGGCCATATAGATTGGTGTGGTGGTTAGGAGTCTACATACTTTGGGCCATTTAGACTGGTGTAGTGGTCAGGAGTCTACATACTTTGGGCCATAAAGGTTGGTGTGGTGGTCAGGATTCCACATACTTTGGGCCATATAGATTGGTGTAGTGGTCCAGAATCCACATACTTTGGGCCATATAGGTTGCTGTGGTGGTAAGATGTACACATATTTGGGACCTATATGGGTGGTGTGGTGGTGAGGAGTCCACATACTTTGGGCCATATAGATTGGTGTGGTGGTCAGCTGACCACATACTTTGGGCCATATGGTTTATATATTGTACAAACATACACACTGCTATGTAGCACATCTCCTGGCAATACACTGAAGATGAATCTCAGACTAATGACAGTCAGGAAATGCATACGAGTCACTGCAGCTTTTCCTCAAAGATTTCTGGAATTCCTGACTGTACAGGATGGAGCTCCATTCTGACTAGTCTATATCTATTTCCTGCAGTCTCCCCAAAGACAGTCAGAATTGGTCCCGTCTCATTTCTATGTCTCTATTTTCCACCTTTCCTATGCACAGCAGCACTGTGCCATTGTAGGCACCCAATGGAGAATCGAGACACTCTACTCTAAGCAACAAAATAACAATTTCATGAATAATTAATTTCTGCAAATTTACGATTTATAAATATTAATGGTAAAAAAAAACAAAAAAACAGAAAAAGGTTTTTAATAAGAGCGTGTTCTACTTTTTGGCTGCAGAATAAAGCCAACCGTCCCTTTGGAAATGAGACAATATTGTATAGGTGACAAACAATGTTGATCAAACTGCAGGAGCATTTCAGGGATTCTCCAAACTGTAGCATCTGCAATGGCTGTCTTGGGGGTGACGATCCAGCCAATAAATCATAGACGGTAATACCAGACCACAAAGCACAGCCTTAATAATCTCCACCAGGCCTTGGCCTAGTCAAAGCTTGTCTCTGTGGCTGCACATCCCATGGTTCATCTGTAAGGGAATATATAAAAATACACAACAGTTTATACTCACTGATCCCTTCTCAATGACTCGGTTCAGCATGACGACCCCGCTGCTTTTCTGTTCCCACACCATCTCCCAGAAGTGACCACACGTAGACGGAAGTGGACCCTGCCAGGGACAGCAAGACTTTGTTATCTGACAGATCATCAGCTAAGACATTAGGCTGCCCTTTGGATGCTAAAGGGCAACAGCAATGCAAAGAATGAATCCTATTCAGTCACTCACTAGGTAGTTAAACCAGGATAAGTTTGGCAGCCCTGGAACCTGCACTATAAAAAAAAACAAATCAGCAACAATCAAATTCCTATCTTGATTGGATCCCTTTAACAAAGAAAAAACATTCCCAGTAAACACAGTATTTTCTGTACACTGATGCAAAACAATGGAACTGGAAGTGATGGGCTCTGCTAGTGTTGGGTTCATTTACAGTTGGAGAAGATGGTGTCTCCCAAATCCCCCTTAGCGTTCCAAATTTTCTCAAAGTGCCCCCCAATCTTCTCAGTGCCCCCTCAGTATGCCCCAATCAGCCCTTACTATTCCCAAATCCCCCTGTCAGCCAATCTACCTTAGTGCCATCCTATCCCCCTGTTCTCCCAAATTTCTCAGTGTCCCCTAACTTCCCTCGGTGTTCAAATTCCCCCAAATTTCCCTTCACTGCTCCCTCATTACCCTTGGGGGCCACAATTCCACTTAATGTCCTTCAATCCCCCCCAATTCATTTCAATGCTCCCCAGTTCTGCTCAGTGTACCTTATTCCTTTCAGTGGTCTCCAATTCCCCTCAGTGCATCCCAATTCCCCTCGAGGTCTACGAATTTCTCTAATGCCCCGTACACACGATCGGACATTGATCGGACATTCCGACAACAAAATCCTAGGATTTTTCAGACGGATGTTGGCTCAAACTTGTCTTGCATACACACGGTCACACAAACTTGTCGGAAAATCCGATCATTCTGAACGCGGTGACGTAAAACGCGTACGTCGGGACTATAAACGAGGCAGTAGCCAATAGCTTTCGTCTCTTAATTTATTCTGAGCATGCGTGGCACTTTGTGCGTCGGATTTGTGTACACACGATCGGAATTGATTGTAAACCCTTATTTTTTTTTAAATAACAAACATGTCATACTTACCTGCTCTGTGTAATGGTTTTGCACAGAGCAGCCCCGATACGCCTCTTCTTGGGTCCCCCGATGGAGCTCCTGGCTCTGTGTGGGCTCGCTCCCAAGCCAGCTCTATGTGTCTATAGACACACAGAGCGTGGCTCGGCCCTGGCCCCTGCTCCCTCCTCACTGGCTGTGATTGACATGGGCTCTCGCTGCTGTGTGGAGGGAGTGAGCCAAGAGAGATACTGCTCTCATGCACATCACCTGATCGAGATTGGGCTCAGGTAAGTATAAGGGGTGGGAGCTGCACTAGGAAGGCTTTTTACCTTATTGCAGACAAAGCATTAGGATAAATAACCTTCAGCCTTTAGGCCTGGTTCACACCTATGCATATTTTTTTGCGTATTAAGTTTTGCAGAAACACACTACAGTCCATTTAACATGGTTTCCTATGGATGTAGTTCACATGGATCGAAAACGTGTATTGAAAAACGCAAAATTCACCTGGAATATACAAACTGCAACCTGCATAGGTGTGAATCAGGCCTTAGAAGCACTTAAAAGTGCACAATAGTAAGACACGCAGCAGTGTATGTCTACTTTAAAGAGGAGCTCCAGGCTCCCTCCCAACAAAAATGAAAAGTCTGCAGCTACAAATATTGTATCGAGACAAGGAAAATGGGGCGCCTCTGAGTATGTATCAATAAACATTTATTATAAAAAATAATATCCACTCACATGGAAGATAGCATATCTGCATTCAGGCATGTCTCTGGATGAGAGGAGAGGAGAGGGACTGCAAGCTTCAGCATGTCCACAAACGGGAGGGACTCCGGACTTTTACTTGTAAACAAATATTGTATCTGCTGACTTTTATTATTAGGGTATTTACCTGTCCATGCATCCTGCGGTTTCCTCACCTGAGCCGATTCTTCAATCAGATATCGGGTGCTGACACAGCCATCCTGACTAAGGGAAACCTGCAGTAACGCCTTGCGGCTTCACAGCCGGTATCCTACTGCACATGTGCGCTGCGCTTTGTGCGCTTCTGCAACCTGTGAAGTATCCCAGAAGGCTGTCAAAGAAGGAGGCGGGGGCGAACTTCCGGCTCAATTCACCACATGAACTGTCAAAACCAGGTACTCCCCCCCCCAAAAGGTGCACAATGTGGCAGCAGGGGTGGGGGGGAGGCAGACAAGCAGAGATTCCCTTTTTGGGCAGAGATCTGGTTTAAGTTTGAAAGATGATGGCTCTAATATATTCCATCACAGCAAAATGTCAGACTTAGTACAGGAACTACAATTCCCAGCATGCCCTGAAAACCTTGACACAATCAGACATGCAGCATCTCAGAAAGGGAGATCGTTTTTTTTTTTGTTTTTTTTTAGTTTGTAAAAGAAAAAAAAAAAAAAAAAAACACATTCTATGGAAACCTCCTCTGGGAAATAGAGATTCTTAATACATTCCCCAACAGCAGCTGCTGAGTTCGAACTTTGTTCTCTACCTCTTCAGCATCAGACACTTTCAGGTATGTTAGATTCCTGGTCTCCTGCCAGCCCCTAAGCCTCTACGGTATCCACAAGCATATAGAACCACAACAAGCAGTGGAGAATGCGGGCATGCAACACTCAATGAAGGGTCAGATGCTGCAGAATCAGATGTGGGTCTTAAAGACAGGGAAGTTCAGACACTCCACGTAACAGAGATATAAGGAATAATGATCATCTTTGCGAGGAGGGTGGGTGGTTCTTCTTATTTTTTTTAAGCAACAAAGTAGCTATAAAGGGAGACCTATCAAGACAGGAACACGGGTACTGCTGCTATTGACTTGGAGTAAGGTGACACCATCAATGATTACATCTTCTAAAATGACACCTTCACCAAAAACAACTCCCATGTATTGTAGCTGGTTACATTAATACAGTGTGACCCCCATTTTCCAATCATGAAGATTTTTAAAGCTGAAATCTATGCAGATATAACAGATACCAATAAGTATAGCTCCATAATCATATATATAAAGGCAAGCAATGTAAGCACCTAAATTTGACCAGTTATGAGCCTCATGCAATCATGGTACAGCAGGGCTGGAGCAAGAGAGGAAAAAGCAGCACATGTAGCCAATCCATTCAAGTCCTGTCAATAAAATTTCTGATTCGGAGGAAAGAGCAAAGTGATAGAGAGCCCATCTTTGTGCTGCTTCTCCTTTCACTGTCCAGTCACTGGCTGGGAGGCTGGTCCAGGGTGACCTAGGCTCAGTGGAAATGGGTTGAGTGATGTTGACCATCAGACTGAGGACATCTAGAGGCAGAAAGAAGTACGGTAGGGGAAATATTACAGTAAAAGTTTTTGTTTTTTTATTTAATGATCTATTCCTTGTTAATTTTTTTTATTTGTGGCTGCAGTTGTGCTTTAAAGCAGAACTAAACCCATCGATTTAACAGTTTGAAAAAAGCAGTTACATTCCTGGGAATGTATCCACCACATTGGATGTGCTTTCAACCAAACTGTTAAACCATCCAATGACTGAAGTCATAGCTGATCACATGTGCAGCACTATGGCAGTTGAAGATCAAACAGAGGCCAAGATGGCAGCTTCCTTGGCTGAAAACGATAGGAGGGTTTACTTCCACTTTAATACATTTATACATGATGTATAGGCAGTACTACCTACCTGTGTCAGTATATAGCTGCGCTGAGCTTCTTCCATCTTGATCAAACTGGCGTTAATGTAATCATTGTCTTCTCTGTGTAGCTTAATCCGGCTGTGGTCAACTGTGGGACAAACAATAAACATAATTAAATTCGATAAACACACCAGTCATGGGAGACAACATCTCTTTTGGTTGTGGTGACCACTGTCACTAAGACAGTAAAAAAAAAATATTACAGTGGTCACTGGGAGAGGAAGTGAGGGGAAATATTCCAATGGGGACACCTAAGTGACAAGCGTCCTCTAACCAATGCGTAATGAAAACTGACAATTAGGATTTCTTTAAGACTGCTCTTACCCTTTAAAGTAAATGTACACCCAATCGATGAAACCCCAAATAATCTTTTACATGTTAATGTAACTTCAAAAGTCATTTTCATTATTTTTAAATCTGCATCTTTTTTGTACAGTTGGCTGAATTGGGTGCAGGAAGCACAGGATACCTTTGCTCCCATTGTGCTCTTGCCATGTGCGTTCCTGTCACTTTAATCACTTGCTGATTGCCCTATAGCACTTTTACTGCTACAGGGCGGCAGCTGTGCGCAGGATCACGTATATATGATATACAGTCAGGTCCATAAATATTGGGACATAGACACAATTCTAATCTTTTTGGCTCTATACACCACCACAATGGATCTAAAATGAAACGAACAAGATGTGCTTTAACTGCAGACTTTCCGCTTTCATTTGAGGGTATTTACATCCAAATCAGGTGAACGGTGTAGGAATTACAACAGTTTGTATATGTGCCTCCCACTTTTTAAGGGACCAAAAGTAATGGGACAGATTAACAATCATCCATCAAACTTTCACTTTTTAATACTTGGTTGCAAATCCTTTGCAGTCAATTACAGACTGAAGTCTGGAACACATAGACATCACCAGACGCTGGGTTTCATCCCTGGTGATGCTCTGCCAGGCCTCTACTGCAACTGTCTTCAGTTCCTGCTTGTTCTTGGGGCATTTTCCCTTCAGTTTTGTCTTCAGCAAGTGAAATGCATGCTCAATCGGATTCAGGTCGGGTGATTGACTTGGCCATTAAATAACATTCCACTTCTTTCCCTTAAAAAACTCTTTGGTTGCTTTTGCAGTATGCTTGGGCTCCTTGCCAATCTGTACTGTGAAGCGCCGTCCAATGAGTTCTGAAGCATTTTTCTGAATATGAACAGATAATATTGCCCGAAACACTTCAGAATTCATCCTGCTGCTTTTGTCAGCAGTCACATCATCAATAAATACAAGAGAACCAGTTCCATTGGCAGCCATACATGCCCACGCCATGACACTACTACCACCATGCTTCACTGATGAGGTGGTATGCTTTGGATCATGAGCAGTTCCTTTCCTTCTCCATACTCTTCTCTTCCCATCACTCTGGTACAAGTTGATCTTGGTCTCATCTGTCCATAGGATGTTGTTCCAGAGCTGTGAAGGCTTTTTTAGATGTTGTTTGGTAAACTCTAATCTGGCCTTCCTGTTTTTGAGGCTCACCAATGGTTTACATCTTGTGGTGAACCCTCTGTATTCACTCTGGTGATGTCTTCTCTTGATTGTTGACTTTGACACACATACACCGACCTCCTGGAGAGTGTTCTTCATCTGGCCAACTGTTGTGAAGGGTGTTTTCTTCACCAGGGAAAGAATTCTTTGGTCATCCACCACAGTTGTTTTCCGGGTCTTTTGGTGTAGCTGAGCTCACCAATGCATTCTTTCATTTTAAGGATGTTCCAAACAGTTGATTTGGATACACCTAATGTTTTTGCTATCTCTCTGATGGGTTTGTTTCCCTTTTTTAGCCTAATGATGGCTTGCTTCACTGATAGTGACAGCTCTTTGAATCTCATATTGAGAGTTGACAGCAACAGATTCCAAATGCAAATAGCACACGTGAAATTAACTCTGGACCTTTTATCTGCTCCTTGTAAATGGGATAATGAGGGAATAACACACACCTGGCCATGGAACAGCTGAGCAGATCTCCCATCGAGCATATTATACGCCATATAGATTACATAAAATGAGCCCATTGCATTCTCAGGACTGTTATGCCCTGTACACACGGTCAGATTTTCCGACGGAAAATGTGTGATAGGACCTTGTTGTCGGAAATTCCGACCGTGTGTGGGCTCCATCACACATTTTCCATCGGAATTTCCGACACACAAAGTTTGAGAGCTTGCTATAAAATTTTCCGACAACAAAATCCGTTGTCGGAAATTCCGATCGTGTGTACACAAATCCGACGCACAAAGTGCCACGTATGTTCAGATAAATTAAGAGACGAAAGCTATTGGCTACTGCCCCGTTTATAGTCCCGACGTACGTGTTTTACGTCACCGCGTTCAGAACGATCGGATTTTCCGACAACTTTGTGTGACCGTGTGTATGCAAGACAAGTTTGAGCCAACATCCGTCGGAAAAAATTCCATGGATTTTGTTGTCGGAATGTCCAATCAATGTCTGACCGTGTGTACAGGGCATTAGAGATGTAGTGGTTTTACCAGGAGATTTTTCTCATATTTTCTGGACCTGCCCCATTATTATTGTTTTTGACAGAGGTTTTAGTCCTGAAGTTACATCTGTTACTTTGGAGCGAAAGATGAGGATTTTTTTGTTAGGATTGGTAGGAAATATTATCCCTACAGTGATAAAAAGAACACAAATACGTTTACTCTTCTTTTATGCGAGAAAGGCAATTACATTATGTTGGGAAAAAAACAGCTCCCCCCTCTTTGGCCTTTTGGAAGTATTTAGTGAGAAATAGTTTACCATTATATAAAGATACATATTTTAATAGAGATTGCCCAAAAAAATATGAAAGGGTATGGTCCAGTTGGTTAGCAGAATCTACAAACGCCTCCGAACAGTCTATGGGTAAAATGCAAGATATATAGAAGAAACCGATAAAGATAAATAGAGTTCTACACTAATAAATGTTAGAGTTTGTAGTTTAAAGTATTAAGGATCAACCAATATCGTTTTTTCGGTGCCGATGCGATACCGATATTTCAGCCACCTCTCCTGCCGATAGCCAATATTATGTGCCGATATTTTGTACATTTAAAGTGATTGTAAAGATGTTTTTTTTTTTTTTTAAAATAACAAACATGTTATACTTACCTTCACTGTGCAGCTCGTTCTGCACAGAGTGGCCCCGAACCTGGTCTTCTGGGGTCCCTCGGCGGCTGTCTCAGCTCCTCCCCGCAAGCATTTACCACCTTCATGCGAGCTCCCTCGCACGGTGGTGAGTGCTTGCGGGCGCGCTCCCGTGATACAGCCGGCGGCTATAGCCGCTCGCTGTATCACTCGGCCCCGCCCCCCGGCGCGCCGCGTCATCGGATGTGATTGACAGCAGCGCGAGCCAATGGCTGCGCTGCTTTCAATCCATCCACTGCAGCCAATCAGCGACCAGGCTGAGCTGCAATGAAGCTGACGAGGACGCGGACCGAAGATTCAAGGCGTCAGGTAAGTAAAACGGGGGGGCTGGGGGCGGCGGTACTGTCAAAAGTTTTTTCACCTTAATGCATAGAATGCATTTAGGTGAAAAAATTTTTACCTTTACAACCCCTTTAAACTTTTCAAAAATAACAACAAATGTATGCACAAATCTGGTATAAACTGAACATGTTAATGTTTATTAAAATTGCTGAAAGTGGCTGCTGGCTGGCACCCTGCTGTGGGTGGGTGTATGGCTGCTGGCTGGCCTGGCACCTTGCTGTGGGTGGGTGTATGGCTGCTGGCTGGCCTGGCACCTTGCTGTGGGTGGGTGTATGGCTGCTGGCTGGCCTGGCACCTTGCTGTGGGTGGGTGTATGGCTGCTGGCTGGCCTGGCACCTTGCTGTGGGTGGGTGTATGGCTGCTGGCTGGCCTGGCACCTTGCTGTGGGTGGGTGTATGGCTGCTGGCTGGCCTGGCACCTTGCTGTGGGTGGGTGTATGGCTGCTGGCTGGCCTGGCACCTTGCTGTGGGTGGGTGTATGGCTGCTGGCTGGCCTGGCACCTTGCTGTGGGTGGGTGTATGGCTGCTGGCTGGCCTGGCACCTTGCTGTGGGTGGGTGTATGGCTGCTGGCTGGCCTGGCACCCTGCTGTTGGTGGGTGTATGGCTGCTGGCTGGCCTGGCACCTTGCTGTGGGTGGGTGTATGGCTGCTGGCTGGCCTGGCACCTTGCTGTGGGTGGGTGTATGGCTGCTGGCTGGCCTGGCACCTTGCTGTGGGTGGGTGTATGGCTGCTGGCTGGCCTGGCACCTTGCTGTGGGTGGGTGTATGGCTGCTGGCTGGCCTGGCACCTTGCTGTGGGTGGGTGTATGGCTGCTGGCTGGCCTGGCACCTTGCTGTGGGTGGGTGTATGGCTGCTGGCTGGCCTGGTACCTTGCTGTGGGTGGGTGGCTGGCTGCCTGGCACTTTTTGCCCGCGGAGACCAATATTGGTAATATCGGTCTAGTTTGTGACTGATACCGATTTTTTACCGATGCTGATATCGCACTGCAATAATTGGCCATCCCAATAATCGGTCGATCCCTATAAAGTATGGAAAGACCTTTGATAAAAAGGAAATGGTGGATATGAGAGACACACCATAGTATTAGTATATTGGGTATAGGTGAAGTATTACTGTTTTTTTTACGTACTATAGAAGATCCGTATTGATGCTCCTGCGAGAGTATATTTTGGGAGATGTTTAATGTTTGTCATATATACAGTATCTCACAAAAGTAAGTACACCCCTCACATTTTTGTAAATATTTTCTTCTATCTTTTCATGTGACAACACTGAAGAAATGACACTTTGCTACAATGTAAAGTAGTGAGTATACAGCTTGTATAACAGTGTAAATTTGCTGTCCCCTCAAAATAACTCAACACACAGCCATTAATGTCTAAACCGCTGGCAACAAAAGTGAGTACACCCCTAAGAGCCCATTCACACAGGGGCAACTTTGGATCCGACTTCAAGTCGCCCCTATTCGCCTCAAGTCGCGCTACATGAAAAAATCAATGCGAGTGAATGGATCCGTCTTAATGCACACTACTGCAGTCGCTCCGAATTCAGAAAAGGTTCCTGTACTACTTCAATCCAAATTCTAGGCGACTTGGACCCATTGATTTCAATGGAAGTCGCCTCCAAGTCGGATGCCCGTTCATAGTGAGGCAACTTTACAGGAAAAAGAAAATAATTTACCCAGAAAGAGCGACCGCGATATGCCAGCTGGCTCGCTCATCGGGAAAGGAAAAATGTGTTTTTTCCTTTCCCAATGAGAGACAAGCAATACTGACATGTGTTTGATATGAATCATGAAGGGGAACTCCATGCCAAATTTTAAATAAAAAACCGGCATGGGTTCCCTTCCAAGAGCATACCAGGCCCTTAGATCCGGTATGGATTTTAAGGGGAACCCCCTATGCCGAAAAAATCCATACCAGACCCTTATCCGAGCACGCAGCCCAGCCAGTCAGGAAAGGGAGTGGGGACGAGCGAGCGCCCCGCCCCCATCTGAACCGTACTAAGCCGCATGCCCTCAACATGGGGGGGGGGGGGGGTGCTTTGGGGAAGGAGGGCACCTTGCGGCCCGCCCACCCCAATAAATTGGCATGATGGGACTGTAACTATTAATCTGGATACCCATATGGATTTTTATTAATATAAATACCATTTTCAGGTGATTAATATGGCGGAATAAAACTCCTCGTATTAAATTCCTAAGGAATTCCATGAGCAAGTTTGATGTTACGTGGTCAAGGTGGCTTCAATCCATGATTTAGGCATTATTGTAAACCAATATGCTCTGACGTCACGGCGCTGCAACGCGTTGACCGCGGCCATCTTTGTGGTTGGAAACGAACGCTGCTTACAGAGATTGCTGCCTTTTGAACATGCCTGTTTTTATTCACTCAAATGTGAGTACCCTGGATATTTCTTAAATAAATGTGACTCTGGTTTATAACACTACACCATATTTATCTGGCGAGACTACAAGACCCAGCCATCTATGATCTTCATGACATGGTTTTGTGGCTCTGTGGATCTGTCATGCTTGTTTGACCACCTATAATTAAGTGATCCATTCTTTTTGGTAAGGGGCCCGGTGTGTTGATGTTTGATGGAGGATAGGTCCGTGCTCACCCAATTTGTATCTCTGTCTACACTGTGGGTGATTCCAGTTTTCTTTCCCTGAATCGGGACTTTATTCCAAACACTATGGACTTTTTTTTTATTTTTAAATACTATGTTTTGTAGCGCTGCGTATAACCTTTTTTTATGCTTTTTTTTATTGTCACCATACAATTTATGCTAGCTGCTTCATTACTATTATTAGCGCAGTGATTAATCTTAAATTTATAATATGTACTATGTACTTTGTAATATTAATAGTAGCAAAGGTAGCAGCGCTCACTAAGGGATATTAGCGCTGCTACCTTTGCTACTATTTATATTATAAGCGGTTGCTTTTTTTCGTTTTTTAGAATTTTTAATCACTTTCTGTTTGTTTGGTATTTACATAATTTTTTTAAGCGCGATTTTCAATAATCCTTTGTTTAATATAGCGCGGTATTCTCCCCATTTGTTACTTTGTAATATTAGATACTGGTTTTTTTTTTTTTCCTTTTTTTTTCTTCTTTTATTTTCTTTTTATATATAAACTCCAAGAGTAGGAGGGGGTGTTGTTCTGTTGCAGTGGGGTGGCTTGGGATTTTCTGTTTTTTTTTTTTCATTCTTTTTTCTTTCTTTTTTGGGTTGTGTTTTGTTGAATGTGATTTTGTTTGAATAACTCGTTTGTACTGTCTTAATGTTGTCTGTTAAAAAAAAGGAATAAAAAAGGATCTGATTTAAAGAAAAATAAAAAGAATTATAAAAGAAAAAAACATGGCATGTGACAGCCTCCGGACACCCTGTTGGGTATTTCCGCCAAGAAGCTGCTTCCCAAGTCCGGGAAGAGGAGACCAATGGATCTGGCTATAGAAACCCCAAGAAACCCCAGTCTTGGAGTACACCAGAAAATTAACTTCTTTATTTTTAGAAACACACTGAATTTATACAGCAAAACATCAGATAAGGGCGACTCCCATTATCTCAGACAAAGGTCACCTTACACAGTAGAGCGTGCTATTAGCATAACAATGACCTCCTTAGACAGTCTGGCTTCCCGGACTAACTTGCATAAGAAGCCAAAAGAAATTAGTGACCAGCTCTGGATAACTTAAGAACACATTATAACACAGAGTTCTTCAGGCCATGGTTCTCCCGCAGCCCAAAGTCCGTGACATGGCATATATCAGTTCCAGAAAAAAGGATAATGATAGCACACCACAGCGAAGTCAAAATCTTGAAGGTTCTTAATTGTTGCCAAGCCAGACAGATACACAGGGACATGGCTGACGCGTTTCACACAGATCACTCGTGGTTACTCATATGGCATTGCTTTTGTTGGTGAGGAGCCAGGGTGAGCACCTGTAGCAGCCAATTACCTGCTGATTGCCTGAGCGGTGTATACGTTGTGGTTGGATTGATATCTCAGTTCTGACAGGGAGGGGGAAGGGATTTATTCTCTGCAAAGCAGGGATTAGAATAGATCTCTTCCCCTAGTGAAAGCAGCACACTGTGCACAGAAACACTGGCTAGGCACACAGTTAACCCTTTGATCGCCCTAGATGTTATCCCCTTCCAAGCCAGTGTCATTAGTACAGTGACAGTGTATAGTATTAGCACTGATCACTCTATTAGATAGTGTCACTGGTTCCCGCAAAGTGTCAGTATCCGAATGTCCCCTGCAATATCGCAGTCCTGCTATAAGTCGCTGATTACTAGTATAAAAAACATAAAAATAAATTTAAAAATTCCATAAATATATTCCATAGTTTGTAGAGGCTATGATGTTCTCGTAAACCAAACAGTATTCACTTATTGGGATTTTTTTTTATACCAAAAACATGTAGACAAATACCTTTTGGCCTAGATTTATAAAGAAATTACCAGTACCTTTTTTTTTTTTTTTATTGGATATGTTTTATAGCAGATAAAAAAAATTTTCTTTTTTTTGTTTTTTTTTTCCAAAATTGTTGGCTTTTTTTTGTTTATAGCGCTAAAAATAAAAAACGCAGAGGTGATTAAATACCACCGAAAGAAAGCTCTATTTGTGGGGAAAAATGATAAATTTTATTTGTGTAGAGTTGCAGGGCTGCGCAATTTGTCAGTTAAAGTAACGCAGTGCCTTACTGCCCGGGTCATGAAGGGGGGGCGGGGTGAATCTTCCGGAGGGCACGTCATTAAGGAGGGGTGGGCTCCCTCCAGGCACACTTGGCGTTATTCTATCCCATGGGTGCTATGCCTGTGGCCCTCCAGTAGTTGGGAAACTACAAGTCCCATCATGCCTCTGCCTTTGGGAGTCATGCTTGTAACTTGTCAACCTTGCAACACCTCATGGGACTTGTAGTTCCGCAACAGCTGGAAGGGGCACAGGATGAGCACCCGTGATCTACAGTATCCATTCTTATATGTGCTCCTACTATGGAGACTCTGGGAAGAGTTAGGAGCACAGTATACACAGAGGGCTTGAAATGGGAACTGCGGCTTACGCATATATTTGAAAATGTGTGCAAACAAAACCCTCTGTTTTTAACGTAAACTGTTAGGATCAATTCAGTTGTTTTGCAGGCTGGCTGGTAAGTGTGCCAGGAAATTATTTTTTTGTTTGTGACTTCCTGCTCTAGGATGACAACGCTCTGTCTGCGTCTCATAATTAAGAAAGATTAATTGGATGCCTGGATCAACCAAATATAATATGTGAATAAATTAGTCCACTAGTGTTATCAATCATTCAGCCCTGGGAAGCCCCCAGAGATGCAGTCCTAGCGACCCAAATCGCATATACAAAAAAAGGGAGTGTTTGTTAGTCCGTCTCATAATTGTCACCCTGTCACATGGGCTTCTGGTTGAGTCTTGTGGACATTTTCACACACATTACACAGACATGGTCCACTGTTGTCACCATCAGGAAACCCGTTCCGAGAAATGCCATGCAGTCATCGCTAAAGTGCATGTAGACAAGAAGTGGCTGCAAAGAGACTGCAGGAGTCTGGGAGATCAGCAGCTTTGAGATGTAACAAAGAATGAAAAAAAAAAAAAAAAAAAGTGAAAACCGGGATTTTATTAATAAACATGACAACTGTGTATTAAGCAGTGCACAGAGCAAACCAAATGCCATTCCGGTTTACATATACTTTACATGTTTGTGACAATTGGCTGCCTTTTCCATGGTGACAGTTATCTGAAGCCACATGGCCAGAGGAACGCTATCCCCATTGGGTGACGATCAGGATAAAAACTGCCCCCCCCCCCAGTACAGGATGCAAGTCATCAGCTCCATGTTTAGAGTACAAGGTCCGGAGTAATGGTGTAACATGACAGAGTTATTGGGAGCGTTAGAGAAGAGACATCTGCTGGTTTCTGGGGCCCTATGATGTCCCATCCAAGAACAGACCGCTCTCCTTTTTTTTCCCTGCAAATAGAGCTTTCTTTTGATGGTATTTGATCACCTCTGCTTTTTTTTTATTTTTTGCATTGTAAACAAAAAAAAGACCGACAATTTTGAAAAAAACATGCCTATAAAACATACCCAGCAAAATAAAAAAATAAAATCGAATTTCTTCTTCAATTTAGGCCAATGTGTATTCTGCTAGATATTTTTTGTAAAAAAATCCCAATAAGTGTATTTTGATTGTGCAAAAGTTATAGTGTCTACAAACTATGAGATAGATTTATGGACTTTTTTTTTTTTTTTTTTTAATTGTTTTTACTAGTAATAGCGGCAATCAGCGATTTTTAGTGGGACTGCGACATTGCGGCGGACAAATCTGACACTAATGCCGTGTACACACGGGCGGACTTTCCAACCTGACTGGTCCGACAGATCGAATCCGGCGGACAATCCGACCGTGTGTGGTCTGCATCGGACTTCCGACGGACCGTTTCGGTCGTAAATCAGACGTACTTTAGATTTGAAGCCTGCTTCAAATCTTTACGTCGTAACTCCGCGGGACTCAGTTCCTGACGGAAAGCCTGTTCGTCTGTATGCTGGTCGGACGGACCAGATACCACGCAAGGGCAGGGTACTACATCTCACGCTCGCTGCAATAGGAAAAACAAGCATGCAGCCCGGCCGGTCAGGAAAGGGGGTGGGGGACGAGCGAGTGCCCCCCCCTCCTGAACCATACCAGGCTGCATGCCCTCAACATGGGGGGGGTGGGTGCTTTGGGGAAGGGGGGGGCCTGCGGGCCCCCCTCCCCCAAAGCACCTTGTCCCCACGTTGATGAGGACAAGGGCCTCTTCCCGATAACCCTGGCCGTTGGTTGTTGGGGTCTGCGGGCGGGGGGCTTATCGGAATCCGGGAGCCCCCTTTAATAAGGGGGACCCCAGATCCCGGCCCCCCATCCTATGTGAATGAGTATGGGTTACATGTCAATAAAAAAAAAATACTACACAGATTTTCAAAGTAATTTATTAGACAGCTCTGGGGGTCTCTCCGGCCTCTTCTCCCGGCGTCCGGTTCCTCTCCGCTCTCTCCGACCTCTTCTCCCAGGGTTCGACCTCTTCTCCCGGTGTCCGGTTCTTCTGCCGGCTTCTCCGCTATCTTCTGCCGCTCTTTTGTTAGCGGTGGTCCAGACTTCTGCGTCTGGATAAATGGAATACCGCGCCAATCCGACAAGTAAAGCAGCCAACACTACAAAATGACTAAATTTGTGCACATTATCTAAATAAAAAAGTGTAGCGCTATGGTGATGAAGCAAATGTAGGGTGTAGGACAGAAAGAGGTCTGTTTACATTTGAAGAAATATGTATAAAAGCGTGGAGGTGGCAGGACGGCATATACCCCAGCCGAAGTCTTTTTAGACGAAACCGGTCGGGTTTCTTTGCTGTACCCAGCCACCTTTACCACGCTTACCAATTTTTATCTACTTTGTATTACCCAAATCGATTCTGCCAATTCTAACCTTTATGGACTGTCTGATGATCTTGAGTGATCTAATAAATGCTATTTGAACAATAGTTTTTTGGATTTACACCATGTGGAGGCTCCTTGTTTTTTCTTCATATATGGTCCATGCATGCTGACAAAGACTGAGACCGCAGAGACCTTTTTGGGCTGATTCCTGGCCCCCCATCTGAGGAGGAACCCTTCCGGTGTACAAGCCATCCTGACACTGTCATCCATCATAAGACAGTACAAGCCTAATTGACTCACCGCCAAAGGCCTGTGAGTCCAACAAAGTCGGTAAGAGTATTCCATCTTTTACTGAAATTTGGATTCTTCTTTGTGATGCCACCCGCCTGGGATTTAATTTGGGCCAACCACATCGTACACCATATGGACTAATATGTTTATATTATTTATTTGGGAGTTTTATCTATTTTTATTATGGACACTTTTGACACTATATATTTTCTTCACCACTGATAAGTTTGGATGTTTTAATCAATATTAACTTTTTTATACATTCAATTCTTTTTTGATGTTTTTTGCTTTATACGAGTGGTGATATCGGATGTCACATCCATATTCACTATCTAGCACATATAGGTTTTGGATTAGATGAGGTTATTGGTTTCTTCAAATGTAAACAGACCTCTTTCTGTCCTACACCCTACATTTGCTTCATCACCATAGCGCTACACTTTTTTATTTAGATAATGTGCACAGACTTCTGCGTCGCCTTCTTCCCTCTTCTCTTCTTCCGATGTTGACACAACGCTCTCTCTGGCTGTAATGCTCTCAGAGCGCTCCGCACTGACTTATATAGGCGGTGACCCCGCCCCCTTATAACGTCACAGTCCCTGGGCATGCTGGGACTGTGACGGTTTAAGGGGGCCTGGTCACTGGGTGATGTTGACCACGCCCCCTTAAAACGTGTGTGGGCAAGTCCGTTCATTCGGAAAGTCCGCCGTAACTCCGTCGAAAGTCCGTCGGGAAGACCGGCGGACCTAGTCTGCTGGAAAGTCCGGTCGTGTGTAGGCAAGTCCGTCCATTCAGAAAGTCCGCCGTAAGTCCGTCGGGATGACCGTCGGACCTAGTTTCCCAGAAAGTCCGGTCGTGTGTACACTGCATAAGTGATACTTTTTGGGGACCAGTGACACCAATACAAAAAAAATGCACGGTCACTGTATAAATGACACTGGCAGGGAAGGGGTTAACACCAGGGGCGATCAAGGGGTTAAGTGTGCTTCTAGGGAGTGCTTTCTAACTGTGGTGGAGGGGGGGGGGGGGAGGAGATGCACTGGACCAAAAGAAAAATCTGTGTTGCTTAGCAGAAACACAAGATCTCTCTTTTACTCTCTGACAGAACAGCGGTCTGCCTTGTTTACATAGGCAGACAGCCGTTCTGCCTTTCCTCCACTGCGGCCGCCGGACCCGCTGATTGGCTCCTGCTGTGTCCAATCACAGTGGGAGCGGCGCGACCCAGATGATAGTGAGCAGCCGGACCGTCCTGCCGCAGTATATATATGCGGTGGGCGATGCGGAAGTGGTTAAAGTACACCAAGGGGTTGATTTCTAAAACTGGAGAGTTCAGAATCTGGTGCAGCTGTGCATGGTAACCAATCAGCTTCTAACTGCAGCTTGTTCAATTAAGCTTTGATAATAAAACCTGGAAGCTGATTGGTTTCTATGAAGAGCTGCACCAGATTTTGCACTCTCCAGCTTTTTAGTAAATCAACCACTGAGGCTCCGTTCACACTCGGGGCGATTGAAATTGCGAGCAGATTCGACGCGATTCTGCCCGCAATTCCAAATCGTGGGACACTTGTGCAATGCCATCACTTCTTAATGGGTATCACAATAGCGCAGCGATTTTGCCGCGATTGTTGACGCGATAAATCGCACTGCAAGTGCGGCAAATTGCAACGTGCGATGCTCGTCACTCATAAAGGAGCAGGAGCATGTTGAGATTTGCCACGATTTATCGCACGACAATCACGGCAAAACCGCGATTGGATTGCCATTAGGAAGTAATGGCATCCCACAAGCGTCCCGCCATTAGCTGCGATTTGGTATCGCGGCAATTCCGCCCGCGATTGCAATAGCCCAAGTGTGAACGGAGCCTAAGAGACATTTGACAAGCAAAAGTGTGCCTTCCGTAGAGAAATACCTTCCATCACTAAACTCCAGTTTGAAATGCAATTTGCTTTCCTTTTTTTATTTTTTTTTATCCTTTTGTGATGGAAAAGCTACTCCCACATGCATACCAAAGCGGTAAAAAAACTGAGCGCTATTTTTAGTTGGCCCAACAAGTGAAAGTGCATTGTACTCACATGGACTGACGTCTCTATAGCGATTGCGGGTTTTGTTCTCCAGCAGTCTCGCCACTTTGCACGGGAAATCGCTGGCTTCATTTCGGATTTCCTGCAAGACAGAAGGATGGGAAGCAGTTGAGGTCTCCGGTGGCGTTAGGTACCAATGATAAAATAGTTGGACAGACCCCCCCCCCCAAACCTCTAATCTGCTTTCCTTGGCAGCGAGGGCTTTGCTGGTTTTGGCAGGGCCGTCTCGGAAAAGAGATTACATTTAAACAGGAACTATTCGGGGCAGTGGTAGATATTCCAGACAAGGAAGAGAAAGATACTCGTCAGCGGATCTACGGAAAAAACATTGACGACTTACCGAATAAATAAATCTGCCTTAAAGACGCAGGCTCGGCCTAAAGCTGAGGATTATTGGTGAAGGGGAATCAACAAGCCCTCCATTGTACCGTGTGCACTAGTAGATATTAACAGTCCATGTTTTTACAATATATACGGTACTTACTGTACAACTGTCATTTTAATAAGGCAATAAATACACTTGTTTACTTCCTCCTGAGTGTTTTTTGTGCTTTTTTGGCTGTTCAGTTTCCTCTCAGCTCAGTAAAAGCTTTTGACGTTTAGTTCCAGTAATAACAAAAAGGAAACACATTAAAGCGGTTTTAAACCTCAGACACGAAGTATGAACAGAGCATGTCCCCCTATAGTGTGTACTTGTCTCAGTCCAGTGTCATTTCTGTCTGCTACCTCCTTCCCCTGCTATCAGCATGAATCACTTCTGACAAGGTTTCCTGACACCCAAGAGGCCAAAATGTGACAGAGCTCCAGTACACAGCCTTTGATTGACAGCCTCAGCTCTGTTCCTGTGTGAAAAGGGGGGTGGGGGGGTGTGTCCCTCCCCTCCAATCAGTTCTAACTGAGCTCTGCAGAGTGTAACTTCAGCTCCCCCCCCCCCCCCCCCTGCTTTCTGAAATCTCAGACAAGCTGTGTAAATTCTGCACTTTGAATGTCTGTATAGAAGAGAGGGCTGCAGATAAACAGGCACAACTTATGTAGGAGGATTTGTTTCATCTCTGTGTATCACCTGAGGCCAGTCACTTCACTGGGTATATGGAAGGGTTTACAACCACTTTAAAGTGTATGGGGGAGGTAGAGGATTTTCTTTCTTTAGTTTTGGGTGGAGTGGGGGAATATTAGACCCCCTGCCAAGTTTTTATTGCAGTACCCGTAGGAATTTAACTTTCTCTACTTGTCCTAGTGACCATTGTCTAAGTAAAAGAGTACCGCTAATCCTGCCCTCCCCCCTCTACCATATTATGAATTGTTCTTTTTATTTGGGGGGGGGGGGGGGGGGCAGTGACAGGTACTCTTTTTGGCGGGATCTGGTGTCTATAAAACCCCAAACCCCTCCTCTGCACTTGTAAAACATTCAAGAACGCCAAGATCGACGTTTTTGAATACTGTGAATTTTTTTTAAAAATGGCGCCGTTGGCCGCTGAGTAAACCGGAAGTGACGTCGCTTCCGGGTCACTACATCGGCGACCTGATCAAAGCCAATTCCGGCTTTGTTGGGGTCTCCGGCCAGCCTGGCGGACGTGCTGGGTGGTGGCTCGGGTCTCCCAGTGATAGAGATGGGAGACCCAGGCGGAGCCGCGGTGGGAGGGGCGTCCCCTCCCGCTGCTTGTAATAACAGCCAAGCGGCTGCTTAGCTCCATTGGTTGTTATTACAGGAAAGCTGACCGTCGACTGAAAAAAAAAATAAAAAAACGGTAGCGGGTTGATATTTGCAGCTGCATATCATCCCAGTACAACCACTTGAAGCCATAGACATACAGGTACGTGATTTTGCAGTAAGTGGGTAAAGTGGCAATCAGCACCCCCATTAGGATCTGTTTTCAATGTTTAAAGACTGGAGTTGAATGGTACTTTAAACGCTTCAACAAAGCTTGCTGTTCACACCGCTCTTATACAAGCTGAAGTCCGTGTGAAACTTTTGGTCTCCACTTGTCCTAACCAAATGAGTCATCATTGAGGGAAACAGAAACATAAATGGGTTTTGTTTCCCTTTTTTTTTTTTTTTTGCTCTGCACAGAAAACACCCTTGTTGCAAAATGTAGCAGACCTGGGACTTTTGGTTGTTTTGCTAAATCTTTGAAATTTTAAAGCTGCAAGCTCAGGTCATTCTGTGCATGCACCACTGCTGCATCAATAGAGGGAGCTGTAATTACCAATAGTGTGCCCTAGGTGGCAGTGACATACACACTACTTATATTTGGCCCTGAGCAGATAGGCTCTATTTATGTATTCACACTTGTACGATTTGTTACACCACTTTGGAGTGTGACTATGGTGTGACTTGTTATCTCTCTGCAAAGTCAGACCCACTGTTGCATGTAAAACAATAAAGGTACGACTTTTATAAAACTTTTGAGGGTTAACATTGAAGTCTATGGGGCCCTCAAGCTGCATGAAAGTCGGACCAAAGTAGTGCATGAACGGCTTCAAAGTTGCTGCAACTTTAAAGCAGAGCTCCACCCAAAAGGGGAAGCTCTGCTTGTTCGCACCTTCCTCCCCTCCACTGCCACAATTGGCACTTTTTTGGGGAGGAGCGGGTAACTGCTCCCACTTTCGGGTAAGATTGCCGCCGCGGCGATCTCTGAGTATTTCCGGTCCCTCCTCCACCCCCCCCGCTGCCTTCTGGGACACACAGGTCCCACAAGACGGAGGGGCTATTCAGAAAGCAAGGCGTGACTTGTGAATGTGCAGGAGGAAACTGGCTGTGTGAAGATGGCGGCGCCTGCACCGGAAGCTGATTGACGAATCGGCTCGGGGTGCTGACATTGCTGGATCCCTAGACAGGGAAGAGTCCTTATATTACAAGTCAGCAGCTATAGTATTTGAAGCTGCTGACTTTTATTTTTTTTTTTTGCTCAGACTGGAGTTCCTCTTTAAAGCAGAACTCCAGCCCCCCCCAACGAAAAAATTGAAAGTCAGCAGCTACAAATACTATAGCTGCTGACTTTTAATATAAGGACTCTTCCCTGTCCCGGGATCCTGCGATGTCGGCAACCCAGCCGATTTTTCAATGGGCTCCCGGGTGCTGTCACCATTTCTTGGAAACCGGCAGTGAAGTCTGGTTCCCTACTGCGCATGCACGACGCGTGCTGCGCTTTGTAAACGGACCGGCGGCAGAGGAAGGAGGGGGGGGGCGGGAGGACCTGAACACCTGGAAGTGGGGACGGGTACCTGTCAAAAACAGGTACCTGCTCCCCCCAAAAGGTGCCAAATGTGGCAGCGGAGGGGTTGAGGAAGCACCTCACCCTTTGGGTGGAGCTCCTTTTTCGCAGAAGGGAGTTTAACAAGACACGTGGCCACTCATTACAGTTAGAAGAAAAAAGGTTTAACCTTAAACTGCGTAGAGGGTTCTTTACTGTAAGAGCGGCAAGGATGTGGAATTCCCTTCCACAGGCGGTGGTCTCAGCGGGGGGCATCGATAGTTTCAAGAAACTATTGGATAAGCACCTGAACGACCACAACATACAGGGATATACAATGTAAAGCCTCATACACGCGATCGGACTTTGTACAAACTTTCCCATGGATATTTGTACAAAGGGCGTTGGCCGTAAACTAATTAAGCATACACACGGCAGGACTTTTTCGGCAACAAACACGAACGTAGTGACGTTTCAATGTACAGACGACACTTCAAACGTTCAATTCTCCAGCGCCACCCTTTGGTCAACTTCTGTACTGTTGTCTGATCTTTTGCATTGGTTCTGAGCATGCGTGTTTGTAGTTTGTACAAAAGTCCGATGGTTTTGTGTACACACGATCGGACTTTTGTTGCCGGAAAGTTTGTCCATTCGCACAGCCAACAAAAGTCCGATGAAAACCGAAAAAAGTTTGTCTGATGGAGCGTACACAGGGCCGGATGTTGCCTTAAAACAGCTAATTTGCATGTTTGCTGTCAAAAAGTCCGATCGTGTGTATGGGCCTTTATACTGACATATAATCACACACATAGGTTGGACTTGATGGACTTGTGTCTTTTTTCGACCTCACCTACTATATAACTATGTAGCAGCCTCTCCAGCACCCCCCCTAATCACGTACCTGAGCCCCTTCTCTCTCCAACGATGTCCACAATCCCCTCAGCCATCCAGGACACTCCTCCTGATTGGCTGAGACAGAGCAGCGGCGCCATTAGCTGCTGTGGCTGTCAATCGAAGTCAGTCGGCCAATCAGGCAAGAGAGGGGGCGGGGCCAGATCGGGGCTCCGTGTCTGAATGGATACACTGACTCGGCGTGGGTGCCCCCTGTAGCAAGCTGTTGGCTGCGGGGCAGTCAAAGGAGGGAGGGGCAGCAAAGAGGGACCCGAGAAGAGGAGGATCTGGCCTGCTCTGTGCAAAACCAACTGTACAGAGGTGGTAAGTATAACATGTTTGTTATTTTTAAATCACTTTAAGTCGCACATATATAAATGGTCATCATTGGAAAACATGGAGTACGACTTGTCATGCGACTTTGATGTCCAAAGTTGAGCGACAAGTTGCACGAGTGTGAATGGGGTGTAAATGTTAGCACAAACACTTCTATGCGTAAAGCGTAAAATACGGTCCAAACACAGGACCGTGAGCGCGCAGTTTTCTCGTTTTGGTTTATGCAGCGAAACGCTACAGACCAAACCAGAGCTGCGTGAATGGGCCGCGGTATAACATCCTGCCGTATAAATTACAGATCTGAACGCAGCGAATCGTTGGACCAATTGTTGGTTCCTTTAAATTGTAAGCACTCGGTGACTCAGAGACAGACGTGAATTCGGGTTCACAATGGGTTAAGCCGGCGAGCAGAGGATGTTTGCGGAAGTAACGGCGAGCTTCTTCCTCCCTTAGGGTGACTCGTGCGTCATTTATGCAAATGGTGACCTGTAAGGGAAGCGTGCCGGAGAAGGATGAGGCCGAAGCAGGAAGATCGGGCAAACCGCAGATATTCTGCAAAGTGCGATGTCAGCCGATGCATGCTGGCGCCTGCAGGGTATGCTCAATGACACACGGGACCTCTGCGTTCTGCGTTCTGCGTTCTGAAAATAAAACATTTCTCTAAGGGTTGAGTAGCTTTTATGTCTCAATGTAAAGTATAAAGCTGGTAGGAGCTGCTAATATGAAATCCAAAACCAGATCCCCCCCACTGATAATTTGCTGTCTGTGAACGCCCCCCCCCCCCCCAACAAGGTGAACCCAAGGGTAGACATACTGCGGGGACTATGGGCTCCCCCATGTCACAGCACTGAGTGGAGAGAGTCATGTTTATAATTATCAATCAGCTGCTGCACTTTCCTCATTGGAATCCTGCACGTGCAGCAGCTGATTGATAATGAGCAAAGGAAAGGTGAGTTTATGTTGCTGAGGATGGGCAAATCTAAAGTGGAGCGCCGGGCCTATTTTCCAATCCCCCCGCCTTTGCTGATTTCAATGCCATTAACCACTTCAACTCCGGAGGGCCGGCGAGAGACCCCAAAAGAGGAGGATTGGGGCTGCCCTGTGCAAAACCATTACACAGAGCAGGTAAGTATGACGTTTGTTATTTATTTATGTTTATTTATTTATTTTTGTCTTTTCAAACATTTAATAGCACGGTTTATTTGTTTCTTTAAACAAAACATAACATAACACGTTTGTTATTTAAAAAAAAAAGAAAAAATAAAAGACTTTAGTATCACTTTAACCACTTCAGATCCAAAAGATTTACCCCCCCCCCCCCTTCATGACCAGGCCATTTTTTTCTTTTGCAATACGGCACTGCGTTACTTTCATTTAAATGACAATTGCGCGGTTGTATGACAATTGCGCGGTTGTATGACGCTGTACCCAAATAAATTGGATGTCCTTTCTTTTCCACAAATAGAGCTTTCTTTTGGTGGCATTTGATCCCCTCTGCGGTTTGTATTTTTTGCGCTATAAACAAAAAAAAGGAGCGACAATTTCGAAAGAAAAAAAAAAAAAATATTTCTTACTTTTTGCTATAAAACATCCAATAAAAAAATAGTAAATGAAAAAAATTTAATTTCTTCATCAATTTAGGCCAATGTGTATTCAGCTATATGTTTTTGGTAAAAAAAAATCCCAATAAGCGTATATCGATTGGTTTGAGCAAAAGTTATAGCTTCTTCAAACTATGGGATATATATATTTTATTTTTTACTAGTAATGGCGGTGATCAGTAACTTATAGCGGGGCTGCAATATTGAATGAATATTCGCTATTGTCACACTGATCCTCCTCCTGGCCAATCAGGAAGCGGGACTTGATGTTTACTTCCTGTTTGGGGGTCTTTCTTTTGGTGTCCATGTCACTGCCTGTGAGGCATGGACCCTTCCTATTGGATGGCAGCTGGCAGGGTCCTCTCAGGACTCTGAAGAGGTCAAACATCATCACAGGGAGATGTCAGGGGACTGGTCATCACCGCAGCGATGGATTAGCCGCCCCCCACTCTGGAACCAGTGACAGTGAGGGACCTGGATGGGGGATTTAGGTGAATGTTGCTGCCTTCACAAGGGGTGATGTGGGTGGTGGGGGAGAGTTGGCAAAAAAAAAAATAATGTACCCCGTAGTGGGGCTTTGGGATCACTGGCAGTAACGGGAGGTTTGTCATTTCATTGCACGCCTCCTTTGTATCATCACTTCTTGATTGTGGCCTGCTCCCCTTAAAAAAGTACAAATGCACACCACACTTTTCACATACAAAAAATGCGGAAAGCCATTTATCATTTTCCTTCCACTTCACAATTATGAGCCACTTTGTGTTGGTCTATCACATAAAATCCCAATAAAATACATTTACGTTTTTGGTTGTAACATGGCAACATGTGGAAAATTTCAAGGGGTGTGAATACTTATTCAAGGCACTGTATAATGACGAAGTCCTGCTTATTTTAAATTCCTCACCATGTGCTTGAGTGTTGGCGCACATAAGGATCTCATCAACCTCATCATTCCACAAGGGTTATATTTTTGAAATGTGTCCAGCTTACAGGCAAACCCATGCTCAGCAGAGTTTAACCACTTCAGGACCGAGCCTCCTTATGAGATTTGGTGTTTACAAGTTAAAATCTGTTTTGTTTTGTTTTTTGCTAGAAAATTACTTAGAACCCCCAAACATTATATATATTTTTTTCTAATACCCTAGAGAATAAAATGGCGGTCGTTGCAATACTTTCTGTCACACCGTATTTGCGCAACGGGTCTTACAAGCGCACTACATTTGGAAAAAATACACTTTTTTTGCGTTAAAAAATAAGACAGCGGTAAAGTTAGCCTAATTTTGTTTTTATATTGTGAAAGATAATGTTACGTCGAGTAAATTGATACCCAACATGTCACGCTTCAAAATTGCGCCCGCTCGTGGAATGGCGACAAACTTCTACCCTGAAAAATCTCCATAGGCGACGTTTAAACAATTTTACAGGTTGATGAGTTACAGAGGAGGTCCAGGGCTAGAATTATTGCTCTCACTCTACCGATCACGGCGATACCTCACATGTGTGGTTTGTACACCGTTTTCATATGCGGCTGCTACTCGCGTCTGCGTTCGCTTCTGCACGTGAGCTCGGCGGGATGCGTTAAAAAAAAAATTTACATTTTCTTTCTTATTTATTTTACTTTTACACTGTTCTTTAAAAAAAAAAAAAAAAAATGGTGTCACTTTTATTCCGATTACAAGGAATGTAAACATCTCTTGTAATAGAAAAAAAAAGCATGACAGGACCTCTTTAATGTGAGATCTGGGGTCAAAAAGAGCTCAGATCTCATATTTACACTAAAATGCAATAAGAAAAAAAAAAAAAAAAAATTGTCGTTTGAAAAAATGAAAAGAAAAAAAATATGTCCCTTTAAGAGCTATGGGGGCGGAAGTGATGTTTTGAAGTCGCTTCCGCCCTGCAATGGTATGGAGATGGGTGGGGGCCATCTTCTCCTCACTCGTCTCCATACCAAGCCAGGGAGAGGACCCGATCGCCTCTGCCGCTGCTGATGGCTCCGGTAAGCGGCGGGGGGGGGGGGGCCTCTCCCGCTGCCCATAAAAGTGATCTTGCGGCGAATCCGCCGCAGAGACCACTTTTATCTGAAAACCGGACCGCTCACTGAAGAAGAGGAGTTATGGTAGCTGCTGCCATAACAACGATATCCCTCTTCAAAGTACCAACGTATATTCTTCTTTTTTTTTTTTTTATACTTTTTATTGCAAAAAGTAAACAAAGTACAGAAGCAAGTAATATTGAATAAACGGATTACAAATCAGACTGTGTACAATCTCATACAGCAGGAGAATACGGTAGGTCAAAACATGGAAACAGAGAATAAACTACTTGCATTTACGGTCTCCATCTACATAAGAACACATTTTCCAGAAAAGTACTTAAGAGGTACTCGTGGCAAAACTAATCGACTACCCTGTTTCCCCGAAAATAAGACCTAGCGTGATTGTCAGTGATGGCTGCAATATAAGCCCTACCCCCCAAATAAGCCCTAGTTAAAGTCCTTGTAGGTCTTATTTTCAGGGTAGGGCTTATTTTTGGGGAAACAGGGTAGGGCTTATTTGGGGGGTAGGGCTTATATTGCAGCCATCACTGACAATCACGCTAGGTCTTATTTTCAGAAAAACAGGGTATATGGACTAAGATACACTAAGACCATGTACATTTTAGTCACCAGCAATGGTAAGATCTTTGGAGCACCAACACACTACATACTTTATTATATTTTTGCGGGCAGCCCCGCTGCTCATATGGAATTTTCATGTAAGGCAGTATTGGGTTAACTTTGTGTTAACCAACAGGGGGGCCATTGTGTAACTGGGGGGGGGGGGGCTGCATCCATCTAATTGCTAATTGCTATCCGTTTCCGAGCCAAAAATAAGGATTCATACAAAAGCGTTCTAATGCCGTGTACACACGACCGGGCTTTCCATCAGAAAAGGTCCGAAGGAATCATTCCATCGGACATTCCGATCGCGTGTGGGCTCCATCGGACTTTCTCTTTCTAAAATTCTGACGGACCTAGAAATAGAACATGTTTCAAATCTTTCCGACGGACTCGACTCCTATCGGGAAAACCTCTCGTCTGTATGGTAGTCCGACGGACCAAAAAACGACGCAAGGGCAGCTATTGGCTACTGGCTATTGAACTTGCTTTTTCTAGTCCCGTCGTACGTCATCGCGTTCTAAACGATCGGACTTTTTTTTTTTTTTTTTTTTTTTTTTTTTTTTTTTTTTTTTTCCACATCAGTAAACAGTGTTTGGAGGGCTAAATCAGTTTGTTGTTCATTAACTGTCGCCTTCTCGTATTCACATCATAGTGGATTATACTTTTTCTCATTGCTTTTTATATCGCCATAATGACCAACGGATTCCATTACGCCTCTTTACCAACAAGTCCTCTGGACCCGTAAGAAGGAAGAAAAAGGACAAAAACACCAACAAAAAATACAAGAAGAGAGGTTTGTAAAAATGAACTTGTGGGCTCCCCGTGCCCATCTTCTACTGACCCAGCCTGTATTGTGTACCAAATTACCTATGCCCTAATACCCCGATCCCCCCCACCCACTCCCTATATGTTTATCCTATACCCTACTAAGCTATATATTTAACTAAAAATGTGCATATCCAGAAACACTTTATTATAGGATCCTTTGCCTGCAAGGATACCAGTTGCCTATATACCTATATTAAGCCCATCCCTCAGTCTATTCCGTGTCTATGCAGATCCCACTATTAATGACACTTCACTTTCTCTATCCACATCTTCCACATGCTTTCAAATTCCTGAAGATTGCCCCTTTTTATGTACTCCATTCTTTCCCTACCCAAGGTTTCATTCATTGTAGAGATCCAGTCTTTCACGGTGGGGGGCTCCTTTACCTGCCATCTAAGTGCTATCAACTTTCTAGCCTGAAACAGGGCCCGCGTGACAGCTAAGGTAGTACTCAACCTTTCTCCCATCACTCTTCTATGCCCCAGAATACAAACCAAGGCCTCGTTTGCCACTGTCGTACCGAAAATATTTCCCAAGTTCCCAGTCACCTCCTCCCAGTATCTAAACAGCTTGGGACACCTCCACACCATGTGAATGAGATCTCCCGTCCTTCGACACCTGGGGCAGTTGTCATTGGGCCTTCTCCCAAATTTAAAAAGTCTTTTAGGAGTATAATAGGCTCTGTTTAACAGCATTAAGTGTGAGAGTCTCTGTGAAGGGGTCACAGAAACCTGCGCTCCCAACTCTAAAATTCTCGCCCATTGTTCCTGGGTCATTCCTCCCACCTCCTCTTCCCATTTAGCCTTTACCCGAAGGAGTATTTCCCTGCTATTAACCGATTTGCTTAATTGGTCATAAATTCTTGAAATTACCCCTCTAGTGGGGGTTATTTGAATTATGCACTGAAATAGAGGCATCTCTTCCCATCTCGGGGTCTGGGCTTTAAATTGTGCTTTAAGGGCATGTTCCAACCGGAAAACGATCGGACTTTGGTGTGATCGTGTGTAGGCAAGTCTGTTCCAGCGGAACGCCGTTGGAAAGAGCGTCGCAGTCTATTCTGAAGGAAAGTCCGGTCTTGTGTACGCGGCATAAGGGGACGAGTCCATAACTCTTCATCTAGTAGGCCCGAAAGACACACCTCCGGTGTGAGCGCTACCAGCATAGAGGTACAGGTAAGGCTAGACAACAAATTCGTGACCTGGGTCCAGTGAACCACAATCAATGGGCACAACCACATCAGATGGTTAAAAACCTCTGCTCCCAACTGACCACAACGCATGCAAGCGGAGGTAGGGAGGCGGCCCATTGCATGCAGCCCCCCCGGAGTAAGGTACGTTTGGTGTATGGTATACAGTTGTAAAATTTTAATATTAGCTGCTGGAGTGAGATGTACATGCCTCCTCCTAGTCCTCCCCATCCAAATCCAAACAGATCTCCTGCCAGCACGCCCTAGCCGGAAGGGGCACTACACAAATTTTGAGATACAGTAGATGAGCGTATAAGCTAGAGATTAATCCCTTTGGGCCCGGGCGAGCGTAATATCCCAATCAGAGGAGAAGTCGAAATTTGGGTGCCAAATTAAACATAATAGGCATGCCTAAGCCGTAGATAAAGCATTATGAGCTATAGCAAAACGTCTACGTAAATAGGTCAAAGCTTTGTATGGTACCATTGTCATAAACACCAGACAATGTAGAAACCTCAAATCTCTTCCATACTAGTTTGTCCTCCAATGCTGTAAAGTGTGGGAACATGGGGCTGTCCCATAGAGGTAATTCCATAGGGTTATCAGTGTACACAGCCAGTTTTCTTTGCTCCCCCCCCCCCCCACAGATCTAGCTAAATTTAGAAAAGGCAGTTTGGTTTTACAAGTATTGGAAATAGAAGCTTCCAATCCCACTAAAAGGTCAAAAGCAGGATTCTGTTCCCTTTGAAACCCAGTTGTCCCGCCAACAAAAGCGATCTGCACACATGGCACATCACCAATACAGAACAAACACTATAATCAGGTCTGTACATGTCAGCCATGCACACTGCAGCTCACAGTAGCTTCAGCCACACAGCAGAGAAGTCTACAGATTGTCATTTTCTGTTTAGTCCCAACACCTGAAATAAAGGTCAGACAGGACGGCGGGGAGCAGCAAGCTCCGGCATGTAGGTGTGGGCCATTCGTCACCGGACAGCATGGAATGTAGAAAAGATCCCAAAAATCCTCCGTTAAGTAGCAAGCTGTGAATATCCCAATTTCTTGTGATGTCAGATATGGAGGAAATAATATTAAAAGGATACATTACTATTATGACAGAAAACACTAGAATGTTTACTATGTCATTCAACTTGTATTTATGTCATTTTGAGGCTCCCAGAACAAAGAGCTCACAGAACAATGACACACTGAGACATTTGGGGGATCGGGAACAATGACACACTGAGACATTTGGGGGATCAGGAACAATGACACACTGACACATTTGGGGGATCGGGAACAATGACACACTGACACATTTGGGGAATCGGGAACAATGACACACTGAGACATTTGGGGGATCGGGAACAATGACACACTGACACATTTGGGGGATCGGGAACAATGACACACTGACACATTTGGGGAATCGGGAACAATGACACACTGACACATTTGGGGAATCGGGAACAATGACACACTGACACATTTGGGGGATCGGGAACAATGACACACTGACACATTTGGGGAATCGGGAACAATGACACACTGACACATTTGGGGAATCGGGAACAATGACACACTGACACATTTGGGGAATCGGGAACAATGACACACTGACACATTTGGGGAATTGGGAACAATGACACACTGACACATTTGGGGGATCGGGAACAATGACAAACTGACACATTTAGGGGACACACACACACATTTGGGGGATCGGGAACAATGACACACTGAAACTTGTGGAATCCAGAACAATGACGCACTGAAACTTGTGGAATCCAGAACAATGACACACTGACACATTTGGGGGATCCAGAACAATGACACTGAAACTTGTGGGATCCAGAACAAGGACACACTGACACATTTGTGGGATCCAGAACAAGGGCACACTGACACATTTGTGGGATCCAAAACAAGGGCACACTGACACATTTGTGGGATCCAGAACAAGGACACACTGACACATTTGGGGGATCCAGAACAATGACACTGAAACTTGTGGGATCCAGAACAAGGACACACTGACACATTTGGGGGATCCAGAACAATGACACTGAAACTTGTGGGATCCAGAACAAGGACACACTGACACATTTGGGGGATCCAGAACAATGACACTGAAACTTGTGGGATCCAGAACAAGGACACACTGACACATTTGTGGGATCCAGAACAATGACACTGAAACTTGAAGGGATCCAGAACAAGGACACACTGACACATTTGTGGGATCCAGAACAAGGACACATTTGGGGGATCGGGAACAATGACACACAGACACTTGGTGGTCCAGAACAAAGACACAATAGTATTTGTGGTCTTGGACCAGTGATATATAAAACATCAATGACATTTAGGGACCCATGACCAACGCCACACCATGATGTTTAGGGTCCTCCGTCAAATTAACCATGGCTCTTTAGGGTTCCTGATGAAGGAAACCCTGATCCTTATGCCCTGTACACACGGTCGGATTTTCCGACGCGAAATGTGTGATAGGACCTTGTTGTCGGAAATTCCGATCATGTGTGGGCTCCATTACACATTTTCCATCGGAATTTCTGACACACAAAGTTTGAGAGCAGGATATAAAATTTTCCGACAACAAAATCCATTGTCGGAAGTTCCGATCGTGTGTACACAAATCCGACGGACAAAGTGCCACGCATGCTCAGAATAAATTAAGAGACGAAAGCTATTGGCTACTGCCCCGTTTATAGTCCCGACATACGTGTTTTACGTCACTGCGTTCAGAACGATCGGTTTTTCCGACAACTTTGTGTATGCAAGACAAGTTTGGGCCAACATCCGTCGGAAAAAATCCATGGATTTTGTTGTCGGAATGTCCGATCAATGTCCGACCGTGTGTACGGGGCATAAGAGTTTCAGAACCTGTAGACACCAAACTTGCCCACAGAGCGACAATTTCCTGTTGGTTTAACATCTGATACAACTAGGCACTGCAGGGTAACAAGGCCTCCCAACTACGTGCAGAGCATCAGGTTGGGCCGAGTAGAACCAGCGACACACAAAACGAGTCCTGCAATTACCCCTCTTCCAAGGAAAAAACTTTGAATTCCATTCATCTACTCTGCTCCCAACCCCACCCCCGCCTGTAAGCATTTCCAACGAAAGAGAGGGGAAAAAAAAAAAAAGTTGCCCAAAGCCTCCATAAATTCTAGGGAAAAAACAAAACAAAACGAAGGTCTCCAAACCCTCAGCATTTCCACGGAAAGAGAGAAAAAGGTCATCAACGATCTTTATCATGTTAGAACAGGAACAAAGCAAACACTGTCCGCCGGGCCCATTTGCTATTCTACAGGGAACAATAATAGATAGGTGGCCCTTGTGTAAGAAGCTTGCTTTCATTTTCCTGCAGGGTGGATTTGATTGAAATCATGTTTTTTAAAGAGGAACTGTCATCTCCGTCCCGCAGCGGCTCCTCCTCTGACCCGCTGTTGGCTCACCGACAGTCCCATTCACTTTAATTGGACGGCTGGTGATGCGGCGGTGACGCAACAAGGTGAGGGACGTGGCGGCAGCAGGTGAGCGGACGCCCGCTAACAGGCGCTGCCATGATGGATCTGAAATGACAGGTGCTCTTTATATGTAAGGACTTATTCTTGCTGGTAGTTAGAATCTTTAATATTTGCAAACACAATGAAGGTTTCCTATTTGGAATAATAAGCTGTCAGATTAGTAAAACAGCGATATCAGAACCGATTCAATCATACAGTTTGTAGTGTACATAGATTTGCAAAACAATGAGATAAAGGAATACTCCTGAACTTTGTTTTATCTCATGGATACTGTGACATTGTGTGAATGCATCAATGCAGTGCATGTTATCTCAGCTTGCAGAGCTTGGATTCATGGAATGAGTTTACCAAAAATGCAACTACTGCAGAATATACAGCCTCATGCTACATAACTGAGCTCCATTTCATGCTTAAAAAACTAAATTATTAATGTATCTTAAGAGGGAAAACTATCTTTAGATAGATTTTTACTCCAAAAGCATTTTATTAAAATAACTGTGATAAAAATCAAAAAAATAGATTTAAATCAAAAAAAATCAGATTTTTAAAAAAAGAATAATTGATTTATATCCACCCTGTTTTCCTGTTCAGATACGAATATTGGGCATCTGATACACAGGAAACGCAGATAAAGATCTGACCGATTACTGCCAAATCCTAAATGCCAAGGCAAAGGACGCAGTAACAAGGGCAGTAAACCAAAGCAATGTACCTACATCTGATCGGGATATTGCACCTTGCATGTTTAAGGGCTCACTCCACATAGCAGGAAAAAAAAAAGAACCTTGTAGTGGGGCATGGCCCCCCCCACCCCACCCCCATAGCAAGGGTTAAAGTGGTTGAAAACCCTCACCTATGCAAAAGGAAAAGGGTCTGGTGTTGCCAATGACACACCTCCATCCCCATATTAAATGAAAGAATTACGCCCGTGGGACTTTAAATGAAATGAGCACAAAAAAAGGTCAATGAAAGTATACAAAGTAAACATAGTTTCTAAATGTATTAAAATTGTATAACATTCATCGTATATGAAATGCATGAACAGAGGTGCCAAACCACTTGAAAGTGATAAAAAAACAAGATTACCAAGCAGCCACATACAAATATATTTAAAATTGAAGATGTACAGTAATACACAGGCATAGTATAACAACGCGTTTCGTGAGTCGCTGCTCGCTTCTTCAGGAGTGGATGTGAATGCAGTGTATATATGGACTGAGCCAACGTTTTAAAAGCAATTAAACCAACAGGCGGCGGCGAAGTGTGTCTATTCCGAGAGCTGAAGGGAAGGAACCAGCAAGGACCCATGGGGGGGGGGGACAGATGGAGGGCAAGCATAACATGGGAGCCAAAGAGTGTGACCTTTGATGTCCCTCAATGTCCAACATGATTTGCAGCATAATCCGTGTGTCCTCAACATGTGACATGTGGAGCCATGAAGAATGTGGTTTGGATTACTTCAAATGGAACAGTAATATTTATCCACAATATCTCCCAGGAACTATATAAAAAGACTATTCCTGGTTTGTTTGATTCTGAACAATACATGTTAATTGAAAGAGCTGGTCACATTGGCCTCTGTTCAATGTACGAGCCGGACAGTCTGCTACTGGGGTCTCCTGCTATTGTCTGAAGGTGTTCTGTATTTATACTTATGATAAAGTGTATAGTACCTTCTGAGCTTGGAGCCGGCAAGTCTGACCTGCAATGAGACATCTGAGTCATCCAGGTGGCTAATAAATGTAATGTTTATAGTATATGTTGGTTGTTGTAATTATATTCCTGTGTGAAGGTTGTATTGTTAGGGTAATATGATCAGGAGAGGGGATGTCCTCCTGTGGTGTATATATTCTGTATTCTTGTTCAAATAAACAGTTCTTATTGGCAACTGGTGTTGCCTAGTTCTTGGGGTAACTATAGCCAGATTCACTGGTCTCGTGTTCCAGAGCTTGGGAAGCAGCTTCTTGGCGGAGATACCCAGTCAGGGAGTCCGTCACAGTGAGCAGCGACTCACGAAACGCGTCAAGTTATATGATGCCTGTGTATTACTGTACATCAACAATTCTAAATATATAACGTATGCGGCTGCTTGGTAATGTTGTGTTTTATCACCGCCAAGTGGTTTGGCACCTCTATTCATGCATTTCATATACGATGAATGTTATACAGTTTTAATCAATTTATAAACTATGTTTACTTTGTACATACTTTCATTGACCTTTTTTGTGCTCACCTCATTTAAAGTCCCACTGGCCCAATTCTTCTTTGTTAAACCCTCACCCATACCCAGTGAAGGGAATAGCCTCAGGTGATACACAGAGATTAAACAAATCTTCCTACATACGTTTTACTTGTTTATTTGCAGCCCTCCCTTCTCTACATGCCTTCAAAAGTGCTGAATTGTGATAAAAATCCTTCTGAATCTGTGAGGAGCAGGGATGAGGGGACGGAGAGCTGCAGTTAGAGCTCTTGTACAGTGTGAGAGCTGATTGGAGGAAAGGGACACACATGGCACAGGAAGGAAAGAACATGCAGAGATGTGTTCTGAATAGACAAGCTGTGCTGAGCTCTCCTCCCCCATCACAAATTTATCAAATGTGTCTGGAAAACTTCTCAGAAGTGACACATGCTGATAACAGAGGATGGAAGCATCAGAGAGAAACAACACTTAGAGCTTTGAAAAGAGTCAGGTAAAAACTACAAATATATATACTTTGTTCAGAATTCATGACTGAGGCTTACTGCCAATTTAAATCCGTTAGGTCTAGCGGTAGGGTAATAAGCTAGCTGTGAGACTTTCCTTACTCCTCGCTTCTTTGTTATGTAGGCATGCCGAACCTTACAGGGTTTCCCTTTTAATGCAATGGGCGGTTTAAGGTCCTAGAGGCTGCTCACCAGTAATTGTGGGGTCTTCCTGGACCCTCAGAAGGGTTTATTGAAGTTTTGATAGGATGGGAGCGCCACACCAGCTTGTATAGACCTTTATTTTTTTCTGTAACAGCCAACGCGTTTTGGGGGCTCAGCACTTCCCCTTCATCAGGGCTAAAAATCAGATGATGTAGGCACTTGGATTGGAAAAAAATGGCTGTCCCCAACGCCTCGGCCAGCAGCTGTACCTCATCACATACAATGCATTACCAATACTCCTGCATTGTACATGAGGATGGTGGTTGCCTGCCCACGGTGCTGGAGAGAAGAGGAGCATGCCAGAGCAAGAAATATGGTAAGTTTTAGGCTTCATGCACATGGAGCGTAATGTATATAAGGTTACAAAGTCCTCTAGCATAAAATCCTTGCCAATTTCCCACCCGGAGGGGCGGCAGGTGCCATTACAGACACCTGTACAAGTGAATGGCTGTATGTGGATGTAAACGCCGATGGCATCTGCATCTGTGTTTTCCCCCAAACCTGACAGTGGCATGTTTAGGGAAATATACTGTGCGCGCATTCGTGGGTCAATGCTGATGCAGAAGCCCTCTGTATCTACACAAGTAGGGCTGCGCATAGCCATTTACTTGTAGACATCTGTGTGCATGTGGTCTTAAACATCTTCCCTTTACCCCTACACTTAAAGTGGTTGTAAAGCTCAGACACTAAATATGAACAAAGCATATCCCTCTATAAGGTGTACTTGTTTCAATCAAGAGCACTAAGTGGAATTTCTGTCTGCTGCCTCCTTCCTCTGCTATATGCATGAATCACTTCTGACAAGTTTTCCTGACACCAAGAGAAAAATAGTGACAGGGGAGGGACCTCCAGCAGATTGACAGCTTCAGCTGCATTCCTGTGTGCTGTGTGAAAGGTTTCCCTTCCCTCCAATCAGCTCTCAGAGCTCTCTTCACTGATGTAACTTCAGCTCTCAGCCCCCTGCTTTTCACAGCTGAGAGCTCCTGTGTAAATGCCGTACTTTAAATGGATGTAGGGGGAAGGCGCGGTGTAGATAAACAGGTACAACGTATGTAGGAGGATTTGTTTAATCTCTGTGCATCACCTGAGGCAAATCACTTCACTGGGTATAGGTAAGGGTTTCCACCACTTTAACAAGCATTTGGGGGGGGCGGGTCCTTGCTTAACAAGAAAATCAAGGATCTGTTATTCTGCAGCAGGCCATTTAAAATGCTAGCTAAAACACACCAGTAAAAATTATCCTACCTTAGACCCCAGTCACCAGTCACATCCCAGAGGTGAGGGTTATGTCACTAAAGCATGTCCATAGATGGATTGAATTTTGGCTGGTTAAGCAGGGACCGGCTCAGATTCGATCCATTTCTGGGCAGGCTGGTTCAGTACAACCAGCCTGTCTGATTTTTTTTGCATGTAACTACTGCCGGTGGCTATAGCCACCAGTAGTAATCATTGTGTTCTGTCGGCCGGGAAGGCTCCCCACCAGGAGAGATTTCCCCCATCAACACTGACTGTGTTGATGGGGAAATCGAATGATTTTTTTTTCCTGCAACCCATGGTTGCAAGAAAGAAAATTGCATCATTTTTTGCTTGCTTTAGACTACTCATGGGTTCTCAGGAAAGCCAAGGATCAGATCCTGTGGGAATACGCTCCTGCACCGCATATCATCCCGGGATCCTGTGAGAATACGCTCCTGCACCGCATATCATCCCAGGATCCTGTGAGAATACGCTCCTGCATCGCATATCATCCCAGGATCCTGTGAGAATACGCTCCTGCACCGCATATCATCCCGGGATCCTGTGAGAATACGCTCCTGCATCGCATATCATCCCGGGATCCTGTGAGAATACGCTCCTGCACCGCATATCATGCCGGGATCCTGTGAGAATACGTTCCTGTACCACGTATCATCCCGGGATCCTGTGAGAATGCGCTCCTGCACCACGTATCATCCTGGGATCCTGTAAGAATACATTCCTGCACCACGTATCATCCCGGGATCCTGTGAGAATACGTTCCTGCACCACGTATCATCCCGGGATCCTGTGAGAATGCGCTCCTGCACCACGTATCATCCTGGGATCCTGTAAGAATACATTCCTGCACCACGTATCATCCCGGGATCCTGTGAGAATACACTCCTGCACCGCATATCATCCCGGGATCCTGTGAGAATACGCTCCTGCATCGCATATCATCCCGGGATCCTGTGAGAATACGCTCCTGCACCGCATATCATCCCGGGATCGTGTGAGAATACGCTTCTGCACCACGTATCATCCCGGGATCGTGTGAGAATACGCTTCTGCACCACGTATCATCCCGGGATCCTGTGAGAATACGCTCCTGCATCGCATATCATCCCGGGATCCTGTGAGAATATGCTCCTGCACCGCATATCATCCCGGGATCGTGTGAGAATACGCTTCTGCACCACGTATCATCCCGGGATCGTGTGAGAATACGCTTCTGCACCACGTATCATCCCGGGATCCTGTGAGAATACGCTCCTGCATCGCATATCATCCCGGGATCCTGTGAGAATACGCTCCTGCACCGCATATCATCCCGGGATCCTGTGAGAATACGCTCCTGCATCGCATATCATCCCGGGATCCTGTGAGAATACACTCCTGCACCGCATATCATCCCGGGATCGTGTGAGAATACGCTCCTGCACCGCATATCATCCCGGGATCCTGTGAGAATACGCTCCTGCATCGCATATCATCCCGGGATCCTGTGAGAATACGCTCCTGCACCGCATATCATCCCGGGATCCTGTGAGAATACGCTCCTGCACCGCATATCATCCCGAGATCCTGTGAAAATACGCTCCTGCACCGCATATCATCCCAGGATCCTGTGAGAATACGCTCCTGCACCACGTATCATCCCGAGATCCTGTGAGAATACGCTCCTGCACCGCATATCATCCCGGGATCGTGTGAGAATACGCTTCTGCACCACGTATCATCCCGGGATCGTGTGAGAATACGCTTCTGCACCACGTATCATCCCGGGATCCTGTGAGAATACGCTCCTGCATCGCATATCATCCCGGGATCCTGTGAGAATATGCTCCTGCACCGCATATCATCCCGGGATCCTGTGAGAATATGCTCCTGCATCGCATATCATCCCGGGATCCTGTGAGAATACGCTCCTGCATCGCATATCATCCCGGGATCCTGTGAGAATACGCTCCTGCACCGCATATCATCCCGGGATCCTGTGAGAATACGCTCCTGCATCGCATATCATCCCGGGATCCTGTGAGAATACGCTCCTGCACCGCATATCATCCCGGGATCGTGTGAGAATACGCTTCTGCACCACGTATCATCCCGGGATCCTGTGAGAATACGCTTCTGCACCACGTATCATCCCGGGATCCTGTGAGAATACGCTTCTGCACCACGTATCATCCCGGGATCCTGTGAGAATACGCTTCTGCACCACGTATCATCCCGGGATCCTGTAAGAATACATTCCTGCACCACGTATCATCCCGGGATCCTGTGAGAATACGCTCCTGCACCGCATATCATCCCAGGATCCTGTGAGAATAAGCTCCTGCACCGCATATCATCCCGGGATCCTGTGAGAATACGCTCCTGCACCGCATATCATCCCGAGATCCTGTGAGAATACGCTCCTGCACCGCGTATCATCCCAGGATCCTGTGAGAATACGTTCCTGCACCACGTATCATCCCGGGATCGTGTGAGAATACGTTCCTGCACCACGTACCATCCCGGGATCCTGTAAGAATACGCTCCTGCACCACGTATCATCCCGGGATCCTGTAAGAATACGCTCCTGCACCGCATATCATCCCGGGATCCTGTGAGAATACGTTCCTGCACCACGTATCATCCCGGGATCCTGCGAGAATACGTTCCTGCACCGCACTTCATCCAGGGATCCTGCGAGAATGCGTCCTGCACCACGTATCATCCCGGGATCCTGTGAGAATATGTTCCTGCACCACGTATCATCCCGGGATCCTGCGAGAATATGCTCCTGCACCGCGTATCATCCCGGGATCCTGTGAGAATATGCTCCTGCACCGCGTATCATCCCGAGATCCTGTGAGAATACGCTCCTGCACCGCATATCATCCCGGGATCCTGTGAGAATACGCTCCTGCACCACATATCATCCCGGGATCCTGTGAGAATACGCTCCTGCACCATATATCATCCCGGGATCCTGTGAGAATACGCTCCTGCACCACGCATCATCCCGGGATCCTGTGAGAATACGCTTCTGCACCACGTATCATCCCGGGATCCTGTGAGAATACGTTCCTGCACCACATATCATCCCGGGATCCTGTGAGAATACGTTCCTGCACCACGTATCATCCCGGGATCCTGTGAGAATACGCTCCTGCACCGCGTATCATCCCAGGATCCTGTAAAAATACATTCCTGCACCACGTATCATCCCGGGATCCTGTGAGAATACGCTCCTGCACCACGTATCATCCTGGGATCCTGTGAGAATATGCTCCTGCACCTACTTCCTAGGCTGAGATGCCGGTTTGGTTATATATGGGGGGTGGGGGGGGGTATCAAGAGAACCTGTCACTTCATCCTGGTCCTGAATGGCCATAGTGAGGGATTCCATCTATCCTCTGACACACTTCCCGCTCTGAATCCTGGGAGGATGAGAGAGGATGGCCTTTGCGCCTGTGTATAGGGTGCTTCCACATTTGGGGGCTCCCCAGGCACACAGATCTAGCAAAGCTTGCATCTGTTTCCGGGACTCCAATCTAAAGTAATAGTGTAAGCGAGCTGCAAATGTCGGCTTACTGGCCCTTTAAAGGTGCGAATGGTTACTGGAAGTCAGCTGGAAACCACAACACAGCATCTGCTCGAGGGGAGGCTGCATTGTCTTCTATTCCTGGAAAGCAGATCGCTCAATACAGATTACCATCTATTACTGAGCAAATGATGACAGCTGGGCTCACACCGGCCCTCACCACCGGGCCAGCATCCATCAACGGCGTATGAATGTCACCAATTTAAAGGGGAGCTAACATCGGCTGTATTTTTTATATTAGGTGCAACATGCTAAGTAATCTCTAACCCCTTCCAGGTATTTATTCCCTTTCACAAAGATCACAGGATTCCCCATGACAGCGCCTTCATCTGATTTTTCTCTCCAAAAGCAGGACACCATCTTTGTTCAGGCATCATCCAAGGTCACCATCTACTTCCTGGACTGAGATGACCCAATCGTGTAAATCCTGGCCGTTGTTTACAAAAGTCTGACACAGATCAGCCCCCCTGCTGCAGCCTCTCACCTTGCTTGTGACTTGCTACAAAGTTACAGTGTACAGTCTGATCACTGGCTGAGGGGAGACTGAGGAAATGCTTCCTCCTGCCTGCTGCAGACTGATGACGTCATTTCAGCCTAGGCAAAATCTCTGGACCAGTCGTGTGTAATAAGTAACATGTCCGTGTAACACTTCCAGATATTGATTACCTCTCACAGAGATTGCACAATGTTGCAGTCTGATCACTGGGGGAACCCACTGATCATCAAGGAGAGACGCAGAACGGTAAACAACACAGAGCTCCGTTCTGACAGCCGGGATGTGATGGATTTTCTTTCCCTGCAAAGCACATCCCATAGCAAAAGCAGCACACACAGTACACATAAACACTGGCTAGGCACACAGTTAACCCTCTGATGGCCCTTGATGTTTAACCCCTTCCCAGCCAGTCTCATTAGTACAGTGATAGTGCATATTTTTAGCACTGATCACTGTATTAGTGTCACCGGTCCCCAAAAAGTGTCCGACTGTCCTCTGCAATATCGCAGTCCCGCTATATGGTCACTGATCGCCGCCATAACTAGTATAAAAAAAAAAATAACAGTTCCAGTATATATAACCCATAGTTTGTAGATGCCATAACTTTTGCACAAAGCAATCAATATACGTTTATTGGGATTTTTTTTTACCAAAAATATGTAGCAGAATAAATATTGGCAGAAATTTATGAAGAAATTAGATTTTTTTAAAGTTTTTTTATTGGATGTGTTTTATAGCAGAAAGTAACAAATATTGTTTTTTATTTTTTGTTTATAGCGCACAAAAACAAAAAAAAACGCAGAGATATTAAAATACCCCCCAAAAAAGCTCTATTTGTTGGGAAAAAAGGAAATAAATTGTATTTTGGTACAGCATCGCACGACCTGGGGGAAAGACCTGTAAGTGTAATGCCGCGTACACACGATCGGACATTCCGACATCAAAACTGTGGATTTTTTCCCGACGGATGTAGACTAAAACTTGTCTTACATACACACACGGTCGCACAAATGTCGGAAATTCCGAACGTCAACAACGCGGTGACGTACAACACGTACGACGAGCCGAGAAAAATGAAATTCAATAGCCAGTGCGGCTCTTCTGCTTGATTCCAAGCATGCGTGGATCTTTGCGCGTTGGAATTGTCTACACACGATCGGAATCAGCTCTCAAATTTTTGTTGTCAGAAATTCCAACAACAAATGTCCGATGGAGTCTACACACGGTCGGAATTTCCGACAACAAGCTCACACCGGACATTTGTTGCCAGAAATTCCGACCGTGTGTACGCGGCATTAGGGAGCTTCAGTACAGAGAAAGGCCTGCCAGGCAGGACTAAACTGTGTGACAGAGCTGTGTAAATCTCAGGACTGGACGGACAGAAATACAAAACCTTTGGCTGCTAAAACAACTCCCATATACAGTGGGGAAAATAATGGTTTGATCCCCTGCAGATGTAAGTTTGCCCACTTACAAAAAAAAATGAAGGGTCTATCATTTTTATCATAGGTGTATTTTAAATGATAGAGACAGAATATCAACCAAAAATGCAGAAAAAACACATGATACAAATGTTATAAATTGAGTCGCAGTTCAGTGAGCAAAATAAGTATTTGATCTCCTACCAACCAACAATAATTGTGGCTCCCACAGACTGGCTACAATAGGTGCTCATGTGATACACAGATTAGTCCTGTAAGCCCTGGTTCACACTGGTGCAATTTGACATGTCAAATCGGCGGCAATTGCAGGCAGTGGCACTGTCCTAATTTCAAAAAGTAGTTTCTGTACTAATTTTTGTGATTTCAGCTTGCGATTTCTATTGACATCTGTGCAGAAACCCGCACAGATGTCTGTGAAATCGTTGCCGAAATCGGGACTGACACGCGGGAGTGAAATCGTGCGAGTTCGCTTCATTCCCGCAGCTCACTGTGAACCTGGGCTCAATGTAAGAAGGTGCTCCTAACAACAACTTGTTATGTGTATAGAAGACATCTGTCCACAGAATCTTTTCTTCCATTCACACCTCACCATCATGGGCAAGACCAAAGAGAGCTGCCAAAGGACGTCAGGGAAAGGATGGTAGACCTGCGCAAGGCTGGAATGGGATACAAGACCATCAGCAAGAAGCTTGGTGAGAAGGAGACAACTGTTGGAGCGATTATTCGCAAATGGAAGAAATACAAAATAATCATAAGTCGCCCTCGGTCTGGAGCTCCATGCAAGATTTCACCTCATGGGGAAGGGATGATCATGAGAAAGGTGAGGGACCAGCCCAGAACTACACGGGAGGAGCTTGTCAATGATCTCAAGGCAGTTGGGACCACAGTCACCAAACAAACCATTGGTAACACAATACACCACCATGAATTAAAATCCTGCAGCGCCTGGAAGGTCCTCCTCTTAAAGAAGTCACATGTACAGGCCTGTATGAAGTTTGAAAATACACATCTAAATGATTCAGAGAAGGTTTGGGAGGAAGTGCTGTGGTCAGATGAAACCAAAAGTGAGCTTTTGGCATGAACTCGACTCGCCGTGTTTGGAGGAAGAAAAATGCTGAATATGACCCTAAGAACACCATCCCTACAGTCAAGCACGGAGGTGGAAACATTCTTTGGGGCTGTTTCTCTGCTAAAGGTACAGGCCGACTTTGCCGCATTGAGGGGCCAATGGACGGGGCCAATGGACGGGGACATGTATTGTAAAATCTTGGATGAGAACCTTCTTCCCTCAGCCAGAACACTGAAGATGGGTCGTGGATGGGTCTTCCAGCATGACAATGACCCAAAACACACCGCCAAGGAAACAAAGGAGTGGCTCAAGAAGGAGCACATTAAGGTCATGGAGTGGCCTAGTCAGTCTCCAGACCTTAATCCTATAGAAAATTTATGGTGGGAGCTGAAACATTCGAGTTGCCAAGCGACAGCCAAGAAACATTAAGGATTTAGAGAAGATCTGTAAAGAAGAGTGGACCAAAATCCCTCCTGAGATGTGTGCAAACCTGGTCACCAACTACAAGAAACGTCTGACCTCTGTGCTGGCCAACAAGGGTTTCTCCACCAACTACTAATGCCGCGTACACACAAGCGGAATTTCTGACAGAAAGAGTCTGATGGGAGCTCTTCATCGTATCTTCCGACCGTGTGTATGCCCCATCTGACTTTTTCTGTCGAAAATTCAGAAGGACTTAGATAGAGAACATGTTCTATATTTTTCCGACGGAACAAATTACTATCGGAAAACCCACTCGTCTGTATGCTGTTCCGACGTACCAAAAACGACGCATGCTCTGAAGCAAGTACGAGACGGAAGCTATTGGCTACTGGCTATTGAACTCCCGTTTTCTAGTCCCGTCGTAGGTGTTGTACGTCACCGTGTTCTGGACGGTCAGAATTTGGTGTGACCGTGCGTATACAAGACAGCTTGAGCGGAATTCTGTTGGAACTCCGTCGTAAAAACCTTCAGAGTTTATTCCGACGGCAAAACCGGTCGTGTGTACGCGCCATTAGTCATGTTTTGCTTGGGGGTCAAATATTTCTTTTACTCACTGAACTGCAACTCAATTTATAACATTTATATCATGTGTTATTTCCTGATTTTTGGTTAATATTCTGTCTCTATCATTAAAAATACACCTATGATAAAACTTGTAGACCCTTCATTTCTTTGTAAGTGAAAAAGCATACAAAATCTGCAGGGGATCAAATCATTATTTTCCCCACTGTATGTTGTCTATCTGTGTATTTAGCCGTTTCTGGAGTTGAGCTTTAATAATGACTTGGGAATAAGGTTCCATGTACAGACTGGGCCTGCAATCCAAGGGGGCTCCATAGGGACACAAGGACAGGTGGTGGCAGAGAGGCACCACAAAGTGCAGCACAACGATAGCCAGAAAACACACCTTAGGCCGTGTCAAGTTCCCTTTAATGTGCGTCAGTGGGATGTGTCAGCTGACAATAGTTGCCTTGGCTCGCCCCACACTTGTGCCAAGAGAAGGAAACCGGAGAGGTGGGCAGAGAAGGAAAGTGGAGAGGGGGGCAGAGAAGGACTGAGGTGAACACAAGAGGAACAGAGCGTAGGACGGGGCATTCCACAGGCAGACAATCGGCTGGGCTTAGCGGGGCTCTCACCACTGACAGAGCAAGCTCAAACTTGTTTTATACCGTAGCGGAGAATCTTGGAGGCCGGCCAATGTTTGCAGAGCCTTCTCTGTAAGCGTGCAATGGAACAAAACACGTCCAGGACCTGAAAGCACGACGTCGCTGCACAGAGCACATGTATGAAAAGCATGCCAAAAAAGAAAGGTCTGCTAGCAGACATCAGCTTTAAGGAATTGGAGTTCCCCTTTAAGGGATCGGGGTCCCACATGCACACTGGGATAGACTCAACTGATATGCAGAGAAAGCTTTTATAGTGTGGTAAGCTCCAAAAAGTTAAGTTTATGCCCCCATTGTGTTATAACTGTACTGTCTGTCCTCACATTGTGAAGCCCTGTGCAAACTGTTGGCGCTATATAAATACTGTAAAATAATAATAATAATAATGTAAGACTGAAAAGAATATAATGCACTCGCATGATAAAAAGAATCAGGTTTGCATATCAAAACATAAGACTCCAATACCGCTATGCACGAGATCGGCAATTCCCTTCCGGTGTCCAAACGTAATGACGTCACCTGGCTCCGCCCAATACGTTGCATCACAACCATTTGACTTCATCAAGGGAAGGGCTAGGTGAGACATGCGGAGTATATATAAAGCTGAGATGTTGCCATACTGACACATCGCAGCCTTATTATGGGCTATCTCCCACTCTGATTACAGACAAAAGCCAATAGTCAGCCTTTTTTACTGGAGTCCAAACACAAAATATCAATAGCGACCATATACTTGTAGCCCAAAAAGATAGAATATTCAGCACTCGGCTGGCCCCTCCCACTAGCCATTAACAAGTGTCCTCGGGCTTCCCTGAGAGGGAACCTGTCGGTGGGTCTTTTCTTTGGCCTCCATTTTAATGCTCCTCTTCCTTAAAGTGGAGTTCCAGTCTCCTGTGAAAAAATATAAAAGTCAGCAGCTACAAAAACTGTAGCTGCTGACTTTTAAAAACAGACACGCACCTTTCCTACGATCCAGCGTTGTTCTCCCCCCGGTCGGTTTTACCTGCTGTAGTCTTCTTTCCTAGGCGCTGGCATCTTCACTATGGGCACCCGGCTGTGACAGCTTGCGGCTTCACAGCCAGGTGCTCACTGTGCATGTGCGAGCAGTGAATGGCGGATGCAGTGTTCTGGGACCTATCAGTTTCCCAGAAGACTGCGGGGGGGGGGGGGAGGGAAGAAGGAGAACTTCCATTTCCAAGTGGAAGCGGGTAGCTTGCAAAATTGGGTACCGTGTACCCTATATGAACCCCTGAAGAAGCCTACCCAGAGAAACACGTCAGGAAAAACACCTTCATTCTGTACCATCAAATTCAATACATTATCATTATTACATGTTATATATGCAATTTTCAGAATGAGGAAGGTGTTTTTGGGTTCACTGTTTCAAACACTATATGTGATACACTTTATTACCAAAAGTATTGGGACGCCTGCCTTTACACGCACATAAACCTTAATGGCATCCCAGTCTTAGTCCGTAGGGTTCAATATTGAGTTGGCCCACCCTTTGCAGCTATAACCGCTTCAACTCATCTGGGAAGGCCGTCCACAAGGTTTAGGAGGAGTGTGTCTATGGGAAAGTTTGACCATTCTTCCAGAAGCGCTTTTGTGAGGTCAGGCACTGATGTTGGACGAGAAGGTCTGGCTCGCAGTCTCTGCTCTAATTAATCCCAAAGGAGTTCTATCGGGTTGAGTCAGTTCCTCCACCCCAAACTCACTGTGAGAATATGCTCCCGCACCAGGCATCACCCCAGGATCCAGTGAGAATATTCTCCTGCACCACGCAACATCCCTGGATCCTGTGACTGCGAGCCAGGCCTTCTCGTCCAACATCAGTGCCTGACCTCACAAATGCACTTCTGGAAGAATGGTCAAACATTCCCATAGACACACTCCTAAACCTTGTGGACAGCCTTCCCAGAAGAGTTGAAGATGTTATAGCTGCAAAGGGCGGGGCCAACTGAATATTGAACCCTACGGACTAAGACTGGGATGCCATTAAAGTTCATGTGCGTGTAAAGGCAGGTGTCCCAATACTTTTGGAAATATAGTGTATCATTCATTTCCTTGCTTTTATGTGTATATTCCCTGGTTTTGATTAAATTGTGTAATAAAACTTTATGTGTTCCATAGCTGTGCATGAGTAATTTCTTCCTGAGGGTGAAAGAGCACCTTTAAAGTCCCACATATTTCAACTTTTTTTTTTTTTTTACGATATACCTAATGGGGATGGATCATTTCTACTTACTATTTGTTTAAATAGCCATGATATGTTTGCATTGCATAGAGAAGCACAAAGACCCACTGATGATGTCGCTGGGTATAAAATAAGGTATGTAATGGAAACGTTTGATTTAAAAATGTCATTAGCATGTTGATGAGGAGGAGGGAGGAACCAGGGAGGGCAAAATATAAGCAGATTAAACACAGACAGTAAAAAAAAAAAAGACACAAAAGATGTTCTAACCCGTATATTCTCCATAAAAAAAAAAAAAAGAAGAAGCTTTGGCTTTCGATACGAATTCCCCCCACATAGGATGTATAATAATAAAACTGCAGGCGGGAATGTGGGAGCCTCTTCTATCCGCCACAACAGATGTATAGAGATAGCAGCCAGCATCTCTACAGAACCAAAACATTACATTGCATGAACCATAAAGCGCAACTAGACCCATTTAAATAGGGTTGCGTCAACACCATTTTTTTTTTTTTTTTTTTTTACCAGTGAGTACCGATACTTTCCGCCAAGTACTCGCCGATAGCGATACCTTTAAACCCACACAAAATGAATGAGCTCAAATCATACTGCAAAGAATCGCAGCAATTGCACCACATTCCCGTTCTAGTCGCATGCGATTCTTTGCGGTACGATTTGAGCCTATTCATTTTTGTATGGGCTCAAATCGCACCTCAAGGGTACTGGTTTCGGATATCGTACGCGTGATACTCTAGGTTTAACAGTTACATTGAAGCCATGCCATGAATGAGAACTGTCAACGTTTTTTTGTTCTCTTGAAGTGGTAGTAAAGCCTCAAGGTTTTCCACCGTAAAATGCATTAAGCTGAAAAACCTTCTGTGCTGCAGCTCCAGTTTAGGTGGACGGCCATGTCTTGGTAGGTTTGCAGTTGTGCCATACTCTTTCTATTTTCAGATGATGGATTGAACAGAGCTCTGTGAGAGGTCCAAAGCTTGGGATATTCTTTTATAACCTAACCCTGCTTTATACTTCTCCACAACTTTATTCCTGACCTGTCTGGTGTGTTCCTCGGCCTTCATGATGCTGTTTGTTCACTAAGTTTCTCTAACAGACCTCTGAGGGCTTCACAGAACAGCTGTATTTATACTGAGAATAAATTACACACAGGTGGACTCGATTTACTAATTAGGTGAAGGCAATTGGTTCCACTAGATTGTAGTTAGGGGTATCAGAGTATAGGGGGGCTGAATGAAAATGCACACCACACTTTTCACATATTTATTTGTAAAAAAAAAATGATGAAAACCATTTATCATTTTTCTTCCACTTCACAATTATATAAGTACTACTTTGTGTTGATCTATCACATAAAATTCCAATAAAAGCCATTTACGTTTTTGGTTGTAACAATGACAAAATGTGGAAAATTTCAAGGGGTATAAATACTTTTTCAAGGCACTGTACCTGCTCCATGCAATAGTTTTGTACAGAGCAGTCCCAAGCCTCTTCTTTTTGGGTCCCCCCCGCCGGCGGTCCTAGCTCCCCCCCCCCCCTGCCGAGTGCCCCTTGCTATGGGGGCACTCGAGCAAGTTCACTCCCAAGCCACGCTCCTGTGAATGGACATTGACTATTCACACACAGAGCATGGCTCGGCCCCGCCCCCTGCTCTTCCCTCAGTGGCTCACTGGCTGTGATTGACAGCAGCAGGAAGCAATGGCTCCTGCTGCTGTGTGAGCCAATGAGGAGAGAAAGAGACCCAGGAGAGCCGGTGCTCTCATGCACATCGCTGGATCTAGATCAGGCTCAGGTAAGCGATGGGGGGGGGGTCGCTTCACCAAGAAGGTTTTTCTACGTTAATGCATAGAATGCATTAGGTAAAAAAAAATACCTTCTGCCTTTAGACCCAAACTGTCATACCATCAAATGGCTGGTCCCATAACTGATCACACTTGCAGCCCCACAGCAACTCCAGAACAAACAGAAGCCAATATGGCGGCTTCCTTGGCTGTAAAGGAGAGAAAGGTTTAGTTCCCCTTTCAGATAAACATGTTATCTTTGCAAAGATAACATGTTTATACCGCCTGCTCCTTGGCATCTATCCAGCTATGGAGGATGTTATTCACATTTTCTGAATGGCCCCAGAATCTGAGCTTAGCTATGTGTTCCCGGGTTCCAGCATTGCTCTCTTTAAGCTAAATAGCCCGAGCAACATGTGACAAGATCTTGCAGTGCCACACATCCCACCATGAGAAGCCCACTGAACGTGCCCGCAGTGGATCTTTGCTTTAAGCTCAATCCAGAGACCGAGTGGAAAGCCCTGGACTGAGCGATCGGACCATAAAACGTGTTCACTTGAAGGACTAGTCTAGTGGAGCTCCTGGACCATAATCTAAGCGGTAACCTCATTCTCCGAGGTCATTCCAATGTACATGACAAGGTAGACAGATGGGCCGTGGAAGATGTAGACGTAGAAGGTCATCCACGCATCCTGAGGAAATGGGCGTAAGGCAACCGTACCACATAGGAAGGGAGGGGTGACTGGGAAATAAGGAAGAGGTCAGGCAAGTTGAGTGAATTTGGGAAATTAAAGCTGAACTCCGGGCACAAAAAAAACCAAAAAAAAAAAACAAGAACTTCCATTTAAATATAATTCTCAAAAGCCGCAAGGGAAAGAAATCTACTTTGTGTGCACCAAATGGCTTTGAAAACCCAGATATTACATTGTAAAAGTGGCAGCGACATCGCCATTGTGCAGGAAGTAGAGGTGTGGGAGGGGCCCAGCAGGCTCCACCCACTACAGGCTGCCTGCAGAAAATGACAGGAGGGGGCGGAGACAAGACCAGTCTCCCTGCACAAGGAGAGAGAGAGCAGCAGTGGGCGGTCTCACACTGGATTACTGCACAGATCTGGTAGATTTCTTCTAAGGGAGACTCTGGGGACCCTGATGTGAAGGGGGGGGGGGGTTCTCTATGTAAAGCAGACTCAAAGGGACACTGATATAGGGATCTCTAATTGGGACCCTGACCTGGGGAGGGGGACTCTGATATAGGGGGTCTCTGATAGGAACCCTCACACAGTGAAGGGGGGGGCGGGGCGGGACTGAGTCTCTGATTTAAGGTGGACTCTAATGTAAGGGGGATACTGATAGGGACTCAGATATAGGGGGTCTCTGATAGGAACCCTCACACAGTGAAGGGGGGGGGGAACTGAGTCTCTGATTTAAGGTGGACTCTAATGTAAGGGGGATACTGATAGGGACTCAGATATAGGGGGTCTCTGATGGGAACCCTCACGCAGTAATGGGGGGGGGGGGGGACACTGAGTCTCTGATGTAAGGCGGACTCTAATAGGGAAGCTGATGTAAGGGGTATTTTGATAGGGACTCTGATATAGGTGGATTCTAAAGGGGGCTCTGATATGGGGGCGGGGGGGTCTCTGATTTAAGGCAAACTCTAATAGGGACTATAATGTAAGGGGGATTCTGATGGGAACAATAACGTGGGGGGGATCTATGATGTTAGGTGTACTTAGGGGGGGATGCGGATGGGGACCCTGATGGGAGAGGGGTCTATGATGCAAGGCTGGCTCTAATAGGGACACTGATGTAAAGGGAACTCTGATATAGGAGGTCTCTAATCGGGACCCTGACGTGGGGAGGGGGTCTCTGATGTAAGGTGGACTCTCACAGAGATTCTGATGTAAGGGGGATTCTGATAGGGACCCTGACATGTGGCGGGGGAGTGGGAGGGCAGGGAATAGCCCCTTATGTAAGGTGGACTGTAATAGGGGCTCTGATGTAAGGAGTATTCTGATGGGGGGCATACTGGGGGGGGGGGACGATTCTAATAGCGACTCTGAGCTAAGGGGATTCTGATGGGGACCCTGAAATTGGGGGGGGGGGGGGGGGAGTCTATGATGCAAGGCCGAATCTAATAAGGACACGGTCGTAACAGGGATTCTGATAGGGACTCTCATCATCGGGTCTCTAATTAGCACCCTGACGTGGGGAGGGGATCTCTGATGTAAGGTGGACTCTAATAGGGACTCTGATGTAAGGGGGATTCTGATGGGGACCCTGACATGAAGGGGGGGAGGTTCTCTATGTAAAGCAGACTCAAAGGGACACTGATATAGGGGTCTCTAATTGGGACCCTGACCTGGGGAGGTATAGGGGGTCTTTGATAGGAACCCTCACACGGTGAAGGAGGGGGGACTGAGTCTCTGATGTAAGGTGGACTTTAATGTAAGGGGGATTCTGATGGGGACAATAACGTGGGGGGGGGGATCTATGATGTAAGGTGTACTTGGGGGGGGGATGCTGATGGGGACCCTGACGCGAGAGGGGTCTATGATGCAAGGCTGGCTCTAATAGGGACACTGATATAAGGGGAATGCAGATATAGAGGGTCTCTAATCGGGAGCCTGACGTGGGGAGGGGGTCACTGATGTAAGGTGGACTCTAATAGGGACTCCAAGGGGGATTCCGATGGGGACAATAATGTGTGTGTTGGGGAGGGGGGATCGGTCTCTGATGTAGGGTGGACTCTAATAGGGACTCTGATGTGGACCCTGACATGGGGGGGTCTATGATGCAAGGCCGACTCTAATAGGGACACTGATGTAACGGGGATTCTGATAGGGACTCTGATTATCGGGGTCTCTAATTGGCACCCTGATGTGGGGAGGGGATCTCTGATGTAAGGTGAACTCTAATAGGGACTCTGATGTAAGGTGAACTCTAATAGGGACTCTGATGGGAGGTGAGGTCTTGGAAGCAAGGCCAACTCTAATAGGGACACTGATGTAAGGGGGATTCTGATGGGGACCCTAATGTTAGGGGGAACTCTGACGGGGCCCCTGATGTGAGACGCGACTCTAATGTAAGGAGGATTGATGGCGACTCGGCCTGCCAATATTTGTAGAATATATGATGTGGCGCTCATCCTGAGAAGTTTGGGAACCCTTGTTCTAGTCTATGGGAAAATACAAGACATCCGATTGGTCGCTGTGGGCAGCTTCTGTAGAAAAGCGCTCTGCGCTGTGGTTTTATATAAACAGGCCGCCCGTCTGTTTCCAAAGAAAAATAAAAGTTAAATAATAATAAACACTTTGACAATAACAAACATCCTTCTCATAGAACGCTCTGCCTGCTCTTTGATTGGGCAGAATTATAAAGAATTCTGCTGTGTAAAAACAGGATATGGTTTTCAAATGACGAGATAATGAGCTAAATATAACCGGTTATCACATGTACCACCTTTCCTTATAATGGGGAAGCGGAGGATATGCAAAGCTCGCTCAGGTACAAGCTGCACACCAGCTGCACACACATATAAAACACTGCAAGGCATCATGGGAGACGGGCAGACACTGCTGCAGGAGCTCAGCTAATTTGCATATTAGCAGAAACAAGGTCAACAACCAATTACATTTTACTAAATAAAGAGTTCTGTAGAAATGTTTTTGTATAGGGGGGGAGTTCTCCTAAAACTAGACGTAATCACTGAAGTCTCATGTAAGCTTTAACATGTTCCTGTCATTTCAAAGTAATTCTCAATCGAATTAAATCTGCAACTTTAATTATAATGTCTGGTGATCCCGCCATGAAGGTCACTTCCTGTTACAGGGTGGTAACGCTCTGTCTAGGTCTCCAAATTGCTTTCCTTGGTTCCAGATCTGTGCAGTAATCCAGTGTGAGACTTCCTCTAATAAAGACCGCTCACTGCTGCTCTCTTTCCTTGTGCAGGGGGACTGGTCTTGTCTCCGCCCCCTCCTGTAGTTTTCTGCAGACAGCCTGTAGTGGGTGGAGCCTGCTGGGCCCCTGCCACACCTTGGCTCTCTTTCCTTGTACAGGGTGACTGGTCTTGTCTCCGCCCCTCCTGTAGCTTTCTGCAGACATCCTGTAGTGGGTGGAACCTGCTGGGCCCCTGCCAAACCTTGGCTCTCTTTCCTTGTACAGGGTGACTGGTCTTGTCTCCGCCCCCTCCTGTAGTTTTCTGCAGACAGCCTGTAGTGGGTGGAGCCTGCTGGGCCCCTCCCACACCTCGGCTCTCTTTCCTTGTGCAGGGGGAATGGTCTTGTCTCTGCCCCTCCTGTAGTTTTCTGCAGGCAGCCTGTAGTAGGTGGAGCCTGCTGGGCCCCTCCCACAGCTCTATTCTCCCTCCTTGTGCAGGATGACTGGTCTTGTCTATGCCCCCTTCTGTAGTTTTCTATAGTGGGTGGGACTTGCTGGGTCCCTCCCACAGCTCTGCTCTCTCTCTCTCCTTTTGCAGCGGGACTGGTCTTGTCTCCGCCCCCCTCCTGAAGTTTTCTGCATTCAGCCTGTAGTGGGTGGAGCCAGCTGGGCTCCTCCCACAGTTCTACTCTCTCACTCCTTGTGCAGGGTGACTGGTCTTGTCTCCGCCCCCTTCCTGTATTTGCTGCTGGCTGCCTGTAGTAGGTGGAGCCTGGCAGCATGGGGGGGGGGTATTTAGGAGCCACAGGGACCAGTTATGTGCAGGAGGGAGGTTTAGATAAGCGTATCTGCATTTGCCAATCCCCTAGACCAAGGGTCTCCACACTTTCTAAACAGTGGGCCAGGTTTACTGTGCTTTAGACTTAAGGGGGCCGGGCTGTGGCCATTGGGCATAGAAATTGTCAGTGCAACTTTGGAATTAAGTGGAGGAATTCCTCCCACCGACACCCATCGTTGGTGTCAGTGGGAGAAAGAGTGCTTCATCATTGGTGTCAGTGGGAGAAATAGTGCCCCATCATCAGTGTTAGTGGGAGGATTAGCGACTCATCATTGGTGTCAGTGAGAGGAGTAGTGCCTTATCATTGGTATCAGTGGAAGGAATACTGCCCCATCATTGGTATTAGTGAGAGGAATAGTGCCTCATCGTTGGTGTCAGTGGGAGGAATAGTGCCCCCTCATTGGTGTCAGTGGAAGGAATAGTGCCTCATCGTTGGTGTTAGCGGAAGTTATAGTGCTCCATCATTGGTATCAGTGGGAGGAATAGTGTCCTATCATTGGTATCAGTGGGAGGAATAGTGCCCCATCATTGGTGTCAGTGGAAGGAATAGTGCCTCATCGTTGGTGTCAGTGGGAGGAATAGTGCCTCATCGTTGGTGTCAGTGGGAGGAATAGTGCTCCATCGTTGGTATCAGTGGGAGGAATAGTGCCCCATCGTTGGTTTCAATGTGAGAAATAGAGCCATGTTGTTGATGTCAGCAACAGAAATTATACCCTATTGTTGGTGTCAGTGAGAGGAATAGTGTTTTGCATCAGTGGGAGGAAAAGTGCCACAAGGGCCAGATAAAAAGACAAACAAAGGGCCGCATCCGGCCCCCCGGGTCACAGTTTGGAGACCACTGTCCTAGACTAAAACGAGCAGTTGACCCGTGCTGTATAGGCACAGCCCCACTGCATGTGAAAACTTTTTTTATTTTTTGCTCGGAGTTAGGCTTTAAATAAAAAGGCGTGATCCCGGAGTTCACCTTTATAGGGTGGTATTACACAGTTCTGGGTATAAACTCTGAGCTGTTTGCTATAAACATGAATCCCCGGCCCTCCTGTCCTCTCACATTACAAAGTCTATCCTCTATGTTTTGTTCTGTGAAGAACCCGGCTGTAACCTTCGGCACTTTCCAAGTAAAAGGCTGTCTCTCCTCTTCCCTGGAAAAGCCGATATTTTCCTACGCTACTAATTATCAGGAAAAAAAAAGAAGCAGCGTTTGTGCGCTGAGCGAGTGACACGTTAGAGCGGGGATTCTTAGAAATTAAAATTGGCTGCAGCCTGAGATTCCGGACGAAATGATCCTCCGTTCCAGGCACGGCACTCCGGTATTAAAGTATCGGCTTGCTCAGGAGGAGCGGAAAGAGAGCTCGGCTATCACCGGCCGGGAGGACTTACTGGACATAAAACATTAGGTCATTATTGATTCAGGAAAGCGGCAAAGCTTTCTGAGAAATCCAATTCTTACAACATTCCTGCACCTCATAACTGCCTTTAAAGTTGCTCTTCCTGCTCCATGATTGGACTCATGAATGATGCATTGACCCTTTGTCTGCCAAGGTATGTTTATAAACGTCCTGGTATTCAAACGGGTTGAGGTAAGCTCACGGCTACATGACTTTTACAGCTGGTGATCCAGGGCTCTGATGATGCAGGCCCCGAAAACCCCCACCTCCCATAGTTCCCCCCTGGTTCCTGTACTCCCCTGTTACTCCGAGGAGTCCAGGACAGCGGAAAACTACTCTAAAGCTGGTCATAGATGGACCGAATCTCGGCCAGTTCAGAAGGGACTGACTGACTGAGATTTAACTCACGCTTGCAGAAAAGAAAATCGCACCATCTGTGGCTTGCGTAACACTGAGAGCAGGAGAAAACTGGGGAATATCCATTCCCCCACTACTAATGAACCTGGAGGTAACATTTATTATGGCACTTCTGGGTTCAGAGCTGCATTTCACTGGCTCCTACACCGAGGATTCAGCTAATCAATCACAATCTGTAATTAGCTGCAGTGGAAGGCCAAGGAGACATTGGGGGTCTTTTTTTTATTTTTTAGAAATGTAAGTGTTTAGCAGACATTCAAACAACAACACAAAACAATAACAACCAATGACAGTGATGTAAGCCCATGCAGGGACAACATCAGAATGGTGGCATACAGTCCGAGCGAACTATGCATGGGATTACACCTATGGTACAGAGGCACCTACAAACATAGGGTTTTAGCTATGTATCAACATGAAGGGTATACAGTAGAGAAGAAGGGGGGGGAGGGGAGAATTCCCAGAATTCCCAATGGTGGCTAATACACATATATGACATTAAGGCTAGACATTACACTCCATTAGACATTCATCTCTGAAGCAGTAGATGGATCAGCCAACCATTTGGATCAGACCCTATGGTACGTCCTAGGGCAACCTCTATTAGCATAAGTGTCTTTATAGAGAGGCAAATTATTGTTCACCAATTGTTTCCAAAATGTTTTTGAGGGAGGGGAAGACTTTTTCCAGTGTAACGGTATAGCCTTCCTGGCATGGTAGAGGAGAAGGCTGGACAGTGTAAGTTCAGCTACAGTGGGAATAATATGTTCCACCAGACCCAGTATTCAAATACTCATAGAGGATTGTAAGGGAACAGAGATGACACCATTTGTTAAAGCTAGCACCGCCACCCAGAACCTGCTAACAACAGGACAAGACCAGAAAATATTGGGAAAATCCCCTAAGGGATCTCCGCAACGCAAACACTCAGGCGAGTGAGATCTTATGTAGTCTGTAGGGGGTGAAATAGGCTCTATGTACGACTTTAAATTGTATAAGTCTGTCTTGTAGGGAGACCAGAGATCAAAAAGGTAAATCCCAGATATCATCATAGTCATTGGTATCCAGTTCTGGTAGGTCCTGCTGCCACCCGGCTCTGAGCCCATCCAGGGCCGTTAATGACACCAATAAGAGATGGGAGTATAAACAAGATGTGGGGTTCTCGGCACATTCAGTTCAAAGAACCTCTTCCAAGGTCAACTGGACAATAAGAAGAGAGGAACATGGGAACTTACTATGAAAAGCATGGGAGAGCTGTAGATAACGCCTTCCATGCCCGTATTGTGGTGGTCATAGAGGGAGGGAGTAGGGGGCTTGGGGGCCGCTAAATAAAAGAACCTTAAGGGCTTCTATGGGGCAGACCACTGCAGCCTCTAACAGCCTGGTTGGGTTAGCGGAGTCAGGGTTCAACCACCAGGCAGCTGAGACTAGTTGTGTAGCTAGATAGTATTTGTGGCACTCATCTGTATTCAGTTCTGGTTAGTCCTGCTGCCACCGGGCTCTTAGCCCATCCAGGGCCGGTAATGACACCAACAAGAGATGGGAATATAAACGAGACGTTGGCTTCTCAGCACATTCAGTTCGAAGAACCTCCTCCAAGGTCGACTGGACAACAAAAAGAGAGGAACGTGGGAACTGACTATGGAGAGCATGGGAGCGCTGTAGATAACGGAATACATAGCTGACTGGGACAGTGTAAATTTCGGAAAGTTGGGGTAATGGGAACAAGGAGTGGCCGGTGATGACTTGAGAGATTGTTTTGATGCCAAATTTGGTCCACGCACTAAGTTCTGGGTGCATATAGAAATGGGGTAAGGTTGGGTTAAGCCACAAAGTGGATAAAAAGGAAGGAATGGCGCAAAGACAGGTACAGGCACTGCGTTATGGGGCTAATAAAATTACATAAATGAATATGTATTAATCAGAGGGCTATCTGCAAGATATAATATAATCTGTAGTGAGGTAAATCAATTAATAAGAACAAAGTCCCAGTATAAAACAAAGCAAAGTGTCTATAAGAAAACAATAGCACTGATGGCAGCTCCCTTATGAGTGAAGCAAACTCTGGAAGACAAGATAAAGGAACAAAAAGAGGCGCCTGTAAGTGCAATATGTTTTAAAAGTATAGTTTAATGATAATATAATCAGCCGAGTGGCTACTCACATGACAGTTGTAAGATACAAGTTTATCTTAGTAAGGGGTGTGCAGTCACTCTGCTGTCCGGTTGATGCATCCTAAGTGTTGTCCCAGAGCACTGAGAAGATCCTGGATGGAGTACAGGGATCCAGAGAGCGTGGTCAGCCAAGCTGGATTATGCTGAGCAGGGGCAAGCGTGTCTTGCGGTCTCTAGACCTGCGTGCCCCTGCTCAGCATAATCCCGCTTGGCTGACCACGCTCTCTGGATCCCTTTACTCCATCCAGGATGTTCTCAGTGCTCTGGGACAACACTTAGGATGCATCAACTGGACAGCAGAGTGACTGCACAACCCTTACTGAGATACACACATGCTTGTATCTTGCAACTGTCACGTGAGTAGCCACTTGGCTGATTATATTATCATTAAACTATACTTTTAAAACATATTGCACTTAGAGGCGCCTCTTTTTGTTCCTTTATCTAAGCCACAAAGTGGAGCTAGGGGAAACAGCTAAATTAGGGTAGCTTTCAAGAGCCAAAACCACCTTCCATGCCCGTATTGTGGTGGTCATAGAGGGAGTGAAGGGATAGGGGGCTTGCAGGCCTCTAAAAAAAAAAAAAACTAAACTAAAGGGCTCCTTTGGAGCAGACCACTGCAGCCTCCAACAGCCTGGCAGGGTTCAAGTCAGGGTTCAACCACCAGGCAGCTGAGAATAGCTGTGTAGCCAGATAGTATTTGTGGCAGGACAGGCCCCCCCTGAGAGGTGGATCGCATCAAGGTAGATCATTTGTATCTAGGGGATTGGTGGCCCCAAAGGAAGGAGTAAAAAATTTGGTTAAGGCTTGTAAAGAATGATTGGGGAAGCCAACAAGGGGAGTGCCGGAACAGGTAAGTGAGTTTAGAAAGGACTTTCATTTTTAAAAGGTTTGGGGGGGGAGCATTTTAACCCAGAATTCTACTCTAAATGAAGAAAAAAACAGTTCAAAAATAAATTTTAATTAAATAAACACAAATCATAATAGAAAAAAATTTAAAAGCACACCGACACCCCCCCCCCCCCCAATGCAAACATGCTGGGTAAGGCATGCACATGCATGTAAACATTGGCTGCACCATGAGGTATCGCCGCGAACGTTGGAGTGACAGCAATAATTCTAAGGCTAATATTTATGGTTAAGGCCCCTTTCACATGAACGATCCATTCAGGTCCGCCTGTCAGTTTTTTAGGCGGACCTAAACAGACCCTCCATAGACCTCTATGGAGCGTCGGATGTCAGCAGTGACATGTCCGCTGACATCCGTCTCGCTCTGATCCGAAAAAGTGTAACGGAGGAAAAACCTACTTTTCCATCCATTTTCGGATCGGGTGACGACGGACTCTACGGTCCGTCATCACCCGATACCCCATAGGGGAGAGCGGCACTCTGACAGGTCCGTCGCTGCACACCGTGCAGCGACAGACCTGTCATCTGCCTGATCAGCGGGGATCCACGGAGCGATCCCCGCTGAGCAAGCGGATGTTCACGGGGCAGATCATCACGGATCCGTCCCGTGTGAAAGGACCCTAACTGTAAAGTGATAACCTGTAAAGGCTTTTAAAGCGTCCTCATTTTGAGTACCATAATATTTTATGATAAAATTTTAAAGCTTGACATGTTTGGTATCGTTTTACACAATGCAACCCCTTCTTTATTATTCCTGGGGGGGCGGCAATGGTGGAATTGAAAATAAATGTCAGCATGGCTGCTTAGTCTTCCCTAAGAGCACTTATGACAGAGTGACAAAAGTGGAAAGCATTTCTGCTAGAAATGTTGGAAGCTGATAAATAGTGGAAGTCATATTAGGAGGCTGAAGATGTGGAATTCTTGTAGCCGCTTGCCATGTGTGAGTGATTCCTGACAAGGTGCTGACTAACCGATGCTGAGACTGATCAAAGCTCACACATCCAGAAGGGGGAAGTACACCGCCGAGACCTGGAAAATGTGCTGTCCAACCCGCCGCCATTATTTCCATGTCACGTTCAGGTCTCCAGCTAAAATAACCCTCAGAGGTGAGGAAGCCGCACGAGACTCCCCGCTGGGTGACCTCAGATGGAGCATAGAGGCAAAAGAACAGCGCTAGCTGTCCTGCGTTCAATAGCAGACTCTGTGTTGGGTTCAATAAAAACAATTTTGGCACAGAGTATGATGTTGCAGATGTGTGATTCCTCCAGGTGACCTGCGTTCCTCCCAAACCCCAAAAATATTCCGATAAGTGCCTTTCGCCTGGACCTGCCAGAGAATGTGGTGGAACAGTAGAATGTAAGCTCCTCTGGTGCAGAGATTGATGTGACCGGCTCAGTGTTCTCTGTATAGCACTGCGGTATGTCAGAGCTATATAAATGTGTAATAATAATAATAATAATAATAATAATAATAAGTGTGTGACTGTTGTGTACATTTTTGTTTATTAAAAAAAAAAATCATACAAACATACAGCTTATTATTAAAAACATATTTACACAAAAATAAATAACAACTAAACAAAAACAAGCGTCCTTACATCAGCAAGTAAAGAAAAACATTTCCTGACAACATAACATAGAAAGAAACATATTTTAATGAGAACAAAAAAGAGACTACAAACCCCGAACCTCAACTTAAACACAATCCAGGCTAAGAAACATTTTGAGACTTAATCGCCATCAGGATGCGATTCCAAACCCCCCCCATTAGCCCCTCCCCCCACACCATTCACCCCGACTTCCAGATCATTCACCTTGCATTCTGCACCAGCCACCCTCATTCACTTCCCCTTCCCACCTCCCCCTCCACCATCATTCAATCCATCCCTCACTTCACCCCTCGGTGTCTGCCGACCTCCAGCTGCACTTCTGCCATGCCGAGGAGGAGAGGTTGGCACCACCATACATTCTGGTCCAGCACCCTCCACTCCCTTCACTACACTAGGAGAAACAATAGGTGCAGACACAGACTTGACAACCACAGACAGCCTCACAGACACAGATTCTGACGTGACAGAAACACTAGGATTCCCTGGTACAACCTCCGACAACCCAGACTACTCTCTATCCGGACGGAAGAATTCCTCCACCAATTCAGGCTTATTGTGCAAAGCCTCAGGGCACCGGCTATAACGGTGACCAACCTTATCACATAGGTTACATTTAATGATGTTACAGTCCCTCGCCAGATGCCCCAGTTCCTGACACAAAGAGCACTTCTGTTCTGGACATTTAGAGGAGAAATGTCCCTTGACTCCACACTTATGGCACAGCTTAGGTTGACCAGGGTAGAAGATGGTAATTCTATCTCTACCAATAAAGACAGAGGAGGGCAAATGCTGGACCACATTCCCACACACACTCAACATCACTGAAAGGACGCCGCTCCATGCAGTAAACCAGATGTCCATGCTTTGTCTATCAGTGACATGCTGGATTTTTTTCCATATTCAGCATTTTTTCCCAGAAGAAACAAACCCCCACCCTATATTACGGGAGATGAACATAGTTTTCTGGTGGGGAAATATGACAGGGACTCTTCTGCTGTTCAGAGATAGGCAGCCAGAAAGGGACGTTTGTGTCGGTTTCTAACAAGCGCAGACATGAGTTGTACTGTAAAGAGCACCTGTCATCAGTAGTAAGGTCAGGAATCTACTACACAATACTGTATACAGGGTGACTGTCTTCATATTAGCTGGATTGCAATGGAATGATTGGGAGTGGGGAAGGGGGGAATATATAAGAGTGGTCCGAGCATTAGATATACAGTATATTTCTATAAATATATTCTATATTTAGTACAACGCACCCAGTTTTGTGCTCCTAACACTTCTAGGTCTCTTAGACCCCATACACACTATTAGATTTTCTGCAGATTTTTGTCTTCAGATTTACCAAAACCATATAATATGAGGTCAAACCTTAAGAGTTTTGTGTGCAATCAGGCAGACCCTTGCACTACATGCAGAAAATCTAATAGTGTGTATGGGGTCTTAGAATTCATAGTACCCCCTCCCCCCGGTGCCTTTATCTGCTTTTCTCTCCATAAAGATGGAGCCATCTTTGTTCAGGCATCACCTAGGGTCAACATCTACTACCTGGACTGAAGTTCCGGCTCAAGGATGACACAATCATATAAATGCTGGTGACTGTAAAAAAACCTGGGTAAACTTAGATTTTGCTGCTTCATAAACAGGCTCCTGTGTCTATAGTGACAGCACAGAGCCCCGCTCTCAGCAGAGCACATCCTCTCCCACGCACTGGCCAGATGTCAGACATCCTTTGGTCCTCTCCGCTCTCACAGTCCCACATTTCAGAAATTCGGGCCCGTTCATGGCGATACAAAGAAGAAAAGCAGCAATGGTTGTGGTGTGTTAAAGCAATCAGGTGAACGCGCTGGACGGGGGATGGTATATAGATCTGTTACACATAGTGATCACTCGGGTGATGCACTCCTGTTTTCAGCGGTCTGCAGGAAAAGTATTTCATGGTCCTAACAGTCTCAGCAAAAGTATGAAATATCCACTTATAGAGAGGAACCACCGAGGGACTCTGCCAGTAAGGCGGAATAACGTAATAAAGCAAGACCTACAAAAGAAGAAGCTTTATACTCCTATGGAAGCAGTGATCTCTCTACAGAAAGCCATGGTCTCTCTGTAGAAGTCTGACATCCCCCTGTTTGTTGGGTCAAAGCTCTGTGCAGAGGCAGTCCCCCCTCTACAGAGGTCCGACATGCCCCTGTTGGGTTAAGCTCTGTGTATAAGCAATGGTCTCTCTGCAGAGGTCCAATATCCCCCTGTTGGCTTAAAGCTCTGTGCAGAAGCCATGGTCTTTATGCAGATGTCCACTATCCCCCTATTGGGTTGAAGCTGCTCTGTGCAGAAGCCATGGTCTCTCTGCAGAAGTCCAATATCCCCCTATTGGATTAAAGCTCTGTGAAGAAGCAAAGGCCTTTCTGCAGAGGTCCGACAGCCCCCTGTTGGGTCAAAGCTCTGCGCTGATGTAGTTCCCCCTCTACAGAGGTCCCAATGGTCTCTAAGCAGAGGTCCAATATCTCCCTATTGGGTTCAAGCTCTGTGCAGAAGCCATGGTCTCCCTGCAGAGGTCCGACATCCCCCTGTTGGGTCAAAGCTCTGTGCAGATGCACTCCTCCCTCTACAGGGGTCCAACATTCACCTGTTGGGTAAAGCTCTGTGAAGAAGCAATGGTCTCTCTGCAGAGGTCCAACATCTCCCTGTTGGGCTCTGTGAAGAAGCAATGGTCTTTCTCCAGAGGTCCAACATCCCCCTGTTGGGTCAAAGCTCTGCACCATGTAGTCCCCCATCTACAGAAGTCCCACATCCCCTGTTGGGTAAAGCTCTGGGCAGAAGCTATGGTCTTTCTGCAGAGGTCCAACACCCCCCTGTTGGGTAAAGCTCTCTGCAGATGCCACTGTCTTTCTGCAGAGGTCCAACATCCCCTGTTGGGTCAAAGCTCTGTACAGATGCAGTCCCCCCTCTACAGAGGTCCCACATCCCCTGTTGGGTAGAGCTCTGGACAGAAGCCATGGTCTTTCTACAGGCGTTACAACTACCTTCTGTTGGGTAAAGCTCTGTGCAGAAGTCATGGTCTCTCTGCAGAAGTCCGACATCCCCTGTTGGGTCAAAGCTCTTCACCAATGTAGTCCCACCCTCTACAGAGGTCCCACAACCCCCTGTTGGGTCAAAGCTCTGCACCATGTAGTCCCCCATCTACAGAGATCCCACATCCCCTGTTGGGTAAAGCTCTGGGCAGAAGCTATGGTCTTTCTTCAGAGGTCCAACATCCCCTGTTGGTTCAAAGCTCTGTACAGATGCAGTCCCCCATCCCCCTGTTGGGTAAAGCTCTGTTAAGAAGCCATGGTCTTTCTGCAGAGGTCTGACATTCCCCCAGTTGGGTCAAAGCTCTGTGCAGATGCAGTCTCCCCTCTACAGAGGTCCCACATCCCCCTGTTGGGTCAAACCTCTGTGCCAATGTACTCCCATCTCTACAGAGGTCCCCCCGTTGAGTAAAGCTCTCTGCAGAAGCCATGGTCTTTCTGCAGAGGTCCAACATCCCCAACATCCCGTTGGGTAAAGTTCTGTGCAGAGGTTATGGTCTCTCTGGTCTGACATACCCTGCTGGGTGAAAGCTAAAGCTCTCCAATCAGCAGGGTGCTTTGAAGAGCTTTACATTATAGTGGGGATATCAGACCTCTTCGGAGAGACCACTGCTTCTACCCAGAGAGCAGGAGTCCTTCTCTACAACTCCTAGGAAACAGGATGCACACAAATGTGCGAGAGAATTTGTAATATAATATTAGTGTCTCTCGAGGCACAGTTCTACACACCGCCCTACACAGCCAGAGTGTGAAACCACGATACAAAGACTGCTGCTCAGGACCTTCCTGTGTCACCACCCACCTTTCCACCTGCTCAATCAACTATGAATGATTACTCATAGCAGCTGTACTCATTGTCCCGTCCAACAAGGCCCCTTCTTTTAGCCCCCAGTGACTGAAAAATGTTAGTGTGGCGCTATGCAACAAAACACAGCCAGCTGTGTAACGGCACTGTCCCTTCCTATCCCAATAAGACATCTGGCATGTGAAAAACAGGGTCGTCACTTAAAAAAAAAAAAACTTTATTTGACCAGAAGAGAAACACAGGGCCCCTACCTGCAGATTACCCTGCACTGACGCATTTCACCTAGCGCAAGCTTCATCGTAGAGACTATGAGAAATGTTATATTAGGATGATCCGCCGGTTGGGGACTCTTATGTGTCTGTGTTGGTTAAATAAATGTCATGAGTGACGACTGTCTGCAGGGAAACATAAACAGGAGGAACAAATGCAGAAAGAGAATAAAGAGAAAAAATAAAGAATTAATATTAATAAACTGTTTTAAATTGGCATACATGTATTAGAAATCTATTTTTTATTATTTTTTTGGCAATAACATGGTGTGGGCAGATTTCTGCCAGTCACAGTCACAGGCAGTGTCACGCCCCTCCAGCCTGTGTTTTAGTATAAGAGGGAGGTGAAGCCTCCATCAATCTACATGTAATATCCCACCCCCATTGTGTTTAGCTAGTTAGTAGGCATGGAGGAGGAGGGAGGGAGTGGGCTGTCATTCACCACTGTGTATACGCCCACATGTGTGACTCTATAGTCACATGGGCTGCTCAGATGTGATAGGGAGGAAACTCACTGGAAACTGAGCATGTGCAGAGTTGCCACCAGAACTGCAAAATCACTAGCTGCATTGGGGACATGGACAGAATGGTAGACAAAGAGCAGCAGGATCAACCAGGTTTTTTTTTGCAAATCCCATAGTGACGGAGTGAGTATGAACAGCATGGAATACACCACTTATTGATCGTTTTTTTTATGATGTGGCTTTAGCGACACTTTAATTTACAAAAAATATTATAAAATATTATGCTAGTATTATTTTAGCGTACTAATATTTCCCCTGGAATTCCACTTAAAGTGGACATTCAGTCATTTTTTTCATCTTTCCACCTAATAAATCTTCTACTCTTGTTGTTGGTTTAACTTTGGATAGTAAAACATTTTTTTTTTCTGCCAGTAAATACCTTATACAGACCCCTTCCTGTTTCTTGTCTGGTCATTAGCCTAGGATTATGACATCATGCACAGCTCTCTCTCTCTCGTGAGAGTTTGTCAGGAAGGGAGAGGGGAAGAGTCATAAGAGGGCCAATGAGAGCTGCAGAGCTGGAGGTGTGCCTCTGTGTAAATCCAGGAAGTGAACAGGCAGCAGCTTCAGCTGCCCACAGTTAATATGATTGAAGCCAGACTCAGTAGAGGGAGATTTCAGCAGCACACTTGGCAAGTACAGAATCACAGTATATATAAAATAATATGCAAAGTGGTTGGAGGGAAGCTTCAGAATGGCAAAGATGTTTTATTTCTAAACTAGATGAGCAGACTGCAGTTCCTTTGAAATCATACACCTAACTTTATAAGAGTAGCAGTATCAGAAGTTATGCCAAGCATAAACCAACATGAAACCTTTAAACATTCCTATCATACCTTTCCGCATCTACTTGAAGATAAAGCAGGAGAGGATCAGATTACGAAACGCGTTACTGTAATTCTAAGGCTTTGTGGTAATTATTGTGAAAAAAAACCTCTCAATATTATGCTCTGGCTGGTAAAACCCAATGATCTTAACTCAGCAAACGTCTACACTGTGTAACCACCCTCACTTCCCCTGAAGCCGAATTTTCATAGTTGTGGAGTCGGGGGGTGACTCCTCCGGAATTCCTTCAATCACGGGGATTTAGCTAGCAGGTCATCCAGATGCTCAGGGTGAGGACAAAAAAACATTTAGCTGGAAGGCTGAGAGTCAGTTTGAAGGTTATAAACTGCTTCTACAGGAAGGTATCTCAGAGGGCCGACTTGATTTAGATGGGTTTGGACTTGTCCGGGGAAATTCTTCACAAAAGGTGTACAGAAAATATTGTGACTCAGAGGATGACACGCTGGAAGCAAACCTCAGAGACGTATGGAGGGTTGCCATTGTGAATTCCCTTCTGAAGACGCTAGTACAAAAATATATCAGAAATCACATCCTAATTTTTTTTTGGCAATAACATAGTGAGGGCGGAATTCCATCAGTCACAGGCTTGTGTCACGCCCATTCAGAATAAGAGGGAGGTGAAGCCTCCATCAATCTACATGTAATGTCCCACACCCATTGTGTTTAGCTGGAAGCCAGACATCCTTACTGGCAGGCTTGTTCTAGATAAAGAATACAAAGCCATAAAGTAAGATCAATAGGAGAACCAAGAAGCTAGAATTTTCAGAAGTAACAATGGTAGCCTCCATGTCTTTCTCCGGAAAGGTTTGTTTTAAAGTGAAACGTCACTCTTCCAATCAACGTTGATTATTTTTACCACTTGAAGACCAGGCTTTTTCTGGTACTTTTTGTTTTCGAATTTAAATCTGTATTTTTTTTTTGCTAGAAAATGATTTAGGACCCCCAAACATTATACATTTTTTTTTAGCAGGGACCCTAGGGAATAAAATGGTCATCGTTGCAATTTTTTTATGTCACATGGTATCTGTGCAGCGGTTTTTCAAACGCAATTTTTTTGGGGGGGAAAAAAGAAATTTTAATGAATTAAATATATCCCACAATTTTTTTTGTATAATACGAAAGATGATGTTACGGCGAGTAACTAGATAGCTATCGTGTCACGTTTTAATATTGCGCACGCTCGTGGAATGGCGACAAACTATGGTACTTAAAAATCTCCATAGTCAACGCTTTGAACGCTTTTTTACAGGTTACCAGTTTAGAGTTACAGAGGAGGTCTGGCGCTAGAATTATTGCTCTCGCTCTAACATTCCCGGAGATACTTCACACGTGTGGTGCGAACACCGCTTACACATGCGGGCGTGACTTACACATGCGTTCGCTACTGCGTGTGAGCATGGAGGGATAGGGGGGCGCTATAAATCTCCTAAATTTATTTTTTATTTCTACACTGTCCCTTTATTTTTATTTTTTTTTTAATCATTTTTATTCCTATTACAAGCAATGTAAACATCACTTGTAATAGATAAAAGGATGACAGGTCCTCTTTGTGGAGAGATCTGGAGCCAAAAAGACCTCACATCTATCCTTCACCTTTAAAAGCAATAGATCAAAAAAAATGTTTTTGATCTTTTGCTTTAAAAAAAAAAATTAAAAATTGTTTACTTCCACCCTGGTCATGACATCACTCCGGTCCTCCAAGGCCATAGACAAGTCTTTTATCGCCTCACTATCAGATCATTCTCAGGCGAGCCAACGATACAAATGCATAGGATACATTAAGATGAAAAAACACGAGGGTTTACAACCCCTTTAACTCTGTTTTATGAAAGTCAATGTGTACAGGGCAGAGGGAATTCTGGGTTTCCCCTACCTATGGCTCATTAGACTCAGTGTACAGGGCAGAGAGGATTCTGGGTATCACATAACTATGGCTCATTAGACTCAGTGTACAAGGCAGAGAGGATTCTGGGTATCACATAACTATGGCTCATAAGAATCAGTGTACAGGGCAGAGAGGATTCTAGGTATCACATAACTATGGCTCATAAGAATCAGTGTACAGGGCAGAGAGGATTCTAGGTATCACATAACTATGGCTCATTAGACTCAGTGTACAGGGCAGAGAGGATTCTGGGTATCCGATAACTATGGCTCATTAGACTCAGTGTACAGGGCAGAGAGGATTCTGGGTATCCGATAACTATGGCTCATTAGACTCAGTGTACAGAGCAGAGGGGATTCTGGGTATCACATAACTATGGCTCATTAGACTCAGTGTACAAGGCAGAGAGGATTCTGGGTATCACATAACTATGGCTCATTAGACTCAGTGTACAGGGCAGAGAGGATTCTGGGTATCCGATAACTATGGCTCATTAGACTCAGTGTACAAGGCAGAGAGGATTCTGGGTATCACATAACTATGGCTCATAAGAATCAGTGTACAGAGCAGAGGGGATTCTGGGTATCACATAACTATGGCTCATTAGACTCAGTGTACAGGGCAGAGGGGATTCTGGGTATCACATAACTATGGCTCATTAGACTCAGTGTACAGGGCAGAGAGGATTCTGGGTATCCGATAACTATGGCTCATTAGACTCAGTGTACAGAGCAGAGGGGATTCTGGGTATCACATAACTATGGCTCATTAGACTCAGTGTACAGAGCAGAGGGGATTCTGGGTATGACATAACTATGGCTCATTAGACTCAGTGTACAGGGCAGAGAGGATTCTGGGTATCCGATAACTATGGCTCATTAGACTCAGTGTACAGAGCAGAGGGGATTCTGGGTATGACATAACTATGGCTCATTAGACTCAGTGTACAGAGCAGAGGGGATTCTGGGTATCCTGTGACTCCAGCTGAGGACAAACTGTGACCAGCGTTACAAAGGTGCCTGTTGCATGGCACCAGCATCTTGTGGGCTGTTTTGTCTCCGTTGCCCACCCCCGCACCGTAAGTTTGGGTTCTGTCACGGGTCAGATCTTCCCTCCTCTTCAGCAGATTTATTGGAGCATGGAGTAAAAGTGCCGGCTGCCAGAATTGTAAGGCTTCATGCACACAAGACGCCGGTGCAATCTCTGCTGAACACATGTTTTTAAAAGCTGAAACCGACGTTTAGAAACGCCCGTTTTGCCGCATTTGCATGCCGCGTTTAGCTGCGTTTTACCGCGTTTGCGTCTAGAAGCGCCTGCAGAGCAGAGAATGCCATTTTGCGACCCAACTTTGGGGCCCGTATCTCAGGGCCACTTGGAGCTAGGAACCCCATTTGGTATGCAAACACAGTGGAACTAGCACTACAACATATCTAAATTTGGGGTTCCTAGCCCCAAGTGGCCCCGAGATACGGGGCACCAAATTCGGGTCGCAACATGTCATTCTCTGCTGCAGAAAAGTGCTTGACATTTTGCGACCCGAATTTGAGGCCCCTTGGTGCTAGGAACCCCAAATTTGCATATGTTGTAGTGCTAGTTCTGCTGTGTTTGCATACTAAATTTGGGGTTCCTAGCACCAAGTGGCCCAGAGATACGGTGCCCCAAAGTTGGGTCGCAAAGTGTCATTCTCTGCTGCAGTTTACCATCATATTTCTATGTTTTCTGGTCCAAAAAATAGGGTTCCTTTAAAAACACTTATAAACGCAAACGCGGCTAAACGCGGTACCGGCGTTAAGCCGCGTTTGGCGTCTGAAACGTGGAAAACTTTTGCGTCTGAACCCATTTTTTTGATTCTGGAAAAACGAGGTTAAACACAACTGCCTAAAAACGCCATAAAACGAGACTGTGTAAATGGACACATAGGATAACATTGAATGAGTTCAGGGGCCGTTGAAAAAAGTGTCCAACTGCCTCTGAACGCGCGTTTAACAGCGTCTCGTGTGCATGAGGCCTAACATGGAAACCACACAATAGAATCTGAAGTGTACCTGTCTAATGCAGAAACACCAGCAATGTGTGCAAAACTCAACCATGTCCTTATGTCTGAGTGGCATCCTCCATGTACAGGGAACACCTAAAGGGAGACAACGGTCCTTTATTGCGGCACTGACACCGATCATATGATAACTGCAAATACAGAACCTCCTAGTTAGCACGGATCGGCTAGGATTTCAGTGAGTGGACAAGGATGTCCAGGACAGAAGCAGGTAAGGAGTTGGAGGAAAGTTTGGTAAAAATCCTTCCTGTGTATATAGCTGACCTGGATGGTATTTCAGGTTCAGTCAGAACTGGAATCTCAGGAGATTAACCAACATATTTTTAAGCTCTGTACACAGAATGTGTGTGTGTGTGGGGGGGGGGGTTATGCAATGAACACACACCATCCGGAGTTAGAGAAGGAGCAGTCAATGGAAGGTATCACAGTATCTGCCATGGGGGAGAACACAATGTCATTGCAGTGGATGACTGAGCCCTTCCCACAATGCCCGGCATCCAATACTACGGTATGTCTGGATACACACTGAGTTCCAGGTACCCCCCCCCAAAAAGTGAAGAAGCCCTCTGTGTTAACAAGGGACAGCTTTGCTCTCAGTGGCTTCCAGATGTAACAGATTCCCTACGGGAGGTACAGCAGAGCCAAATACACGGGTAGTAGAGAGCCACCTACACAGGGCTGTACTATAGCTGCCCATAGGGAGTAACTTGAGCTGGGCAGTGGGGCGGGGATGGTTTTGTGCTCACCCCTATACCCTGCAGTCTATACATAGAGCACCCCTATACCCTGCAGTCTGTATGTAGCGCAAACCTGAACTCTGCACAAAGGGCACCCCTGGAACAGCACTCTGAACATAGCACACTACTGAACCTTGCACTCAGTATGTAGCGTACTCCTAAACATTGCACTCTGCGCATAGGGCATCCCTGAACACTGTACGCAATACACTCCAGAACTCTGTATGTCTGAACTCTGAATTCTGTACCTAGCGTAATCCTGAACCCTGCACTCTGTACCTAGCGTAATCCTGAACCCTGCACTCTGTACATAATACACCCCAGAACTCTGTACTTTTTGTACGTACGAACTCTGTACTCTGTAAGTAATGCACTCCTGAACTCTGTACTCTGTAAGTAATGCACTCCTGAACTCTGTACATAATGCACTCCAAAAACCCTGCACTCTGTACATAACTACATAAATTTTATATCTGTAATGTGTCTGTAATGTGGTTATGACTAAGGCCTTATAGGCTGAAACGCGTCAACTGACTTAATCTGCGTTTGTTCACTGTGGCTATTCAATAAAATGAAGACATTTTTAGAGCAACAACCGGAGTGCGGATCATTTTTTTCTACATTACTCTGTACATAACGCACTCCTGAACTCTGTACGTAATGCACTCCTGAACTCTACATAACGCAGTCCTGAACCCTGCACTCTGTACATAACGCACTCCTGAACCCTGCACTCTGTACATGACGCACTCCTGAACTCTGCACTCTGTACATAGTGAAATCCTGTACCCTGAACTCTGTACATAGTGCACCCCTGATACATCCAGATTTTTGAGAGCAACCATCCTACCGATGTGGCCTGCATTGAAATAGAGTCTGACACCGCTGCCTTAAAATAAGACGGATTTCACCCCCCCCCCCCCCTGTCTCTTACTAATGAGAGATTACTCAGCACAGATAATCCCGACATATGATACACCAGGGATAAGCCGAGTACAACACTCTGAGGTCTGATGGACTCCAATCATCCCACGAGTGACAAGCTTTACAAAGACAAGGAAACAAAAGCTGTAAAAAGACGTCCTATTAGACCGACACATTGCCGCTCTAAATAAAATGTTCCTATAGTGTTATTTAGCTCACCCAGCATGTCTGCAGGGCTGACGGAAATATCTGTCCTCTGTGCAGGCCTGAACATGTCTCCTGCAGATCTCTCCATTTCGAGTGACGGAGGCTTTGAAACACTTCACGTGTGCTCCAGGAGTATGAGAGCCTCGGATTACGCAACGCAGCCTCCAAGATTTCCCCACAAAGGGAACCAATATCAGGGGACAAATCCAAGAAAACCAGTCAACACTCATGCAGTTTAGGAAACATGACATCTGTGAAGGAGTCCAATCAGTATGAGTGGCGATCTGTATCTCCAGACAGTGCAATCAGCACACTTGCTTAATGAGAAGAGCAGGACTTCACGATCATTAGCTGTGAGTGGTTGGGTGGGTTTGGCCCAAGAACTCAGATGCTGTGTTATTACACCTGAAGAAATTAATAATTCACCCCGATTAGAAGGGCGGTCCATTCATCCCTATGGACAGGCGGGTGTAAACGAGCTTGTGTCCGTTTACACTCGTCTACCTCCAGGCAGCTAAAAAAAAAACCCAGCAGAGCACTCCATCTTCTTCCATTTAGGTAGAGCGGAGCTAGTAGGGTGTAAACGGACAGCGGAGTCCCTATACTCCCAGCCACCTTTGGAGCTTAGCAGGCTCGGTCCGTGTCCGTACTGCTGTCCGTACCCCCGTTAGGGAGATTCCCCCTCTCTGTTCATCCTGTTTACCATTATCATTGAAAGTAAAGAAAATTCCATATTTTGGGTTGTCCCCAGAAATGTAATAGAGGGGAAATCTTCCAATAGGGACACTAGTTCTAGTGAGCTGGGGGTCCCCAAGGAATTCCCTTAATTTGCAGGGATTTCTTCTCACTTCCTGTTTGCCTATGGGACAGGAAGTTAAGGGAAATCTCCAAAACAGGTCATAGCGAAAAAGCAAGAGCGATAGAGCGAGGGAGGGTTATAACCCTCTCTTGCTCTATCCAAAATGAAACAAAGTTTTGCCTATAGTTCTAATGTAAGTATATTATATAAGGAAATATTGGGGATATAGGTGAAATGGGTGGGGTGATCCTCTAAGTCAGGGGTCTCCAAACTCTCTAAGCAAAGGGCCAGCTTACTGTCGATCAGACTTTAGGGGCGAGGGGACTTGCGGAGTAGAAAAAGTCCCGACATTTGTGGGGAAAAAAATAATGCCCTATCATTTGTTTCAGTGCCTCATTATTGGTGCCAGTGTTTGTTTGTGCCATTGGAAGAAATTGTGGCCCATCAGTGGTGTTTTCGGGCCCCATTGTTAGTTTCATTAGGAAGAATAGTGCCCCATTCATTGGGTGTCACTGGGCCACATTGTTGGTGTCATTGAGAGAAATTATGCCCCATCATTGGTATTGATGGGAGGAATTGTGCCCCATAATTGGTGTCACTGGGCCCAATTGTTTGTGTAATTGGGAGAAACTGTGCCCCATCTTTGGGCCCCACTGTTGGTCTCATTGAGAGGAATAGTGCCCCACTATTGGGTGTTATTGGGCCCTTCTGTTGGAGTCATTGGGAGAATCTGTGCCCCATCATTGGTATTAGTGGGTGGAATTGTGCCCCATCATTGGTGTCATTAGGCCCATTTGTTTGTGTCATTGGGAAAAATTGTGCCCTATCCTTGGTGTCATTGGGTCCCATTGTTGGTCTCATTGAGAGGAATAGTGCCCCATCATTGGGTTTCATTGGGCCCTATTGTTGGTCTCATTGGGAGTAATAGTGCCCCATCATTGGGTGTCCTTGGGCCCAATTGTTGGTGTCATCTGAGAGGAATAGTGCCCCATCCTTGGGTTTAATTGGGCCCCATTGTTGGTCTCATTGGGAGTATTAGTGTTCCATCACTGGGTGTCACTTGGTCTCATTGAGAGGAATAGTGCCCCACTATTGGGTGTTATTTTGCCCCATTGTTGGAGTCATTGGGGGAATCTGTGCCCCATCATTGGTATTAGTGGGAGGAATTGTACCCCATCAATGGTGTCATTAGGCCCAATTGTTTGTGTCATTGGGAGAAATTGTGCCCTATCATTGGATTTAATTGGGCCCCATTGTTGGTCTCATTGGGAGTAATTGTGTTCCATCACTGGGTGTCACTGGGCCCCATTGTTGGTGTCATTGGGAGGAATAGCACCCCACTATTGGGTGTTATTGAGCTCCATTGTTGGAGTCATTGGGAGAATCTGTGCCCCATCATTGATATTAGTGGGAGGAATTGTGCCCCATATTTGGTGTCACTGGGCCCAATTGTTTGTGTAATTGGGAGAAACTGTGCCCCATCATTGGTGTCATTGGGCCCCACTGTTGGTCTCATTGGGAGGAATAGTGCCTGACTATTGGGTGTTATTTTGCCCCATTGTTGGAGTCATTGGGTGAATCTGTGCCCCATCATTGGTATTAGTGGGAGGAATTGTGCCCCATCAATGGTGTCATTAGGCCCAATTGTTTGCGTCATTGGGAGAAATTGTGCCCGATCATTGGTGTCATTGGGCCCCATTGTTGGTCTCATTGAGAGGAATAGTGTCCCATCATTGGGTTTCATTGGGCCCCATTGTTGGTCTCATTGGGAGTAATAGTGCCCTATCATTGGGTGTCATTGAGAGGAATAGTACCCCACTATTGGGTGTTATTGAGCTCCATTGTTGGAGTCATTGGGAGAATCTGTGCCCCATCACTGGGCCCCATTGTTGGTGTAATTGGTAGAAATTGTGTTGTATTAGTGGAAGGAATTGTGTCCCTTCTTGGTGTCAGTGGAGGAAATTAGGGCCCCAAGGGCCGGAAAAAAGCAAAAGGGCCACAGTTTGGAGACCACTGCTCTAAGTGGACCCTGTATTTCAGTGTCCCCGTCCCCATTAATATATTCCAGCCAATATATGAGATCTCCTCTAAAGAAAATAATTCCATTAACAAAAATGTTGTGTTCTTGGCTGAAGACACAAGAAGTGTGGTGGTTGTCGGCCTTGTTGGGGGTATTTTATAGGTGTGGGGGATATTATCACTTAGTTTATAACACAAACGCCTTACAGGAAACTGGCACAGCTGGCAGGGGAAAGGCAGCAGGAGATGACAAGTGACACAAGCCATTAGAGCGGCACATTACGGGAACAAACGCTTCCGATGACAGCTCGCTATGTCTCCGAATCCTAATGACCCTGGAGAAGGGGGGGGGGCCTTGCGTTGATATGAACACATCTCTGCCTCCATGGAGCTCAGGGCTTAATGAATTACCAGAGCAGTAGGACAATAAAAGCTGCAAGCTTCTTCGAAAGGCTCAGGATCGGCCCAATAAAAAAGAAGACCTTTCAACAGATGCTAATCTCCAAGTACAAGCGGATTCATAATGACAAAGAATAACAGGTCGCCGGGAAGCTTTATATGCAGGTTCCCATGATCATTCGGAACTCATAACGCAGTGTATACGAGGGGGCATGCTAGAACTTGTAGTTCCTTAACTACTTCCCTACCAGGCAAAATTCTGGCATTTCTCTCCTACATGTAAAAATTATCATTTTTTTTTGCTAGAAAATTACTCAGAACCTCCAAACGTTATATATACACTATATTGTCAAAAGTATTGGGACGCCTGCCTTTACACACACATGGACTTTAATGGCATCCCAGTCTTAGTCCGTAGGGTTCAATATTGAGTTGGCCCCGCCCTTTGCAGCTATAACAGCTTCAACTCTTCTGGGAAGGCCGTCCACAAGGTTTAGGAGTGTTCCTATGGGAATGTTTGACCATTCTTCCAGAAGCACATTTGTGAGGTCCGGCTCTGATGTTGGATGAGAAAGGCCTGGCTTGCAGTCTCCACTCTAATTCATCCCAAAGATGTTGAGGTTGAGGTCAGTCAAGTTCCTCCACCCCAAACTCGCTCATCCATGTCTTTATGGACTTTTAGGAAATATAGTATATATTTAAGCAGAGGCCCTAAAGAATAAAATGGTGGGTATTGCAATTTTTATGTCACACGACATTTGTGCAGAAAACTATTTTTTTTTTTTTCCGTTGATGAGGCCACCACAATACTGGTCCTCCCACTCTGTACCATGATGTATGCCACCACCACGATTCATCCCCACCCCAAGCCGACTTACATAGTACAAATGTTAAGCTGCACACCACTACTCCGCACAGCATAGAGCCAACTTGATTGGTTCAGCAGAAATGGGGACATTCCTCAAGGTGTGGAGAGTCCCCCCTTTATTGCTTGATCAATCAAGTTGGTATTAAAGCGGAACCCTGAAGTGTTTTTGTACAACCTCCCACTACCGCTCGGATTGCCTAGGGCAGGGGTCTCCAAACTTTCTAAACAAAGGGCCAGTTTACTGTCCTTCAAATTTTAGGGGGCCGGACTGTGGCTTTTGGGAGTATACAATGTCCCGATGTCTGTGGGAGTAAACAATGCCATCGTTGGTGTCAGTGGGAGGAATAGTGCACTGTTGTTGTTGTCATCGGGAAGAATAGTGCCCCATTGTTTATGTCAGTGGGAGAAATAGTGTACTATTATTGTTGTCATTCAGACGAATAGTGCCCGGTCGTTGGTGTCATTGGAAGAAATAGTGTACTATCATTGTTGTCAGTGGGAGGAATAGTGCCCATTCCTTGGTTTAATTGGGAGGAATAGTGCCCCATCATTAATATCAGTGGGAGGATCAGTGCCCCATCTTTGGTGTTAGTGGGAGGAATAGTGCCCATTCCTTGGTTTAATTGGGAGGAATAGTGCCCCATCATTAATATCAGTGGGAGGATTAGTGCCCCATCTTTGGTGTTAGTGGGAGGAATAGTGCCCATTCCTTGGTTTCATTGGGGGGAATAGTGCCTCATCATTAATATCAGTGGGAGGATTAGTGCCCCATCTTTGGTGTTAGTGGGAGGAATAGTGCCCATTCCTTGGTTTAATTGGGAGGAATAGTGCCCCATCATTAATATCAGTGGGAGGAATAACGCCCCATTATTGGTGTCAGTGGTAGGAATAATAGTGCCCCATCATTGGTGTCAGTGAGAAGAATAATCCCCATCATTGGTGTCAGTGGGAGGAATTACGACCCATTATTGGTGTCAGTGGGAGGAATAATGCCCCGTCTTTTGTGTCAGTGGGAAGAATAGTGCCCCATCATTGGTGTCAGTGGGAAGGATAGTGCCCCATCATTGGTGTCAGTGGGAAGGATAGTGCCCCATCATTGGTGTCAGTGGAAAGGATAGTGCCCCATTATTGGTGTCAGTGGGAAGGATAGTGCCCCATCATTGGTGTCAGTGGGAAGGATAGTGCCCCATCATTGGTGTCAGTGGGAAGGATAGTGCCCCAAGGCCTTGATAAAGTCAAGCAACAGGCCACATTTGGCCCCTGGACTGCAGTTTGGAGGCAACTGGTCAATGTACTTTATTCTATGGAGCAGCAGCGTCCTCACCCTAAGACAGGAAGCGTGAAAGAACAACAGAACACCCCATCTCCGTAGCATAAGTGGAGGGTGTTCTATAGTCCTAAAACTGATAACATTGCTTGAGATAAGCCTGCAGTGCACATTAGAAAACACTGGATTTATGGCAGGATCAACAGGTATTTTCTTTTTGAACAGATAAAACAAGCCACTTTCAAGGACATATTTAACAGACCAAAAAGGGAGCAAACAAGAGAAGCTAATTGTTAGGCTCGTATACATTGAACTGGAATTATTGTAGTGCCCATTTGAACCATTAATGACCACCCAATACTGGGGTCATCAGATTAAATCTCAGCCAGGCGCCATTCAGAGAACGCTTCCATCCTCTCAATGCATGCGAAACGTTCTTGGGTTGGACAAGGTAGAGATCGTGTTGTCACCCGCCCCACCTCTCCCCCTCGTCAAATAAAAGAACGCTTTGTATTCATTGAGAGATGGCAAAGCATTCTTTGAATGGCGCCCATGCCCAGCGAGCGAACCTCCTCTGTTCACAATGCAGCAGGGCAGCCGCTTGGCATGTTACTCGGAAGCAGGCGGAACTCCCTGGAGCAGTGGTGCCTTTTACAGTGCCTATTTCCAGCTTCCACGGGTATGGGACATGCATACTTCAATTCATCCAAGTTGGACCAATGTAACTATGAAGAAATCTAGCTTTAAAGCCTTAAAGTGGAAGTCTGGTCAAAACCTCACTAAGCTTAACCACCTTAAAGTGGAGTTCCACCCACTTTTACAACTCTTCAGCATCCCTCACTAAACTGTGCACTGTAAACGAATTGGATATTTTTTTATTTTTTTTCTCAGCACTTACTGTATATCTGCTGTATTCATTTTTCACTTCCTCCTCCCTGGCCGCGGCCCATCGCATCATTTCCTGTTTGCAATGCCTTCTGGGAAGGGGCGGCAACTTCCTCTGACACTGTCGTTGCTATGGAAACCTGACCTGAAACCTATTACACTGCTTGTGCTGCACTGAGCATGTGCGAGATCTGCAAGGATGAGATCCAGGATGAGATCCAGTCTGGCTTCAGATGCCCACACTTAAGATGGCCACGGCCTGCTGTAAGTTTATAAAATAACAAACTACTGCTATAAACTAACAAAACAGACCTTAGTTTACGGACTAACTTTACTAGAATACATTAAGCTTGTGTATTATAGGGGTATTTTTATTTAAAAAGTATAATTTCGGCCGGAACACCACTTTAAGACCAGGCATTTTTCTGACATTTGTTGCTTACAAGAAAAAAATGTTTATTTTTTGCTAGAAAACTACTTAGAACCCCCAAACCTCTACACTACTTGAGAATCTCCACAGGCAACGCTTTAAAATTTTGTACATGTTACCTGTTTAGAGTTACAGAGGAGGTCTAGTGCTAGAACTATTGCTCTCACTATAACGATCGCAGCAATATATCTCACCTATGTGGTTTGAACACTGTTTACATTTGCGGGCGTGACTTACGCATGCATTCGCTTCTGTGCGTGAGCACGGAGGGACGGGGCACTTTTAATTTTTTTTTTTCTTATTTATTTAACTTGTTATTTGTTCACTTTCCCTCTAATTTTTTTTTTTCACTTTTATTGCTGTCACAAGAAATGTAAACATCCCTTGTGACAGTAATAGGCAAGTGACAGGTACTCTTTATGGAGGGATTGGGGGGTCTATAAGACTTGAAAGTATTCAAAACACCAAGATCAGCGTTTTTGAATACTTTCACATTTTTAAAACTGGCGACTTTAAGACTCCAGTAAACCAGAAGTGACGTTGTGGCGTCGCTTCCGGGTTACTACATCAGAAACCCAATCAAAGCCGATTCCGGCTTGGTTCGGGTCTCCAGCCGGCCGGTCGCTGGGGTCTTCCGTTAGAGGAAAGTTGTGTATACTTACCTAAACTAAGGGTGTTTTTCGGTCCGTTCACGTGATCTCCCCAGCGGCCGGCTTCAGGGGAGAGGAGAGAGTGCCAACAATGGCTGCAGAGCCTAAGTGGTGACGTCACCCATAGACTTACTATGGGGCATCCATTGTCCGCTGTCCCTCCTCTCCCATGAAGTTGGGATCTGATCACATGACCAGACAACAGCCCCCCGAGATTAGGTAAATATACACATATTTCCTTTACAAGGTAGACAGTACAGCACTTAGAATTGGGATGGGTGCAGGAAGTGACTGGCCTCCCTCCCACGATACACAGAGATGAAACAAATCCTTCTACGTAAGTTGTACCTGTTTATCTGCGGCCCTCTCCTTCTCTACATCCATTCAAAGTGCATTAAAACAAAGAGTTATTAAAGTTTGTATGAGCTGTAAGGAAAAAAGGGGGCAGAGAGCAGAAATTACACTCTGCAGAGCTCAGTGAGGTCTAAGATCCGATTGAAGGGAGGAAACACCCCCCCCATTCATACAGCTCACAGGAACAGGCCTTAGGCTGTCAACCACGGGCTGTGTGCTGGAGTTCCCTCCCCTGTCACCTTTTTCTCTTGGCGTCGGAAAACTTGTCAGAAGTGATGCATGCTGATATTAGAGGAAGGAAGCAGCAGGCAGAAATGACGCTTTGTGCTCTGGATTAAGACAAGTACACACTATAGAGGGATATGCTTTGTTCATATTTCATGTCTGAGGTTTACAACCTTTTACTTACTGGGCACTTAATACCTTACTCCTGCCCAGGCCAATTTTCAGCTTTCAGCGCTGTCGCACTTTGAATGACAATTGTGCGGTCATGCTACACAGTACTCATAAAATCTTCATTATTTTTTTTTTGTTCACACAAATAGTTTTCTTTTGGTGGTATTTAATCACCGCTGGGATTTTATTTTTTGCTAAACAAACAAAAAAAGACAGAAAATGTTGAAAAAAAAAAACTTTTTTATGGTTTGTTCCAAAATTTTGCAAACAGGGGATTTTTCTCCTTCATTGATGTGGCGGCACTGGTGGGCACTGATAGGTGGCACCGATGGGCACTGGTAGGTGGCACTGACAGGCAGCACAGATGAGGCACTGATTGGCAGCACTGGTGGGCACTGGTAGGTGACACTGGTGGACACTAGTAGTACTGGCGGGCACTGGTGAGCACGTGAGCCCCCCCCGCTTACAGCAATCAAAGCCCGTGCTGTAGCTGTCTTTCGGCTATAGCGTGGGCACAAAGTGGTTAAGCTTTGCTAGAGCTTGACAAAACTTCCACTTAAAATCACTGTGGCCACCGAAGGTACAAAATAACCCGGTAATAAAAGGGTCAAATTGACAGCAAATGTGAGATGCCAGTAAAAGTCAAAGCTGCCCGGACTCACTGACACTACAACAAGTTGCGTCACCTGGTCACCACAGATTACGCGATTCAAATCACTGCGACTGCCTCACGCTGACGTAAACCAGGAAAGTCGGGGTCGGGGTGCCAGTAAAATTACGACACAGGAAAAATGAGGAAAGATTCTGTTAAAACAGGCAATGTGGAAATCTTCATGATGAATCAACGAGGTCCCGGGACTCATCACCAATACAACTTCCTATAGAGCTACTGTAGAAGAGACCTTAGAGTGACCGTAAATGTCCCGGTCCCATTCATTGCAAAGTGACAGGGTCTCTTTTTTTTTTTTTTTTTTTTTAAATAATTTTATTGTAAGAACGCAATTAACATGAACAATTACTGCAGCATTTGGCCAACAAGTTAAATCAAGAAAGACGTATGTTAGTACAGTGTGGAAAATAATGATTTCATCCCTTGCGGATTTGGTAAGTTCACCCACTTACAAAGAAATGAAGGGTCTATCATTTTTTATCATAGGTGTATTTTATATGATAGAAACAGAATATCAACCAAAAATCCAGAAAAAAACAAATGATACAAATGTTATAAATTGATATGAGGCTGCACTGATGGGGCTGCACTGATAATCAGGGCACTGAGGGACACCTAAAGGTGGCATTGATGGGGCTGCACTGATAGGTGACATTGATGGGCACTGATGGGACTTCATTGATAATCAGGGTACTAATTATCTGTGTTGTAACGACACCCCGAGTATGAAAGGGGTTAAAGCCGTTTAAGACATTCCATCTCCGAACACAAAGGCATCTACCAAAGACTCCGATCAGCCGAACAAGAAACCCATACGAATAATTCTCCCCCCAAGTACGAGACAAGGCTCTGTCTTGAGGTTCAAACAGGACTGACTCTTTATTTTGAGATCTCACACAAATATATACAACAGGATGAAAATACAACCTGTAAGCAGACACCTAATTAACATGAGCTAATTATCTAATCATTTACCCAGACTATATGACTCAGAGACATGACCTTTAGGACAGACTTGTGTCTCTAGCTCACCGACTATACAATACACATTATCATACATCTCAATACAAGTGCAGGGTTAATTAGCACACTGGATGAAAAGACTCTTTAGAAGCTGTGACAAGTCATACTTTACTAATTTACATTATAGCAGACACAGACAGAGACAGAGACAGGTGGCTGGAATTGACATCAGCATCTCCTCGCAGTATCTGTCCCAACAGTATGAATCAGTCACTATTTGTAATATGGCAAATACAGGGTCCCCAGAGTCTGTGTCTCTTGGGGGGGGGGGGGGATATGGACCCGAATCAAAAGTAACGCCACCTCAAGAGTCCCCAGGCATACAGCTCAAAAAGAGCACCGTTCCCCCAAATGCCAGGGCCCATAATTGGTAGGCAAGAGGCTAGCATTCAGTCCCCTCCAAAAGCCTCTGTCCCGGCTAGGTCTGTCACATGTGTAAATGTCCCGTCACATTTGAAGATTACCAGCTATCCTCTCCTCACACTCTGTGAGCGCGTGAGGAAAGGAATGCCGATAACTGGCAAGTTTGTTTACATGTGATCAGCTGTGATCACATGGTAAAGGGGCGCTGTGATTGGCCCTTTACTGCAATCTGTGATCGGCTGTGTCCAAAGAACACAGTGATCACAGAGTGCGCCGGATGTGCGCCCCTTGGGGGCGTGGTTTCCGGAAGGATGTCCACGGAGAGATATGTTGTAGCCGTCTTTTTCGGCTATAGTGCGGGCATGAAGTGGTTAAAAATATTCCTCAATAGTCACACAGGATATAAATCAACTTTGTGAGCGCCACATGCCTTTGCAAACCCAGATATTGCCTTGTAAATGTAGCAGTGACATCACCACTGTGTTGTACATTGACTGTGACGAGAGCAGAGCTGTGGGAGGGATCCAGTAGGCTCCACCCACTACAGGCTGCCGGTGTCTTGCCGAGAAAGTTCCCCCGGCGGATAAGGACCCCCCTGCACTGTGCATGCGCTACGCTTGCACAGTGCAAACGACTATGGAGCCGCCCAAAGGCTCCGAAGTTGAACAGCTGATCGTCAGCTCTACACGGCGCCTGCGCACTGAGTCCAGGTTAAAGCCCCACCATCCAAGTGGACATAGAATTTGAACAAAAATATGCAAAACGAAGCGAGTCCGTGCCCGAAGCGTGGCGAGTGAAGCGAGCCCGCGAGGGGCCCTGTTACAGGCGCCGTGCACAGCTGACTCACAGGTGTTCAGCTTCGGCTATTTTCGGCAGATCGTACTGCGCAAGCGCTGCGTCTGCGCAGTACAGGGGAGTCCTTATCCGCCGGGGGGGGGGGCTTTCTCGGCAGAACACCGGCAGCAAATACAGGAGGGGGCGGAGACAAGACCAGTCACCCTGTAGAAGGTGAGAGAGCAGCAGTGATTGGTCTTTATTACAGGAAGTCTCACACTGGATTACTGCACAGATCTGGAAGAAATACACAAAGCTCACTGAGATTCAAGAAGACACGTACAAATGGGGGGTTGATTTACTAAAACTGGAGAGTGCAAAATCTGGTACAGCTGTGCATGGTAGCCAATCAGCTTCCAACTTCAGCTTGTTCAATTTGACAAAATTTTTAAAAAATTTTGACAAAAAAAAATCTACTATAATACTTGGAAGCTGATTAGTTTCTATGCACAGCTGCAGATTTTGCACTCTCCGGTCTTAGTAAATCACCCCCAATGTCTGCTGTTCTCAGAGTTGAGCTTTAAACTGATATCTTCTAGGCTCAACATTTTGTATGATTCAGCAAAGAAAAAATGCAAGTGGAAATTTTCGGTAAGACGTATTCCCATTGGCAGCATCAGGCAGATGATGAAGCTGAGACGAGGGGTATTCCCTGTGGTCCTGCAAACAATTCCCAGCCCCCCCCAAAGACAATACAAGTTTCACCTATTGATCGCTTATGCAAAACGATTGCCGCTTGGCAGAATGATAATAAAAAGAAAAGAAAAGCTGCACATCCCCAAGCGGTCATGATGGGAGGTCTCCATGGAAAAGCCGTAACTCATTTATCTGGGGGGGGGGGGGGGAATCAGGAATGGCTGTCAGGAGAAGCGGCCTAGCAGAGCGCCGCGTCCATTAGGAGTTATAAAGAATTGATTTTACAGTGAAAGACAAAAGGAGCGAGGGACACCGGGAGGGGTGGGATGGGGGGAGATCAATGAGAAAAGCCTGATAGTGGAGAGCAGAGAGAGCGGAGATCTGGGACAAGGTGGATGAGGCCCATTTAAAGGAGATAATATACGATCGATATTTTTGTATCTGGTAGATGTGGAGTTAAAGAGACCCTGTCACTTCGCCCTGATTGGTTTGTTCAAAAGCCCACCCCCTGAACCATTTTTTCCTCTGCTGCAAAATAGATGGTGTCGGGCGGCGTTGGACATCTGTCATGTGACAGTGTTGGGGGCCAAGCTTTCAGGTAATGTATCAGGGGAGGAGGTCATATGCTCACTCAATACCCAGAAGCACGGGGGACTATTGGGTAGCTGTGACAAAAAAAAGTGGAATGGGAGTGCTGTTTAAGGGAAAATAAAGTGCACTCCTATGACCCAGATTCAGCAAACAGCTGCATGTGGCCCTTTGCTTGTCTTTATCTGGCCCTTGGGGTACTATTCCACCCACTGACACCGACTATGGCACACTATTCCTCTCAATGACACCAACGATGGGGCACTATTCTTCCCGGGGACACCAACGATGGAGCACTATTCCTTCCACTGATACCAATGATGGGGCACTATTCCTCCCACTGATACCAATGATGGGGCACTATTCCTCCCACTGATACCAATGATGGGGCACTATTCCTCCCACTGATACCAATGATGGGGCACTATTCCTCCCACTGATACCAATGATGGGGCACTATTCCTCCCACTGATACCAATGATGGGGCATTATTCTTCCCGCTGACACCAATGAGGGGTACTATTCCTCCCACTGATACCAATGATGGAGCACTATTCCTCCCACTGATACCAATGATGGAGCACTATTCCTCCCACTGACACCAATGATGGAGCACTATTCCTTTCAATGATACCAATGAGGGGTACTATTCCCCCCCCAACACCAATGATGGGGCACTATCCCTTCCACTGATACCAATGATGGGGCATTATTCCTCCCACTGATACCAATGATGGGGCATTATTCTTCTCGCTGACACCAATGAGGGATACTATTCCTCCCCCCTATGACACCAATGATGGAGCACTATTCCTCCCACTGATACCAATGATGGGGCACTATTCCTCCCGTTGATACCAAAGATGGGGCACTATTTCTCCCACTGACACCAATGATGGGGCACTATTCCTCCCACTGACACCAATGATGGGAGCACTATTCCTCCGACTGATACCAACGATGGAGCACTATTCCCCCTACTGACACCAATGATGGGGCATTATTCTTCTCGCTGATACCAATGATGGGGCACTATTCCTCCCACTGACACCAACGATGGGGCACTATTCCTCCCACTGATACCAATGATGGAGCACTATTCCTCCCACTGATACCAATGATGAGACACTATTCCTCCCACTAACACCAATGATGGGACACTATTCTTCCCGCTGACATCAATGATGGGGCACTATTCCTCCTGTTGATACCAATGATGGGGTACTATTCCTCCAACCGATACCAATGATGGGGCATTGTTATCGATGTCAGAACATTTTCTACTGGCCACGGTGCGGCCCTTCTAAAGTCTGAAGGATAATAAACTGGCCTTTTGTTTGGAGAACTATTATACAGAGATTTGTTGCGCCAGATATAAAAGGAAATAAATAATAAAATGCAAAAAATAAAATTAAAATGCTGCTAACACTAGATTGCTTGGTACAATTGAAAGACATGGAAAAGGAAGTGTAGCGCTTAAAAATAAAAATCAATAATAATTAAAACTTCCTTTTCCATCCCTTTTGTTTGGAGAGTCTGGAGACCCCTGGTCTAGGGTATCAAGAAAATGACTATCCCCTTACCTTACCCCTCGCTCTCCCAGCATTTGGCACTCTCCTCTTCCCTCTGGTGCTCTGTGCACAGATCCTCTGGGGAAGATGGCTGGCTTTGCTTTGAGCGTGATGACGTCAGAGCGCCGCTGCCTAGAGCGCCGAAGAGAAGAGGCTTTGGTGGACCGGTCACATGAAAGAATGAACCCGCAGAAGCCAGGGATAAAGTAAGTAAAAAGTTATTTCCCTGGTAGACCCGGCAAAAATGGGCATTTAGCCCTAAAACTGAATTCCAGGTCTGGATTTTAAAGCATAGATACATTGATCCAGTTCAGAACGATGTAAGTGTGTCTATGCCATACCTGTGGGATCCCCAATGAGGAGGAGAATGGTTGTAGTTGTCGCTGCCAGGGATCGGCGCTGTCTGCTGCACAGTAACCAGGGGGGGGGGGGGGGGCCCGCTTGGCACAAGCACCGTTCAACTTTTCTCAATACTAGACAGTCTCTGACTGGATGAGATGGAGAGGCACAGCGGTGACAAACACGATCTCCATCTCGTCCAATCAGAGAGCCCCTTGCACCGAGAATAATGCAAGGCGTGGCATCCATGCCAAGCGAGAGATGAGCTGACAGAAGGCTATATATATAATAATGAGAATATCTCTGCTCTATCACTGAGCCTATCAGGGGGACTGACAAAGATTAGCGCCCAGTGGTAATTCCCTACTTCCTATATGTTTATTTACAGCTTTAAAGTCCCACTAAACCCACATCATGAAAATAAATGATCAATAAATGGTGTATTACACGCTGTTCATACTCACTCTGTCACTATGAGATTCCTTTTCTGTATTCTGCAAAAAAAAAACCTGGTTGATCCTGCTGCTCTCTGTCTCCCCCTTCTGTCCATGTCCCCAATGCAGCTAGGGATTTTGCACCTGTGGTGACAACTCTGCACATGCTCAGTTCTCAGTGAGTTTCTATGCTGAGTATTTCTTCCCTATCACATCTGAGCAGCCCATGTGATTATAGAGTCACACATGTGGGCTTATACACAGTGGTAAATGACAGCCCACTCCCTCTCTCCTCCTCCATACCTACTAACTAGCTAAACACAGTGGGGACGCGGGATATTTCTTCAAATATAATTTTTATTGACACAAGAAACAGGCAAAAACAAGTCATTACAACCACATTGTGTAGACAATGAAAACGTCAGACATATAATTTATGCGTTTAGTAAATAATCACTCTTGAAAATATACATCTAATCCAAACAGAAAACAAGCAGGATCGTTAAGTAAAGTAAAGTCGCTATCAGATTTCAACTGTCATCTTTTTTTTCTTTTTTGTCATAAGATATAGAGGTTTAAACATGGAGCAAGACCTGAGGTTGCCCATAACCATTTTCCAATTTTTCCACACGTCAAGATAAGTTGGGAAAGGAAGAAAAGAGAGAAGAAGAAAGAAGAGGGGGCGGGATATTACCTGTAGATTGATGGAGGCTTCACCTCCCTCTTATTCTAAGACACAGGCTGGGGGGGGCGTGACACAGCCTGTGACTGACAGAAATCCGCCCACACCATGTTATTGCAATAAAATAATAAAGATTTGATTTCAAATAGTTATATTTGATATAATAGTTATAATATATATATATATATATATATATATATATATATATATATATATATATATATATATATATATATATATATAAACAATTTAAATCTGTTTATTGATATTACCTATTTATTTTTACTCTGTATTCCAAGGGCCGAGTTTTCTTTTTTATTTTGAACATGTGACCGGCAGCAGAGGACTAGAAGCTCCTCCTGCTTATATTTTCCTGCAGACAGGATGGGAGAGAGCTGGGTCAAGTGACAGCTGCATATCAATTAGGAAAAAAAGGTACTTATATATATATATATATATATATATTTATTTTTTTTTAATTAAAATAATTACAGTGCCATCATCCATATACAGAAATAGAAGGGACAATGTAAATTAAACAGTGTGTGTTTAGTATCACTTTAAAGCAGAAAAAGCTTTAAAGAAAAAGCTCCACTCGTCTGCCTCCCCCCCCTGGTTTTGACAGGTACCCGCTCCCACTTCCAGCTCTGTTCACAGCAGCAAAGAGAGCAGGAAGGTTTCCCCCCCCACCCCGATTCGCACATGCACAGTAGGAAACCGGCTGCGAAGTCGCAAGGCTACACTGCCAGTTTCCCTTAGCCAAGATGGCAGCGTCAGCACCAGACAGCTGATTCAAGAATCGACTCGGGTGAGGACACCGCTGGATGCCTGGACAGGTAGGTGCCCTAATTTTTTTTTTTTTGGGGGGGGGGGGCAACTTCTCTTTAAGCACCAAATGAATAAAGGCATGAAGATTTGTAAATTAGTTGCTTGATCACATTGCGGCACGCAACCGGACTACAATAGAAACTGCTGCACACCACTTTGAGGGCTCACTCACACGAGCGGTAATAGGGTGGTAAAACCCTGCGGTTGATCTGCATTTTTGACCAGAAGTGAACAGCAGGACATACATCATCTCATGGGACCCGATACCATCCTTGTTACCAAACCTTGTCTTAAAGCAGGGTTCCACCCAAATTTTGAACATTATCTCTATGCATTCTCTTCCTTGCCTAGATGCTGACATGCTGTGTAAAAAACTTTAAATCGCCGTAATTACCTTTTTTTTTCTAATCTTCTTTGCACTTCCTGGTTTTCCTCCCATGGGAGTAGGCGTGTTTCTAGCCTCTCCCAGACCTCCCACAGTCCCCCGGGAGCTAGTCTCAGGCTTCCCAGCATGCATTGTGCAACAGCGTCATCACAACATCTCGGTGAATGCTGGGAGCACAGCATTCACCGCATCCAGGAAATACATGCTTGTGGGCTTCAAATGCCCACAATAAAGATGGAAACCGCCTTCAGTGAATTTTATAAGTTATTCTTTACAACGAAATCGGACACAGGCGGACTTATTACACAGAACATGTGAGTAGATAATCATGAGAAGAAAAGTTTGTGAATGAACTCCAAAAAAAAAAAAAAACGATAGATAGGTGGACCCCCCGCTTTAAGTCTACTGATTTATGCAGTGCAGACCGGCTGAGTGTAAACAAAGCCATGTTTACGCACAAGCGGGGATCCTGTGGGTTTAAGGACAGGAAAAGGTAACTCAAAAGGTAACATTGTATATTTATAGATGTGCTGAGTTTTCCCACACACAGATATACAATGTTTATAAACACGGTCTTCTTTTACTGTATACATTACACCCGGGTATTATTGGAAGTTGTGTTTGAAAACAAACCAGAATTCCCATTCCAATTCATCTTCTTAATTGAACTGCTGTAACCAAGCACCAGACAACTTCTCCATCTGAATCTTTTCTACCAGGGGTCAGACACTGAACATGCTTACAAAAAAAATCACATCTCCTCACTTATCTGAGCCTACAGACTTCTTTATAAAAAGACCCTGTCACCGAATGTAAAACATTGCGATTAAAAGCATGGGAGGGTTCAGTATTTTTATTCCCCCGTTACCGTGGCAACCTACCCACAATCCACCCTGGTAAAAGGGGACCCCCCGCAAGAGATTGTCCCGACTTTTGATTGTTTCTGGTGATCCTGCTGTGTTTTGTCACCTGAACAGTCCATATGCACCCCCTGTTTTTGTCATCTCTCTTTTCGGTTGCTAGAACACTACCAGGACGCTGTGCATCAACGGTTGCTAGGAAGCTGGCGGTTGCCTGCACCATAACAATAAATAAAGCCGAGTGTCCCAGCCGCCAGCATCTTGGCAACAAGCTCAGTAAAGGTGCCTGTATATACAGGGCAACATTACAAGAATCAAAGCGGAAACCCACTAAAAAAAAACAGTTTTCAGTTGCTAGGACGCTGTCATAGAAACCAAAAATGCTGTGCTTCAATGGTTGCTAGGGAACTGGTGGGTGCCGGCACCATAACAATAAATGATGCTGAGTATACCAGCTGCCAGCATCCTGGCATCAAACTCAGTAGGGGTGCCTGTGTACACAGGGCCACATTACAGGGATGAACGCGGAACTTCACTCAAAAAAGTGAAAGTGGTTTTCGGTTGCTAGGACTCTGTCACAGACACTGACTCCATGCATCAATGGTTGCTAGGAACTGGCGGGGTCGTGCACCATAACAATAAATGAAGCCGAGTGTCCCAGCCGCCAGCATCCTGGCAACGAGCTCAGTAAAGGTGCCTGTGTACACAGGGCAACATTACAGGGATGAAATTGGAAATTCACTCAAAAAAGTTAAAGTGGTTTTCGGTTGCTAGGACGCTGTCATAGAAACCAACAACGCTGTGCAACAATAAAGGAAGTAGAGTATCTAAGCCACCAGCATCCTGGCCACGAGCTCAGTAAAGGTGCCTGTGTACACAGGGCAACATTACAGGGATGAACGTGGAACTTCACTCAAAAAAGTGAAAGTGGTTTTCGGTTGCTAGGACTCTGTCACAGTCACCAATGACTCTGTGCATCAATGGTTGCTAGGAATCTGGCAGGGCATGCACCATAACAATAAATGAAACCAAGTGTCCCAGCCACCAGCATCCTGGCAACCAGCTCAGTAAAGGTGCCTGTATACACAGGGCAACATTATAGGGATGAAACCGCAAGTTTACTAAAAAAAAAAGTTAAAGCGATTTTCGGTTGGTAGGACACTGTTACAGAAACTAATAACGCTGTGCATCAATGGTTGTTAGGAGGCTGGTGGTTGCCTTTACCATACCAATAAATGAAGCAGAGTGTCTCAGCCACCAGCATCCTGGCAACCAGCTCAGTAAAGGTACCTGTGTACACAGGGCAACATTACAGGGATGAAAGCGGAAGATCACTCAAAAAAGAGAAAGTGGTGTCACTCCCTCACCCCAGCCTATAAGTTACAGAATAGTATTTTATGGGGAGGGGTGGAGTGTAAGTACCAATTTTTTTATCGATACCCGCTTCCATTTCCGCTATTTCCACCGAGGCGAGGATGGCGTCCCTTGCCCAGCCCTCCCCTGCAGCCTCCTGGCACACATCACAAGTTCCAAGTTGTTGCAGGACCAGAAAGCATTGCGATAGCTCAAGCTTTCCAAGATGGCGGCAACCGCAGCTGTAAGAAGAACCAATTGCAGGAAGACAGCACTGGACCCCCAGGCACTTGTCAGTACCAGATTTTTACCTACAGCATTTGAACTCAGGACGTAAAAAAAAAACAAACAAACCGAAGTTCCTCTTGTAGTTGAGGATGGAGTGCCCAGTTGCCTTACTCTACTTCACCGACTGCATGCCCCTGGTGTGACATGCTTTTAAAATTCCTAGAAAATTTGACTACTTCAGAAAGATTCAATTCTCTACCATAGCCCCCTTCAACCTTACAGATCATAGCCCTCTCCTCTTCTGGGAGGTCTAATAAGCATTTGTGCTGGCCCAGCTCCTCCTCCTCTCAACACTTCCGTCACACTGTTGGATACCGCTACATCTGAAGAATGGCAAGTGAAGTTTTCAGCGGAAGAGGAACATGTGCTATGGGAAATTAATTGAGGGTATTTTTGCCTGGGGGAACTACTGACTACTGCATACTCCTGACCATTGTATTCTATGTTACTCCTAACTCCTGTCCTGTGCAGTACACACTCCTGACCTCTGTGTTCTACATTGCTCCTAACTCCCGCAATGAGAGTTACATACTCCTAACCTCTGCACTGTCCAAAACATACTCCTGACCTCTGCACTGTCCATTACATACTCCTGACCTCTGCCCTGTGCATTACATACTCCTGACCTCTGCACTGTCCATTACATACCCCTGACCTCTGCACTGTCCATTACATACTCCTGACCTCTGCACTGTCCATTACATACGCCTGACCTCTGCACTGTCCATTACATACTCCTGACTTCTGCACTGTCCATTACATACTCTTGACCTCTGCACTGTGCATTACATACTCCTGACCTCTGCACTAAGCATTACATACTCCTGACCTCTGCACTGAGCATTACATACTCCTGACCTCTGCACTGACCATTACATACTCCTGACCTCTGCACTGACCATTACATACTCATGAACTCTTGAACTCATGTTACTCCTAACGCCTGCACTGGGAGGTACATACTCCTGACCTTTGCATTCTATGATAATTCTGACTCCAGCACTGAGTCCTGACCTCTGCACTGTGAATTAAAACAGTCCTGACCTCTGCATTCTACGATACTCCCCACACCGGCAAAGTGTTACACATTTCTAAGAGAAGGGAGGCTGAAGGCACAGTGGGTGAGAAAAAAAAAGGGGGGGGGGGCTGCAGGAACATTGGGGGTCAAAAAAAGGTAAACAGTAGGTGCAAATACTGCTGAGGGAAGGGAGTCTTCGGTCCTGATGCAAACAGAAATGCTGGGTGCTGAAATAGGAGGAGGAAGCAGGAGAAGTTCTGGGTAGCAGAAGGGTGCTGAACTTTTAGTAAGTGGTGACAGAAGAAGGGTGTCAGGCACGGTGGGTGATGAGATAAGGGGAGCGATTGGCTATAAGACCAATCAGTAGACCCCGATATAAGGAGGACTGGCAGCAGCTCAATATATACTATGCAAATGTACATAATAAACAGTGATGTCAGTGTCATACAGTGTACAGTATAATGATGGAGATGTCAGTGTCATACAGTGTACAGTATAATGATGAGAGATGTCAGTGTCATACAGTGTACAGTATAATGAGGGGAGATGTCAATGTCATGCAGTGTACAGTATAATGATAAGAGATATCAGCGTCATACAGTGTACAGTGTAATGATGAGAGATGTCAGTGTCATACAGTGTACAGTATAATGATGGAGATGTCAGTGTCATACAGTGTACAGTATAATGATGGAGATGTCAGTGTCATACAGTGTACAGTATAATGATGTAGATGTCAGTGTCATACAGTGTACAGTATAATGATGGAGATGTCAGTGTCATACAGTGTACAGTATAATGATGTAGATGTCAGTGTCATACAGTGTACAGTATAATGATGGAGATGTCAGTGTCATACAGTGTACAGTATAATGATGGAGATGTCAGTGCCATACAGTGTACAGTATAATGATGGAGATGTCAGTGTCATACAGTGTACAGTATAATGATGAGAGATGTCAGTGTCATACAGTGTACAGTATAATGAGGGGAGATGTCAGTGTCATGCAGTGTACAGTATAATGATAAGAGATATCAGCGTCATACAGTGTACAGTGTAATGATGAGAGATGTCAGTGTCATACAGTGTACAGTATAATGATGGAGATGTCAGTGTCATACAGTGTACAGTATAATGATGGAGATGTCAGTGTCATACAGTGTACAGTATAATGATGTAGATGTCAGTGTCATACAGTGTACAGTATAATGATGGAGATGTCAGTGTCATACAGTGTACAGTATAATGATGGAGATGTCAGTGTCATACAGTGTACAGTATAATGATGGAGATGTCAGTGCCATACAGTGTACAGTATAATGATGGAGATGTCAGTGTCATACAGTGTACAGTATAATGATGTAGATGTCAGTGTCATACAGTGTACAGTATAATGATGGAGATGTCAGTGCCATACAGTGTACAGTATAATGATGGAAATGTCAGTGCCATACAGTGTACAGTATAATGATGTAGATGTCAGTGTCATACAGTGTACAGTATAATGATGGAGATGTCAGTGTCATACAGTGTACAGTATAATGATGGAGATGTCAGTGCCATACAGTGTACAGTATAACGATGGAGATGTCAGTGTCATACAGTGTACAGTATAATGATGGAGATATCAGTGTACAGTATAATGATGGAGATGTCAGTGTCGTACAGCATAATGATGGAGATGTCAGTGTCATACAGTGTACAGTATAATGATGGAGATGTCAGTGCCATACAGTGTACAGTATAATGATGGAGATGTCAGTGCCATACAGTGTACAGTATAATGATGGAGATGTCAGTGTCATACAGTGTACAGTATAATGATGGAGATGTCAGTGTCATACAGTGTACAGTATAATGATGTAGATGTCAGTGTCATACAGTGTACAGTATAATGATGGAGATGTCAGTGCCATACAGTGTACAGTATAATGATGGAAATGTCAGTGCCATACAGTGTACAGTATAATGATGGAGATGTCAGTGTCATACAGTGTACAGTATAATGATGGAGATATCAGTGTCATACAGTGTACAGTATAATGATGGAGATATCAGTGTACAGTATAATGATGGAGATGTCAGTGTCGTACAGCATAATGATGGAGATGTCAGTGTCACACAGTGTACAGTATGATGATGGAGATGTCAGTGCCATACAGCGTACAGTATGATGATGGAGATGTCAGTGTCATACAGTGTACAGTATAATGATAGGAGATGTCAGTGTCATACAGCGTACAGTATAATGATGGAGATGTCAGTGTCATACAGCGTACAGTATAATGATAGGAGATGTCAGTGTCATACAGCGTACAGTATAATGATGGAGATGTCTAGGGCTGCAACTAACGATTATTTTCATAATCGATTAGTTGGCCGATTATTGTTTCGATTAATCGATTATTCGGTTAATAACCTTAAAAAAAGTGTGGTGTATAATTTAGTTTAATATGTAAAGTTTAAAAAAAAAAAAAGGAAATTTATTCCTAAATATCTCAATGCAGTGGTAAATATAAATTACCAACTTCATGGTTAGGGAGCAAAAGCTCTAATCCACTCTGAGAATAAGTCAGAGGAGATCTACTGTATATACAATTAGAGGAGATCTACTGTATATACAATTAGAGGAGATCTACTGTATATACAATTAGAGGAGATCTACTGTATATACAATTAGAGGAGATCTACTGTATATACTATTAGAGGAGATCGACTGTATATACAATTAGAAGAGATATACTGTATATACTATTAGATATATACTATTAAAGGGTGAATCTGGTAAATATCATCAGACTCCGAGATCAATTTTTTTCATTCTTTCATTCAGCGAATGTACAAAGATTTTTCGTCTGAATATTCTCGTCTGAAAATTGACAATGTGGCCAGCATAAGGCTCGATACACACCTATGCAGTTTGCTTTTGATCCATTTCTGCAGTGCTTTTTGCTGTGCGTTTTGATTTTTGCACACGTGATTTTGCTGTGACTTGCATTTTTGCATTGTTTTTGGACAATTTGTTGTTGGGCAAATTTAAAAATACAAATTGCTGCAAAAACGCATCACGTGCTTTTTAGCAGCTTCTCCATTTAAGTATATTGAACCAAAAAAGCACCGCTTTGCATTAAGAAAAAAAAAAAAAAAAAGTCCCTGACCCTTTCCAAATACGCAGCGGCTGAAAAAAGCATAGATGTGAACGTGTCCCATAGGAAACCATGTAAATGAACTGTAGTGCGTTTCTGCAAAAAGCACCAAAAATACATAGGTGTGAAGCAGGTCTAAGACATTTAGTAACATAATGGGGATAAAATATAAAATTAGCTCTCTAGATAATCACTACTGTAAGGGGTTCATTTTTTTTACTGTAGAACTGTGAAAGTTCTATTTACAGTAACATTTATTTGCTCTTTTTGTGCTATAAAGGGCTCATTTTAGGTTCTTTTAACCCCAATATGTTACTGTCCGATTAATCGATTGTAAAAATAGTAATCGATTAATTTCATAATCGATTAGTTGTCGATTAATCGATTAGTTGTTTCAGCCCCAGAGATGTCAGTGCCATACAGTGTACAGTATAATGATGAGAGATGTCAGTGTCATACAGTGTACAGTATAATGATGAGAGATGTCAGTGTCATACAGTGTACAGTATAATGAAGGAGATGTCAGTGTCATACAGTGTACAGTATAATGATGGGAGATGTCAGTGTCATACAGTGTAGAGTATAATGAAGGAGATGTCAGTGTCATAAAGTGTACAGTATAATGATGGAGATGTCAGTGTTATACAGTGTACAGTATAATGATGGAGATGTCAGTGTCATACAGTGTACAGTATAATGATGGAGATGTCAGTGTCATACAGTGTACAGTATAATGATGAGAGATGTCAGTGTCATACAGTGTACAGTATAATGATGGAGATGTCAGTGTCATACAGTGTACAGTATAATGATGAGAGATGTCAGTGTCATACAGTGTACAATATAATGATGGAGATGTCAGTGTCATACGGTGTACAGTATAATGATGAGAGATGTCAGTGTCATACAGTGTACAGTGATGGGAGATGTCAGTGTCATACAGTGTACAGTATAACTATGGAGATGTTAGTGTCATACAGTGTACAGTATAATGATAGGAGATGTCAGTGTCATACAGTGTACAGTATAATGATGGAGATGTCAGTGTCATACAGTGTACAGTATAACTATGGAGATGTTAGTGTCATACAGTGTACAGTATAATGATGGAGATGTCAGTGTCATACAGTGTACAGTATAACTATGGAGATGTCAGTGTCATACAGTGTACAGTATAATGACGGAGATGTCAGTGTCATACAGTGTACAGTATAACTATGGAGATGTTAGTGTCATACAGTGTACAGTATAATGATAGGAGATGTCAGTGTCATACAGTGAACAGTATAAGGAGGGGAGATGTCAGTGTCATACAGTGTACAGTGATGGGAGATGTCAGTGTCATACAGTGTAATGATGAGAGATGTCAGTGTCATACAATATACAGTATAATGGTGGAGATGTCAGTGTCATAGAATGTACGCTATGATGGCGATGTCAGTGTCATACAGTGTACAGTATAATGATGGAGATGTCAGTGTCATACAGTGTACAGTATAATGATGGAGATGTCAGTGTCATACAGTGTACAGTATAATGATCGAGATGTCAGTGTCATACAGTGCACAGTATAATAATGAGAGATGTCAGTGTCATATAGTGTACAGTATAATGATCGAGATGTCAGTGTCATACAGTGTAGAGTATGAGGAGGGGAGATGTCAGTGTCATACAGCGTACAGTATAATGATGGAGATGTCAGTGTCATACAGTGTACAGTATAATAATGAGAGATGTCAGTGTCATATAGTGTACAGTATAATGATCGAGATGTCAGTGTCATACAGTGTAGAGTATGAGGAGGGGAGATGTCAGTGTCATACAGCGTACAGTATAATGATGGAGATGTCAGTGTCATACAGTGTACAATATAATGATGGAGATGTCAGTGTCATACAGTGTACAGTATAATCATGGAGATGTCAGTGTCATACAGTGTACAGTATAATGAGGGGAGATGTCAGTGTCATACAGTGTACAGTATAATGAGGGGAGATGTCAGTGTCATACAGTGTAATGATTAGAGATGTTAGTGTCATACAGTGTACAGTATAATGATCGAGATGTCAGTGCCATACAGTGTACAGTATAATGATGGAGATGTCAGTGTCATACAGTGTACAGTATAATGAGAGATGTCAGTGTCATACAGTGTACAGTATAATGATGGAGATGTCAGTGTCATACAGTGTACAATATAATGATGGAGATGTCAGTGTCATACAGTGTAATGATTAGAGATGTTAGTGTCATACAATGTACACTATAATGATGGAGATGTCAGTGTCATACAGTGTACAGTATAATGAAGGGAGATGTCAGTGTCATACAGTGTACAGTATAATGAAGGGAGATGTCAGTGTCGTACAGTAAAATGATGGAGATGTCAGTGTCATAGAATGTACGCTATGATGGCGATGTCAGTGTCATACAGTGTACAATATAATGATGGAGATGTCAGTGTCATAGAATGTACGCTATGATGGAGATGTCAGTGTCATACAGTGTACAGTGTAATGATGGAGATGTCAGTGTCATACAGTGTACAGTATAATGATGGAGATGTCAGTGTCATACAGTGTACAATATAATGATGGAGATGTCAGTGTCATACAGTGTACAATATAATGATGGAGATGTCAGTGTCATACAGTGTACAATATAATGATGGAGATGTCAGTGTCATACAGTGTACAATATAATGATGGAGATGTCAGTGTCATACAGTGTACAATATAATGATGGAGATGTCAGTGTCATACAGTGTACAATATAATGATGGAGATGTCAGTGTCATACAGTGTACAGTATAGTGAGGGGAGATGTCAGTGTCATACAGTGTAATGATTAGAGATGTTAGTGTCATACAATGTACAGTATAATGATGGAGATGTCAGTGTCATACAGTGTACAGTATAATGATGGAGATGTCAGTGTCATACAGTGTACAGTATAATGATGGAGATGTCAGTGTCATACAGTGTACAGTATAATGAAGGAGATATCAGTGTACAGTATAATGATGGAGATGTCAGTGTCGTACAGTATGGAGATGTCAGTGTCACACAGTGTACAGTATGATGATGGAGATGTCAGTGTCGTACAGTATAATGAGAGATGTCAGTGTCATACAGTGTACAGTAAGATGGAGATGTCAGTGTCATACAGTGTACAGTATAATGACGGAGATGTCAGTGTCATACAGTGTACAGTATAACTATGGAGATGTTAGTGTCATACAGTGTACAGTATAATGATAGGAGATGTCAGTGTCATACAGTGAACAGTATAAGGAGGGGAGATGTCAGTGTCATACAGTGTACAGTGATGGGAGATGTCAGTGTCATACAGTGTAATGATGAGAGATGTCAGTGTCATACAATATACAGTATAATGGTGGAGATGTCAGTGTCATAGAATGTACGCTATGATGGCGATGTCAGTGTCATACAGTGTACAGTATAATGATGGAGATGTAAGTGTCATACAGTGTACAGTATAATGATGGAGATGTCAGTGTCATACAGTGTACAGTATAATGATCGAGATGTCAGTGTCATACAGTGCACAGTATAATAATGAGAGATGTCAGTGTCATATAGTGTACAGTATAATGATCGAGATGTCAGTGTCATACAGTGTAGAGTATGAGGAGGGGAGATGTCAGTGTCATACAGCGTACAGTATAATGATGGAGATGTCAGTGTCATACAGTGTACAGTATAATAATGAGAGATGTCAGTGTCATACAGTGTACAATATAATGATGGAGATGTCAGTGTCATACAGTGTACAGTATAATCATGGAGATGTCAGTGTCATACAGTGTACAGTATAATGAAGGGAGATGTCAGTGTCATACAGTGTACAGTATAATGATGAGAGATGTCAGTGTCATACAGTGTACAGTATAATGAAGGAGATGTCAGTGTCATACAATATACAGTATAATGATGGAGATGTCAGTGTCATACAGTGTACAGTATAATGATGGAGATGTCAGTGTCATACAGTGTACAGTATAATGATGGAGATGTCAGTGTCATACAGTGTACAGTATAATGAGGGGAGATGTCAGTGTCATACAGTGTACAGTATAATGAGGGGAGATGTCAGTGTCATACAGTGTAATGATTAGAGATGTTAGTGTCATACAGTGTACAGTATAATGATCGAGATGTCAGTGCCATACAGTGTACAGTATAATGATGGAGATGTCAGTGTCATACAGTGTACAGTATAATGAGGGGAGATGTCAGTGTCATACAGTGTACAGTATAATGAGGGGAGATGTCAGTGTCATACAGTGTAATGATTAGAGATGTTAGTGTCATACAATGTACACTATAATGATGGAGATGTCAGTGTCATACAGTGTACAGTATAATGAAGGGAGATGTCAGTGTCGTACAGTAAAATGATGGAGATGTCAGTGTACAGTATAATGAGAGATGTCAGTGTCAAACAATGTACACTATAATGATGGAGATGTCAGTGTCATACAGTGTACAGTATAATGAAGGGAGATGTCAGTGTCATACAGTGTACAGTATAATGAAGGGAGATGTCAGTGTCGTACAGTAAAATGATGGAGATGTCAGTGTCATAGAATGTACGCTATGATGGCGATGTCAGTGTCATACAGTGTACAGTATAATGATGGAGATGTCAGTGTCATACAGTGTACAATATAATGATGGAGATGTCAGTGTCATACAGTGTACAGTATAATGAAGGGAGATGTCAGTGTCATACAGTGTACAGTATAATGAAGGGAGATGTCAGTGTCGTACAGTAAAATGATGGAGATGTCAGTGTCATAGAATGTACGCTATGATGGCGATGTCAGTGTCATACAGTGTACAGTATAATGATGGAGATGTCAGTGTCATACAGTGTACAATATAATGATGGAGATGTCAGTGTCATACAGTGTACAATATAATGATGGAGATGTCAGTGTCATACAGTGTACAATATAATGATGGAGATGTCAGTGTCATACAGTGTACAATATAATGATGGAGATGTCAGTGTCATACAGTGTACAGTATAGTGAGGGGAGATGTCAGTGTCATACAGTGTACAGTATAATGAAGGAGATATCAGTGTACAGTATAATGATGGAGATGTCAGTGTACAGTATAATGATGGAGATGTCAGTGTACAGTATAATGATGGAGATGTCAGTGTACAGTATGATGATGGAGATGTCAGTGTACAGTATAATGATGTCAGTGTCACACAGTGTACAGTATAATGATGGAGATGTCAGTGTCATACAGTGTACAGTATAATGATAGGAGATGTCAGTGTCATACAGTGTACAGTATAATGACGGAGATATCAGTGTCGTACAGTATAATGATGGAGATGTCAGTGTCATACAGTATAATGATGGAGATGTCAGTGTCATACAGTGTACAGTATAATGATGAGAGATGTCAGTGTCATACAGTATGATGGAGATGTCAGTGTCACACAGTGTACAGTATAATGATGGAGATATCAGTGTACAGTATAATGATGGAGATGTCAGTGTACAGTATAATGATGGAGATGTCAGTGTCATACAGTATGATGGAGATGTCAGTGTCACACAGTGTACAGTATGATGATGGAGAGGTCAGTGTACCGTATAATGATGTCAGTGTAGAGGATGGAGATGTGAGTGGAGGACTCTAGTTCAGAGGGGCACACAGTCAGCACACATGTAATCAGTGTTGGTTGTCACTGAAGGGCCCCTCATGAGATAAGAGCACAGCAGGGACCTCCCTGCAGGTCACATGGCTCCTCCCCCTTGGGTTTAGGCCCCTCCCCCGCGCTCACCTGGTATAGGGAGCCCCAGCCGCTGTTGATGTCGGCCTCCCGGAACTCCCTCTCTATGTCCATGTCGGGCCGCCGCCGCGTCTCCGCTCCCTCCTCCTCCCGCTCCGGCCTTACTCCACTGTGCACGCAGCCGGAAGGGCGCACTCCCACCCCACAGTCACTTCCGTCTCCCGGGCCAACCATCGCCCGGGTGGGCGGGGACGAACCCGGAAGTATCCACACTGGAACGCAACCAGAGTCTGATTGGAAGTAGTGTGTGTACAGAGACATGCTGATGTCACGTGACCCATACAAATCTCACTTCATTCACAACATTGCTCTGCTCGTCTGTCTTTAGGGCATGACGTCACTGCTTATAACTTCTGTGTGCAGCGCCTCATGGTGGGGATATGCCGGTATGTCTGTCACATAGGGTATGTTAGGAGATGCATGTATATCATGTCAAATGTTCTTCATCATCTATATTTTTTTATATAATGTACGATGTAAGTCTTCTTGTAGGTACCAATAAATATTTAGGGGTTCATTTAAATGTTTTTTTTCTTCATATTTTATGAGATTTTTTTTTAATTATTTGAATTCTGTGAGGTAAAATTTCCCCCATTTCCCAGTATAATGTGAGGTAAAATTTCCACCATTTCCCAGTATAATGTGAGGTAAAATTTCCACCATTTCCCTGTATAATGTGAGGTAAAATTTCCACCATTTCCCTGTATAATGTGAGGTATTTTTTCTGATATTTTATTGTAATTGCGAGGTGAATTTTCTTCTCCCATTTCCCGGTCCAATACAAGGTACAATTTCCCAGTATATCATGAGGTAAAATTTCTCCCATTTCCCAGTATATTGTGAGGTCACATTTTTCCCATTTCAGAGGATAATGTGAGGTAAAATTTCTCCTATTTCCCAGTATAATATCAGGTATATTTTCTCATATTTTTCAGTATATTGTGAGGCTAAATTCCTTCCATTTCTCAGTATATTGTGAGGTCATATTCCTCCCATTTCCCAGTATAATGTGAGGTAAAAAAAATCCCCCATTTCCCAGTATAATATGAGGTAACATTTCTGCCATTTCCCAGTATAATGTGAGGTAATATTTCTCCCATTTCCCAGTATAATACAAAGTAAAATATACCAATATAATTTGAGGTAAAATTTCTCCCATTTCCCAGTATATTGTGAGGTTAAATTTCTTCAATTTCCAGTAAATTGTGAGGGTAAATTTCTCCCATTTCCCAGTATAATATGAGGTAACATATCTGCCATTTCCCAGCATAATATGAGGTAAAATTTCTGCCATTTCCTAATTTAATGCAAGGTCAAATTTCTCTAATTTCCCTGTATAATACGAGGTAAAATGTCCCAGTATATTGTTAGTTCAATTTCTTACCATTTTCCAGTGTATTGTGAGGTCAAATTTCTCCCTTTCTCAGTAAATGTGAGGTAAGATTTCTCCCATTTCCTAGTATTTTGTGAGGTTGACTTTCTCCCATTTCCCAGTATATTGTGAGGTTATATTTCCCCAATTTCCCAGTATATTTTGAGATAGAATTTCTCCCACTTCCCAGTATTATGTGAGGTCAAATTTCTAACATTTCCCAGTCTATTGTGAGGTCAAATTTCTCCCATTTCCCAATATAATGTGAGGTCAAATTTCTCCTATTTCCCTGCATAATGTGAGGTCAAATTTCTCCCATTTCCCAGTATATTTTGAGGTTGAATTCCTTCCATCTCCCATTATAATGTGAGGTAAAATTTCTCCCATTTCCCAGTATGTCATGAGGTAAATTTTCTTATATTTTATTGTAATTGTGAGGTGAGTCTTCTCCCATTTTCTGTATATTGTGAGGTCACATTTCTCATATTTCCCAGTATATTGTGCGGGTGAATTTCTCAAATTTCCCTGAATAATGTGAGGTCAAATTTTTCCCATTCTACAGTATAATGTGAGCCCACATTTCTCCAATTTCCCATTATAATGTGAGGTCAAGTTTCACCCATTTCCTAGTATATTGTGAGCTCACATTTCTCCAGTTTCCCCATTGATAATGTGAGGTAAAATTTATCCCATTCTCAGTATATTGTGAGGTCACATTTCTCCAATTTCCCATTATAATGTGAGGCAAAATTTCTCCCATTTTCCAGTATATCATGAGGTAAATTTTCTGATATTTTATTGTAATTATGAGGTGAGTCTTCTCCTCTTTCTCTGTGCATTTTCTCCCTTATCCTCTATATTGTGAGGTGAATTTTCTCCCAGTATATCATGAGGTCAAATTTCTTCCATTTCCTAGTATATTGTGAGGTTACATTTCTTCAATTTCCAGTATAATATGAGGTAACATTTCTCCAAGTTCTCAGTATAATATAAAGTAAAAATTCTGCCATTTCTCCCATTTCCCAGGACAATACGAGATAAAATTTCCCAGTATATTGTGAGGTAAAATTCTTCTAATTTCCCAGTATATTATGAGGTACATTTTCAGCTATTGTTTTGTATCTGTGAGGTGAGTCTTCTCCCTTTTCTCTGTGTATTTTCTCCCATTTCCAGTATATTGTGAGGTTAATTTTTCCCACTATAATATGAGGTCAAATTTCTCACATTTCCCAGTATAATCCGAGGTCAAAATTTCCCAGTATATTGTGAGGGTCAAATTCTTTCAATTACGCAGTATATTGTAAGGTCAAATTTCTCCCATTTCCCAGTATATTGTAAGGTCAAATTTCTCCCATTTCCCAGTATATTGTAAGGTCAAATTTCTCACATTTCCCAGTATATAGTGAGGTTGAATTTCTCCCTTTTCCCAGTATATTGTGGGGTTAAATTTCTCCAATTTACCAGTATATTGTGAGATAAAATTTCTCACATATCCCAGTATAATATGAAGTAAAATTTCTGCCATTTCCCAGTATAATGCGAGGTCAAATTTCTCCCATTTCCCAGTTTAATGTGAGGTCACATTTCTCCAATTTCCCAGTATATTGTGAGGTCAAATTCTTCCCATTTCCCAGTATATTGTGAGGTCAAATTTCTTCCATTTCCCAGTATAATGTGAGGTCAAATCTCTCCCATTTTGTGAGGTTGAATTTCTCCCATTTCCCAGTATATTGTGAGGTTATATTTCTCCAATTTCCTAGTATATTGTGAGATAGAATTTCCCCCATTTTCCAGTATAATATGAGGTCAAATTTCAGCCATTTCCCATATATTGTGAGGTCAAATTTCTCCTATTTCCCAATATAATGTGAGGTAACATTTCTCCCAATTCCCAGTATATTGTGAGGTCAAAATTATCCAATTTCGCAGTATAATGTGAGGTCAAGTTTCTCCCATTTCCCAGTATATTGTGAGGCCACATTTCTCAAATTTCCCATTATAATGTGAGGTAAAATTTCTCCCATTTCCCAATATATCATGAGGTCAGATTTCTTCCATTTCCCAGTATAATGTGAGGTAAAAAATTTTCAAGTACCCAGTATAATATAAGGTAAAATTTCTGATATTTCCTAATTGAATGCAAGGTCAAATTTCTCCCATTTCCCAGGATAATACAAGGTATTATTTCCCAGTATATTGTGAGGTAAAATTCCTCCCATTTCCTAGTATATTATGAGGTAAAATTTTCAGATATTGTTTCCTAATTGTGAGTCTTCTCCCTTTTCTCTGTGTATTTTCTTTCTTTTCCAGTATATTGTGAGGTGAATTTTCTCCCATTTCCCAGTATAATATTAGGTCACATTTCTTCCATATTCCAGTATAATCTGAGGTCAAAATTTCCCAGTATATTGTGAGGTCAAATTCTTTCCATTTCCCAGTATATTGTAAGGTCAAATTTCTCCCATTTCCCAGTATATTGTGAGGTTGAATTTCTCCCATTTCCCAGTATATTGTGAGGTTAAATTTCTCCCATTTCCCAGTATAATATGAGGTAAAATTTCTGCCATTTCCCAGTATAATGTGAGGTAAAATTTCTCCCATTTCCCAATATGATGTGAGGTCACCTTTCTCCCATTTCCTAGTATATTATGAGGTCAAATTCTTCTTATTTTACAGTATAATGTGAGATAAAATTTCTCACATTTCCTAGTTTATTGTGAGGTTGAATTTCTCCCATTTCCCAGTATATTGTGAGGTTATATTTCTCCAATTTCCCAATATAATGTGAGGTCAAATTTCTCCCATTTCCCAGTATATTGTGAGGTCGAATTTCTCCTATTTCCCAGCATAATTTGATGTCAAATTTCTCCCAATCCCCAGTATTTTGTGAGGTTGAATTCCTTCCATTTCCCAGTATAATGTGAGGTAAAACTTCTCCCATTTCCCAGTATATCATGAGGTAAATTTTCAGATATTTTATTGTAAATGTGAGGTGAGTCTTCTCCCTTTTCTCTGTGTACTTTCTCCCTTATCCTATTGTGAGGTAAATTTTCTCTCATTTCCCGGTATCTTTTGAGGTTAAATTTCTTCCATTTCCCAGTATGATGTGAGGTAAAATTTCTCCCATTCCCAGTATAATCCGAGGTAAAATTTCCCAGTATATTGTGAGTTCAAATTCTTTCCCTTTCCCAGTATATTGTGAGGTAAAATTTCTCCCATTTCCCAGTATATTGAGAGGTAGAATTTCTCCCATTTCACAGTATATTGAGAGGTAGAATTTCTCCCATTTCCCAGTATAATGTGAAGTCAAATTTCTCCCATTTCCCAATATAATGTGAGGTCAAATCTCTCCCATTTCCCAGCATAATGTGAGGTGAAATTTCTCCCATTTCCCAGTATATTGTGAGGTTGAATTCCTTCAATTTCCCAGTATAATGTGAGGTCAAATTTCTCCCATTTCCCAGTATATCATGAGGAATTTTTTCTGATATTTTATTGTAATTATGAGATTAGTCTTCTCCCTTTTCCTGTATATAGTGAGGTCAAATTTCTTCTATTTCCCAATATAATGTGAGGTCAAATTTCTCCCAATACCCAGTATAATGTGAGGTAACATTTCTCCCATTCCCCAGTATATTGTGAGGTAATTTTTCAGATATTGTTTTGTAATTGGGAGGTGAGTCTTCTCCCTTTTTCTCCCATTTCCCAGTATAATATGAGGTAAAATTTCTCTAATTTCCCAGTATCTTGTGAGGTTAAATTTCTTCCATTTCCCAGTATGATGTGAGGTCAAATTTCTCCCATTCCCAGTATAATCCAAGGTAAAATTTCCCAGTATGTTGTGAGTTCAAATTCTTTCCATTTCCCGGTATATTGTGAGGTAAAATTTCTCACTTTTCCCAGTATATTGTGAGGTAAATTTTCAGATATTGCTTTGTAATTGGGAGATGAGTCTTCTCCCTTTTCTCTGTGTATTTTCTCCCATTTCCCAGTATATTGAGAGGTGGAATTTCTCCCATTTCACAGTATATTGTGAGGTTAAATTTCTCCAATTTCCCAGTATATTGTGAGATAAAATTTCCCCATTTCCCAGTATAATATGAGGTAAAATTTCTGCCATTTCCCAGTATAATGTGAAGTAAAATTTCTCCCATTTCCCAATATAATGTGAGGTAAAATTTCTCCCATTTCTCAGCATAATGTGAGGTCACATTTCTCTCATTTCCCAGTATATTGTAAGGTTGAATTCCTTCAATTTCCCAGTATATCATGAGGAAATTTTTCTGATATTTTATTGTAATTGCGAGGTTAGTCTTCTCCCTTTTCCTGTATATAGTGAGGTCAAATTTCTCATATTTCCAAATATAATGCGAGGTCAATATTCTCCCATTTCCCAGTATAATGTGAGGTAAAATTTCTCCCATTTCCCAGTATATTGTGAGGTAATTTTTCAGATATTGTTTTGTAATTGTGAGGTGAGTCTTCTCCCTTTTCTCTGTGTATTTTCTTCCTTTTCCAGTATATTGTGAGGTAAGTTTTCTCCCATTTCCCAGTATAATATGAGGTAAAATGTCTCTAATTTCCCGGTATATTGTGAGGTGAATGTTCTTCCATTTCCCAGTATGACGTGAGGTAAAATCTCTCCCATTTCCTAGTATATTATGAGGTCAAATTTCCCAGTATTTTGTGAGGTCAAATTTCTTTATTTTTCCATGAGGTAAATTTTCTGATACTTTATTGTAATTGCGAGGTGAGTCTTCTCCCTTTTCTCTGTGCACTTTCTCCCTTGTGAGTTGAAATTTCTTCCATTTCCCAGTATAATATGAGGTCAAATTTCTTCCATTTCCTAGTATATTGTGAGGTTAAATGTCTTCCACTTCCCAGTATAATGTGCGGTAAAATTTCTCTAAGTTCCCAGTATAATATAAGGTCAAATTTCTGTCATTTCCTAATTTAATGCAAGGTCAAATTTCTCCAATTTCCCAGTATAATACGAGGTAAAATTCCCCAGTATATTGTGAGGTAAAATTCTTCCCATTTCCCAGTATATTATGAGGTAAATTTTCATATATTGTTTTGTAATTGTGATGTGAGTCTCCTCCCTTTTCTCTGTGTATTTTCTCCCTTTTCCAGTATATTGTGAAGTGAATTTTCTCATTTAAGTATAATAATATATATGTTCATGGAGGGGGGGTCCCAGTATTAGAGGTGTATCACGGTTAGAAACTTTTAGGATTTATGAACTCAAATCTTATTGGCCACATGGCATGAATGTCGACTGGAACATTAATACTTTCATTAATACTGCTTAATTTTATTTTTTGTCATAATATATTGGTATTTTCCGCTTGTTTAAGAGGTACATAATATATTTAAATGTTTAATTTTATCTGTTCATTTTTAATTTGTATTCTATTGGTTTAATCTGTATACTCATTAACTAGGTTGGATTATAATCCGATTTATGTTCCAAGGATATGACTTTGTGGTGTGGTGTTCAGAGTGAGGCTTGGAACGTGTTTTTCCGTCCGAATATCTGGCTTTATCCAAGCCTCGCTGTGCTTTAGCAGCTATCATTGTTGGTGGTCACATCGAGGCTTGGCTCTATCCATGCCTCGTTGTGGTTTAGCACCTATCATCTTTTATGGCTACATTGAGGCTTGGAACACATGCCGTATACCAAGTTGTGTGTGGCTGTGCAGTTAAGTGATGTCTGGAGCTTGGCTCTATTCAAGCCTCACTGTGGTTTAGCACCTATCGTTGTTAGTGGTCACACTGAGGCTTGGTTCAATCCGGGCCTCGCTGTGGTTTAGCACCTATCACCTATCATCATTGGTGGTCACATTGAGGCTTGGAACACACGCTGGATACCATGTTGAATATGGCCACATGTCATTATGTTGTATACAGGTTTGTTTATTTATTATTGATTATATATTATTGCACAGTGCATGGATGTGGACTCATACCCCAGTTGAAGTCTTTTTGGACGAAACGCGTCGGATTTGATGAGTCCTTTCTATGCCATTGTGCCTTTTTGAATTTTATGCTTTTGTGATCACAGAGGCAATTTTTTACTTGATGCAATACATCTTGGAATCTATATAAAGCCTTAGGCTGTTGTTTTTTTTACGGATGCTGTTAAAGATAAACCTACAAAATGGTTCTGTGGTGGAAGGAGGTTTTTTTTACCATCTGGGACATTGCCATCCTGATCCATATTCTCACATGCCAGGTCGAGGTTGCCTGAGGTGGCTCAGCTGAGGAGGAGGAATTGCACCACTCGCTATTCAGAGCTCTGATATCACATGCCTGATTGATGCTACCTTCTGGTAAGCATATTTAAACTTCTTCCCTGGGTGGTGGATGTACACACAGCCATGACTCCCTTAGTCCTACACTCCTGGATTCCTTCCCATCAATACATACTAATGGATTCATGTTTTAATCACCAATGGGACTATACTACCAATGTTGATTTACAATTTGCACAGTGCACTTTATTTAGAGACACTATCAATCAGATGATGGTGTTAGAGTTTTTTGTATATGCTGTTAAATCAGGTTAGGGAGTCTCCAAAACAAGACATTTAGATGAGATAGTAGATCCAGATAGGTGCAATTTTATTAACTGCAGTGGAGAAATACAACACAGTTCTCAGCTACTATAAGCGAGTAAAAGTGAAAGTGTTTCTGAATTGAAAAAATCAAGTTTAACAATATATACTTTATGAATATGCATAAGGTCTAGGCGTGTTACAGGTGTGACCGTATAGTTTAGTTAAATCAATGTCCATATCTTCTTAGTAGCAAGGGAACAGTTAAATGGGTGTATACATCATGTGACTGGCAAAAAAAATAGATTTCAGCAGTATCTGGTCAGTTCAGACTGGTTTTGGTATGAAAGTCATTTTGAGCAGCTTTCTGGGTTCTTATCAGTAGTCTGTGTCATCACAGGCGTTCCTTAGTTTCGATTTCCCAGGAATTGTGTGGCTGTGCAGTTAAGTGATGTCTGGAGCTTGGCTCTATCCAAGCCTCACTGTGGTTTAGCACCTATCAATGTTGGTGGTCACATTGAGGCTTGGCTCAATCCGGGCCTTGCTGTGGTTTAGCACCTATCAATGTTGGTGGTCACATTGAGGCTTGGAACACACGCCAGATACCATGTTGAATATGGCCACATGTCATTATGTTGTAGGTTTGTTTATTTATTATTGATTATTGAATGTATATTATTGCGCAGTGCATAGATGTGGACTCATACCCCAGTTGAAGTCTTTGTAGACGGAACGCATCGGATTTGATGAGTCCTTTCCATGCCATTGCGCCTTTTTGAAGTTTATGCTTTTGTGATCACAGAGGAAATTTTTGACTTGATGCAATACATCATAGAATCTATGTAAAGCCTTAGGCATAAGGTCTAGGCATGTTATAGGTGTGACCGTATAGTTTAGTCAAATTAATGTCCATATCTTCTTAGTAGCAAGGGAACAGTTAAATGGGTGTATACATCATGTGACTGGCAAAAAAATAGATTTCAGCAGTATCTGGTCAGTTCAGACTGGTTTTGGTATGAAAGTCATTTTGAGCAGCTTTCTGGGTTCTTATCAGTAGTTTGTGTCGTCACAGGCATTCCTTAGTTTTGATTTCCCAGGAATTGAAAGAAAAAAAAAAAAAGAACGTCTAGGGAAAGTAAAGAAAGGTGCATTACTAATTCTTAAAGTGATAGTATATATATATATATATATATATATATATATATATATATATATATATATATATATATATACATATATGTATATATATATATATATATATATATATATATATATATATATATATATATATAAAACTCAACATTATCAGACCCCCTATAGATCTACTAATTTCCCTCCTCTTGACCCCTATGGAGGGGTCACTACCATATCTTCCCTACCTAGTATGATACCAGAGGGTCCACGGTACTACTTCACATCTAAGTGGAGCAAAGTTCTTCCTAGGGGGTATGTGGATACATATCTTTACTCATTCGTATCACCCATCTCGGCATCATACGAATCTGCTAATCTGACTATCTGATAACACTCTATCTCTTCCTTGGGGTCATCCTCCTCAGTTCTAACTGTCATTGTAGTAATCTTTTGTATTTCAAATTTAGCACACTTAAATAAATAAACAAGCAGTCCTATAACAATGATTCCTATGAGGACAAAAAAAATATCTGTTGAATCCATGAAAATTTACAATTTCTAAACAAAGTGTAATCTGGGTTTATCATATTTCCTATCATAATGCCACATTGTATACCTTTTTTCTTTACTAAACAAGGGGATATTACCAAGGGCCTTAAGTTATATTTAGCATAAAATTTATTTTCACAAGAATAGGACATTTGTGGTATTTCTAGACATACTGGTATTTGGGCAGCTCTTGTATTGCTTAAACTCAAAATGAAAGCAAATGGGTACTAGGTGTGTGCCTTTTTTTTAACTGTCTGGCCTATGTAAACAGATCTAGCAATTACTCAAATTACTCCTTATGCCTGTTAGCATGTGTAATTTGTACAGGTGATTTTCCTCTATAGCCTTGACTGCTAAAATCAAGCAAAGGCATAACAGTAGTTTAACTCATCTTTTGAAATTAGCTGTACTTTCTTGCAATGGCTGGCATGTATCCACATCACTTTACAGCTGTAGCAGTTGGCAGGAGCACTTGGAAGGGTCCTTCAAACTTTGGTCCCAAAGATGCGTTGACATGTTCTTTTACTAGGACCCAACCACCGGGTTGTAAATCACGTGTTCCGGTTACTTGATCTGGAATTGAATCAAAAACAAACTTGTGCATCGCAGTTAGTTGCTTGTATTAGACAAATACATAAAAAACAAAATCATTATGTGAAAACTACTACCCTGTCTTAGGTGGGCCCCCCAAAAAAAAAATCTCATAAGGGCTCAAGTTCTCTGACCTATAAGTAGGGGTAGTCCTTATGCTGTAAAGAACCAGAGGCAACAGTTCTGGCCATCGTTTCTTTACTGACCCATCTTCCCTTTTCCTGCATTAATTTAGCTAGCCTGTCTTCAATGATTCCATTATATTTTTCTACCTTTGCTGGACTATGAGGATGATAGAGGCATGGAAGGCCTGCTCAATTGCCAAGTCCTTGCATATAATTTTCATGATCTGTCCAGTGAAATGTGTTCCTCTGTCACTCTCTATGGTTTCAGTGACTCCAAAGCGGCATATTATTTCGGAAAGGAGCTTCTTTGCTGTTGTCTTGGCATTTGCTTTAGCCACCGGTCAGGCTTCCATTCAGCTTGAAAACATGTCTACGCACACCAAAACATATTGTTATTGGCATGAATTTGGGCAATTGGATGTAATCAATCTGGGGTCTTTGGAACGAGAAAAGTGGCTTGGCCAAACGTCTTTGTGTTACTCTGGTCTGTTTTCCTGGGTTATTTTTTAGCACAGATTATGCATCCCTCAACAAAGTCTTGACATAAATTTCTGGAGTATCAAATAAACCATCCAGCCTTGCTTATGTTTCCCTCCATTGCCTTAGGGCCTACATGACTCCATGGGCCATGGGCTAGTTGCATGATCATCTCCTCCGTTTGAGGTGGGACACGTATACCATTTCCTTGCACAAAAGTCCATCTTGATCCTCCTTTGCTCCGTTCCTTTACATGATTTTATTCCAATCATCACATGCAGATTCTTGCAATTTCATAATCAGTTCCTTTGCTTTCTGTATTTGTTCTCTTCTTTTTCTTCATTCTGTTACGGGCTTCTTCTTATTCCTTTGCAAAATCAGTGATTAGGGTCATGATTGCTTCCATTGGTGTTTCAGCGGTCTTTCTGTATATGTCTTAACCTTCAGGATGGCTACTTCCTTTGCGAGGGTGACTGCTTCAAAAAGTTCTTAAACATATTTCCAGTTTTTTTTAATTGGTTCTCCTGCAGCAGTTGTGAATCTTCTGTTCTTCCTTGTGGGTCCATAATCATGGACTACTTTGAGAGCATACTTGCTCTCAGTGTAGATGTTGGCTGTTTGATCCTTTGCGGTCTCACAGACTCTGGTGAGTGCTACCACATTTAGGCAACCTGCGCTGAAAGTGATGAAGGGAGTAGTTGGGTCTCAATCACTTCCTCTAATGTTGACACCGCATATGCCATTCTTGGGACTCCATCTTTGTACAGGCGTGAACCCTCTGCAAACAGGATCAGATCAGAATTTTCAAGAGGAGCGTCCTTTACTGGGGAGATTTGCTGCATTTCTTCTTCCATAAGTTTTAAGCAGATGTGGTCACTCTCCTCTTCGAGGTCTTCTTCTCTCTCCAGGAAAAAAACTGTCAGGATTGATTGTAGTACATCTTTTCACTTCTATTTCTCCTAATTCAAGCAGTATTGCTTCATACTTGCTCAGCCTTGCTGATGACACATTTTTTGTCCTAGCTCTTTTCAAGATTTAATTTGCATATTTCCTCATAACATCCATTCTAAAGCATATATTCTCTTTTGTACAGCACCACTGGCTCAGGTTGCAGCTGCAGTTTTCTTTTTGTGTTCTTGCCACGACATGGATCTTGGTGCATCCACTAACTGAAAGGGTTTGCGGTCAACAGGGCAGGATGAGGAGGTTTCACACCATTTAAAAATAAAGGATATACAGAAAACGTGACAACATACTTCTGGAAAGCCAGCCTCCACGGAAAGACTGTTCAGACAAATTGGATATTTCTTAGTTGAACTTAATGCTAAAGTACTGGCACCAGTCCCATCTTTGCCTTCGTCGTCATCTTTTTTTTTATGTTGCTGGTCTCTGGCATCAGATGAGCATAAAAGTTTTCTTCTCATCTTTCCCACTAAACCTATTAATGTGATTTATCTCAGCAGGGTTAGAAATGGATGCAACCATAAAATCACCAGCCAAACAAAGGCTATCGTAGCTTTGATTCCTCAACTGCAATTCCGTTATTCCATCATCTTTTGTTCACAATGATATTTGGTATCTGCGCTTCTTGGCAAGATGCCCAATTTTATTATAATTTCAACATTTCCTGGTTTCTCTTTATAACTTTAAAACTGCCAGAAGAGAGAAATGAGAAGGTTATTGATGGTTTAAAGAAGTAGATAGGAAACATGAATGTGAACAGAATGTTGTAGAATTATTAATGATGATTGCTGGATGTGAGACAAGAGAAGGCTGAGGATGTTTTTGTATGAGATATGAGGAAGTATGAGATATCAACACACATACAGGGCATCTGCCAAGCTTTATTAAATTATTAAAAAAGCTCCACCGAAGCATCATTGAAGCACCACCGAAGTACCACAGAAGCATCAAAAACACATTTTAAAAAAGCATGTTGACGCCCTACGGGCTCATTTACATTTGCTTTGGCTTCAACACACATTAAAGCGCTTCAACATGCTTTTATGATGTGTTTTTGATGCTTCGTGGTGCTTTGATGAAGCTTCAGTGGAGCTTCGATTAAGCTTTGCTGATGCTTCGGTGGAGCGTTGGTGATGCTTCCGTGATGCTCTTTTGAATCTTTGTTGAAGCTTGACAGATGCCCTGCATGTGTAATGATATTTCATACCTGCAATTTCTCCAAAACAATGCGAAGCTAAAGCTGAATTAAAGCCTCTCAAAAGCTGCAGGTGCTTCCAGCGAGCTTCAAGCGAGCTTTGTCATAGAGTTCTATGGAGGCTGTGAAGACGCTTTGAAGCACCACTAAGGGCTCATTTACACTTGCTTTGGCTTCAACACACATTAATGGCTAGTTTACACTTGCTTCAAAACAAGGCTACGGACAGGCTTTGTTAAAGCTCTCTGAACGCTGTCACTAAATAAAATGGTTAGCTTACAGTCCTGCTTACACCGTGCTTTTGCTTATGCTTATACCCCAGGTAGCTTCAGTGGTGCTTCAAAACATCTTCAAAGCCTCCATATAAGTCTATGGCAAAGCTCCCTTGAAGCTCCACCGAAGCCTCATTGAAGCCCCACGAAGCCTCACCGAAGCCTTACCAAAAACCCCACCGAAGCCTCATCAAAGCCTCAGCGAAACACCAATCAAAAGCAGGTGTAAACAGGACTGTAAGCTAACCATTTTATTTAACTGTGAGTGAACAAGAGAAAGGCCACCAATTCTCGTCCTACCACCACTGCGCTCTGTATACTACAAACGTCCTAATGCTAGCTGCCACTTTAAAAATTAAATGATAAAATCTGGGTCATCTCTAAGGTCAAAACAAAAGGAGATGAAGAGTGGCGCTACCCCCCTAAAATGGGGCTTGAGGTAAGAGACCACAACCCCTCTAATATAATAAAAAAAATCCTAAATCACAGTAGTTGAAAGTGGATTACCAATAATCAATAAAAGTAGTCACACAAAAACATCAATTGCTTAATGTGATAAAAATAATTCCTAATGTGATAAAAGTAACCTAAAAGTATTGAACATACTGTAGCATAACCTCAACAAAAGTGACATGTAAATTATTACAAGTGACACCCCGTGAACAGTGAGAAAAAAACGGTATTGTAATCCCAGAAACATAGACCATTTAGTCATAAAAATAAGAAAAAATACAAAATATACAAATCATGTGCAAAATATAAGATGGAAAAATATGAAATGAAAAATGTGAAATAAAAAATATGAAATAAAAAATAAGTCCACATCTATTTTGAATGATGAAGAAAAAATATATTGAATGGTGAAGAAAAAAGTTCAAAAAGTGCAAGTGTCTTCAATCTGCAAATGCTGTTGCACCGTGTACACCACACCTCAATGCCGTGATTCCACTCCCATGTGAATTGCAAACTCACCAGCTGATAAGGCCTCACACCCTCGTGTTTGGCCGACAAAACACCTCAACCCACTATCATGCGGGTTATCATGCGGCCACCGATATCCACTGTTAAGTGCACCGAACACTTTTCCTTGAGAAAATGACTACACATATAAGGGAAGAAATGCTCCAAATAGCGCGATAACGTTTTTAAAACATTTAATCAAAACTAAATGTTTTAAAAACGTTATCGCGCTATTTCGAGCATTTCTTCCTTTATATGTGGAGTCATTTTCTCAAGGAAAAGTGTTCGGTGCACTTAATAGTGGATATCGGTGGCCGCATGATAACCCCCATGATAGTGGGTTGAGGTGTTTTGCCGGCCAAACACGAGAGTGTGAGGCCTTATCAGCTGGTGAGTTTGCAATTCACATGGGAGTGGAATCACGGCATTGAGGTGTGGTGTACACGGTGCAACAACATTTGCAGATTGAAGACACTTGCACTTTTTGAACTTTTTTCTTCACCATTCAATATATTTTTTCTTCATCATTCTAAATAGATGTGGACTTATTTTTTATTTCATATTTTTTATTTCACATTTTTCATTTCATATTTTTCCATCTTATATTTTTCACATGATTTGTATATTTTGTATTTTTTCTTATTTTTATGACTAAATGGTCTATGTTTCTGGTATTACAATACCGTTTTTTTTCTCACTGTTCACGGGGTGTCACTTGTAATAATTTACATGTCACTTTTGTTGAGGTTATGCTACAGTATGTTCAATACTTTTAGGTTACTTTTATCACATTAGGAATTATTTTTTATCACATTAAGCAATTGATGTTTTTGTGTGACTACTATTATTGATTATTGGTAATCCACTTTCAACTACTGTGATTTAGGATTTTTTTATTATATTAGAGGGGATGTGGTCACTTACCTCAAGCCCCACTTTAGGGGGGTAGCGCCACTCTTCATCTCCTTTTGTTTTGACCTTAGAGATGACCCAGATTTTAACCATTTTATTTAGTGACAGGAGCTTTGACTGGCGTTCAGAGAGCTTTAACAAAGCGTGTCCGAAGCCTTGTTTTGAAGCAAGTGTAAACTAGACCTTACAGAAAATCTGTTAGGTGAACTTACACTGGACCCCCTAATCCTCCCCCGGTCCCGCTGTACCAGAGTCAGGCACTGGGACGCCACTTTACTGGTCTGGGGATTTGAAATCCTCCTGACTTTCTCTCCTCCAGTGCTGACAGGACGGGCTAGACAGATTCTGATTGGTCAGCGCCGTCCAAAATGCCTTGCATGGAGAATAGCTACTATCCCAGGCACATGAGCCAAGCTTAGGTGGTTTCGGTGTTAAAGTGGAGTTCCACTCAAAATAGAACTTCCGCTTTTCGGATTCCCCCCCCCCTCCGATGTCACATTTGGCACCTTTCACAGGGGAGGGGGGAGCAGATACCTGTCCAATCCAGGTATTTGCTTCCACTTCTGGGCATAGATCACAGCAGGCTCCGCGGCGATCTACGCAATGTCCGGCCCCTCATCCGCCCCCCCCGCTGTCTTCTGGGAGACACACAGGTCCCAGAAGACAGCAGGGACCAGTGAGGACGCGCAGCGCGACTCACGCATGCGCAGTAGGGAACCAGACTGTGAAGCCGCAAGGCTTCACTTCCTGATTCCCTTACCGAAGATGGCGGCGCCTCCACCCGAGAGCGGAGGGACAGATCGGCTTCAGGTGATGACATCACGGGCTCCCTGGACAAGTAAGTGTCCATATTTAAAAAGTCAGCAGCTGCAGTATTTGTAGCATCTATTCATCTATTTATTTGTTTTGCTGGTCCGCCTACCTAGTTAGGGGAATAGAAGGGAGGGGCCATCACGATTGGGCCTAATTGATTGAAGGTGCATGTGGGCATATCTATATGTATTCACTTATAATAAAAAAGGGGACTGCTGAAGGAGGATTCACAGCCGTGCTCTGAGGAAGAGGGGATGTTCCCCTCGAAACGCATCAGCCAACAGTGATTTTTTTGAGCTCCTCCGGCACCTCTGGTGGGCTCTGCTGCTCCTTGACTGCATGCTGTGATTTGAAGACTGTTTTATACATTTGAGATCTTCCACTACTGTTTGTAAGTAGTTCCTTTTTATCATTAGTTTTAATAAATTTTATCTGAAGGATAATGCACATGGCTGGTGCGCCCTTTCTTTCTTTTTTCTCGCAGTATTTGTAGATGCTGACTTTAAAAAAAAAAAGTTTTGGAAGAACTCTGCTTTAAAGAGGAGGGCCAGTCAAAAAAATAAATAAAATAAAAGTCAGCAGCTACAAATACTGCAGCTGCTGACTTTTAATTGGACACTTACCTGTCCCAGGGTCCAGCGATGCGGGGGATCGAAGCCCCGCTCGTCTCCCCCTCCGTTCAGCGGCGCCGGCATTGCAACTGTGGGCGTCGGGCTGTGGGCGCCGTGATTGGCCACTCAGTCACCTGGGACCTGTAATGGGTCCCAGATGATTGACAGGAGGGAGGGAGCAGAGCTGAGCCCTTCCTGTGCCGAGACGGAAGTGATGTCACCAGCCCAGGCACTGAAAGAGGCAGACTACGAGGGACCCCTTAGCAACAGGCATTTAGAACCGAGCCACTCTCTGCACTGAGAACCGAGCCACTCCTGGTCTGCTTCTCCACGCTCATTGGAGCGATGATCTGTGGAGGGGCAGGGAGCAGCTGGCAGATCCAGACTTGGGAAGTCGGGATGATGCACTGCCTTGACTGATGGCAGTGACGTCAGCGGAGAGTGGACTTCAGACCGCTCTCTGCTGAAAGCGGGTCACAGGAGTGCAAAACGAATTGCACTCCTGTGACCCAGAGGAAAAGCCCAGGCTAAAAAGCTCAGGCTGGACTTCTCCTTTAAGGTTAGGTTAGGGTTAGGATTAGGAGTTGGGGTTAGGTTTAGGGGTCATGGTGTACCTTGGTTAGAGGTTGAGTTAACGAGATGGCTTTCCTTGAGGCTCTGGTCCGAGCACCCGTGAATGTGGTGCCAGTAGCTTGATAGCAGGTGACTGCCACAGTTAGGGATGTAGCCAAGGTGAGCCGGGGTCATACACGGTAAGACAACAGGGTGGTCAGGAGGCGCCTACCTGTCAGTGCACATTGGATATTAGCCTGAGCTCATCTGTGTGCTAGTGCACAAGCATTAGCTTTGTGGGAATGAGCATTAGCTGCAGAAGAATTAGGGTCCTTTCACACTGGGGCGGTTTGCAGGCGCTATTGCGCTAATAATAGCGCCTGCAAACCGACCGAAAGTGCCGCTGCTTTGATTCCTTAGCATTAGCTGAACTAGCCTCCTGACGAAGGGTTATTTTTTTTATTTTTTGTTAGGGTTAGGGTGTTAATACTACTACTGCTACTACTACTACTACTACTATTAATAATAATATTAATAACAATAATAATAATACATGTAAAATTAATAAAAATAATCATATATGAATAATAAATAAATTAAATAAATGAACTCCAACTAATAGTAAATAAATATTTAACCCCTAACTTTAACCCCTAACCCTTAAAAGAATAAAATAAAATAATACTAAATAACTAAACACCCTAACACAAAATAAATAAATAAATACATTACTATTATTATTATTTTTTTTTCTTCAGGTTTGGGTGTTTATTTTTTATTATTATTATTATTTTTTACAATAATTTATGTAATATTTTTTAAGGTTAGTTGTTAATTATCATTTATTTATGTATTATTACTTATTATTATTATTATTATTTTTTATTTGTTTATGGTGATATTTAGTTTACTTTTATTTATTCATATATTATTGCTATTTTATGTTTTACCATTTTTAATTTGAGCAGAAAATTGCGCACAAACACGCGTCAAAACAGGCGAGAATGGCGTGTTTCTATTCTTTTCTACGGGAATAAAAACATGCCAAAAACGCTCAAATCTGCCCGATTCTAGCTACAAAATAGCACCAGAACTTTTTTAAGCTTCACGCCTTTGGCTTCAGGCGACTTGTAGTGGAGATGTGAACCGCCTCCATAGAGAATAATTGATTTTTTCTCCTCCAGCGTTTTGGAGCATTAAGCTTCCAGTTACAAATCGCTGAGGTGTGACTGGGGCCTTACATTTCCTATAACAAAATAAATCACCAGCATTGGGGAAAAAAACGAAAAGTTGTGTTTCTTGTCCTTTACTCCCTCTTGTGGTGACATAGGAAAAAGACACCCTACTAGTTTTAAAGGGTTAGTTCCCCTTTACTGAAAAACTCTCTATGCAAGTAAGGGGCACCTGTAGATAAAAACAAACAGTGCAGCTTTGACTTACAGTTGGATCTTGCTCTTACTATAGGTGTAGGCCATTTTTGTACCTCCTAACATCTGGCCGAAAACCTCTCAGAGATGGCATCATCCCATCCTGCCATGTGGCTAGGTCATTGGTAGGACACTCCCAGCCAATTCAAACCCCCTGTCATGTGCTCCCTCTTCCCTGTTATAGTAGGTCAGTGATGCTGTGAAAGAGAAGATAGTAGAGCACTCGTGTGCGGGGGTTTGAGAGCTCGTTCCTGAGATGGTAGGGTGAAGCAGTATCAGCTGGGAGAGTCTTAGCAACATCCTAGCAACAAGAAAGAATAGGATGAAACCTTCTCTGGGAGGTTTTAGGCCAGGCTTCAAGAAGGTATGTACAGTTTCATGGCATGTTAAACTTCCAGTTACCAGTATGAGAGAGTGAGAGCGATAACACCAAATTTAACACACCTGAAAATGGCTAATTGTGCCTAATTTTGACATTTTCACTTAGGGGTGTACTCACTTTTGTTGCCAGCGGTTTAGACATGAATGGCTGTGTGTTGAGTTATTTTGAGGGGACAGCAAATTTACACTGTTATGCATCCTCAAACGGAAGGTGGAGGAGCGCAAGGTCTCTAACATCCACCAGCTCTGTGATGTCGTCATGGAGGAGTGGAAGAGGACTCCAGTGGCAACCTGTGAAGCTCTGGTGAACTCCATTCCCAAGAGGGTTAAGGCAGTGCTGGAAAATAATGGCGGCCACACAAAATATTGACCCTTTGGGCCCAATTTGGACATTTTCACTTAGGGGTGTACTCACTTTTGTTGCCAGCGGTTTAGACATTAATGGCTGTGTGTTGAGTTATTTTGAGGGGACAGCAAATTTACACTGTTATACAGGCTGTACACTCACTACCTTTACATTTTAGCAAAGTATCATTTCTTCAGTGTTGACACATGAAAAGATAGAATAAAACATTTAGAAAAATGTGAGGGGTGTACTCACTTTTGTGACATACTGTAAATGACCAACACTTATAGCAAGGGCAAAATTCCGGTGCCAAAAAAGAAACCAAAAATTCAGGATTAACTGGACTAAAAACAAGCCTGAAACGAACAGTTTAAAAAAAAAAAAAGAAAAAAGTATGTTAATTAATGTGGCTGCCATTTTTGCATTGAAGTTTATAGGATGTGATTTTGCATTGAAGTCACTAGGGGGTATTTTTGCATTGAAGTCAAAGGGACGCGTTTTTGCATTGAAGTCAATGGGATGAAATTTTGCATTTGAAGTCACTAGGGAGTGTTTTTGCACTGGAGTCAATGGAACGTGATTTTGCATTGACGTCAATAGCGGGCGTCTTTTGCATTGAAGTCAATGGACGAAATTTTGCATTGAAGTCAATGGGACACGATTTTGCATTGAAGTCAATGGGACACGATTTTGCATTGAAGTCAATAGGACGCAGCATGCCATTATTGGCACCTTTTTTCTTTCTATTGGCAAAACGCTGATAACCTTATTTTCAGCCAATAATTTTTGGCAGCTAATATATTGGTGAATACCTATTATTCAACTCTTGCCCCTGGTACTGTTTTGCCAAAAAACTGAGGCATGCTGGGTAGAGAAGGGGTTATACAGGGGCCAGCTTACAATGTTTATGTAGCAAGGTCCCAGGCCTCCTTTGATCTAATGAGAACCTCCAGGGCCAGGGAAAGCTGACATCCTTCTGTATGTGATGGGTTGTGAGGCATGGTGGGTACATAGTAGTTAAAGTTATTGGGTACCAGGCACTGTTTGAATGCAAAAGAAATTTTATTTCTCTTAACAAACTTTTTGGGGGAAAGAGGGTTAGGGCCAGGACACCCTTAGGTAGTTGCAAGATTAATTGGCAGACTTCAATAGGAAGACAGCCATGCAGGGAAAGGCATCCAGCAAGGCACCACATCTGCAGGTGCAGGAATGCTGTCACCTATGGCAACAGTCTTTAACAGTTCCTAACACAAAGGTAACAGTTCTTTCACTTTCACTACAATCGCTCCTTGTAGTTCTTCAGCCCACTGAGCTCCCGGTCTCTCACTAGACCCACTGATTCACTGCCACTAAATCCCTTGAGCTCCTCCAATCTTAACTGTAGTATCTTCCTCAAGCGTCACCCCTGCCTCTCCGCTGGGTTCCTAGCTTGGCACTCTAGATACCTCTCAAGCTTCACCCCACTGGCCTGCTCGGTCCCTGGCTTGGCACACAAGGCTGCTCTGCAAGCGTCACCTCTGCTGGCTGGGTCCCTGGCTTGATACCCGCTGAAGTTTCCAGATTCTTCACCGTCCCCGGTTGGTGAGAATGCTGCTCCAGTACTTGCTTCAGTTACTCACTGTGGTCCCTGGTAATAATGTGGGTAATACCCACATCTTCCACCTCTCCCTCTCCTCCGGCACCTTTCCTTCCCTGCTCAAACATGCACTGGTTACCCCCATACTTAAAAAACCCTCACTAGACCCCACCTGTTTGAATAATTCAAGACGCATCTCCCTGCTCCCATTTGCCTCCAAGCTCATCGAACGCCTTGTCCACGACCGAATGAGTCGCTACCTCACAGACAACATTCTTCTCGAGCCCCTACAGTCCACAACATTCTACTGAAACTGCCCTACTAAAACTCACTAATGACCTACTAACTGCTAAAAACAATGGCCATTACTCCATAATTATACTCTAATGCCCCGTACACACGGTCGGATTTTCAGATGGAAAATGTGTGATAGGACCTTGTTGTCGGAAATTCCGACCGTGTGTAGGCTCCATCACACATTTTCCATCGGATTTTCCGACACACAAAGTTTGAGAGCAGGATATAAAATTTTCCGACAACAAAATCCGTTGTCGGAAATTCCGATCGTGTGTACACAAATCCGACGGACAAAGTGCCACGCATGCTCAGAATAAATAAAGAGATGAAAGCTATTGGCCACTGCCCCGTTTATAGTCCCGACGTACGTGTTTTACGTCACCACGTTCAGAACGATCGGATTTTCCAACAACTTTGTGTGACCGTGTGTATGCAAGACAAGTTTGAGCCAACATCCGTCTGAAAAAATCCTAGGATTTTGTTGTCGGAATGTCTGAACAAAGTCCGACCGTGTGTACGGGGCATTAGACCTCTCTGCTGCCTTCGACACAGTTGACCACCTGCTCCTCCTCAGCAAACTACACTCCCTTGGCCTCTGTGATTCTGTTTTATCCTGGTTCTCCTCCTACCTATCTCAGCGCACTTTCAGTGTCACTTACAACTCCATCTCCTCTACTCCTCTTCCTCTCTCTGTTGGGGCACCCCAAGGCTCTGTCCTTGGGCCCCTCCTATTCTCGCTCTATACCTCTTCCCTGGGCCAGTTGATAACCTCCCATGGCTTCCAATACCACCTCTACGCCGATGACACCCAGGTCTATCTCTCCACTCCTCAACTCACCCCCTCGATCTCCTCACGGATCTCAAACTTACTGAATTGCATCTCGGTATGGATGTCACGCCACTTTCTCAAACTCAATCTTTCTAAAACTGAGCTTGTAATATTTCCTCCTTCCCGGTGCCCTCCCCATGACTTTACCATTAAGATCAATAGCACAACCATTGGTCCCTCCACACATGCCAGGGTGCTGGGTGTAATCCTTGACTCTGACCTCTCCTTCAGCCCCCACATCCAATCACTGGCTAAATCCTGCCGCCCTAACCTCCACAACATCTCCAGAATTCGACCCTTCCTGCCTAATGACACCACAAAGCAACTTTTTCACTCCTTGATTATTTCCCGCCTTGACTACTGCAACTCTCTCCTTAATGGGCTACCCTTACACAGGCTATTCCCCTTCAGTCTATTATTAATGCTGCTGTTAGACTAATACACCTCACTAACCTATCTGTGACTGCTGCTCCTCTCTGCCAATCCCTTCACTGGCTTCCCCTACCCCACTGTATAAAATTCAAAATGCTAACCACAACATAGAAGGCCATTCGCAACATCGCCCCCAGCTACATCACCAACCTCATCTGCAGATATCACCCAAATCGTCCCCTCCGCTTCTCCCAGGACCTCCTGCTCTCTAGCTCCCTTGTTACTTCCTCTCATGCTCGTCTTCAGGACTTCTCCAGAGCCTCTCCCATCCTCTGGAATTCCCTGCCCTGGTATATCCGATCAGCCCCTAACCTGTCCAACTTTAGGAGTTCCCTGAAAACTCACTCATTCAGGGAAGCCTATACCACACCCACCTAACAACCCCATCAAATCATTCCCCGCATCTATTACCTTTTGTACCACCACCCCCTCCCTTTAGAATGTAAGCTCTACGAGCAGGGCATTCCTGTACCTTCTGTATTGAACTGTACTGTAATTGTGCTGTCCCCACTCTACATTGTAAAGCGCTGCGTAAACTGTTGGCGTTATATAAATCGTTAATAATAATAATAATAATAATAATAAGGTGGATGGTCCCTTACTGACGACAGCTTCCCCTCTACCTCCCATCACGACAGGTTCTCAGTCCAATCAGAACCGTCACTTTTGCGCTGCTCTCTTGCATCTGGGTAGGTCCTCAGACAGCCTAGCAGCCAGATGTCCCCGGATAGGCTTCAGGCTCCGGCCTAGCAGCCTGGGCAGCACAACACATGTCCACCCAGACAGCCGTCCAGGTGGCACAGAACCCCGATCACCTGACTCCACCCAAATAAATAGGCTCTTCCAGCAGGCCAAGGGACCCAAGAAAATCGCTGCTCATTGGCCGAGACACCCCATCTATTCCTAATCTGTCCTTGCAATGTCCTTGTCTTATCTAATGCCACCAGATACCTGGCCATCTAGTGACAGAAGAGAGAAGTGTAGCAATTCCAGAATTAGGGTGAAATCAATTGACTTCCTATCAATCGGCCAAGGCAACTATCACTTGGCAGGTAAATTTGCTAGCAACCCTGCCTAAACATCAGGGTGCCACATCTATTTTTTTTTTAAATATATGTTTATTAGGAGTTTAATGCATAAGAATACAGGGTAGGGTGAATAAATAAACACTATAGCAAGAAAATCAAACGAACAAAGGTGTAGATAAAGTACCTAGTTGTGTTTTGTTCAGTAGCACCTGCAACAATATGGAGAGTTTATGGAACATGCTCATAATTTTTCCTCCAGCCCATGCCCACTTCCCTGACATCTCCATTAAGATCAATAATGCAACCATCAGTCTCTCCCCTCATGCCAGGGTGCTAGGTGTATTCCTGGACTCTGACCTGTTCTTTCAGCCACAAATTAAATTGCTGTCCAAATCTTGCAGACTTTGACTCTGTAATATCTCCTAAATACACCCCTTTCTAACCACTGAAACCACTAAGCAACTTATTCATGCCCTTCTTGTTATCTCTTGCCTTGACTACTGTCACTCCCTCCTCATTGGCCTACCTCTCTGCAAGCTATCCCCTCTTCAGTGTATCATCAATGCCGCTGCCAGACTCCTCTATCTTACCAACCATTCAGTGTCTGCTACTTCTCTTTGACAATCCCTCCACTGGCTTCCCATTACATAGTTACATAGTAGGTGAGGTTGAAAAACGAGTCCAACCTATGTGTGTGATTATATGTCAGTATTACATTGTATATCCCTGTATGTTGCGGTCGTTCAGGTGCTTATCTAATAGTTTCTTGAAACTATTGATGCCCCACGCTGAGACCACCGCCTGTGGAAGGGAATTCCACATCCTTGCTGCTCTTACAGTAAAGAACCCTCTAAGCAGTTTAGGGTTAAACCTCTTTTCTTCTAATTTTAATGAGTGGCCACATGTCTTGTTAAATTCCATTCCACTAAATATTTTATCCCTATTGTGGGGTCACCAATATGATATTTGTAAATTGAAATCATATCCCCTCTCAAGCGTCTCTTCTTCAGAGAGAATAAGTTCAGAGCTCGCAACCTTTCTTCATAACTAATATCCCCCAGACCCTTTATTAGCTTTGTTGCCCTTCTTTGTACTCGCTTCATTTCCAGTACATCCTTCCTGAGGACTGGTGCCCAGAACTGGACAGCATACTCCAGGTGAGGCCGGACCAAAGTCTTGTAGAGTGGGAGAATTATTGCTTTATCTCTGGAGTTGATCCCCTTTTTAATGCATGCCAATATTATGTTTGCTTTGTTAGCAGCAGCTTGGTATTGCATGCCATTGCTGAGCCTGTCATCTACTAGGACCCCCAGGTCCTTTTCCATCCTGATTCCCCCGGACGTTCTCCCCCCACTGAGTAGATTGCATTCATATTTTTGCCACCTAAATGCATTATTTTACATTTTTCTACATTAAACCTCATCTGCCATGTAGTTGCCCACCCCATTAATCTGTTCAGCTCTTTTTGCAAGGTTTCCACATCCTGCGGAGAAGTTATTACCCTGCTTAGCTTAGTATCGTCCGCAAATACAGAGATTGAACTGTTTACCCCATCCTACAGGTCGTTTATGAACAAATTAAATATGATTGGTCCCAGCACAGAACCCTGGGGGACCCCACTACCCACCCCTGACCATTCCAAGTATTCCCTATTTATCACCACCCTTTGAACTCGCCATTGTAGCCAGTTTTCAATCCATGTATCCATGTACTCACCCTATGGTCCATGCCAACAGACCTTATTTTGTACAGTAAACGTTTATGGGGAACTGTGTCAAATGCTTTTGCAAAATCCAGATACACCACGTCTACGGGCCTTCCTTTATCTAGATGGCAGCTCACCTCCTCATATAAGGTTAATAGATTGGTTTGGCAAGAATGATTCTTCATAAATCCATACCATTTTCATTACTAAAATCTTGTACAATAGCCCCTTATCAACCCCTCCAAGAGCTTGCATACTAATGCTAACTGGTCTGTAATTCCCAGGGATATATTTTGGCCCTTTTTAAATATTGGTGCTACATTGGCTTTTCTCCAACCTGCTGGTACCATTCCAGTCAGTAGACTGTCAGTAAAAATTAGGAACAATGGTCTGGCAATTACTTGACTGAGTTCCCTAAGTACCCTCGGGTGCAAGCCATCCGGTCCCGGTGATTTATTAATGTTAAGTTTCCCAAATCTAATTCTAATTCTGTCCTCTGTTAGGACAAATGCCCAACAGATAAAATTCAAAACACTAACAATAACATACAAAGCCATTTACAACTCAGCCCTGAGCTACATCACCAATCTATTCTCCAAATTTCACCCAAACTATCCTCTCTGCTCCTCCCAATATCTACTGCTCTCTAGCTCCAGTGTCTCCTCCTCCCATGCCCATCTTCAGGACTTCTCCAGAGCCTCTCCCATCCTCTGGAACGCACTACCCAAATCTGTCCGGTTATCTCCTACCCTGTCCACTTTTAGGTGAGCTCTGAAAACTCATCTCTTCAGGGAGGCCTATCCTGCCTCCAGCTAACTGAATCTTCTACTTTCCTCATCAGTTCATCCCTCATAGTTACTACTTTTTGTTTTACCAGCCCCTATTAGATTGTAAGCTTGCAAGAGCAGGGCCCTCCTAATCCTCTTGTATTGAATTGTATTGTTGCTGTACTGTCTCCATTTATATTGTAAAGTGTTGCACAAACTGTTGACGCTATATAAATCCTGTATAATATTAATAACAATAATATTTTTTTTTGCCTAGTGCCCACTTTTCCTGTAGACAACAGTATAACCGGACTATATCTGAGTTCCTGAGTCTGTCAACAAAACTAAAGTATAAATCAAGGCAAAAACGTTTTTTCTTATTCATACATCACGGGACACAGAGACTTTGATAATTACTCAGTGGGTTAGATAGTCACCATCAGGAAATTGGACACTGGCAACCTTAATTACAAGGCAAATTCCTCCCCTATATAACCCCTCCCGTACCTCAGTTTTTTCGCCAGTGTCTAAGGTGGTTAGTCACGCTAAAGATGTGCTACGAAGAAAGCTCTGCTTGATGGTCTCTGAGGGGGCCTAGGAGCTATACAACCGGATCCATACCTCTGGCCAATAAATACGCCTAAGATGGAGGGTACCCGGGCCTCGTGAAAGAAGAAACAAGGTTTTGCCTGTAATGTCTCTCTTTGAGGACTGGGCTCTGGGATCCAGCGCTTTGGTGCACAATTTAAGTTGCGCAAAAAGTTTTTCTGGCAGAGTCTTCTACAGGTCCAGGGAACAGGATCCTGTGAGTAGGAACCCAGAACCCTGAAGGTTGGCACAAAGCTACCCGCCGTGATGGCTGAAGGTTGGATCTGTCTGTTTATCAGCAGTTCCTGCGGTGGGGATAAGGTAAGTGAAGACAATCCTAAAGTATACACATATGAATTATCTTCTTTTTGAGTAATTTGCATGTCCTACCTGGTTCCCGCCACTAGAGGGAGTAAGAGACATACCTGGTGTATACTTACATGCCATCCAGGATACACACTCAGTGAAGCTGGTCTGAGAAGCCGCTCACCTCCTCCGCTACAGGCTCTGCCACATAACCTGAAAGGGGGGATCCCACGCAAGTCCAGGGGGTCCCACGCAGTTCTCAGGGGGTCTCCTTTCTCCCCCCTTACCCCCGGCCACCTCCATGACAGTCCCATGCGCGCGCTTTTATGGTGGTTTTCGGCGGGGAAAGAGGGGCGGCGTGGTTGTGCCGCCGTGCACGTGTGGCGTGCATGGTGCACCAGTGCGCAGGCGCAAAGTGGCTATGTTTAAAGCCCAGTACGCCAGAGCTCCTGTAAGCAGTGGGACACAGAGCTGTGGGCAGTAAGCATCTCAGTGGATTCGGATCCAGGAAAACCTAAGACATCTACTCGGCATCAGGTTGTGCAGACTAAGCTAATGTTTATATTGATAGACTAGGCACAACAGTGGTTGCATTTGTACTGGTACCTCTGCTTTGCAGCTTAGGACTATGTCTCCTCGTAAGAGGGCTTCAGGGGAAGGTAAAAGAGACACTAAGAAATCACCGCCTACTTCTAGGGGTTCTGTTCATGCCTGCAGGATTCCATCCCTCCCGAAAGACTGGAGGCAGCTTCACTGGATGAGTCTGTGCCCCTGTTAGGCTTTGCAGCCTCTCCCAATGTTACAGTCCTTGTATATGTCACTGAAGACACTATGAAAGCTGCATTGGATGGTTTAGAAGGAAGGATTACTACTTTTATCACAGCTTCCTTAAGGAGTAGCAGAAAAAGGGGTAGATCCCCTCCCTCTGCTCTGGGTTCCCTATCGGATGAGCATTCTGATAATGATGAGATATCCCTATCTGGGGATAGGGATCAGGAGCAGTCGGACGATTCAGGGGAAGGGGAAGAGCTCTCTTCTGCCTCCCAGGCCCTCAAAGTACAGGTGCAATAATATACTGAGTTGGTGCGTACCACATATAGATTACCCTCTGCTGAGGCTACCATATCCTCTGTTTCCTCCTTGGGATCTCGGAATTCATCCCTTGCTGGAGAAATTATTGTATGATGACTGGGGTCACCCAGATAAACTATTTCCTCCTTCTAAGAGGTTTTCCATGCTTTATCTGGTGGAGGAAAAGTTCACCAAAAAATGGGGGGTGCCAGCAATAGATGTGGCTATTTCTTGTGTGAATAAAAGCCTGACCTGTCCTGTGGACAATGCTCAGGGGTTCAAAGATCCAACTGATAAGAAGCTGGAAACTTTATTTAAAGCCTCCTTTTCTATGGCTGACGCTGTAGTCCAGCCTGCGGTCGCAGCAATCGGCATGTGCCAGTTCCTCAAGGAACAAATGAAGCAGGTGCTTAACCTCCTCTCCACTGAGGAGGGTGAGATTTATGCAGACCTTCCTAAGGCCTTGTGTTTTACAGCGGATGCCATTATGGATTCTGTTCAGCAAGCATCCCGCCTTTCCCTCCTGCTGGTACACATGTGCAGGGCCCTTTGGCTTAAGCATTGGGCAGCTGAAGCTTCGTGCAAAAAATATTTGACTGGGTTCCCATTTTATGGGGAACGCCTGTTTGGGGATGACCTGGACAGATATATCCAGAGGATTACCGGGGGTAAGACCAGGTTGTTACCGGTTAAAAAGAAGAATAAACGTCCCTCATTTAGACGTTCTCTGTCCCCAGCTCCTGGAGCTTCAACCTCCAGGTAGTGGCGATGGCCTCCCCAGTCCAATACTAGGGGAAAAGTCCAGGGCCAAGCCCAAGGGCAAAAGAAGTCTTGGGGTCCAAGATCTGTTAAACAGAACCCCAAAGCCTCCCTAAGAAGGGGCGCCCCCACTCGGCTGAGTGGGAGGAAGGCTGTTGCAGTTTGCAGGCGCCTGGTGGGAAGAGGTTCAGGACAAATGGGTGACCTCCACGGTGTCTCTGGTCTACAAGATGGAGTTCTGGGAGTTTCCGCCATCTCGCTTCCTAAGGTCAAAAGTCTCCAAAGATCCAGAAAAAAGAAGACCTTGTTTCTGGCCTTAGAACGTTTACTATCCCAAGGGGTATTTGTAGAAGTGACCCCAAAAGAGCAAGGGTCAGGGTTCTACTCAAACCTTTTTAAGGTTCCAAAACCAAACGGGGATGTCAGACCTATTCTAGATCTAAAAGACCCGAATCAGTTTTTAGACATTCGTTCTTTCCGCATGGAGTCAATCCGCTCAGTAGTTTCCACCCTTCAGGGGGGAGAATTCTTGGCATCAATAGACATCAAGGATGCATATTTACATGTGCCAATATTTCCCGCTCACCAAAGATTTCTAAGGATTGCGTTGGATCAGCGCCACTTCCAATTCGTGGCCCTTCCTTTCGGTCTTGCTACAGCACCTCGAGTGTTCACAAAAATTCTAGCCCCGCAATTGGCAAAATGAAGGGCTCAGGGCATAACAGTGACAGCTTATCTGGACGATTTGCTAATAGTAGAACAGCCCGTAGCACGCTTAGACTGCAATGTGCTCAGCACAGTAGAATACTTAGAGTACCTAGGCTGGGTCCTCAATCTAGAAAAGTCTTCCTTACAGCTCCTAAAAAGGCTGGAGTATTTGGGCATGGTCATAGACACAGTCCAAAGCAGAGTGTTTTTACCCGGGTCAAAAGCCAAAGTCATAAAGGATTTGGTCTGGGTAGTCATAGCAAGGAAAGGTCCCTCCACTCGACTATGTATAATACTATTAGGGAAAATGGTGGCCGCTTTCGAGGTTGTTCCTTGCGCCCAGTTTCACTCAAGTCCTCTGCAGAGCTGCATCCTCTCTGCCTGGAGCAAAAGAGTACAAGCCTTGGATCTTTCAATGTGCCTATCACCATGGGTACGCCAGAGCCTCAACTGGTGGTTGCTAACCAAGAATCTACTAAAAGGAAAATCCTTTGATCCAGTACTTGGACAATGGTAACCACAGATGCCAGCCTAATAAGCTGGGGAGCAGTTCTGGAAGAAGCTTCCACCCAGGAAAGGTGGTCCAGAGCCGAAAGGCTCTTGCCCATCAACATTCTGGAGATTCGCACAATTCCTCTAGCCCTCAGGGTTTGGACTTCCAGGTTGCAAGGTTGTCCTGTCCAGATACAGTCCGACAATGCTACGGCAGTGGCCTATATCAATCACCAAGGGGGCACCAGGAGTCTGGATGCCCAAAAAGAGGTGAATCACATTTTTTCATGGGCAGAGAGGCATGTTCCTTGCATATCTGCGGTCTTCATTCCAGGGGTAGAAAATTGGCAGGCAGATTTCCTGAGTCGCCAGCAGCTGTGCCCAGGAGAATGGTTTCTTCACCTCAATATTTTTCAGGCCATATGTCAAAGATGGGGTCTCCTGGATGTAGACCTGTTGGCCTCCAGGTTCAACAAGAAACTGGATAACTTTGTGTCAAGAACAAAGGATCCGCTTGCACAAGGGTTGGATGCCTTAACGATTCCATGGGATCAGTACTCTCTGATCTATGCGTTCCCTCCAGTTCAGCTTCTCCCGCGATTCCTGCGGAGAGTCAAAAGGGAAGGAAAGCCAGTAATTCTGGTGGCTCCGGCCTGGCCCAGGCGATCCTTGGTATGCGGAGATCATAAAGATGGCAGAAGGAAGACCTTGGGTTCTTCCGCTGCGCCCAGATCTACTCTCACAGGGTCCAATATTCCATCCTGCCTTACGATGTCTGAATTTGACAGTTTGGCAGTTGAGACCCACATTCTGAAGAGTCGTGGCCTCTCGGGGCCTGTCCTGTCCACTCTAGTTAATGCTAGGATGCCGGCTTCCAGGCTCATCTACTACAGAATCTGGAAGGCATATGTTTCCTGGTGTGAATCCAGGGGGTGGCATCCTAGGAAGTATGCCATTAGCAGGATTCTTGCCTTTCTTCAATTAGGCGTAGAAATGAAGCTGGCCTTGAGTACTATCAAGGGCCAGATATCGGCCTTGTCAGTATTCTTTCAAAGACCGCTTGCCTCTCATTCCCTCGCCTGGGCTTTTGTTCAGGGGGCTTTACACTTGAATCCGCCGGTTAAGCCTCCTGTGTGCCCATGGGATTTGAATTTGGTTTTGTCTGTTTTACAGGGACAACCTTTTGAACCATTGCACCATTCTTCTTTAGATCTTTTGACAAAAAAATTGTTTTTTCTGGTAGCCATATCCTCGGCTAGAAGGGTATCGGAGTTAGCAGCTCTTTCTTGTAAAGAGCCATACTTAATTATTCACGAAGACAGGGTGGTTTTGTGTCCTCACCCAACTTTTTTGCCTAAAGTGGTTTCGGGATTCCATCTGAATCAAGATATGGTCCTACCATCCTTTTTTCCAGATCCGCAGTCCACGGAGGAGAAGTTGTTACACTCTTTAGATGTTGTAAGAGCAGTCAGTATCTATCTGCAGGCAACCGCTCAGATACAAAAAAACGACTCTCTATTTATTCTGCCAGAAGGCCCCAAAAAGGGCCAAGCAGCGTTGAAATCCACTATTTCTAGATGGTTTGACAGGTTATTGTTCAGGCTTATGGTGTAAAGAGGATTCCTCCTTTTCAGGTTAAAGCGCACTCAACTAGAGTAGTTAGTGCTTCATGGGCAGTGCATCATCAGGCCTCCATGGCTCAGATCTGCACGGCTGCAACTTGGTCTTCAGTCCATACATTCACTAGATTCTATCAGGTGGATGTAAGAGGGCATGAGGATGCCGCTTTCGGGTGCAGTGTGCTGCAGGCAGCAGTATAGTTCCTCTGGTCCATTGCCGGTCTGTGCTTTCTGATCTGTGTCTCCCTCCCCTCAATTTGGGTATTGCTATGGGACATCCCACTAAGTAATTATCAAAGTCTCTGTGTCCCGTGATGTATGAACAAGAAAATAGGATTTTTAAATACTTGTAAAATACTTTTCTTGGGAATACATCACGCCACACAAAGCTCCTGCCCCTCTTCAGGATTATACGTTGGGATACTTATTGCTTCGCTACAAAACTGAGGTACTCTCCGTATGGGAGGGGTTATATAGGGGAGGAACTCGCCTTGTAATTAGGGTTGCCAGTGTCCAATCACCTGATGGTGACTATATAACCCACTAAGTAATTATCAAAGTCTCTGTGTCCCGTGATGTATTCCCAAGAAAAGGATTTTACAGGTAAGCTGTATTCAAAAATCCTATTTTTTGTAACCCCAATTCCAAAAAAGTTTGAACGTTGTGTAAAATCTACATAAAAACAGAATGCAATGAATCTCCTAAACCCATATTTTGTTCACAAAAGACAATAGAAAATATATCAAATGTTTAACCACTTCAATACCGGGCATTTCCCCCCCTTCCTGCTCAGGCCAATTTTCAGCATTGTTGTTTTTTAAATGACAATTGTGTGGTAACGCAACACTGCACCCAAACAATTTTTTTAATCATTTTATTCCCACAAATAGAGCTTTCTTTTGGTGGTATTTGATCAACATTGGGGTTTTTATTTTTTGCAAAACAAATAAAAGAATTCAGAAAATTTTGAAAAAAAACTTCACTGCACTAATGGGCACTGATGAGATGGCACCAATGAGATGGCACTGATGATGGGCACTAATATGCAGCACTGATGGGCACTGTTAGGTGGCACTGATGGGCACTGATTGGTGGCACTGATATGCAGCACTGATGGGCATTGATAGGTGGCACTGTTGGGCACTCATAGGTGGCACTGATGGGCACTGATAGGCGACACTGGTGGGCACTGAAAGGCGGCACTGATGGGCCCTTATAGGTGGCACTTATAGGCACTGATGAACACTGATTGATCAGGAATTTTTTTTTTTTTTTACACTTTATATGTAACAGCAGTGTTTTGAACCATCATGAATGGGTTTCATTCATAGCAGCTGTGATTACTATTGTGTGCTGTGATTGGCCCACAGCTGTCACATGGTGCAGGGTGCTGTGATTGGCCCAGGTAACATGTGATACCTCTGGGCCAATTACAGCATCATTATACTAAGCACAGCTGTTATGGATAAAACCCATTCATAACAGTTGTATTTTCATTGTGATCATGTGATTGCATAGCGATCACATGATACCCAGGTCGCTTAGTGGCTGGGGCTTAGTGGCTGGGTCCCGGGAGCTGCAATCCCGTGTCCGGTGAATGCTGAATGCTCACTAGCCAGCGACATACATGTACGTGATTCTGCCTGGCTGTGCCGCCCGCTCACAATAAAATTACTGTTGGCGGGGCAGCAAGTGGTTAACCACTTGCCGACCACCTACTGCACTGCAGCAAGTTTGGCTCTATTGTGGGAAATGACCTACCTGTACGTCACTTCATGCAACAGACACTGGGGGGGGGCACCTGCAATCGTTCCCCAGAGAGGTAGAACGGCGATCTGCCTATGTAAACAAGGCAGATCACCGTTCTATCAGGACAGAAGATAGATATCTTCTGTTCCTGCTAAGCAGGAACACCCATCTGTCTTCATCCAGTCAGAGCATCCTGCACACAGTTAGCAAGCACCAGCTAGTTACACCCTTTGATCGCCCCTGATGTTAGCCTCTTCCCTGCCAGTGTCATTAGTACAGTGACAGTGCATATTTTTAGCACTGATCACTGTAGTGGTGTCACTGGTTCCCAAAAAAGTGTCAGTTAGGTGTCCGATTTGTCTGCCGCAATGTCGCAGTCCCGCTAAAAATCGTCGCCATTACTAGTAAAAAAATAAATAAAGCAAAATGCCATAATAATAATATCCCAAAGTTTGTAGACATAATAACTTTTGCGCAAACCAATCAATATACGCTTACTGGGAATTTTTTTTTAACCAAAAATATGTAGCAGAATACATATTGGACTAAATTGATGAAGAAATTTGATTTTTAACATTTTTTTTTTTACTGGATATGTTTTATAGAAGAAAGTAAAAAATATTGTGTTTTTTTTCCCCCAAAATTGTCGCTCTTTTTTTGTTTATAGCGCAAAAAAATAAAAACCGCAGGTGATCAAATACCACCAAAAGAAAGCTCTAATTGTGGGGAAAAAAAGGACATCAGTTTTGTTTGTGTATAGCGTCGCACAACCACACAATTGTCAGTTAAAATAACAGTGCCGTATCGCAAAAAATGGCCTTGTCATTAAGGGGGTAAAACCTTCCAGGGCTGAAGTGGTTAAAATGGTCCATTTTCTCAGTTTGAACACATTCTATTGTGAATAAAATACAGGTTTGTGGGATTTGCAAATCATTACATTCTATTTTTATGTAGATTTTACACAGCGCACCAACTTTTTTTGGAATTGGGGTTGTAGTTGTGGACAGAGTGGAGAGGGATTAGAACGCCTCTCAGTTTTTATCACTCTTTGTGCCCCTCTTAGGAAGTCCCCCCCCCCTCTATTTGTCCTCCTAACTGTTATCATTAAAAGTGACAGTAAAAGAAAACACCCCAATTTTGAGTTGTCCCCAGAAGAACAGGAATAGAGGAGGAATTTTCCCTCACTTTGGAGGGATTTCCTCTCATTTCCTGTTTTGGCAGTGGAACAGGAAGTGAAGGCACATATCCCAAATGGGACATGGATGGGGGGGGGATAAAACCGGGGTCATAACCTTCCCTTACTCCCTTCCCTTACTCTAATCTAAAGCTGCATTTAGTTGTTGTTAGCCCTTGTTGTTTTTGAAATTGTCCACAAGATGGCAGTGTAGGTTAGGAGACAGAGCACAGTGTATCTGTAATGCAAGGGAGATCATGCAAGAATGTTTTGTAACTAATTGATATTGGCAATATAAATACTTTTTGTTCAAATCTGTGTAATACAGGATGCACACTGTGTTTAAATTGTGTATGTGTGTGTGCAACCCTGTATCCTGGCCTAGGCCGACAAGGCCCAGGCCTAGGGCAGCACTTTGCAGGAGGTCACCACGGACAGAGTCCCCACCGCCTTGTGCTACACTGTTAGTGTAGCGCCAGTCTTATGGGGCAGACTGGGCTGAGATGCAGATTAGTCTAGCACCCCCACTGCTTCCGGTATGTGGGCGGCCGGCATTCTGCAACTGTGATTTTGACTGTCCTATCATCTTGTACCACAAACCTTCCTCACTGTGCTATGTTTTCTGCTGCACCATTGGCATGGTTATATCTTCTTAGTCCTCTCCATAAAATTATCAGAAATTTGTGCTTAAAGAAGAACTATGGGCAACACTTTTTTTGGATAGAATAAGGGAGGGTTATAGCCCCTGTCAGTTTATTTTTTACCATCCCTGTCCCATTGCAGAGATTTACTTCCTGCCCCATAACCAAACAGGAAGTGAGAGGAAATCGCACAAAAGAGCTCTCAGAAGACCTACGATTAAGAATTGTTGACTTGCATAAAGCTGGAAAGGGTTATAAAAGTATCTCCAAAAGCCTTGCTGTTCATCAGTCCACGGTAATACAAATTGTCTATAAATGGAGAAAGTTCAGCACTGCTGCTACTCTCCCTACGAGTGGGCGTCCTGTAAAGATGACTGCAAGAGCACAGCGCAGACTGCTCAATGAGGTGAAGAAGAATCCTAGAGTGTCAGCTAAAGACTTACAAAAGTCTCTGGCATATGCTAACACCCCTGTTAGCGAATCTATGATACGTAAAACACTAAACAAGAATGGATTTCATGGGAGGATACCACAGAGGAAGCCACTGCTGTCCAAAAAAAACATTGCTGCATGTTTACAGTTTGCACAAGAGCACCAAGATGTTCCACAGCAGTACTGGCAAAATATTCTGTGGACAAATGAAACCAAAGTTGAGTTGTTTGGAAGAAACACACAACACTATGTGTGGTGAAAAAGAGGCACAGAACACCAACATCAAAACCTCATCCCAGCTGTGAAGCATGGTGGTGGGGGCATCATGGTTTGGGGCTGCTTTGTTGCGTCAGACCCTGGACGGATTGCTATCATCGAAGGAAAAATGAATTCCCAAGTTTATCAAGACATTTTGCAGGAGAACTTAAGGCCATCTGTCAACCAGCTGAAGCTCAACAGAAGATGGGTGTTGCAACAGGACAACAACCCAAAGCATAGAAGTAAATCAACAACAGAATGGCTTAAACAGAAGAAAATACGCCTTCTGGAGTGGCCCAGTCAGAGTCCTGACCTCAACCCAGTTGAGATGCTGTGGCATGACCTCAAGAAAGCGATTCACACCAGACATCCCAAGAATATTGCTGAACTGAAACCGTTCTGTAAAGAGGAATGGTCAAGAATTACTCCTGACCATTGTGCACGTCTGATATGCAACTATAGGAAACATTTGGTTGAAGTTATTGCTGCCAAAGGAGGTTCAACCAGTTATTAAATCCAAGGGTACACATACTTTTTCCACCTGCACTGTGAATGTTTACATGGTGTGTTCAATAAAAACATGGTAACATGTAATTCTTTGTGTGTCATTAGTTTAACCACTTGACAACTGGGCACTTAAACCCCCTTAATAACCAGACCAATTTTCAGCTTTTGGTGCTCTCACATTTTGAATGACAATTACTCAGCCATGCAACACTGTATCTATATGAAATTTTTGTCCTTTTTTTCACACAAATGGAGCTTTCTTTTGGTGGTATTTAATCTCCGCTGGGTTCTTTATTTTTTGCGCCGTAAAAGAAAAAAGACCGAAAAATCTGTAAAAAAATGCATTTTTCTTCATTTCTGTTATAATATTTTGCAAATTAGTAATTTTTCTTCATATATTTTGGCCAAAATTTATACCGCTACATATCTTTGGTAAAATTAACCCAAATCGGTGGATATTATTTGGTCTTTGTGAAAGTTATACAGTCCAAAAGCTATGGTGCGAATATCTGAAAATTGATCACACCTGAAGTACTGACGGCCTATCTAATTTCTTGAGACCCTAACATGCCAGAAAAGTACAAATACCCCCCAAATGATACCTTTTTGGAAAGAAGACATTCCAAGGTATTTAGAAAGATGCATGGTGAGATTTTTGAAGTTGTCATTTTTTCCCACAATTCTTTGCAAAATCAAGGTTTTTTTTTTACTTTTTTTTTTCCCACAAAATTGTCATATTAGCAGGTTATTTCTCACACACCACATATGCATACCACAAATTACACCCCAAAACACATTCTGCTATTACTCCCGAGTACGGCGATACCACATGTGTGAGACTTTTACACAGCGTGGCCACATACAGAGGCCCAACATGCAGGGGAGCACCTTCAGGCGTTCTGGAGCACCCAGGCCAATTCTGACATTTCTCTCCTACATGTAAAAATCATCATTTATATGGGGTCAATAAGACCCCACATCTCACCTCTAGGCTGGGAAGCCTGAAATTAAAAAAAAAAAAAAAAAACGATCCTGGCTTCGATCGTAGCGGTGAGTCGGTAGAAGCGCGGGAGGGGGGGTCATCCCCTCTCGCCTCCCGTAAGAACGATCAAGCAGTGGAACAGCTGCTATGATCGTTCTCATGGTGTAGGGAATCGCCGGCTGAAAAAGCCGATATCTGAATGATGCCTGTAGCTGCAACCATCATTCAGATATCTCCGCACAAAGTCAAGGACGTTGTATGACGGCCGGTGGGCGGGAAGTGGTTAAAACGCTTTTTTTTTTTTAACACAAAGTTGTCCATTTATACAATATTTCTACCACATAACATGTACATACCAAAAATGACACCCCAAAATAGATTCCCCTGCTCCTCCTGAGTACGGCGATACCACATGTGTGAGATTTCCACAGCCTGGCCGAGTACAGCTGAGCATGGCTCGGTATGGCGGGGTATTGCGGAGTATGGCGGGGTATTGCAGAGTATGGCAGAGTATGGCGGAGTATGGCGGAGTATGGCGGGGTATGGCGGGGTATTGCGGAGTATGGCGGGGTATTGCAGGGTATGGCAGGGTATGGCAGGGTATGGCAGAGTATGGCAGAGTATGGCGGGGTATTGCGGAGTATGGCGGGGTATTGCGGAGTATGGCGGGGTATGGCGGGGCATGGCAGAGTATGGCGGGGCATGGCAGAGTATGGCGGGGCATGGCAGAGTATGGCGGGGGCATTGCAGGGTATGGCGGGGGCATTGCAGAGTATGGCGGGGGCATTGCAGAGTATTGCGGGGGAATTGCAGAGTATTGCACAGCATTGCAGAGTATTGTGGGGGCATTGCAGAGTATGGCGGGGGCATTGCAGAGTATTGTGGGGGCATTGCAGAGTACTGCACAGCATTGCAGAGTATTGTGGGGGTATTGCAGAGTATTGTGGGGGTATTGCAGAGTATTGTGGGGGTATTGCAGAGTACTGCACAGCATTGCAGAGTATTGTGGGGGTATTGCAGAGTACTGCACAGCATTGCAGAGTATTGTGGGGGTATTGCAGAGTATTGCACAGCATTGCAGAGTACTGTGGGGGTATTGCAGAGTATTGTGGGGGTGTTGCAGAGTATTGTGGGGGTGTTGCAGAGTATTGTGGGGGTGTTGCAGAGTATTGTGGGGGTATTGCAGAATATTGTGGGGGTGTTGCAGAGTATTGCACAGCATTGCAGTGTAGTGGGGATGGCTGAGCATGGATGGATGGATGCCTGGATGTCTCTGTGCAGCGCTATGGGCACTACACATACAGCCCACAGCGCTGCAGACATCCATCCATCCCCCTCCCCGCTCACTGTGTACCGATCGGTACACAGGCGGGGAGGAGAGGGGGAGGAGAGGAACCGGCGTCATCAGATGACGCCGGTCTGTTTACATGTGATCGCGCCGTCATTTGACGGCGCGATCACATGGTAAACGGCCGCGATCAGCGGCCATTTACCGGGATCCGTGATGCCCCGGCGGTCACGGATGTGTTCGGGTGCGCGCCCCGAGAGGGGAATTCTGGGAGGAAGTCATAGTACGCCCTCCCAGAGTTATCCAACCGCCCTGCAGCCGTCATTCGGCTATGGGCCGGTTGGTAAGTGGTTAAGCAGACTGTGATTGTCTATTGTTGTGACTTAGATGAAGATCAGATCACATTTTATGACCAATTTGTGCAGAAATCCATATCATTCCAGAAGGGTTCACATACTTTTTATTGCAACTGTATAACTGTATATATATATATATATATAATTTTTTATTTTAGAAAAAAAATATATCAATAAGCCTATATTGGTTTGCGCAAAATTTATAGCGTCTACAAACTATGGGATATATTTTTGGAATTTCAATTTATTTATTTTTTTTTTACTAGTAATAGCGGCGATCAGCGATTTAAAAGCGGGACTGCGATATTGTAGCAGACAAATCAGACACTGACACTTTTGACACTTTTTTTGGAGATCAGTGACACTAATACAGTGATCAGTGCTAAAAAAATATGCACTGTCACTGTACTAATCACACTGGCAGGGAAGGGGTTAACATCAGGGGCAATCAAAGGGTTATTTGTGTTCCTAGGGAGTGCTTGCTAACTGTGGGGAAGGTACTTGTGGAAAGGCAGAGATCCGTGTTCCTGGCAGAAACACAAGATCTCTACCTTCTCTTGTTTATGTTCTGCTTCTCTCCCGAACGATTGGCAGCTCCCGGGGGACATCGCGTCCGCCTGACCCGTTGATTGGCTCCCGCTGTGTCCAATCACAGGGGGAGTGTGTTGCCGGCGTGCGTGCCCCAGACCTGGAAGTGCAGAATCACCTACGGGTACGTGATTCTGCCCAGAGCGGCCACCCTGCTGCAGTAAATATATGTGGGGTGGTGGGCATCTGGTTAATTTACTAATGGACTCGTGTAACAACAATATGGGGCCTATTTATAATTTTTTTTACACAAGATTCAAACAATTTTCTTCCAGGAATGACACATTTTTCGAATTGAATCTGATTAGAACAATTAGTGAATCTGGTATTAAAGCTGTGGGAATCTTGTGTGAAAATATTCATGAGAAGACCCCTAAGTGTTGTGCTACTATTAATCACTTGCCGACCGTATAACTTAGATATATGGCGGCAAGTCAGCCCTGCTGCAACAGTGTCAGAAACCATGAAATCAGACCGAGACAGAAGTACAGTTAAATCACACTTGTTTAATAATAAAAGTAAAAAGAACAAACGTAGTCAAAATATAGCCATAGTTCAGTAACCAAAACGGATAGTCAGCCAAGCCAGAAGTCAGGGATCAATGTAATGGAACAGCAAGCAGGATCTGAAGCCAGAAGGGAGGTCAGCAAAGAAAGTCTTTAAACAGGATTGCAGGAGATAGTTTCTGTGATGTTGACCAAGGTGAAGGCAGAGATCCACTGGGCTGAACGGCTTAAAGCGGGATTCCGGCCAGGATAATTTTTTTTTTAAAAGTCAGCAGCTACAAACACTGTAGCTGCTGTCTTTAAATAAGTACACTTACCTGTCCTGGGTGCCCGTGATGTCGGCCGCCCGAGGCCAACCCGTCCCTCGGCTCTTGGGTCCCGGCCCTGCCATCCTAAGTAAGGGAAACAGGCAGTGGAGCCTTGCTCTTACTGCGCACACACGAGCGGCGTTCTGTGAATGGCCCCGTGGTTTTCTGGGAACACACACAGTTCTCAGAAGGCAACGGGCCCGCTCATTGAGGAGCAGGACACGCCGCGGAATAGGAAGAGGCAGTTTAGGAAGACTGCCTAGCAACAAGGGTTTCAGGTAAGTAAAATTTATTTATTTTTTTAAATTTTTTAAAAAATTTTTGGTGCAATTTTTTTTTTTTAGGGTGGCCCTCCACTTTAAGTAAGCAGGACTGACGGGCAGGATATCATCAACAGGTGAGTAACTGTGGAGAGATAGGGGCTGGCAATTAGCCGACAGCTGAGTGGCCAGCTCAGAGAAGGAAGGGCTGAGCTCAGCCCTGGCAACCAGATCACACACCTAGTACGTGATCTGACACTTCCGGGTAGGGGGGCGCGCTTACGCATCTCTAGACACAGCGCAAGCCAATCAGCGGTTGCCATGTACTCGATGTCCGCCACCCCCCCCCCCCCACCGATCGTCGGGCAGAATGACAGAACTGTGATCTGCATATGTAAACAAGGCAGATAACCTTTCTGACAGGGGGGAAGGGATGGAGTTTGTGTCCCTGCAAAGCTGGGAGCAAATTCCGTCTCTTTCCCTAGTAAAAGCACCTCACACACTGTAGTAAAACACTGGCTAGGCACACAGTTAACCCTTTGATCGCCCTTGACATTAACCCCTTCCCAGCCAGTGTCATTAGTACAGTGACAGTGTATGTTTTTTTAGGACAGCACAGCCAACGTTTGCCTGGTGAGCTGCACATGCAAAGCTCAGAGTGCAATTCAAAAATAGACTACAAGCAGGCAGGTAAGTGTTTGTTTTTACCAAAGAGATATAAGGGTTGCTTTGCTAAAGGCTGTGCACTTTGCAAAGTTGCGCACTGCAAGAGCAGTTGCTCCAGAGCTTAGTAAATGATCAAAAGCTCTGCTGACTTCCACCATCCAATCATGCGCAAACAAAAATTGAACTTAGAAAAAAAAAAAAAATTCCTTGCGTGTGATTGGGTATGCTTTGCAAAGTGAAGCTTTATCTCATTTACTAAGCTCTGGAGCAACTGCCGTTTGCAAAGGGCGCAGTCTATTTGCCTTTAGTAAATCAACCCCACAGTATCTAATTGTCTCCAATTGATCCTTATTATGAGGATATGTGATAGAGACCTGAGATTGTAAAGCTCCTTAAAGGGCAGGGACTGATATGCATGTACAGCATGTAAAGCACTGTGTACATTGTTGGCTCTATATAAATGTCTGTAATCAATAAATAAATAAACAAGAAATAACTTGACAGAAGAATAAAGAAGTGAAATACGGTTGGACTGACCAATCGGTGTAATCCTTGATGTGACTGACCTTTGTAATCATTCAACCTTCGAACATGGCGTAGTGGCACTAATATCGGGAGCGTTAACCTGTAAAATATTGATTCCTTTCTCTGCCAGGAAAACGATTTAATTTTTAACTTTTCTGGCACTGACCTACCTCTCACATGAAAGCCTTCATCCCCCTCCCCCTCCCCCCCCCCCACACACATCACCGCCATCTAGTTCCCTGGAACTAAAGGACATTATGCATGCAATTTAGTCTGGAGCCGCCATCATTTTCTAAAACTATCCAAAAATATACTGATTTTCTACCTTGCAACCATATTGCAGTCTAGGTATGATCTTTTAATAATTCTCATTGCACTTGCAGATTAGTCATGTCCACTCCCAAAAGCCTGCACAGACCTTCAGATTAAAATGGATCTTCACTGCATCTGAACACCACAAAACCAAAAACACTATTTCATTCATTTTTAACCCCTTCACATAGTGGTGCACCAAAATCATCGACCTGAAAAGAGGACTTTCAGTGTTGTGCCAAAAAAAAAAAAAAAGTGACAATAATGGCTGCCGAAAACGTCCCGGGATTTTTCTGCGATTTTGCTACGTTTTTACCTGGCTTATGGTGTGTTTTTCATAGGTCATGTGCTCGAAAAAATGCATCGAGAACGCAGCATGGCTGCATTTTTGATGCGTTCTCGCTGCGTTTCTAATGCCTTTCAGTGGGGAAGTGCGTTTTTGTTGCGGTTTTCCAAATATGCAGCAAGCAGGATTTTTAACCACTTGTTTACTGGGAACTTAAACCCCCTTCCTGCCCAGGCCAATTTTCAGCTTTCAGCGCTGTAACTCTTTGACAATTGCGCGGTCATGCAACAATCTACCCAAATCAAATTTTTAGAATTTTTTTTCCCTCACAAATGGAGCTTTCTTTTGGTGGTATTCAATCACTGCTGGGTTTTTTTAATTTTTTTTGAAAAGACTGAAAATTTTGAAAAAACAAACAAACAAACAAAACAGTTTTATAGCTTGTTATAACATTTTGCAAACAGGTAATTTTTTTCTTCTTCATTGATGTGCGCTAATGAGGCTGCACTGATGGGCACTGATAGGTGGCACTGATGGGCACTGATAGGTGGCACTGAGAGGTGGCACTGATAGGTGGCACTGAGAGTTGGCACTGATGGGCACTGATGGGTGGCACTGAAGGGCTCTGATAGGAGGCATTGATGGGCACTGGTAGGTGACACTGATAGGTGGCACTGATGATGAGGCACTGATGCGTACCGATGGGCATTGATAGGTGGCACTGGTGGGCATTGATAGGTGGCACTGGTGGGCACTGGTAGGTGGCACTGGTGAGCACTGATTGGCGGCACTGATATGCAATGGCAGGTGGCACTGGTGGGCACTGGCGAACACAGATGGGGGCTCGCACTATTCGGGACCACTGTCCTTTTGACAGAAGCCAGTGATCGGCTTTTTTTCTATGCTCACGCTGTTAGCGTGAACAGAAAAAAAGCCTTTTACCTATCTTTTTGTCATTGGCTGACAGATGATCACATGGTAAGGGGCCAGGATCGGCCCCTTACTCCGATCTGTGGTCAGCCAAGTCTCATTAACTCAGTGATCACAGAGCGTGCCGTGTGCGCCCCACAAGGGGGCACGCAGGCAGCTCATGCACGGGAGGACATCTATCGACGCCCTCCCGGCAATTGGGGCTCGCACTGTAGCCATCATTCAGCTATAGCGCAGGCGGGAATTGGTCAACACTACTTCAAAAGGTGCCGATAATGGCAGACAACAAATTTATATGAAAAAAGTTGAATATAATATAATTATTTATAAATATATATATATAGATAGATATATCTATCTATATATAGATAGATATATCTATCTATATCTATCTATATCTATATATATATTTTAAAAAAACGTCAATTTCAGTTTTGGCCAAGTGCATCCTGAATTTTCAGTTTCGGCACCGAAATAGATATTTCGTGGCACCACTACCTTCACACCAACAGTACGCAAATATGCAGACTCTCAGCGGGTGGGCCTTAACGCCGAGCGGCTGCATATTTGCGTACCCCATTGTAAATACAGCTGGCCTGAGAGCGCAAGCCTTGCGCACTACCGGCACAGTTACTCAGGGCCGTTTTTAAGGCAGGGCAAAAGGGGCAGCTGCCCTGGGCCCTGTCATTGTTGTGGGGCCCAAAGCTGCCACCTCATACTTGCCAACTATGCCAGTTTAAATTCCCTTGTCCCTTGAAGTTTTAGTCCTGTGCTGTGTCCCGATATCTCAGTGTGAAGTGCTGCTACTAATGCTGCCCAGCTCTGCCCTTTTGTTGTGTACAGATGACTCACCTGCAGACCCTGTGTTTACATGTAAATTACCAGCATTCATATGTAAATAGCGGTGGCATTCATATGTAAATAGCGGCGGCCGGTGGCATTGATATTAATATCATGCCCCCCTGAGGTCATATCCACAGTAATCTCTAGCAGCCAATCAACAAGCATAAATCATGTGCTGTAACCTCTAGCAACTAATCAGTGAGCCGTAATGTGTGCTGTAACCTCTAGCAACCAGTCAGTGAGCGATAATGATACACTGTAACTTCTGGCAACCAATCGCAATAGCTGCCTGATCTGATTCAGTAAACTGATTTTGAGTCTAGCTGTATTTACTGTATTTTACAGCTGCTCTCTCTCCTTATACAGGGTGTCTGTTTTGCACCTGCTTATTGTATGTCTCAGAGCAGGTGGAGAGCGAAACTGCATGGGGGGGCCCCAAGAAAAGTTTTGCCCAGGGTCCAATCAATATTAAAGACGGCCCTGCAGTTACTGCCGGCTAACGGAAAGCTCCCGATTGCAAGAAAGCTTTTCAATCATGTGACCGCTGCAACAACCAGTCACGGTGGTCACATGATCATAAACCCCGCCTTCCAGCATCTGAAACCCCTTAAAGGCCCGGGAGAAGCAAAGGAGTTAAATATTAAATGCAAACTCCCCCATCTATCCATGTCTCCCTGCTTTATTTTGTTTAGAAATCACTTAAAACATCCCCTAGTCCCCTAGTATCTTTTCTGGCCGTGTCACCTTGAGTAAGAGCAAATGATTCATGTAACATTTAATTCCTGGAATCCATCTGGAATCCATCTGCCCTTAGCTCAGGCACACAGGAGAGTGTGCTTAGCTGTGAAAAACCCTCGTCCTCCCCTCCTGAAGACTCCTGGGGTGTATGACATTTGCTTAGGCAGGAAACCAGAAAGTAACTGAGAAAATTAGAAAAAAAAAGTTTAAAACAACTAAATATGATATACTTTTCCTATCTATTTACTAATGCTAGTAGCATGAGGATTACAAATAATCAATGTTGATTAGGAGAGTGAAGTTCCACTTTAAATTTGGTCTTTTGAGAGAAATATGGCATCCCTGTAAATGTATTAAAGTTTACTTCTCTGGAAGTTGCTTCCTTTATGAGATGCTCACAAAAAGAAGTTTGCAGGTACAGTACATACCTCCCAACGTTCTGAGATGGGAATGAGCGACACCTATCAGCAAAAGTATGCAGACGTAGGACACACCCCTTGTCACACCCCCTTAAAGGAGAATTGTACAAAAAACAAGATTGGTTAAACCCACAAGTGTCTTTTTTTTACCACTACTATTCCTTTATTTTGGCTTTTGGAAACTACAAATGCAGCAATTAAGAAATCAAATGAAAGGTTTAGCGCTGGGAAACACTTTTTGATAGATAAAAAGTGCATTTTATATACAACTATATAGATCAGACCAAAATGAGGGACAAATGAGGAGGAATGAGGGACAGAGGGACATTGCTCAAAATCAGGGACAGTCCCTCGACATCAGGAACAGTTGAGAGGTATGACAGTATCATCAAGCTATTTCATTTATGACATAAAACCATTGGTGCCTCATAATCAGGAATCTCAGTAGATTTATTTGTCTTGTTAAGATTCCCACACATGTTGCAATGACATTATATTTGTGTAGCAATACTCTGACACCCCAAAGGTAGGATAGCACCTCCAGAGGCCAGGAGCGTTCTAGCATTTCACCCTAGGGCTGAATCCATGGCTAAAATGGGGGGACAGAGAAAGGATAATTGACGCCAGTCACTTTTGTCTTTTTAACGTTTTATTGCTGAAAAGTTAAGGGGGTGAGGGTTAGGGGTCCCAGATACCATAGCGGATCACTTACAGACTCTCCAGATCCCAGATCCAGAACAATGTCTAGCGTCACAGTTTCAAAACCTTTAAGCTGACCTTGACACACTGTAAACACGTTCCCAAAATTCAGTGCGTCCCCCAAGAGAGTCACCAGGCCCTTCTGAGAGACCAGCCTTCTTCTCAGCTCTCTCCAGCAAGGGGCATCCTCTGGGTCACCTCCTTGGCACAGCTTCCTCCAGACCAGGCAGGACAGCATCAGGACCACTTTACTACTGGTTAGGCCCCAAAACAGGCTATTGGGCCCTAACAGCAGAGCTCCATCCAGCAGCACCTCCTTAGGCCTCAGCTCAGGGAAAGAGAGCAAGAGCACATGGCTTGTTCCAAATATTTATATCCTCCCCCAGCATGCATCAGTGGCATAATTCTCCTACTAGATTGGCTGAAGGAAATATAATATTTATAATTTAGTTTTGTTTGTGAAATCTCATACTATGACCAGTGATACCAGTGAGATCTACTGGCGACAGTGAGGAATCACAAGCCAACTTAAAGCGGAGTTCCACCCATTTAAAAGTCAGCAGCTACAAAAAGTGTAACTGCTGACTTTTAATAATCAGACACTCCCCTGTCCCGCGGTCCAGCGATGTGGGTGCAGGAAGCCTCACTCCTCTCCGCCGGCATTCTAACTTTGGGCACCCACCCAGCTGTGGCTCCGCAACCGGGCACCCACTGCGCATGCACGAGCTGCGCTGTGAATGGCTGGACAATCTTCTGGAACCTGTGACGTGTCCCAGAAGATGGGAGGGGGGGGGAGATGTTTTACTTCCGGCTCCGCGGCGCCAGGGGAGGAAGTGGGAGCTGGGAGCCTCTAAAAACAGGGTACCCGCCGCCCCCCTAAGAAATTACATGCCAAATGTGGCGTGTCGGGGGGTCACCATCACTTAAAGTGGAAGTTCCATTTTTGGGTGGAACTCCGCTTTAAAGCAGAACTTCATCCAAAAGCAGAAGTTCTGCTTGTTTGCATCCTCCCCCCTCCACATTTGGCACTTTTTGGGTGGGAGGGGGGAGCGGGTACCTGGTTTTGACAGGTACCAGCTCCCACTTCCAGTCAGATCGCCTCAGCGATCTGTGCAGAATTTCCCCCCACCCCCACCCCCGCAGCTTTTTGGGACACATCACAGGTCCCAGAACACTGTGGGACAAATCACAAAGCGCAGCGCAGCTCGCGCTTGAGCAGTAGGAAACCAGCTGTGAATGCCCCTTACATTGGTGATCAGTGGGAAGAATGCTCCTTACATTGGTGGTCAGTGGAACGAATGTCTCTTACATTGGTGATCAGTGGGAAGAATGCTCCTTACATTGGTGGTCAGTGGAACGAATGTCTCTTACATTGGTGATCAGTGGGAAGAATGCTCCTTACATTGGTGGTCAGTGGAACGAATGTCTCTTACATTGGTGATCAGTGGGAAGAATGTTCCTTACATTGGTGATCAGTGGGAAGAATGTTCCTTACATTGGTGATCAGTGGGAAGAATGTTCCTTACATTGATGATCAGTGAGAAGAATGTTCCTTACATTAGTGATCAGTGGGAAGAATGTTCCTTACATTGGTGATCAGTGGGAAGAATGCTCCTTACATTGGTGGTCAGTTGAAAGATTGTCTCTTACATTGGTGGTCAGTGGAACGAATGTTCCTTACATTGGTGATCATTGGGAAGAATGTTCCTTACATTGGTGATCAGTGAGAAGAATGTTCCTTACATTGGTGATCAGTGGGAAGAATGTCTCTTACATTGGTGATCAGTGGGAAGAATGTTCCTTACATTGGTGATCAGTGAGAAGAATGTTCCTTACATTGGTGATCAGTGAGAAGAATGTTCCTTACATTGGTGATCAGTGAGAAGAATGTTCCTTACATTGGTGATCAGTGGGAAGAATGTCTCTTACATTGGTGATCAGTGGGAAGAATGTTCCTTACATTGGTGATCAGTGGGAAGAATGTTCCTTACATTGGTGATCAGTGAGAAGAATGTTCCTTACATTGGTGATCAGTGAGAAGAATGTTCCTTACATTGGTGATCAGTGGGAAGAATGTCTCTTACATTGGTGATCAGTGGGAAGAATGTTCCTTACATTGGTGATCAGTGGGAAGAATGTTCCTTACTTTGGTGATCAGTGGGAAGAATGTCTCTTAAATTGGTGATCAGTGAGAAGAATGCTCCTTACATTGGAGGTCAGTGGGAAGATAGTTGAAAAGATTGTAGGTGTCCATGGTAGCTTATCTGAGAGCCAGAATCAGTTAATTGCTCAAGGAACCTCTAACAACACCTCTAGAAGAACCCTGGTTAAGAAAGTCTGCAGTAGAGACTCAACAAGCAGGGAGGCACCCAGGAACCCGGCCTTTAATAGAATGAATGAGGTTGACCAAACAGTATGCGACATTCTCCCATTCTGTCAACAGAGGGCACAAGTGTCTCATATCTTCTATTACAGATGTGTTCTGGGATCAGTCACTTATTTTCACATCTAGAATTATCGAGACGTTTGCCTGAAGATCATTTTGGACATGTACATGGCTTACGGTCTTATAGTTTAATTCCTTTACTTTCTAACTTTCATTTTCTAACATTCCAGCCAGAGTTCCGTTGAATCCCAGCGATCCTCCCAGAAGTTTAAACAGGCTCCTTGAGTAACGGCAACTATATCTCCTGTGACTGTCTACAGTGACCACAAATGTAAATTTCCACTGACAGATAATATAAGGGGACATGTCTCCCCTAACCACCAGTGTAAGGAGGACGCTACAATTTCCTCAATTTCCTTTGTCTGTTTTTCTTAGGCAAATATTGTTCATTTTATATTAAAGTATACGTAACTAAAGGCAAAACTTTTTTTTTACATTTTGGATAGAGAGGAGAAGGATTAGAATCCCTGTCCGTTTTTATTGCTTTCTGTGCCCCCATTAGGGATATTCATCCTCTCTATTGGTCCTGTTTATCACCAAAAGTGAACGTAAAGAAAACCCCAAATTTTGAATTATCCTCAGAAAAGTAATTGCTAATGTACTGTGAGCTGTAGATAAACTATATTGTCAAAAGTATTGGAACACCTACCTTTTCAACACACATGAACTTTAATGGCATCCCAGTCTTATGCCCCGTACACACAGTCGGACATTGATCGGACATTCCGACAACAAAATCCATGGATTTTTTCCGACGGATGTTGGCTCAAACTTGTCTTGCATACACACGGTCGCACAAAGTTGTTGGTCGGAAAATCCGATCATTCTGAACGCGGTGACGTAAAACACGTACGTCGGGAGTAAAAACGGGGCAGTAGCCAATAGCTTTTGTCTCTGTATTTATTCTGAGCATGCGTGGCACTTTGTGCGTCGGATTTGTGTACACACGATCGGAAATTCCGACAACGGATTTTGTTGTCGGAAAATTTTATAGCCTGCTCTCAAACTTTGTGTGTCGGAAAATCTGATGGAAAATGTGTGATGAAGCCCACACACGGTCGGAATTTCCGACAACAAGGTCCTATCACACATTTTCCGTCAGAAAGTCCGACCGTGTGTACGGGGCATTAGTCCGTAGGGTTCAATATTGAGTTGGCTCCACCCTTTGCACCTATAACAGCTTCAACTCTTCTGGGAAAGCCGTCCACAAGGTTTAGGAGTGTGTCTATGGGGATGTTTGACCATTCTTCCAGAAGTGCATTTGTGAGGTCAGGCACTGATGTTGGACGAGAAGGCCTGGCTTGCAGTCTCCGCTCTAATTCATCCCAAAGGTGTTTTATCGGGTTGAGGTCAGTATTCTGTGCAAAAATATGTAAAAAATACAGCGCTGTCAGCAATAATCAAAGAACATACAGAGCATGATCTGTTGTTAATAAACGTATTTGAGCTGCAGTTTAAACAATATGGGATACCCACATCAAACAAGATATAAACACATAAAAAATATAAACACATAAAAAAACTGCGCAGTTTTTTTATGTGTTTATATAGTATTCTGTGCAGGCCAGTCAAGTTCCTCCACCACAAACTCGCTCATCCATGTCTTTATGGATCTTGCTTTGTGCACTGGTGCGCAGTCATGTTGGAACAGGAAGGGGCCATCCCCAAACTGTTCCCACAAAGTTGGGAGCATGAAATTGTCCAAAATGTCTTGGTATGCTGACGCTTTAAGAGTTCCCTTCACTGGAACTAAGGGGCCAAGCCCAACCCCTGAAAAAAAATTCCCCCTCCAACAAATGATTTGGACCAGTGCACAAAGCAAGGTCCATAAAGACATGGATGAGCGAGTTTGGGGTGGTGGAACTTGACTGGCCTGCACCGAGTCCTGACCTTAACCCGATAGAGAACCTTTGGCATGAAGTAGAGCAGAGACTGCGAGCCAGGCCTTCCCGTCCCTACATCAGTGCCAGTGCCTGGCAGGCGTCCCAATACTTTAGACAATATAGTGTATCATCCATTTTATCAGGGGTTCCCTGGGACCTGAAAATTATTTCAAGGGTTCATCTGGGGTAAAGAGGTTGAGAAAGGATGGTTTATAATGTATACAGGTTAACAGATGCTCCCCTCTAGTGGCTATCTAAGTGTCATATATTACAGATAGCCTCCTTGCTAAGCTATTATGTGATGATGGAGGAAAGTGGGGGGGATATTTTCCTATGCACATCTGACTACCTGTCCAGTAATACCACTGAAGAGCAGTGCAGGTCACTTATGCTAAGCCTCTTTTGAGGTTACAATGGCAGAGTGTTTTTGTTAAAACAAGGCAGTTTTGCAAGTAAAATATTATCGTCCATGGCTGGGGGCTCATTGGAGATCAGATACTGGCATTGATTATAAAAATCTGCCTGCTGAGATGTTTTGAACTTTTCAAATGATCCTGAATCTTCCAATGTCTCTCGGTCATCGAATTTTGTGAAGTGAGAATGTATGTTGCAGTTTACCATCTGATAATAACACTGTTAGCATGTATCTGAGCACCTGCGTTGTGACTGATGAGCTTAGATTTTTTTATTTTTTTTTATTTAAATCAGCAGCTACAAATACTGCAGCTGCTGACTTTAAAAATAAGGACACTTACCTGTCCAGGGCGCTTGCGATGTCAGCACCCGCAGCCGACCCGTCCCTCAGCTCTCGGGTGGAGGCGCTGCCATCTTCGGTAAGGGAATCGGGAAGTGAAGATAGATATACACAATAATTCTGCACTGCCTGGAAAGGGGGATAAAACAGCAGCTAACATAACCAGCAAGTGTAGACAATATCAAAAAACAAAATAAGTGTAGCGCTAAGGGGAGGGGTCTGAAAATGGAGTCTATAGACTGACAGTTCCAAGTTCATGTGCTGAAAGGAACATCCTTGGAGAGAAGATAAAAAGTCCTCTGGAACAAATCTCAACAGGGGTGTAAATCATCTGTAGAGGGAGCCCACGCACCACCAATGAAAATGAAAAGGCTTACCGGACTTGGTGGACTCAACAAGGCATACGCCAGGTGGAGTCAATCAGGCTTAGGTGGTGCTGTGCTGCAGTTGGCCCGGAGGGGCAGAGTAGGTGGAGTGGATTCCACGTGGCTGTGTTCCTCAAACGTGATCAGGCCCAAAAGTCTGGGGTGCAGCTCCCATGGGTCGTATCTCTCGAATCAGCGTTGGAACAAGCAATAACAGCAGCAGATGGAGGAAGAGAAGGAATGGCCAGATAGTGTAAAACCGTTTAAATGGAGATTTATTAAAAATAGTAAACACTCACATGAAAGGTATCTAAAAACAGCGCTGTGAAAAAGTGGCGACAATGGGGTCTTACCCGACGCGTTTCGTCTGCATAGATGTCATCTGGGGGGTTCCCCCCACCAGATTTTTTTTTAATCGGGAAGTGAAGCCCTGTGGCTTTACTTCCTGGTTCCCTACTGTGCATGCGCGACTCGCGCTGCGCTATCCCACTGGTCCCTGCTGTCTTCTGGGACCTGTGTGTCTCCCAGAAGACAGCTGGGGGGGGGGGCGGAGAAGGTGCCGGAAGTGGTGTAGATACCCACGGGTGGCTCGGCTATCTATGCCCGGAAGTGGGAGCAAAATACCTGTATTAGACAGGTATCTGCACCGCCCTGAAAGGTGCGAAATGTGACACCGGAGGGGGGGAGGAATACGAAAATCGGAAGTTCGAAACTCCGCTTTAATCTGGTTAAAAAAAAAGACACAAGTTCCTCCAGTTCAACCAATGAAAAGGGTAAAAAAAATACACAATCCTATACCCACAGTTGGTCCAGAGGAAGGCAAAAAAACCCCAGCAAAGCATGATCCACTTTGCACCAGTAGAGGAAAAAATTCCTTCCTGATCCCCCAAGAGCCAATCGGATTTTCCCTGGATCAACTTTACCTATAAATGTCAGTACCCAGTTATATTATGTACATTTAGGAAAAATTCCGGGCCTTTAAAGCAATCTACTGAGCTGGCCAGAACCACCTCTTGAGGGAGTCTATTCCACATTTTCACAGCTCTTACTGTGAAGAAACCTTTCCGTATTTGGAGATGAAATCTCTTTTCCTCCAGACGTAAAGAGTGCCCCCTTGTCCTCAGTGATGAGCCTAAAGTGAATAACACCCTAGTGCACTCTATGGACCTTTTATGTATTTATACATGTTGTTCATATCCCCCCTTAATCTCATCTTCTCAAGAGAGAGTAAATTCTGTTCCTCTAATCTTTCCTCAAGGCTGAGCTCCTCCATGCCTCTTATCAGGTCTGTGGCCTTTTTCTGTACTTTCTCCAGTTCTCTGATATCCTTTTTGTGAACTGGTGACATGGCAGTAAAGTGTCCCTGGAACTGATGTGGAAGGTTTCCCAACTGATTGTTATTTATTCTTTATTTTTTGCATTATTATCACTATACTTCTGTGCATTAACCACTAAGGACCACCCGCCGTCGTTTTATGTCGCTAATTTGAAGAGGAATAACGTTGTTATGGCAGCAGCTGGTTTCCATAACCCCGGTATCCTCTTCTTCAGCGTGGGGTCCATATTCAGATAAAAGTGGTCTCTGCGGCGGATTCCCCCCCCCCCTCCTGCCACGCTTCGGTGCCCTCCGCCGCTTATCAAAGCCATCAGTAGCGGTGGAGGCGATCACGTCCTCTAGCTGGCTGGCTTGGTATAGAGACGAGTGAGGGGAAGATGGCCCCCACCTGTCTCCATTTTATTACATTTTAGTGTAAATATGAGATCTCTTTTTGACCCCATATCTCATAGTTAAGAGGCCCTGTCATGCTTTTTTTCTATTACAAGGGATGTGTACATTCCTTGTAATAGGAATAAAAGTGACACAATTTTTTTTTTTCTTAAAGAACAGTGTAAAAATAAAATATAAAAGGTAAAATAAGTAAGAAAAAAATAATTTTTTTTAAACGCTCCCCCGTCCCGCCGAGCTCGCATGCACAATTGAATGCATACATGAATAGCGCCCGCATATGAAAACGGTGTTCAAAACCACACGTGAGACATCGCCGCGATCGGTAGAGCGAGAGCAATAATTCTAGCCCTAGACCTCCTGTAACTCAAAACATGCAACCTTAGAATTTTTTAAACGACGCCTGTGGAGATTTTTAAGGTTAAAAGTTTTCCGCCATTCCACGAGCGGGCGCAATTTTGAAGCGTGACATGTTGGGTATCAATTTACTCGGCGTAACATTATCTTTCACAATATAAAAAAAATTGGGCTAACTTTACTGTTATTATAATACAAGCAGTGCATACACAAACAAACAAAACACATAAATCAAAAATATTAATAATGATAAAAGAGTCCGTAGTATAATATTCACAAAAAGCACCAGAAAGTGTCCAAAAAACGGTGGTCTTTTGGACAACAGGGGAGGTGATCATGTGACGGCCTCCACCAACAGTGAATCCTAACCGCTCACCTCAGCGTGTGGACCCCTGAGTATATCAGTCAGGTCACACAAGCAGTCCCTTCACAGGGTAGATATGCTGATCCACTAGATGGCAGGAATGCTGAAGATAGATGTATGCTGGTAACATGAAACCGCCCGTGTCATAACCACAGACTCCGATGTATTCATACATAGAATAACAAAAGTACAATATAGTGCTCTCCGTTGGGTATATAAAAGCAATTTATTATAAAAACGATTGCACTTAAAATTCAGGCACTGTACCTCAGTGCTAAGGTAATAAGGTGGACTGACAGAGAATTCTTCCACGAGGATCAACGGAGGACGCGGTTGACGTAACGTAGGTCACGTGGTTCCGTACGCGTTACGTCCCGGGGGGGCGGGACTTCATCAGCGGTGACGGAGTGACGTACGGCACCCGCTATAAGTACCCTAGCATGACACCACTGATCATTGGAGGTATTACACATGAGAAGAAACCATAGAAACATTACAAAACATTACTAATACCAAACGCTGACACCTCAGGTTGTTGAAGGTACATCACCTTAGCAACCCTATAAACAACCAAACGGAAATCATAAAGCGCCCGGAGCCAGACAAAAAGTACTAGTTGTAAAGGTATATAAGTAAATCCATACACCAAAGGGGCACATGTAGACCCCTCAAGGATGAACAAAAAAGGAGAGAGTAATATACCATATTTATATCTTAAAAAAGAGACATAAAAACAAGCACTAATAGAAGTGATCTATTATGCAATAGACCAGTTAGGATCCAATTTAAAAACACATAAAACATAATAATAATACAAGATAAACCCGCGTCTCCATTGATCCTCATATACAACATATGTATAAAAAATGTATAAAAAAGGGGGCATAATAACATAAACTTAACGATCAGAAATGAAACAATTTACATCAAACTCAACTTGAGGCCTGCTGGTACTAAGACCTTTGACTCATGTTTTCTAACTGTTGTCTTATTTTTTAATTCAAAAAAGTGTATTTTTTCAAAAACAAGTGCGCTTGTAAGACTGTTGCGCAAATACGGTGTGACAGAAAGTATTGCAACGACCACCATTTTATTCACTAGGGTGTTAGAAAAAAAGAAATATATAATGTTTGGGGGTTCTAAGTAATTTTCTAGCAAAAAAAAAACTGATTTTAACTTGTAAACACCAAATCTCAGAAAGAGGCTCGGTCCTTAAAGAGGAGTTCCACCCAGGGGGGCCGTCAAAAAAAATAAAAAATTTAAAGTCAGCAGCTACAAATACTGCAGCTGCTGACTTTTAATTGGACACTTACCTGTCCCTGGGTCCAGCGATACGGGGGATCGAAGACCCGCTCGTCCCCCCCCTCCGCTCGTCGGCGCCGGCATTTCAACTGTGGGCGCCGGGCTGTGGCTTCACAGCCTTGCACCCACTGCGCATGCGCAAGAGGTGCCGCACGCCGTGATTGGCCGCTCAATCACCTGGGACCTGTAATGGGTCCCAGATGATTGACAGGAGGGAGGGAGCAGGGCGGAGCCTTTCCTGTGCCGAGGGGGAAGTGATGTCACCAGCCCAGGCAAAGGAAGAGGCAGACTACGAGGGACCACCTAGCAACAGGAATTTAGAGGTAAGTGAAAAAAAAAAATATCCAAATGTTTTTTTTTTGTTTTTTTTTTAGAATTTTTGAGGTATTTTTGTTTTTTTGGGTGGAACCCCACTTTAAGTGGTTAAAATGGGTCTCATATTGCAATATGTTAAAAGAAGTATCTATAGGCATGAATTGCTTGTAGCCATGGAATTTTGCCAGTAGAGGTCTCCATCAAGTATTCAATATCTCGCTATTTGTCCGGTTCAGGACTCTGTATGCGTGTTTTTTTTTAAAGTTTTGTTACAAATTTTTTTATTTAAACAAAGAGAAAATTCCCCTTGGATTGGACTTTAGCGGCATTAAATAATAAGTAGAGATAGTATAGTAGTAGAAAATCATTTATTAATAACACAAAGTATAAAAAAGTTACATGGAGTGTACATTACAACAAGCAACTGATAATAATACGACTGTATAGAGTGGATGGTGTAGAAGAGATATCCTTCACCCGATGCGTTTCAGAGTCTATTAGCCCTCCTTCTTCAGGGTAAAGAAGGTATCAAATCTCTACTATGTAAATACAACATCAGTAACAATTCATATATGTATATACACATAGCATTCCAGTACATATATTTCCACATCTATAACTTACAGTTATATTAGTCCTATGTTTGTAGACACTCCATGTAGATTCATTTTTTTATTTTGTTTTAGTTGCCTAAATGTCAATAAGGTGAAAACGTTGATAAAAACTGACAAATATACTAGTGGTGGAACTTTCCTGTAATACCGCTTTGGGCACCATCCCTCAACGATAGTACTACAATATCCTTCCTCCCATCCCACATGCAACAGGGAAGGTGAGGGTGGGGAGAGGTCGATGCAAGCCTTTAAATGTGCCAGAGAGAACATACACTGATATAACAACAACAAAAAATCTACAATATCTTTGAATTGGAGAACACATATGAGAGTCCACGGGGCTGCACAACCCAGAAGTATACAAAAAATGGAAAGATTTCCCCAGGGTTTTTTTTTTAGGCAGCAAAAAGTTTGTAAGAGGGTAATTATGTAAACATCTTTTATTAGGTCAGGGAATAAATGATGAATTCAGATATACAATAAATTTAAAAATACAAGCTCTGGTTTTCGACACAAACGACAACATAAAACATCACTTATGGCAAACAACACCCCAAGGAAACCATGGTTTGCCAATTACATTTACAACATTACTATCCACATGAATACCCCAATGCATTTCGACCCTTTCATTTCTGGTCTTCTTCAGGGGGATTTTTATTCTAGGGAAATATATAAAAAATTCTAATTTGAGGCATTTGACAGTATACGAAACATTGTTAAAACATTTTGAAATGTCCTTGCAACAGCAATAACAGTAATAAAAGTAATACAAAAATAAAAGAAAGAATATAAAAATAAAACAAATATTTTTTTTTAAACCGCCCCTGTCCCCACGTGGTCCCGCACATATACGTAAACGGTGATTGCACCACACATGTGATGTATCACCGCGAACGTCACAGTTAGAGAGCAATAATTCTACCACCAGATCTCCTCTCCCTGTAAAGCCTTTTAAAGCATCACCTACGGCAACATAGTTTGTCGCTATTCCACGAGCGTGTGCAATTTTAAAGCGTGACATGTTTGGTATCTATTTACTCGGCGTAACACGAATTTTTATATTTTACCAAAAATCGGGTATTATATTGTGTTTTGTGTGCACTAAAATGAATAAAAGTGTGTTTTTTTTCCCAAAAAAATTGAGTACGAAAAGCCACTGTGCAAATACCGTGTGTTATATAAAAATTGCAATGCCCACCTTTATATATATATATATATATATATATATATATATATATATATAATGTTTTAGGGGTTCTAAGTAATTTTCTAACAAAAAAAAACCTTGCTTTTTACTTGTAAACAAAAGGTGTCAGAAAAAGGCCTGGTCTTCAAGTGGATATAATACATTTTTGGTTTTGGTATTTTTCTCATAAAATGCTAAATAAAGTGTGGCTATAGAAATTGGCACATTTTGCCCGTGTGTCCGTCTTTATTAATCCCCCATTTGTCTGAAAAGTGTTTGAGGTTTCTTCTTTGATGTTTGTTCTCTATTGTCTGTCTGTGTATATTTATAGTAAACCTACAGCGAAGCAATGGAGCGGCAATATTATACTGAATTTTTTTTTTTCCTGCTGTTTCTAAAATCTTAGTAAATCCGCTTTGAATCTTCTCTTTTCTGTCCTCTTTACTTCTGCCCTCCAGTACACCCTTTTTAAAGTGACATTTCAATGTCTTCTTTCATGTAGAGGTCACACGGTCATAGAATTCCAGACTTTACAAGGAAAATCTGCAGGACATCTTCATAACAAAGGTGTGACATGGATTAAGGTAAGGCATTTTTTCAAGATAACCGCACAAGATAAGGCGGCGTACAGACGTCAATTTACCCATGGATGAGCAAGACAGAAGGAATTTTTATTTGTCTTCATATCTATAAAGATGAGTGTACTTAAATGCTGTGGCAGCTTGAACCGGTTTGCTCCTAATTTATGGGACCACTTAAAGCTGGATGGCTGGTGTGGCTGTTGGGAATGAATCCAAAGCATTTTCTGATTGGACAATGTGAATAGGTGGGACAGTGATGTCATAGTCCCCATCTCGTCCACTGAGAAAATGCAAAGTGTTCTTTGAATTGTAACCTTTCTAGTTAATTTTCTTGAAGCATTCTGATGTCGCATACATAGATACGGTATATAAAAGAGATATATGATAGAGCATCATGTAGTATGAAAACAGAGTCTTGAATTAAATTCAGGTAACTTTATCCTTTCTGAGACATGTGCAAGGATGCAGAATTGAGCACCCCCCCCCCACTTCTACTACATTCTTGTTATATCAGTTTTTAAATCAAACACTTATGCTTTGATGAAGGCTTCTTAGCCGAAACACGTCAGAGTAAAGCCTGTACCCGTGTACCCATGTAACTAATAAAGTACTTTTATTCAAGTGCATCCGAGTTGCCAGCCTTCCTGATTTAAGTACTGCTAATGCATGTCGTAGAATGGGTTTACTGACCTGTGTCCATTCTCTGTCCCCTGTGTAAGTTCACTTTACAGATTTTTCTGTAAAGGTGAACTTGCACTTTAAGCGAGCTGCTAGCAGGCTTCAGCAGGCATTCAACAAGCTGAAGCCTGCTAGCAACTTGCTTAAAGTTGCAATCAGCACTCCCATTAAGATCTGTGTTCAGCATTAACAAGCTTGAGTTGAATGGTACATTAAAGGCTTCAACAAGGCTTGCTGTTCACATCGCTCTTATATAAGTTGAAGCCTGTGTGAAGCAGGCCTTATTGAGCAAACACAAGATGTCTTGCCCGATAGGGCCGTCGCTTGTACTGAAATAATGACTAATTGATCATTTAAAGTATCTCACAAAAGTGAGTACACCCCTCACATTTTTGTAAAGTAACTGTAAAGTACAGTAACTGTAACTGTAGCTGCTGACTTTTAAAAAACAGGCACTCACCCAGTGGCAGCCCATCTATTAGGGGCGCCCGGGCGCCGTCCCCTCTCTCCACGCCACCCCCTTAATGCAATGGATAGATTCATGCATAGTATGAATCTATCCATGGCCGCCGCGGCCACCCCCTATTCATGCATCCGGCCCCTTTCAGGGCACCGGCGCATGAATTACAGCAGCAAAATTGGGTACCTGCCCCCCCCCCTCCTCAAAAGTGGCAATTGTTCAAGAGGAGCAGGGGATGAGTCCTTAAAGAGGAGTTCCCACAAAAAAAAAAAAAAAAAATCAAAGTCAGCAGCTACAAATACTGCAGCTGCTGACTTTTAATAATCGGACACTTACCTGTCCCAAGGTCCAGCGATGCGGGGGATCGAAGCCCCGCTCGTCTCCCCCTCCGTTCGGCGGCGCCGGCATTGCTACTGTGGGCGCTCGCCTGTGGCTTCACAGCCGGGCACCCACTGCACATGCGCGGGCGGCGCTGCACGCCGTCATTAGCTGCACAATCATATGGGACCTGTCACGTGTCCCATATGATTGACAAGAGGGAGGGGGCAGAGCTGAGCCCTTCCTGTGCCGAGAAGGAAGTGATGTCACCAGCCCTGGCACTGAAGGAGGCAGACTACGAGGGACCACCTAGCAACAGGCATTTAGAGGTGAGTAAACAAAAACATTTTTTTTCCAAATTTTTTTTTTTAGGCACATTTATGTATTTTTTTTGGAGCTCCGCTTTAAGCTTTGACACCATCCGACACTGGAGCTTGGATTGACAAGTACAGCCGTGGCCAAAAGTTTTGAGAATGACAAAAATAATAATTTTATTTAAGTCTGCTACCTCAGTGTTTTCAGATCTTTTTGTCAGATGTTACCATGATATACTGAAGTAAAATTACAAGCATTTCATAAGTGTCAAAGGCTTCTATTGACAATTACATTAATTATGAAAAGTTATGCTTGCCAAGATGTTACCTGACATACAATGTTACAAAACCCTGTACACTGTACATATCTTCTCTGAATCATGTATATCTGCTTGTGTGACTAAAAACATAAATGCAGGGTTGGAAGTCTACATGTTTGTACAATGTGGCGGCATGTGAACTTTATGGTTGGTCTTTTTTTTTTTTCTTTTTAAATGTTTGGTTGTAAACATGCAAAAACTTAAAAAAAAATATTGGAAAAAAAAAAAAAGTTTATGCAAAGAGTCAATATTTGCAGTGTTGAGAGAAGTGGCTTATTTGCTGCCCTTCTTAACACCAGGCCATCCTCCAAAAGTCTTCTTCTCACTGTGCGTGCCGATGCCCTCACACTTTCGGCTGGGTTCACACTGGTCCGACAAACGCTCCGACATTGGGAGCTCATGTCGCATGACGTGTGAAATTTAATGTTTCCCTATGGGAGCCGTTCTAACTGGTCCGACACAAGTCGTTCCGACTTTAGAAATGCTCCCTGTACTACTTTGGTCCGACTTTGATCCTACTTCAGCCTATTGACTATCATTGAAGTCGGATCAAAGTCGGATTGCCGCCTTGCATGATCCGACTTCGGCACGCGACTTGTGCTCAGATGATCTTGAGGGGGAACTCTGCGCCAAATTTTAAATAAAAATCCGGCATGGGTTCCCCCTCCAAGAGCATACCAGGCCCTTAGGTCTGGTATGGATCTAAGGGGAACCCCCTACGCCAAAAAATCGGCGTGGGGTCCCCCCTAAATTCCATACCAGACCCTTATCCGAGCACGCAGCCCAGCCGGTCAGGAATGGGGGTGGGGACGAGCTGGCGGCCCCCCCCTCCTGGACCGTACCAGGCCGCATGCCCTCAACATGGGGGGGTGCTTTGGGGCATGGGGGGCGCAGTGTGGCCCCCCCACCCCAAAGCACCTTGTCCCCATGTTGATGAGGACAAGGGCCTCTTCCTGACAACCCTGGCCGTTGGTTGTCGGGGTCTGGGGGCGGGGGGCTTATCGGAATCCGGGAGCCCCCTTTAATAAGGGAGCACCCAGATCCCGGCCCCCCACCCTATGTGAATGAGTATGGGGTACAGCGTACCCCTACCCATTCACCTAGGAAAAAAGTGTCAATTTAAAAAAAAACACTACACAGATTTTTAAAGCATTTTATTAGACAGCTCCGGGGGTCTTCTTCCGACTTCGGGGGTCTCTCCGGTTCTTCTCCACGCTCTCCGGATCTTCTGCCGGGCTCCTCCGCTCTCTTCTGCTCTTTTGCCGCTCTTTTGCTAAAGCGGAGGAGCCTGGTCTTCAATCTTCTGCCTTCTGCCCTCTTTTCCTGATGTTGACACGACGCTCTCTGGGGCTAGAATGCTCTCTGTGCGCTCTGCTCTGACTTATATAGGCGGTGACCCCGCCCCCTTATGCCGTCACAGTCCCTGGGCATGCTGGGACTGTGACGGCATAAGGGGGCGTGGTCATCGGGTGATGACCACGCCCCCTAAAACGTTTTCACATAGGGTGGGGGGCCGGGATCTGGGGGCCCCCCTATTAAAGGGGGCTCCCGGATTCCGATAAGTCCCCGCCCGCAGACCCCGACAACCAACGGCCAGGGTTGTCGGGAAGAGGCCCTTGTCCTCATCAACATGGGGACAAGGTGCTTTGGGGTGGGGGGCCACAGCGCGCCCCCTCCCCCAAGGCACCACCTCCCATGTTGAGGGCATGCGGCCTGGTACGGTTCAGGAGGGGGGGGCGCTCGCTCGTCCCCACCCCCATTCCTGTCCGGCCGGGCTGCGTGCTCGGATAAGGGTCTGGTATGGATTGGGGGCGACCCCCCACGCCGTTTTTTCGGCGTAGGGGGTTCCCTTCAAGGTCCATAGCAGACCCAAGGGCCTGGTATGCTCTTGGAGGGGGAACCCATGCCGGATTTTTATTTAAAATTTGGCGCGGAGTTCCCCCTAAAGATTCATACCAAACAATGCCGGGCATTGGCGGGGATCCAAGTCGGATCCCCGTTCATTGAAAGTCGGACACATGCCGGCTTCATGTCGCAGGGCAAAGTTGGATCCAAAGTAGGACGGCTGTCGTGTCGCACCAGTGTGAACCCAGCCTTCCTGCTGCCATTCGTGAGAAAGCTCCGCACTGGTGGTGCCACCGATCCCTCAGCTGAATCATCTGTAGGAGACGGTCCTGGCGCTTGCTGGACTTTCTTAGGCGCCTTGCAGCCTTCTTCACAAATGCAGTGGAAACGTGTTTTTTTTTTTGGATTAAGTTCATTTTAATGTCAAAGAGAGACTTTGCAAATAATTGCAATTCCTCTGATCACTCTTTATAACATTCTGGAGCATATGCAAATGCCCATCACAAAAACTGAAGCAGCAGACCAGACCAGGGGCCGGACAAGGGGTGGGCGGCAGGGACGGCTGCCCTGGGCACTGTGATATCATGTGAAGTGGGGGGGGGGGGGGGCACCACAAGAAGATTGGGGAGGAGGGGCTTTGTGTTGAGAAGGGGAATTTGAGGGGGCAGCTGGGGGGTAAGAATTGTTCTAGAAGGACAAATTTGGGGAGGGGTGCTAGGAGTGGTGATTTGGAGGGATTTGTGTTGGGAGGGAGGATGAGGAAAAAGGATTTGTGCTTGGGGGGATTTGTTCTATAAAAGTAATATAGTACAGGGGAATTATTTTCTTTTTTTTGGGGGGGGGGGGGTTGTGCTAGAAGTGGAAATTTGTGGGGGGTGGGGGCATTAAATGTGCTAGGATGGGGAATTGGGGGAGGGAAATATGTGCTGGAAGGGGGGGTGATATTTGGAGTGGGAGTATAAGGATTGTGCTTGGAGGAGAAATTTGAGGGGTAGAGGATTTGTGCTAGAAGGGGGAATTTTTTTTTTCTTGGGGGGGGGGGGACACGTAATGGGAAGTCTGTGTTCTCAAGAAATGAATAAATATCAGAAAAAAGGACTCAATCATTTTCTTCTAGTCTAAGTAATGCACTGGGATTCCGCTTTAACCACTTCCACTTGACCACCGGAAATTTTTACCCCCTTCATGACCAGGGCATTTTTTTGCTATTCAGCACTGCGCTACTTTAACTGGCAATTGCGCGGTCATGCAACACATGTACACAAATGAAATTTTTGTCATTTTTTTTTCACAGAAATCGAGCTTTCTTTTGATGGTATTTGGTCACCACTGGCTTTTTTTATTATTTACTATTTAAACAAAAAAAGGCCAAAGAATTTTGAAAAAAATATATATATTTTCTATTTTCTGTTATAAAACACATCCAAAAAAAATCAAATTTCTTCATAAATTTAGGCCAAAATGTATTTTGTTACATGTTTTTGGTAAAAAAAAAAAATCATATATCTAACACTGCGTTTTTGGAGACACTAGTAAAGTTGTAGTCAAGATACTGATCTGTTATGATTAAGCGCACTCTGCATGAAACGCGTTAACCATGTGTCCAGGGTCTGTGATGTGTGTATTTTTTGGATTCTATCAATAAAAGCTTGCATTTCTTCTGAAGATTGGAATGCGGTTAACCCCTTTTTGCATTTGCTGATCTGTACAGACACTATACTTGTATTGGCTGTGATATTGGGGCGGCACAGTGGTGCAGTGGTAGCACTCTCGCCTAGCAGTAAGAAGGGTCACTGGTTCGAATCCCAACCATGACACTACCTGCTTGGAGTTTGCATGTTCTCCCTGTGCCTGCGTGGGTTTCCTCCGGGTACTCCGGTTTCCTCCCACACTCCAAAGACATGCTGGTAGGTTAATTGGATCCTGTCTAAATTGTCCCTAGTATGTATGAATGTGAGTTAGGGACCTTAGATTGTAAGCTCCTTGAGGGTAGGGACTGATGTGAATGTACAATGTATATGTAAAGCGCTGCGTAAATTGACAGCGCTATATAAGTACCTGAAATAAATAAATAAATAAATAAATCAGCGACTTTTAGTGTGACTGCAGAGGTGCTTTCCGGTGGTTTTTAACCCTTTCTCGGGGGGGGTAAAACCGCCCGCCGCTAGCGGGCGAATACCGACGATAAAGCGCCGCTTACAATAGCGGTGCTTTACTGCCGACGCCGCCCCCGCCCCAGTGTGAAAGGGCCCTTACAGCAGGTGCCTGTCAGGGCTGGGCTCAGCCCTCCCTTCTCAGAGCTCAGGCTGCTCAGCTGTTGGTTAATACGAACACCGTTAAAAGGCTAATTTTAAAGGCTTATATGCAAGGGCATGTGGCCTGGTATGGTTCAGGAGGAGGGGGGCGCACTCTTGTCCCCCCCCTCTTTTCCTGTGGCCTGCCAGGTTGCGTGCTCGGATAAGGGTCTGGTATGGATTTTGGGAGGGACCCCTATGCCGTTTTTTTTAATTATGGCGCAGGGTTCCCCTTAAAATCAGGTCTGTATGGATTTTGGGGGGGGGACCCCTATGCCATTTTTTTAATTTGCCGCAGGGTTCCCCTTAATTTCCATATCAGACCTGAAGGGCCTGGTATGGATTTTAGGGGGACCCCCACGCAATTTTTTTTTCTAATTTTGGTTCGGGGTTCCCCTTATTATTCATACCAGACCCAAAGGGCCTGGTAATGGACTGGGGTGGGGATCCCATACTCTATTTTTCAATGAGTTTTATCTATTTTGCCGAGACCCGACAATTCATTACAGCCGTTTTAAATGACAATTTTTCCTTTAGAAATGTAATTTTGCTGTGGTACTGTTCTAAACACGTGAAAAATGCGCCACTTTACAGGCATACTATAGACTCCCCCCCAGGCACAGTATTTAAAGGAGAATTTCATTTTTATTGTTTCACTTTAAGCATTATTAAAATCACTGCTCTTGAAAAAACGACCGTTTAAAAAAAATTTTTTTTGCATTGATCCATGTCCCCTGGGGCAGGACCCGGGTCCCCAAACACTTTTTATGACAATAACTTGCATATAAGCCTTTAAAATTAGCACTTTCGATTTTTCATGTTAGTGTCCCATAGACTTTAACGGTGTTACGGCAGCTTTTGAATTTGTTGCGAACACCGCATATTGTTCGCTGTTCAATGAATAAGCGAACACCTCATCCCTACTCTCTGCTGTGTTTTCCTGTTAAAGACTTTGCCTGGCTGACTTCCCTTCTGGTTCCCGATTATATTGCTGCTTCTGACTACGCTGATCTCCGGATTCCTGTTTTACTGGCTTGTTCTGACTATTGGTACAATGTTCAGCGCTAAACCATCTGGTGAAAAAGTTTAAAATTGAAATGAAAAGGCATGCATCTGCATGCTGATACATGAAGGTGCAACCATGTGAATGGTGAGTGGATTGAAAGTTCTGGGGGATGAACCCCTAAAAAATAGTCTCTAAAAAAGTCTCTAAATGGAGGCTGTAAAACAAGCGAGGCTGCTTTAGGCGCGGGCTGGGGAACCCACTCGTGGATCCCTCAATAGAGACTTCCCGGCGGTCCTCCTGTGCTTCTGTGACACTGCACGTGGAAGCTCCCACCCGCTCTAGCACTCTGCAAGTGCTCCAACATTTTTTACGCAAGTTTTTAGTGTTTTAGTGTTTAGTGTTTTATACTTATATACTGAATACATTCCTAAGCTGTTTAAAGGATTGGCTTGGCGCTTCTCTCTCCTCCTTTTGTTCTGACTACCCGCTCTGGTTACCGAACCCTGGCTATATTTTGACCACATTTACTCGGCTTGTACTATTTTACCATTTTATTAAAGTGTGATTTTTACTGTACTTCTGTCTCAGTCTGATTCATGGTTCCTGACAGTGCCCCCCTTTACATCAGGTGTCCCAATCTGAGACCCCGTTTACAACAGGTGTCCCCATCAGCATCCCACTATAAATTAGGCGTCCTCATCAGAGTCCCTCTTTACATCAGGTGTCCCCATCCAGAGTCCTCCTTTACATCAGATGTCCCCATTAGAGTCCCCCTTTACATCAGATGTGCCCATCAGAGTCCCCCTTTACATTCGATGCCCCCATCAGAGTCCCCCTTTACATCAGACATCCCTATCAGAGTCCTCCTTTACATCGGGTGTCCCCATCAGAGTCCTCCTTTACATCGGGTGTCCCCATCAGAGTCCTCCTTTACATCAGATGTCCCCATCAGAGTCCTCCTTTACATTAAATGTCCCCATCAGAGTCCCTCTTTACATTAGATGTCACCATCAGGGTCCTCCTTTACATCAGAAGTCCTCATCAGAGTCCCCATTTACAGCAGATGTCACCATCAAATGTCCCCATCAGAGTCTCCCTTTACAGCAGATGTCACCATCAGAGTCCCCCATCAGAGTCCTCCTTCACATTAGATGTCCCCATCAGAGTCCCTCTTTACATTAGATGTCACCATCAGAGTCCTGCTTCACATTAGATGTCCCCATGAGAGTCCTCCTTTACATTAAATGTCCCCATCAGAATCCTCCTTCATATTAAATGTCCGCAGCAGAGTCCTCCTTTACATCAGATGTCCCCATCAGAGTCCTCCTTTACTTTAGATGTCCCCAGCAGAGTCCTCCTTTACATTAGATGTCACCATCAGAGTCCCCCTTTAAGCAGATGTCACCAACAGAGTCCCCCTTTACATCAGATGTCACCATCAGAGTCTTCCTTTACATCAGATGTCACCCTCAGAGACCCCCTTTACATTAGATATTCCCATCAGAGTCCTCCTGCTAGTCGCCTGTCATCCACTTTCGGACCAGTCAGGATGAGTCAGAGAAACCGGAAGTGAAGGCACGGGACCCGCCAATCACACACCATAGCATGGAACAATGCTATAGAGGGAGTTTTTCAGGGCGCAGAGCTCAGCGCCCCGAGGACTTTCTAAAGGAAGCAAATAAAGCTTCTTGTTTGCAAGCACATGTTTGCAAACACGTCATGCTTCCCATAACAGCTGTGTGTCCAGCGCCCTGCACACACTTAAAGGGCCATTATTATTTTTTTAAATTAATTTATTTATTTTTAATGATTGTAGCATGTCATGCTTCCCATACACCTGTGTGTCCGGCATCCCGCACACACTTAAGTATTTCTTTTCATTTTTCTTTATTTTTATGATGAGTAGCTTTGGGGGGGGGGGGATGTGCAGCTTTGGGGGGGGGGGTGCCCCTACGCCCCTATGGGCGGGCCGCCACTGCACATCCGCAACTGACAGGCCGATCAGTGGGTACCGGCGGGCATCCATTGGCTGGCACCCACTGATCGTCTTCTGCTGTGACTAATCACAGCAGAAGTGGTGTTCCCCCTACCCAGAAATGCAGAATCATGTACTTATACGTGATTCTGCACAGCAGTAAAGCTGCTATAGGGCAGTTGACAATTAAACAGGGAGGAAAGTCACCAGTGGCCACTCCCGGACTGTTCTGCTGAGAAGTGTCATTTTGTTTTTCATGTGACACATTTGTAAAGAAGACAGCAAAAATGAATAATCAGATGACAGTGGAGTTGGGTGGGTGGTTTGCATGGCTGCCTACTCCCTCACAGCAGTACAGCTCAGCCCTTGACCTCAGAATGAACTGGCAATGACCTCAACTTGAAAATCTGCACTGTCAGCACTAAAATATCTTTTCTGGCATTCAATCTCCGCTTCAAATAAAAGCTGCAAGGTAGTTATTTTGGGTCCAGAGTTTATCTTTTACATATTTTCTCAGGGAAAGTGTCAAATTAAAGAATGCACTTTAACTGAAATATCAGCTCGGTTAGTCATCAGTGGGTTAAATGACCTTCTGGCTTCCAGTGATGAGATTTCCCAGCACCGGTCGGTCAGGTTTTTACCCCCTTCCACAGGGGTGTAATGAAGGTGTCGGCATGGCCACTGGTAGGCAGGGAATGAGTGGGGCTGAAACAACCTTCTGCCCACCTCTAAATCTTGATACATTGTTTCAGACGCTCTCCATGTTCTTCTCTGTGACTGCATCCACATGGAATACATGCAGCTTAAAAGAGAAGTATGGGAAACATTTTTTTTCCTGAATCATGCTAACCTAGGTGGACTCCAACTTTAAGAGCCATAAGGCACATCCAGATATCTGGCTGATGGATACAACCATCTCTGGATGGTTTAATAACTTTTGATACATACTCTCTATCAACCGGACCTACACTAAGGGGAAAGTACTATTCTACCTCTCCTCTATAGCTACGGTCTATATAGAGTTATACCATTAAGTTATACAATAAGACCATCCCACCATATACGGACCCCTGGCTGATGTCATTCACGTTCTCTGTTGCTTGTGCGCTGTTCTGACGGACATAGCTTTCTTTTCATTTTCGAGTTATGTTCTTTGTCTTTATGGGTGGAGCATCAACATTTGGGATATGAGCTACAGATCTGGAACCCGCAAGCCTTCTGACCCTGAAGAAGATCCGCATTTTGTTTTTCGAAACGCGTTGGACGATCTGTCTGTCTGACAAAAGCTCTGGGCTTTCCCTTGCAGCTGGTTTCCATTTCTGTTCTCAATATTTGTGTTTTTTGCGTTTATCCCCATGTTCATGTTGCTATTATATATTATCAATGTGTAATAAATTTTCAATATTTTCTTTTACCATCAAACTGTTTGTGGCCCGGTTTAAAGTCCCAGTCTGAGGAATTCATATTTTGACTCTATGTATCAGGGATGTGGTCCACAATCAGTTTAAGCAATTGGTTGCAGTAGATGGTCTCTTTAAGCTTAAGGTTTTTTTGGGCTCTTTATACACAGGAATTAAAATACACGACAAATCATCGTATTTACTCATCAAGGCCCGTTTATTGCATGTCATTAGAACTGACAAGTTTTGCATACAATAAACGATAAGCGGGTCATATATCTGAAGTACAAACACGTATACATGCCAGCAAAACTCTGAGTACATTTTTTGGTAAGACAAATTACAACGAATATAGCTGTGCGGCTAAGACAGGTTTAGGAGTTTAATTTTGTTGTATAAATTGTTGAGACGCTGATTGTTATTGATGGAAACTACAGTAAGTACTCGTTAGTTTCCATCAATAACAATGTCTCAACAATTTATACAACAAGTTAAACAAGTTTTTACATTTACCAAATTTAAAGCAGTGGTTTCGCTGAAAAAAAAAAAATTAAAAGTCTGCAGCTACAAATACTGCAGCTGCTGACTTTTAATGCATGGACACTTACCTGTCCAGGGAGCCTGCGATGTTGGCAGCCGAAGCCGATCTGTCCGTCGGCTCTCGGCTGCTGTCACTGCCATCCTCGGTAAGGGAATCAGGAAGTGAAGCCGTGCGGCTTCACTTCCTGTTTCCCTACTGTGCATGCGCGAGTCGCGCTGCGTGTCCTCACTGGTCCCTGCTGTCTTCTGGGGGACCTGTGTGTCTCTCAGAAGGCAGCGGGGGAGGACAGAGTAGGCGCGGGAAGTGGCGTAGGTCACCGCGATCACCGCAGTGATCTATGCCAGGAAGTGGGAGCAAATACCTGTATTAGACAGGTATCTGCTCCCTCCTCCCCGCTGAAAGGTGCCAAATGTGACACCGGAGGGGGGGGGGGATTCCAAAAAGTGTAAGTTATATTTTAGGGTGGAACTCCACTTTAGGGACTGGAAGATTTTCCCCCTTAATGACCAGGCCATTTTTTTGCGATATGGCACTGCGTCACTTTAACTGACAATTGCGCGGTTGTGCGACTCTGTAACAAAACAAAATTGATGTCCTTTTTTTCCCCCACAAATAGAGATTTCTCTTGGTGGTATTTGATCACCTCTGCGGTTTTTATTTTTTGCGCTATAAACAAGTAAAGACCGACAATTTTGAAAAAAAATATATATATTTTTTACTTTTTGCTATAATAAATATCCCCCCCCCCCAAAAAAAATGTAAAAAAACAAATTTCTCCGTCCAAAGTCGCCTTTCATCCCATGTTCAGTTAATTACTGCTTTTAGTAAGTATTTACATATTGAGACGTTTTCCCTCCGGCTGGAGGATGTTTGCAGCCAGATTTTTCCTCCTTTAAGTATTTTCTTCGCATTCCTCTTACAAAATGTAATTCTCTGTTTTTTAGTCTTACCTTTCTGTCCTCTGTGACTGCAATTTGATGACTTCCCGCGGGGGGGGAGGCCTCTGAGAGTGTGGACTTAGGTGGTGGTTATTTTTGGTCGGAAGCTTTTGCAGGGTAAGCGACTTTGTCGACAGTGTTTGATATACACTACGCTCTCCTTATAACATATATCATTTTTTCATATATATTTGATATTGTGCTAATTCATTGTTGTTTTTTTCTTTGTCTCCATAAATGTATAGTTTTTTCATGTTCACTGTGTTTCCATTCGCACATCCCCTGAAGAAGCAATCAGCGAAACATGTCCGGTTAATGTGCAATGTATCTTTTTCTATATGAACCTGTTCTTTGCGACCACCATATTTGTATATTATTACTGTGAATATTTCTCTACGTATCTTTTAACCTTGAATTTGTTAAAATAAAACATTTTTTAAACAGTAACTTTTTCTGGACTTTTTTTCCTGGCACCGCAAAAATCCCTGTTACTCCTCTACCTAAGATTCACCTTTACTTTGGGATGAGGTGCCATTTGATTGGGTGTTTCACCATTAATCAGACAAACTTTGTGCTAAATTTCTTCATCTGTTTAGGCCAATATGTATTCTACTACATACTTTTGGTAAAAAAAAAAAAAAAATCGCAATAAGCGTAAATTGATTGGTTTGCACAAAAATTATAGCCTCTACAGAATAGGGGAAAGATTTACGACATGTTTATTATTTTTTTTTTTACTAGAAATGGTGGTGATCTGGGATTTTCAGCGGGACTGCAACATTTTGACACTTTTTTGGGACCATTGACACTTATACAGCGATCAGAGCTAAAAATAGCCACTGATTACTGTATAAATGTCACTGGCAGGGAAGGGGTTAATACTAGGGGGCGATCAAATCTGTTCCCTGGGAGGTGTTCTTAACTGGGGGGGGGGGGGGGGATGACAGGAAGTACAAAGAGATCGCTAGTCCTGATCACTAGGAACAATCAGTCTGTACTCCCCTGACAGAACAGGGATCTGTTTGTTTAATAAATGGAAATAGTCGCGCTAATTAAAAGTGACCAAAATATGAATCTAAAAAAACCCAAACACATTGTAATTCATTGAAGATATAAATAAAAGTGACTCATAAAGCAATGCCTCTGAAAAGTGAAAAAGTGAATAAAGTAAATCGTGAAACAATGTCTCTGAGAAGTGGTAAGTAGATCAGGTTCTACGGCCATACGGATCTGGAAAGAGGGGAAGAATTGAATTTTTAGGGTTTCCACCACCACCAAAGGAGAATGATGAATCCCTCCGTGAGGCAAACGACAGAAGAAATAAAAACTCTTACCGGAAAGGAGTGTATCTCCTATCGTAGCGAAGTCATACACACCAGCAGATACAGCCCTCTGCGGGGTCTGAGATGGATCCCGGTTCCGAGGTGTATAGACGAGCCCTGGGCATCCTCCTCACTCAATGGTCACCATCCGTCCACCTTCCTCAAAAGTTCAATCTCCCAAAATGAGCACGGAGCAAATAGAAAAAAGGCTCCAATAGTGCGTTTACATTGACAGATCTCCGTTCTGGCTCTCTGTGGAGCGATCGCGGGTGGCCGCTGGTAAAGGGACCGCCGTACAGCTACGGCGATTCACGGGAACAAGCCGGCCTGCCACCGTATAATGGCGGCGGCTGGTCGGCAAGTGGTTAAAGTGTTAGTTCACCTTTACATAAAAAATGTATTGGGGAACTAACATGTACAGGTCCTCCCCAAACCTGGTCCCCACTGTAGTTACCTCCACTTAGCTGTCAGTTCCACATACCCGTTCTAGCAGTCTGGGGATTTAAAATCCCCGCTATTCTCTCTCTTCTCTGTGCTAAGCTTCTGGGATGGTCCAGGAGCGATGCTCTGTGCCTGCTCTGGCCAATCAGAATCGCTCTGGTCGCCCTGAAAGCACTGCCCAGAGAAGAGGGAGATTTCAAATCCCCGGACTGCTAGACTGGCTACCTGGATTTGACTGCTTAGCATCGCCGGAAGTAGGTTCAGCTAGGACCAGGAATGTGGGAAGGGTGTACGGTGTTAATTCACCTCTGCATTTTTTCTGTAAAAGTGAACTAACACTTTAACCCCCTTGTTTAACCCCTTTGCGTCTACGGGTAAACCGCTGGACATTTTTTTTTTTGTACCTGCAAGGTAAAGGCATAACGTGCTAGCATGCATCGCATACTAAAATGCATTAAAACAAAGCTCTTCCAAGCGCCAAGATGTCACCGCTGCAGGCGCTCTCATCCTAACTCGTCTTGCTTCCGGGTTCGCGGGCTCCGGCTCTGTGACTGGCCGGAGCCACGATGACCTCACTCCCGCACATGCGTGAGGCAGCAGCTGTTCACTGCACAGGGGCCCGGAAGAAATGACACGGGGTTGCCGTTCCTTCAGAGCGCATGCGCCAGTGATGTCATCGGCTGCATGTACACTAAATATCAACTAAACGGTACATGTTTAGGAGATATTTACAGTACCTATATAGGTGAACCAGAAGTTCACAGGGGTAAACGTCCCTTCCTCACATTTTTCGTTTAATTTTCATTCGTTAACGAAAACGGGATTGATTTTCGTCATAGTTTTCGTCAGTGGAGGAATATGCTGTACTTTTCGTTTCGTTTTCGTCACTGTAAAAATGCCGCTGATGAAAATGTTTTCGTTGACGAAATTAACACTGCTTCCTGTACTTCTTTTTTTTTTTTTTGCCTTTTATTTTCTTCTGATGGTTTATTCACATGCACAGTTGGCTTCTTTGTTATCATTGTACGGATTCATATGCTGTTTGTGTACATTTCCCTTGATTTCTTAATAGATTCGTTTTTTGAACGCGAAAAAACGGAGGGGGTAGAAGGTAGATGTCCTCAATTGCTGGTTATTATTGTGACAGCACTGAAAGAAAACATCTTGTGCTGCAGGTGTATGATGATGCCACAAGTGTTTTCCAATACTGTTTACACGAACGATTATGAAGTGTGTATCTATCTAAAGCACTTTAGGACATGAGGTTTAGTTCTACAAATGAAGAAATAATTGTTGTTTCCTGCAAACAGTACCTCACAATAATTGCTTACAGCTCGAAGGACTGGTTCTTTAAGGAGAAACCAAACCCCGTTCGCTCCCAGCCAACACAAATTTCTCAGTGTCCCTCATGCTGAAGAAATTCAGTAGAACACGATATTTATAAACAGTTTTTCTTACTGGCAAAAGATTATGGGATGTTTTCTGTGGAAAGATTTTTTCGTGCAGTATATGTAGTTTTAGGGCTTTCACTCGTGTATAGTAAAAGTAGCAATAAAAAGGGTCGCTGGTTCGAATCCCAACCATGGCGCTACTTGCCTGGAGTTTGCATGTTCTCCCTGTGCCTGCGTGGGTTTCCTCCGGGTACTCCGGTTTCCTCCCACACTCCAAAGACACGCCGGTAGTCTAAATTGGCCCTAGTATATGAATGTGAGTTATGCCGCGTACACGCGAGCGGACTTTAAGGCAGACTTTGTCCGGCGGACTTTTCGACGGACTTTGCGACGGACTTTCCGAATGGACGGACTTGCCTACACACGATCAACCAAAGTCAGACGAATTCGTACGTGATGACGTACGACCGGACTAAAACAAGGAAGTTCATAGCCAGTAGCCAATAGCTGCCCTAGCGTCGGTTTTTGTCCGTCGGACTAGCATACAGACGAGCCGACTTTTTCGACCGGACTCGAGTCCGTCTGAAAGATTTGAAACATGTTTCATTTCTAGGTCCGTCGAACTTTTGGGGAAAAAAAGTCAGCTGGAGCCCACACACGATTGAATTGTCCGACGGACTCCGGTCCGCCGGACCAAGTATGCTGTAAAGCCTGGTCGTGTGTATGCGGCATGGGGGACCTTAGATTGTAAGCTCCTTGAGGATAGGGACTGATGTGAATGTACAATGTATATGTAAAGCGCTGCGTAAATTGACGGCGCTATATAAGTACCTGAAATAATAATACCATTGGATGAGCTATTTTATGACACCCCATAGATCTTTCAGTTTCACATATTTCTGCCAAGGGATGATACTTCAGATGCTTTTGTATGAAAAAAAGTTTTAATGTGAACTTGAGGCACATGTAAAAGACACACAATCACACAGCTCAGCATTTATTAATACATCATTAAGTGCATTTTCTTAAAGAGGAGCCCCAGGCAGCAGCTGCAAATCCTGTAGCTGCTGACTTTTAATATAAGGACACTTTCCTGTACAGGGGTGCCTAGATGTCCTCACCCGAGCAGATCCTTCAATCAGCTCTGGGTGCCTGCGTCGGCATCTCTAGTAAGGGAAACAGGAAGTGAAGCCTTGCGGCTTCTACATGCGTGAGTCACTCTGCGACTTGTGAATGGTCCCATAGTCTTCTGGGACCTGTGGTGTGTTTCAATAGACTGTGGGGGAAGGGGGGGCGAACATCCGTCTCAATTTGCCTCTGCGGTCTGAGCTGGAAGTGGGTGCGGGTACCTGCTCTCCCCCCAAAATATGGCAATTGGAGGGTGCAAGTAAGCAGAGCTTCCCCTTTTGGGTGGAGCTCCGCTTTAAATACAAGCAGTGTTAGCACTGATTTCTAACTTGCTATCCTCCTCCTGCAGTCCCTTGCACAGCAGAGCTCAAACAGGGAGAGGGAGACACAGCAGAAGGAGCCGATCATCTGTGCTGCAATGCTCCTGATAGAATGCGAAAGCAGAGATGGGCTAATCAGTTTGCTGCTTTTCCTTTAACCTAGGTTCACACTAGAATGTGGTGCAGGAAACTCGTGATCCGTGCACGTTTCCTCGCACCTCATTCCAATTGCACTGCCCTTGCGATCTGCAGTGGGTGTCTGTGCAATCTTAACGACCCCCCAAACATGGGTCGCAAACGCAGTGCATTTGTATGCAACAGAACGCATGGAACAGATTGACTATGCGATCCGGTAGCAGTGCGGTTCCAAAATTGGTGCATGCGTGACTTTGGTGCTGTGGGGTGCGATTTGAGCCCATTCAAAACTAATGGGGCTCAAATCGCACTGCACTGAATTGCACGGGAATTGAACAGGAATGCATTGAGGTTCCTTTGCAATTCAGATGCAGTTCATAGTGTGAACCGAGGCTTAACTGTCCAGTTACAGGCTGGGGGAAGGACAAGAACTGTAGTGGTACTACAGCAGAGATCATAAGGTCTCCTGCCTTACCAGACAGTGCTGTGTAGCAGGGCTATGTAAATATTAGGACTGGTTGTACAGAAATACAAATGCATTGCAGGCTAAAGTAACAATAAGCCTTCATTTTTTTTTTTTTATTAATTAAAATAACAAACATGTTATACTTACTTGCTCTGTGCAATGGTTTTGCACAGGGCAGCCCCAATCCTCCTTTTCTGGGGTCCTCTGCCAGCGCTCCAGGCCCCTCCTCTTCGGTGAGTGCCCCCATGGAAGGCCCCTTTTCATGTGGGCACCTGTGCGGGCGCACTCCTGCGCCACCCTGTTTGCGTCTATTGTAACAGACTGGGCAACTCGGCTCCGCCCCCTGCTGCCTCATCACAGCATTTGACTGACAGTAGCAGTCCTGGCTCCTGCTGCTATCAATCTGCCCAATGAGGAGGGAGACAGCAGTGAGAGCCGCTGCCCTCGTGCATGTCGCTGGATCAGATCGGCTCAGATAACAACGGGGAAGGGGGGAGAGAGGGGGGGGCTGAAGGGGATCCTGCAGCAGAGAAGGTTTTTTACCTTAATGTATTGAATGCATTAAAGTGATTGTAAAGTCTCTCTCTTTTTTTTTCTATAAAAATAACAAACATGTTATACTTACCTGCTCTGTTGCCGTGGATTTGCACAAAGAAGCCCAGATCCTCCTCTTTTCGGGTGCCTCTTCTGTGCTCCTGGCCCCTCCCACCCATTGAGTGCCTGCACAGCAAGCAGCTTGCTATGGGGGCACCCAAGCCGAGCTGCAGCTCCGCGTGTCCATTCAGACAGGGAGCTGTGGTTTGGCCCCGCCCCCTCTCTCTCCCGATTGGCTAACTGACTTTGATTAACAGCAGCGTGAGCCAATGGCGCTGTTGCTGTATCTCAGCCAATCAGGAGGGATAGTCCCGGATGGCCGAGGCACTCGTGGACATTGCTGGACAGAGATGGGGTAAGTAAGGTAAGTATTAGGGGGGCCGAGGGGGACTGCTGTACACAGAAGGCTTTTTATCTTAGTGCATAGAATGCATTACGATAAAAAACCTTCTGACTTTACAACCACTTTAAGGTAAAAAAAAAAACAAAAAACCTTGAGGCTTTAGAACCACTTTAAACAATTGCCTTATATGTGTTTCTTGTGCATTTAGCAAGTTTGGCTTTAAAGCCAGATCCATATCCTCTTCTTTTAGTCCAGCTCTCACAGACCCTTTCACCCTGTCATCCCGATCTGAAATTTCAACTGGGGTACAGCAGTACTGGTTCATGTACAGGGGGCCTGGGACCCTGCCCCATAACAAACATGTAATCAGTGCAGCCAGAAGTGTCGCCCCCCCCCCCCCCCTGGTTGGTCATCCAGCCAGGCACTTACCCCATCTAGGTTGCTGGCACGCAGGGCTCCTATAGGCTATGGGCGGCGGGCAGCAGCTCCTGTGTCCTCTCCTCCTCTTCTGCATCACGCCGGCTTCTGCCGTGCGTCTGCTCCCTCCTCCTCTCCCCTCCTACTATATTGCCTCTGAATATATTTCCTCTAGTCCAGGGTTCCTCCAGAGGTGGCTAGAGGTTCCTTGAGCAATTTCTGCCTCTCAGATAAGTTCCTACTGACACCATTGATCTTTTTAGCTATCTGTGAGGGGGGGGAATTCTTCCCAATAAGGAGCATTCTTCCCACTGACCATCACACTAATGTATCATGACTAGATAGATAGTCATTTTTAGCAGGGGTTCAAACCCCTGAGACTGGAAAGTTATTTCAGGGGTTCCTCTGCGTTGAAAAGGCTGCTCTAGTCTATTTATTACATCTTCACCTCTCCATAGAAGTTTTCCCCTGCACAATGAAAACATAAGATGGAAATACTTTCCATCAGTGCCAGAACAAGGTCATCTAGAAAACAGGGCGAACATGCCAAACTGCGCCCCCCCCCTCCCCCCAAGATGTATGAGCATTATGCGTCAGCAAAAATCCCCCCACAAAAACACTGAGCACTAATCTTTGCCCCCCCAATCCAAGAAAAAATTCCCCAGCTAAAATGCCCACCCCCCCAAAAAAAATCACCCCTCCTAGCACAAATCCTCTACCCCTAAAATGTCCCCTCTTAGTACACATTCTTCTCCCCCCCCTCAGCACATATTCCCCCCATATCCCCCCCAGCACAAATCTTTTATCCCCCCCCCAACACAAATCCCCCTTATCACCACTCTTAACACCCCCCACCTAAATTTCCCCCCTAGAACAATACCCCCTGCCGTCCCCAAAATTCCCCCTTCCAACACAAATCCCCCCCCCCAATCTCCTTGTGGCACCCCCTCCCCCATTTCACGTGATACTACAGTGCCCAGCCGCCAGCACTTCTGCTCTCCCCTTGTTCCAGCCCTGCTTTCAACATACACACTTTTTCCCCCTGTGCAAAAAGGACAGGATCTGTAAGGTAAATGGATGCAGGCAACAATAAAGCACACTTATAGAAAACTGAACAGGTATGTCAGGTATCTATTGCTGTCTGTAACAAAGCTGGGAAAATGTCTATTTTCCGCCCACTCTGAAAATAAGTGCCAGATATACACAGGAAGTGGAGGTACCGCTAGTAAACACACAGATGGCAATAAAAGTCTGAAAGAGATTCTAACATCTCACCCCCCCCCCCCCGCTCTAACCAAAGGCAGTTTTTTTGGCTGGAGTTCCGATTTAAGACAGACTGCTGTATCTCTGTCAAGGTGTAGGAGTTTGACGCTGTGTGATCTGGTGTCTACTGGGGTGATTCATGCTCATCTCCCTCTCTTACTTCCCGTAATGGTCCACGTCCTAACCAGCTGACTGTCTCTTTAGATATGCTGCCTCGCCGAACCATGCGATGAACCGTACAAGATGATAACAAGATAATTCCCTGATTTGCTTAATAAACAATATGGGGGTCTTGCTATCTGAAGTAGATTCACCTCTGCTGAATCACAGGACAGCGGGAAATGAGGACACACTGAAATTTCCTTCGTGTCTTTTGGATGCCTCACTGATCTCTTGACGAGTCCATCCTAACTTGTTATTAAAGTGGATATAGAAAATGTTTTCTTTAAATATGAATAAAGTGGGGAAGGTTCTTTAGAACCTCTGCTAAGGAGGGCTCCATTGGAGAGATTTCCTAGCACTTCCTGTCCTGCTCAAAACATTTTACCAGACAGGAAGTCAGAGGAATTCTCTAACAGCAATTCAGGCAAAAATATAAATACTTTTTTTTTTTAGTACAGTAGGCAAAGGCTAGGACTCCGGTCAGATTTTTAATGTGTCCTCATTGCAGAGCTCCTCTCACCTTATGTCTAGTAAAATGGTGCCAGCAGGAGAGAAAGTGAGGGGAAATGTCACAAGCTGTTAGTTAAGACTCCTACAGAAGAGTATCCTATTAAACTCCGTGGAAACTTTCTTTGAATCCATGGCACAACTGTGCGATGACCCCCAGCGCACAGCCACTGCCGAAACCATTTTGCAAGGGAAAAGACCAGTGGAGGATTACACAGTCGAGTTCCGAAAATGGTCTGCGGATACAGGATGGAATGAGGCTGCTCTCAAATATCAGTATCGTCAGGGCCTTTCGGAAACCCTTAAGGATGAACTGACACGTGTTGATTCTCCTACCACCCTGGAAGAATTGATCCAACTGGCCATAAAATTGGCCAGATGCTTACGGTAATGACGCTGTGAACGTTTCCAGTTCCCACAGCCTACCTGGATGCTACCCAGGATCCCTCCAGTTCACTCACCTCCTTCGGTTCCTTCTTCTTCCTCTGAAAATGAACCGATGCAACTGGGTCTGGTCTCCACTTACTCCTGATGAAAGACAACGCTGGTGTAAAGCCAACCTATGTCTATACTGTGGAGTAGCAGGCCACTTCTTGCGTAACTGTCCTATGAGACCCAGTAAGTCACACCCGCAGTTTGCTATGAACTTTCAGGTAGCTGGTTCAACCCAGACTCACCTTGTCCTTCCTGTCTCCCTACAGGTGGCAGAAGAGGAGATCTGGCTACTGGCCATTATTGATTCTGGGGCCTGTAGTTGCTTCCTGGATGCATCCCTGGCCCGAAGTCTGCACATTACTCTACAAAATAAAAAGCAAAGCCTCCAAATACATCTGGCTGATGGATTTCTACCTTGCTCAGGACCCGTTACCCAAGAGAATAAACCCACTCTCACCATTACAGATTCCGGCCATCTGGAATTTCTTTGCTTTGACATAATATGCTCACCCATGTTCCCCATCATCCTGGGACTTCCATGTTTACAAGCTCACGATCCCCAGATTAATTGGAGTAAGAAAGAAGTCTCCTTCTCCTCTACCTACTGCTCCCAACACTGCTTTACCCCAGTTTCCAGTAGCACTGCCTCCTGTCTGACCTTTCAGCCTGCACCTGACCATCTCCAGCACGTTCCCTTGGTGTACCATGAATTTCATTCGCCCTTCCTCTTCCCCAGCTGGAGCGGGTATTTTCTTTGTTGAAAAGAAAGATGGCACTCTAAGACCTTGTGTGGACTATAGAGAACTCAACAAAATTACCATCAAGAACCGCTCCCTCTCATCCTAGAGCTGTTCCAACGTTTCTGAACCGCCCGTATCTTCTACAAACTGGACCTACGACGCGCTTGTAACCTTGTTCGGATATGTACGGGGGATGAATGGAAGACAGTTTTCAGGTCCAGGTTTGGACACTTCGAATATCTAGTGATGCCATTCGGGCTGTGCAATGCCCCAGCTACATTCCAGCATTTGGTGAATGACATTTTTCGAGAATACCTGGATAACTTTGTAATTGTTTACCTTGACAATATCCTTATCTTTTCCACCACTATAGAGCTGCACCGAGTTCATGTGAAGAAAGTACTCACAATCCTCAGAAAACACGGTCTTTACTTAAAGCGGGGTTCCACCCAAATTTTGAACAATATCTGTATGTATTCTCTTCCTTGCCTAGATGCTGACATGCCGTTTAAAAAAATTTAAATCGCAGTAATTACCTTTTATTTTTCTATTCTTCTTTGCACTTCCTGGTTCTCCTCCCGTGGGAGTAGGCGTGTTTCTAGCCTCTCCCAGACTCCTGGTAGCTAGCCTCAGGCTTCCCAGGATGCCACTGAGCATGTGCGGGAATGAGCGGTGAATGCTGGGAGCACAGCATTCACCACATCCAGGAAATAAATGCGTGTGGGCTTCAAATGCCCACAATGAAGATGGGAACTGCCTGCAGTGAATAATATAAGTTATTCTTTCCGACGAAATCTGACACAAGCGGACATATTACACACAATATGTGAGTATGTAATGCTGAGAAGAAAAGTTTGTGAATGAACTCAAAAAAAACAAAAAACGATAGATAGGTGGACCCCCGCTTTAAAAGGGGGAATATGTGAGTTTGAAAAGGCAGTAGTCCAGTTCCTGGGGTTCATCATTTCCACTGAGGGGGTCACAATGGACCCACAGAAGATGAAATCAGTCCAGGAGTGGCTAGCCCCTGTGGATAAAAAGGGGGTCCAACGGTTTGTGGGCTTCACCAACTTTTACCACAGGTTTATAAAAGGATTTTCATCAATCATTTCACCCATCACTCAATTGACCCGCCAGCAAAACCGGTTGCAGTGGTCTCACAAAGCTCAAGAAGCCTTTTATAAACTAATAGATTTATTAATTTCCGCTCCAATACTACAACACCCAGACCCAGCCTTACCCTATGTGTTAGAAATGGATGCTTCAGAATCAGCTACAGGAGCAATTCTGTCCCAAAGACAAGGTCATAAGGCTCCTCTTCACCTTGTGGCTTTTGCCTCCCGAAAGCCAACGCCACCAGAAAGAAACTATGATGTTGGTGATCGTGAGCTGCTGGCCATAAAATTGGAGGATTGGAGATATCTTTTGGAGGGTGCGTCCCATCCTATCATGATCTTCAAGGATCATAAAGTAAGAACCTGGAGTATCTCAGGGCAGCAAAATGTCTCAGACCCCGACAAGCTCGCTGGGCATAATTCTTCTCCAGGTTCAACTTTCACATCTCTTACTGACCAGGCTCCAAGAATAGAAAAGCAGATGCACTCTCCCGGATGTTCCCTGAAAACATCCAGACAGCATAACCTGGTACCATCTTGTCTCCACAAAATTTTTTTGTCTTATTCAGCCTGACCAAAAAATTGCCATTGAACAGGCCTCCAGCCAATGTTCAGAGCCAAAGGTATCCTCTTTAAAGAAGCGGGATGGTCTGCTATGGGCTCAGAACAAAATATTTGTCCCACAACAAGTAAGGCTCTTGATATTAGGGACTTTTCATGATCACAAGTTAGCAGGACATTTTGGGGTACAAAAGACCTCCGAATTAGTACATTGTTCTTTTTGGTGGTCGGGGTGGAGACAGGACTGTAAGAATTTCGTTAGATCTTGTATTGCCTGCCAACGCAGCAAGGGGTCCAACACTAAAGCCTGGGGCCTGCTAAGACCATTACCCATTCCGGAACAACCCTGGAGGGAAGTTTTAATGGACTTTATCGTTGACCTGCCGCCCTCTGAAGGGTTTTCCACCATTCTGGTAGTGGTTGATCGCCTTTCAAAAATGGCACACTTCCTACCCTTGGTGGGCACACCCTCTACCTTAGATACGGCAAATATATTTATTAAAGAAGTGGTTAGGCTTCATTGGGTACCCAACAACATTGTGTCAATCAGAGGGGTTCAATTCACCTCAAAATTTTGGAAAGACCTCTGCAAATCTTTGGAAATCAAGGTATGCCTCTCTTCAGCCTATCACCCCCAAAGTAACGGCCAAACAGAGAGGACAAACCAAACTTTGGAACAATACCTCCGCTGCTTCTGCTCTTGTTCCCAAGACAACTGGACTTCTCTTCTTCCTTGTGCGGAGTTTGCTTACAATAATTCCATACAAACTGCTTTTTGGGCCAATTACAGGTTTCACCCCTCTTTCGTGCCTAATTCTGCCTAATTGTCAGTGCCTAAGTGTCAGTTCCTGCGGTACAGGGCCAAATAAGTTTTATTCAAACAAATTTTCAGCAGATCCAGGAAGCTATGCAGAAAGCTCAGGACAACTACAAAAAATATTATAACAGGGGGAAGAAGAGCAACCCGACCTTCAAAATTGGAGATAAAGTTTGGCTATCTGCAATTAACCTTAAACTACCATGTCCCTCACGGAAATTGGGCCTAAAATTCATCAGCCCCTTCAAGGTAAAAAGAGTGGTGAATCCCGTGGCTTTTGAACTTGCCCTACCTAGTTTCTACAAGATACACCCTGTTTTTCATACATCTTTGTTGAAACCAGTGGTTTCTAGCCCTTTTTCAGGAAGGGAAGAATTGCCACCTCCTCCAGTCAAAATTGAAGGCGAAGATAAGTTTGAGGTGGAGACAATAATGGACTGTAGAAAAAGGGGTGGACAATTCCAGTACCTTAACAAATGGTAGGGGTACCCTCCGGAAGATAATTCTTGGGAACCTTTGAATAACATACATGCCCCACGCTTGGTACAAGCCTTCCACGAGAGGTATCCAGAAGTACTGGCCAGGTTGGGCATCTGGAGGCTGCCCCTTGGGGGGGGGGCACTGTCAGAGAAGTAGCAGGAGCCGGACTTGTCAGTATTGCAACGTTCCTGTGCTCCTGCGTTGCAGAATAGCACTTCGGCGCATGCGGGAGGGCGCACACGGTTACATGATACAGCGTAACGGCGCGGGAGCGTGCGCACTGAATTAACGTTACACCCCCTTGGTGGCCTATAAAAGGCTGACCAGCCCCTTGTAAAATTGCTGGTTTGTCTCTCAGCTTCCTGTGTTCCTGTCTCAAGTTCTGCTTACCTGTGTTTACCTGTTTGATGTGACCTGGATTGACCCTGACCTGCTCTGACTCTTTACAGTACTTTGACCCCGGCTTGCCTAAGGACTTCTCTACTTACCAGCTCTCTGTGCATGACCCCGGCTTGCCTAAAGGACTCCTCTGTTGACTTGCCTCCTGTGCTTGAACCCTGGCTTGTTTAAAGGAGTACTCTACTGGCCTGGTTCCTGTGTATGACCCCAGCTTGCACTAAGGACTTGCTTCTACTGAACTTTCTGTGCCTAACCCCCAGTATACTCATAAAACACAATCCCAGCTACTATCATTGGGTCTGTTGGGTTAGAGCCGGGCCGGATCTCGTACTCCAGTCTAGTGTCAGTTCCACTCCTGCATGACATCTCTATTCTGTGGGAGTCCTCCATTCAAGACCCATACACCTGCTAGTAACACATGCCTCTCTGTGCCCTATACCCTCTGTACCACCTTCAGGGGTAGAGTGCGCTCAGCTGCAAGGGGAGCCGCTCTCAACATCTTGGCCTTGATGAGTACCTTGACAGGCAGACTGTACTGTAGCAGACTGTGTTGTAGCAGACTGTACTGTAGCAGAATAGAATGTGGCAGACTGGACTGTAGTGAAATAGACTGTGGCAGACTGGACTGTGGCAGACTGGACTGCGGCAGACTGGACTGCGGCAGACTGGACTGCGGCAGACTGGACTTAACTATGGCGGAGTGGACTGGAGCCGACCGGCAGTGTCAGAGTTGAGCGGGGACAGCATTTCCCCCTCAAGTTTAAAAGACTTCCTGGTCATGTGACGCAGCTGCAACATTCCAGGCAATACCTTGCAGTGTCTGCCGCCATGGGTGGAAAATGGGGGTCAGTGCTGGAATGTGGAATGTAAGTGCATCACAACACACAAATAGTTCATATCTGTGAGTTGCGGTGTGTTAAAATGCAGGTCTAGTTTGGTGCATTGGGGGAGGGGCATTCAAAATTGTAAAGTGTGCATTACCGCAATGCATGGAACCAACAGTGCATTGCAGTGGTATTCATTTTGAATGAAACTCCATTGGATATCCCCAACCTAAGCTGAACCTACACGGGTTCACATCTGTGCACTGTAGAGACGGTGCTTTTAATGGTCAGTTGTGGTTCTTGGCAGCATATTAAACACGATCAAGCTGCCTTACCGCCAAACATGTAAACACACAAAGTAATATACCGCAGAGGTCTGTATCCAGCCTGTGCCAGAAAACAAGGAAATACCATTGCGCCACTATTTGACTCGTGTTTTCAGTGACGTGTAACATAAACGTTAATGAGCAGCAGCACTAAACATAAACAAATAAATCAATGAAACCCAGAAATAGGCTGAGAAAGTTGTCGTCTTCCTTAGTCACAACAGAATCAATAACAGAGAAAACAAGTACACAGCCACAGTGATGCAATGGCTGTCGTCTCTGTGGAGATGAGGAAAGCGATTGTGAACGCGGTCTGGGTTTGTGAAGCAGCATACGCCATACATTAACCGCAGGAGGGCAGTCACCTGCGATTCAGAGTGCGACAGAATGACAAAAGTCTAATTTCCTGTGTTCTACTTTCTACTCAACAAACACAACCGCGTGCATCGTATCGCTGACTCAGCTCTAGACAACTGTCTCTAAGGAAACCATAACTTAGGGACCAGTATACCTAAACTAAAAATCTGCTGAATTTAAAGCAGCTTCTAATAATACCTGCGCGCAAACTGACGCTGGGAATGTTTGATTGCTGCACTATAATAAAGTAGATGTAAACCCAATCACTAAAATCTCATCTAGGCTTTAACCGCTTTGCTTATCAAAGCCATTTTAACACGTTTCACATACATGTAAAAATCAGCAAATATTTTTTTTTTTTCTAGAAAATTACTTACCCTCAAAGATTATATATTTTTTTCTGAAAGCAGAGCCCCTGGAGAATAAAATGGTGGCTGTTGCAATTTTTTTTATGCTGCACGGTACTTGTGCAGTCATTTATCAAAATAAAAATGTTTTAGGAAAAAACACATTTAAATAAATTTTAGTGCACTCAAACAAAATACAAACCTCCATTTTTCAGGTAAATTCTAAAAGATGATGTTGCATTCAGTAAATAAATACGAAATGTGTCAAGATTTAAAACTGCGCTCACCTGTGAAGCGGTGACAAACAATGGTACCTAAAATTGTCCATAGGTGGCACTTTGAAAGCCTTTACAGGTTAATCGTGAATTATGGCCCCAGAATTATTTCTCTCACTCTGATGTTTGCACCAATACCTCACATGTGCGGTGCAGTCACTGTTTACATATGTGTTCTGGTCCTACGTGCATGTTTGCATTTGCGTGTATGCGTGGCAGGATCAGACGTGGTTTTAATTTTTTTTTTTTTTTTATTTGTTTTCTTTTATTTTTTTTTAAACTTTTAATTTTTCTTTTCCAGTTGTTTTTTTTAACCACTTGCTTACAGGGCACTTAAACCCCCCTCCTATCCAGACCAATTTTCAGCTTTCAGCGCTGACGCACTTGAATGACAATTGCGCAGTCATACAACACTGTACCCAAATGAAATTTTTATCATTTTTTCACCACAAATAGAGCTTTCTTTTGGTGGTATTTGATCATCTCTGTGGTTTTTACTTTTTATTAAAAAAATGTAAAAAACTGATTTTTTTTTTAAAAAAAAGTTTATTTTTTTATATTTTGTTATAAAAAATTTTAAACGGGTAATTTTTCTCCTTCATTGATGTACGCTGATGAGGCGGCAGTGATGGGCACTGATAGGCGGCAGTGATGGGCACTGATGGGTGGCAGTGATGGGCACTGATGGGTGGCAGTGATGGGCAGCACTGGCAGGTGGCACTGATTGGCACTACAGGTGGGCATTGATAGGTGGTACTTGTGGGCACTGTTAGGTGGCACTGTGGGCACTGTTAGGTGGCAATGTGGGCACTATTAGGTGGCACTTTTAGTTAGCACTGATGAGGCAGATGTGCCTCTTCCACTTGGGGACCGATGTCCCTCACATCCGATCCGGTGATCGGCTTTTTTTTCTACTGTCAGCGTGAGTAAAAAAAAAAACGATTACCGATCTTTTGTTTACATCATGTGATCAGCTGTCATTGGCTGACAGCTGATCACATGGTAAAGGGCCGGGACCGGCCCCTTACACAGATCGGTGATCAGTCGAGTCTCAGTGACTCAGTGATCACAACGCGCCCGGGAATGTAGGTCCGCGCTGTGGCCGTCATTTGGCCATAGCGCAGATGTCTAGAGGTTAAATTAAGGTTATAAGCCATATAGATATGAAACCGTACAATACAGTATAGAGTACTACCGGTACATGACAACATTTTTGACCTACAGCATTGATCATTAAGGAACCGGTATAGCACTTTTTTGGGCTATGACAATAGTTCTGAAGAACAGAAGATTCATCCTCCGAAGAGGAACTGCATGGCCGGAGGCACCCGCAGCTAAGGCAAGGGGTCATCTCAGCCATGAATTGATCACAGTAGCTAGCCATTATGTTTAAATACACAGCCCGCAAATTAAGAGTGGGACCAATGGCAATCGACCAGCGGTCACAGAACACTCCTCAAACTATCAAAGGGTTTAATAAGTAGGAAAAAGAGGAAAAGGAGAAGAAAAGGAAAGGGATAAAGGTAGAAGGAAGGTTAAAGAGACAGCAAGCCTCTCCTGGGTCACTAAGAGGGTAGCCTCAGATCAGACGAGGTTGACCCCGTCAGGTATGTAATCCAGGGGAAGCTTGTCCTGCAGGATGGCAGAGGCATTTGTTTAACATTATCCAGGGTAACTTATTCTATTTTGCCGCATACACACGATATGGATTTTGGTCGGAAAAAGATATGAAGGCTTTTTCGACGGGATTCCGCTCAAGCTTGCCTTGCATACACACGGTCACACAAAAGTTTTCTGAACTTTCGACCGTCAAGAACGTGGTGACGTACAACACTACGACGAGCCGAGAAAATGAATGTTCTTCTTCCGAGCATGCGTCGAATTGTTTCCGAGCATGCGTAGGAATTTTGTGCGTCGGAATTGCTACAAACGATCACATTTTCGGAAAAGAACTTTTTCCAACCAAAAAATACACACGGTCACACAAAAGTTTTCTGAACTTTCGACCGTCAAGAACGCGGTGACGTACAACACTACGACGAGCCGAGAAAATGAATGTTCTTCTTCCGAGCATGCGTCGAATTGTTTCCGAGCATGCGTAGGAATTTTGTGCGTCGGAATTGCTACAAACGATCACATTTTCGGAAAAGAACTTTTTCCGACCAAAAAATACACACGGTCACACAAAAGTTTTCTGAACTTTCGACCGTCAAGAACGCGGTGACGTACAACACTACGACGAGCCGAGAAAATGAATGTTCTTCTTCCGAGCATGCGTCGAATTGTTTCCGAGCATGCGTAGGAATTTTGCGCGTCGGAATTGCTACAAACGATCACATTTTCGGAAAAGAACTTTTTCCGACCAAAAAATTGAGTACATGCTCTCAATCTTTTGCTGGCTGGAATTCGGCCAGCAAAAGTCCAATGGAGCATACACATGGTGCCATTTTCTGACCAAAAGCTCTCATCGGTCTTTTGCTGGCCAAATTTCCGATCGTGTGTACGCGGCATAAGAGATCAAAAGACAGCACCTGGGATTTCCAGGATCTTGCGATCGTTATTCTGATTGCAGTAAAAATAAAAGAAATTGGGCGTTGGGTGGGTCTTGGGTCTCCCCCCAACAGGGTGTCCGAGATTGGTCCATGTGAGAGAATAGATAAAATTGTAGATTCAGATCCACACTTTTAATTTTTTTGTTTCATTTAACTTTTTTTTTTGTTATCACAAGGGGCTAAACGAGCCCCCATGTGATAGCTTTCGGCAGTGACAGTCAAGCCTCGTACACACGGTCGGATTTTTTCGACAGGAATTGTGTGATGACAAGCTGTTGGCGGAAAATCTGACCGTGTGTACGCTCCATCGGGCAATTGTTGGATTTTCCGTGGACAAATGTTGGATGGCAGGTTTTAAAATTTTCTGCGGACAAATGTCTGCTGTCGGATTTTCCGAGCGCGTGTACACAAGACCGTCAGACAAAAGTCCAATGTACAAACACGCATGCTCGGAAGCTAGGACGAGCCAGAAGCGGTCGGTCTTGTAAACTAGCGTTTGTAATAGAGAATTAACATTTGTGACGCAGCAAATTATGAAATCTCGAAATGCAGCGCACAATTCTCTTCTTCTTTAATGGGATAATAATGAAGCTGCTTTGCTGGTGATACTGATGGAGTTATTGCAAACGAATTTTCAAAGGCTTTTTTTTTCTAGTGATATCAAGAATAATAATATTATTATTTTTTTGGGCAAGTTACCACAACACCATTATCCCGTAGTTTTTAAGGTCAAAGATACAACTATGTTGGTGTCCCTTGTCAATTTTACATTGTATTTTTTTAAATGTAACTGCCTACTCCCAAACTATTATTTGAATTAAAACACAAAGCCAAGTATTATTCTCCACAATTTTTTTATTGTGCATTAAAAAAAGAAAACAAATAAAATTAGACATGCTTTCTGCCAATAGAACTTAACCAAAAAGTGCATTCTATACATCCAAAAATATAGAAAATATACCAAATCAAATCATTATTCAACCAAAGAAATAATGTCAAAGCAATAACTCCAAGGCCAATAAACACGTTATCTCCTCCGATTCCGCAACATGTCTGGTTGACGAACAGCCGTCCAGAAACTAACTGAAAAGCACGAACTGAAAAGCACGAAATGAAAAGCGTGAAATGAAAAGTGCGAAATGAAAAGCGCAAAATGAAAAGCGCAAATAGACACTCACCAAACTTCTACTAACATGAAATTAGCAGAAGGAGCCCAAAGGGTGGCGCTAAAGCTGAAAAAACATGTAGTACGTCACTACGTTCAACAATTGTGTGCCGTGTGTATGCAAGACAAGTTTGGGCCAACGCCCTTTGGACAAAAGTTCATGGTTTTGTTGGCCAGCAATCCGATCGTGTGTATGAGGCTTTACTCTTTATGGAGATGTCAGGGGTCTATTAGACCCCCCGATGTCTTCTCCGCCCTTTAAAGCAGCTGATCAGACACAGATCGTGTTGGATCGGATGCTTCCCTGGCTCTATTATGCCGCGTACACACGAGCGGACTTTTAGGACCGGACTGGTCCGACAGACCGAATCCGGCGGACAATCCAACTGTCTGTGGGCTCCATCGGACCTGCAGCGGACTTTTTCGGTCGAAAATCTGACAGACTTTAGATTTGGAACATGTTTCAAATCTTTCCGACGGACTCGAGTCCGGTCGAAAAATCCGCTCGTCTGTATGCTAGTCCGACAAACGAAAACCCACGCTAGGGCAGCTATTGGCTACTGGCTATCAACTTCCTTAATTTAGTCCGGCCATACGTCATCACGTACGAATCCGTCGGACTTTGGTATGATCGTGTGTAGGTAAGTCCGTTCATTCAAAAGTCCATCGGAAGTCCGTCAAAAGTCCGTCGGAAAGACCGCCTGTGTGTACGCGGCATGGCAGCTCTGAAACCGGAAGTGACTGAGTAGAAATGGAACTAAAGCTACAGATATTCATCTCCTCTTCAACTGTCCAGTGTTCAAAAGGTCCTTCGCTGGCACTGGCATCTTCTCTCTTTCTATGCCAGCCTCTCCCAGGTGCCTGTCTTTGGCCATCTATGCCAGAAATGTGAGCAGACAGGTGGGTTTATTTTATTGCAGAATAGACATTGCATGTTTCTTCTGCTATAAATAACCTGCCTGCTGGTAAGATTTTTAAATTTGACTTTAGTTCCGCTGATGTAACAGTTCTAGCGTTAGCTAGAGCTGAGTCTTCATTTGTATACCGCTTACTTTCAGCCCATCTGAAACTTTATTTCCATCTTAAAGCGGAACTAAAGTCCCGCTGTAAAAAACTGTGAGCAGGCAGGCTTATATAGCAGAAGTGACATGCACTGTGTCCTCTGCAATAGAATGCCCCTACCTGCCTGCCAGGCCGGTCTCCAAGTGTCTGAGATGACGGCCTCTTGCCCATGTGCAGAACTGACGTCAACCATACCTCCCAACATTTTGAGATGGGAATGAGGGACACCTACTAACAAACGTATATAGGCATAAGACACACACCCTGCCATACCCCCTTAAAGGAGAATTAACCAAAAAAAAGGTTAATTAAATCCAGAAGGGCTTTTTTTACCACTACTATTCCTTTATATTGGCTTTAAAAATGGAAAAATGCAGCAATTTAGAAATTGGATGAAAGGTTTAGCACTGGGAAACACTTTTTGAAAGATAAAAAGTGCATTTTATATAAAACTATATAGATCAGACCTAAATGAGGGACAAATGAGGGGGAAAGAGGGACAGAGGGACATTCCCCTGAAATCAGGGACAGTTGGGAGCTATGCTTCAACCCCCCGCCAATGAAGAGGCCCAAAGACCAGTACTGAGAAGAAAATGCCAGCGCCGGCACAGGAACATTGGACAGGTATGGAGACTTCAGTTCTGCTTTAATCCGGCCATAGATTAATTGAAATCCCGCCAGTTCAGTAGGAACCAGGCAAATTTCGATCCATGTGTGGCCGCTCTCACTCGAAAGAAGTCGATTAGACTTGTTGGAAAATTTTTGTTGATCGGTGGCTGCAGTCGCTGATTAGTACATTCTAACAGCGGTAGTGTAGTCTCACAGCGGTAGTGTAGTGTGTTCCCACAGCGGTAGTGTAGTGTAGTCCCACAGCAGTAGTGTATTCTGACAGTTCCTTTATCATTCTTGCTTGTGTGGATGGGGGGAATACGTTCAGTTTTTTTCGATCAGCCAAATAAAAAAAGTTGTCTACGTCCAGCCTAAGGCTACCCTGTACACAAGGTGACAACGCTGCTATGCAAGATCACTGCAGACGAAACAATGTTGTCATCCTATTATAAAAAGTGGAAACATTTCCAACCTACTGGCAGGATTCACAGGTGATAAAACAATGTCACAGGGTGGAGTGAGAAAAACAAAAGCTGCTTTGTTAATGCTATTGACAAAAGAGCATCATAAAATCCATTTTGATATAAAAGCGGACATCGAGCGGCGAAATTTTATAAACAAGTGAGTGGTATATGTCTGTGTCATGACCTTAAGATATTTAAAAAAATTATAACATATTGTTGACACTCCGCTTTAATATAAGAAACTGTATGGATAGTCCTCTTATGTGATTTTATTATTTGTGAGTAAAAAAAACGTTTTGATTTTGTAGTTTGTGGTATTGATATGTGAAGATGGCACCAAAAAAGTCCCTTATCTAAATATAATTTTTGGGTAACTTTGACGTCACCGTATATCACACACAGTCCGGGGCAGAGAGCAACAACACCGCTCAGTGGTTTCCTGTGGCCAAGATACAAACAAACATTTCTAGGTACTGAATAACCTTATTGTGACTGCGGCCAAATCTCCGTCTTCACATCACACTTTTTTTTTTGTGAATGACACAAACGAAGAGGAAGTGAGGTTTGACTGGAGAATTCAGAGAAAGAGTTTTGAGGACAAATGACGCCAGCATTGTGTTCTGTTATTCTAAATAGTTCACCATGTCCCGTGTGTGTCAGGGGGGACTTGGGTATCACACAGTTATAACAACTGGAGGGTTCTAAATTGGTTTTCAAACATTTTTATAATTTGAAAACAAAGCTGTATTATGTATGCATATGTAGCAAAGTCTCTGGCCTTGTCCAATCTAATGAGAACTTTCCAAGCCAAAGATAGCTGACATCCTTCTGTAGGTGGTGGGTTGTGAGGCATAGTGGGTGCAAGGTGGACAAAGTTATTGGGTGCCAGACACTTTTTGGATGTAAAAGAGGTTTTTATTTCTCTTAGCAGTCAGTCCTTTTTATATTTTTGGGGGAAAGAGGCAAAAGGGCCAGGACACCCTTAGATAGTTGCATATTCAATTGGCAGACTCCGAGACTTCAATAAGAGAACAGTCATGCAGGGAATGGCCCCAGAAAGAAGCCACATCTGCACTATCAGGAATGCTTTCTCCTATTGCAACAGTCTTTAACAGTTTCTAACTCAAACGTAACAGTTCTTTCAGCTCCGCTACAACTGCCTCTTGTAGTTCTTCAACACTGAGCTCCCGGTCTCTCACTAAACCCTCTGATTCACTGACTCTGAATCCCTTGAGCTCCTCCAAGGTTAGCGGTGGTATCTCCCTCAAGCGTCACCCACGCTTCCCTGCTGGGTCCCTAGCTTGGCACTCCAGATACTTCTCAAGCTTCACCCCTTCTAACCGCAAGGTCCCTGGCTTGACTCACAAGGCTGCTCTGCAAGTGTCTCCTCTGTGGGTTGGGTCCCTGACTTGATCACCGCCTGAAGTTTCCTGATTCTCCACCGTGCCCTTTCGGTGAGAATATGGCTCCAGTACTTGCTTCAGTTACTCACTGTGGTCCTTGGTAATAAGGTGGTTGGTCACTTTGTGGTGACAGCCTCCCTTCTACCTCTGACCACTGACAGGTTCTCCGGCCGGCAGAACCGTCACTTCTGGTTGGACTGAAAGCCACAGTCCCTACCCTGTGCTACCCTCTTACTTCTGGATAGACCCTCACACGACCTGGCAGCCTGATGCCCCCGGGATAGGCCCAATCTGCAGCCTAGCAGCCCGGGGCATACAACACACGTCCACCCAGACAGCTATTCAGGTGGCACAGAACCTAGATCACCTGACCTCACCTGAATATATAGGTTCTCCCAGCAGGCCACGAGATTCAAGAAAACCCCTGCCCATTGGCTGAGATACCCCAGAGACCTTGAGTTGCCCTTCTCATATCTAGTACCACCAAGCACCCTGTCACCTAGTGGTAGAAAAGAAAAGTGCAACAAGCCAACTCGCTAAAGCACGAAATTAGTGGAAACCATGGGCACAGTGGACTAGAACGGCAATGTTCTTGTAATCTATCATAGAATCTCATTAAATCCAGACTTGAATGAACAAATGGTATGGGACGTCGGCTGGTCGGCAAGTGGTTAAAAGTTACTTTTTTTTTATACCTACCTGCCCTGTGTAATGGTTTTGCACAGAGCAGCCCCAATCCTCTTCTTCTGGGGTCCCCTGCGGTGCCCCTGGCTCCTCTTACTCGGCTTCCTATAGGGGCACTCGTGCAGGCTCGCTCCCGAGCCACCTTGTCTGCGTCCATTGACTCAGACTGCTCCTGTTCTGTGCATTTTTTTTTATAACTGACAATTTTTATTATTTTTTAACAGAAAAAGAAATACAGCATTTTGGCATTGGGTACAAGAATAGATATAGATTATGATATCGCAGTGCAATTTGGTACAATATCTCCCACCTATTGGGCGGCAAGTCTTTACAGTGCAAACATTTTGTGACAGAAGGAGATAGGTTTACCGGATATTAATACATCTCAAACAGTATAACCTCTAGCACCATATGCTCAAACATATAAAATCTTAGATAGAGAGAAGGAAGAAGAAAGGAGGAAAAGGCAGAGGAAAAAGAAGGGAAGGGGGGGGGGGGGACGCTCGCCTCCAGGGTCCTGAACAGGCCGGCGGGGGATGGGGCATTAATACATACGCAACATATATTTTTAGGTCGCAGGGGTCTCCAACAGAACCCAGGGTTCCCAGATACGATTATGTTTGTCAAGTGTATCGTTTAATGAGGCCGTAAGATATTCCATTCTCTTGACATCTCTGATCCTGGAATGCAGCTCATTTAGTGAGGGAGGTTCTCTTTTTTTCCACTTTAAAGCCACCAGGCAGCGTGCTGCAGTAAGCACATGGGCTAAAAGTTTTTTGGACACTTTAGAGAAGGTGGCGGGTGGAAGGCCCAAGAGAAAGGTCCTCGGATCAAGGAGCATTTCAACATCAAAGATGGACTGGAGTAGGGAGTGAACCATACTCCAGTAGGGAACAATTATAGGGCAGGTCCAATAGACATGAAATAGTGTACCTCTATCTTTGTAGCATCTCCAACAACGGGAGTCGGCCGTGGGATATATGGAGTGGAGCAGGTCAGGGGTCTGATACCAGTGATATAGAATCTTAAATTGATTCTCTTTATAAAGCGTGCATATGGAGCTTTTAGTAGCCTGGGTCCATATGGATTGCCAGGTCCTTAAGGATATCTCTGTGCCCAGCGCCTGCTCCCATTTAGCCATATATGGATGTCGCGGCCCGTCTGGAGAGAAATCTGTGATCAGTATTTGGTAGGTGCGGGAGATCATGCCTCTGGGGGACGAACCCTCTAAGCAAAGCTTTTCAAAGTCTGTGTGGGGGGAAAAACTCAAGTTCGACCCCAGTGATTGTGCATAATGGCGTAGTTGTAGGTAACTGAAAAAGGCCTGCTTGGGGATGTCAAAAGACTTTTGTAGGTCTAAGAAGGTTCGTAGCATTCTGGTTTTGGGATCAATTAATTGTCCATAACGGAATATGGCTTTGTCCATCCAAAAGTGGGACATCTGTGAGGTTAGACTGTCAGGGATATTGGGTGTGAATAGGAATGAAGTGACTGGGGATGACGTGGTGGTGAGCGGGTATTTCGATTTAGCCCGACGCCATAGGGTACGCAATAGAGCCATCGGTCCTAACAGTTGTTCGCTGCCGAGAAGTATATCAGAGCTCCAAAGCATGGAATTTGGGTGTATGGGGGCTAGCCATAGCTTTTCTATCTGTGTCCACCTATTGTAAGCATGTAGAGAACACCAGGAGGCTATAGGTCTCAGCTGAGCTGCCAGATAATACTTAGCTATGTTAGGGAACGCCAGCCCACCTTGGTTACGTGGGGCATATAGAACCGATCTAGCAACTCGGTGTCTTTTATAATTCCAGAAAAAGTTTATCATGTCGGCTTGGAGTTTTTTAAGATGTGAGCACGGAATGGGAATAGGGAGTGTCTCAAAGAGATATAGAAGTCTGGGTAGTACAGTCATCTTCAAAGTTGCAAGTCTACCAAAAAGGGACAGTTTCAGAGACTTCCATTTGGTTAGGGATGCTCTAATAGAGGAGAACATCTGGGGGAAGTTGGCTTTGTATAGAGTATCGTATGTAGATGTTATATGTATCCCCAGGTATTTTAAGGAAGAAGACCGCCAAGAGTATGGAAATGATTGTGAGAGTACGGATAGTGTATGGGGGGATAAGTTAAAAGGGAGGGCCTCCGTCTTGGAACTATTAATTTTATAACCTGAGAGGATGCTATACTTCTCCAGCTCCATTTGTAGATTTGGGAGGGATATGCGGGGTTGGGCGAGAGTGAGAAGAACATCATCCGCAAATAAGGAAATCTTAAATTCTCTAGTACGGACTGGAATACCATGGATATTTGAATTATTTCTAATATGGGCTGCTAACGGTTCTATGCATAGGGCGTATAGCAAAGGGGAGAGTGGGCAACCTTGTCGGGTCCCGTTGGAGATCAAAAAGGTAGGGGAGGTGGCAAAGTTAGTGCGAACCTGGGCTGTTGGGGCTGAGTATAGATGGGCAATAGCTCGGAGAAATGGGCCCTCTATACCGGCCCGGTTGAGAGTCGCAAACAGGAAAGGCCAGCCCAGCCTGTCAAAGGCTTTTTCGGCGTCCAGGCTGAGCAGTATTGCCTCCAATGAGTTCCTGTTCGCAACCTCCACTAGGTCAATAACCCTCCGGGTGTTATCCCCAGCCTGGCGGCAAGGGATAAAACCCACCTGGTCCCTATGGACCAGGGATGGCATAAAGTTGTTTAGTCTATTTGCCAACAGCTTTGTAAAAATTTTTAGGTCTGTGTTGAGGAGAGCTATCGGCCTGTAATTGGCCGGGAGAGTGTGGTCTTTCCCTGGTTTTGGAATTAACGTCAAGTAGGAGTTTTGCATATCTCTGGGAATAGGTGTATCAGAAAGAAATGAGTTAAAGAGATTTGTCATATGGGGGAGTAACTGTGATAGGAACGTCTTATAATAAAAGTAAGGTAATCCATCGGGCCCAGGGGCCTTGTTGTTTGGTAACATTTTGATTGTTTCTGTCACCTCTTCCTCTGTAATGGAGGCATTAAGAGTCTCCAGAGCAGAGGAGGTAAGCCTAGGAGTGTCCGTTTCCGCCAAATAAGTATGGATGGCTTGGGATAGGTCAGGAGGGGGTGGGTTGTGCGGAACACTCGGGTCATTATACAGGGCAGAATAGAAGTCATGAAAAAGTTGTGCTATTTTATTAGGGTGAGACTGAAGAACCCCATTTGTCTCCCTAAGTTGCGTAGTTGTGGTAGTTGCTGCTTTGTCGCGAAGCTGTTTCGCCAAGAGTGTATGTGATTTGTTGGCTTTGTCGTAGTAAGTCTGTCTGAGCCTAGTTAACGCCTTTTCTATTTTACCCATTTCGATATCTTTCAGCCCGGCCCTAACACTTGTGAGTTCTCTAAGGGTTGTTAGGGACGGGGACGCGAGCAGGCGCGCTTCGAGGTGTTTAAGTCTGTCTAAAAGGGCGTTGCGAGTTGCATTAGCGTTTCTCTTCAGGGCAGTAGAGAGCGAGATACATTGACCTCGGAAGACCGCCTTATGTGCTTCCCACAGGGTTGAGGTGGAGGTCTCAGAGGAGCCATTTTCCGCAAAATAAAGTTTTAGAGTTTGCTCTAGTTCTATTCTAGATGGGTCATGTTTAAGTAGAAAGTCGTTTAGGCGCCAGTGGCATTTACGAAAGGAGCTTGGGGAGAGTGTCAGGGAGAGTGTAATCGGGGCATGATCCGACCAAGAAATAGCTTGGATATCTGGGTTCATGCATGCACGTAGGGTCGGGGCATTGACAAAGAAATAATCCAGTCGTGAGTGGGACATATGGGGGTGGGAATAGAAAGTAAATTGTTTAGCAGATGGGTAAGTGGTGCGCCAGGTATCAAACAAGGCATATTTCCTAGTGAGTTGGCGAAACTGGGCGGCCGTTCTATTGACTGTTACTTGGGATTTCTTCTGGCCCACTGAGTGTTTATCAAGACCCGGGGAGTGGACTAGGTTAAAGTCTCCTCCAACCACCAAATATTGATGGGGAGCCTCAAACAAGCGATCAAAGACCTTAGACAAGAAGGAGATTTGATTCGTGTTTGGGGCATAGATGTTACAAAGAGTAACATTCGCACCTCCCCAAAGGCCTCGCAGGATGAGGTAGTGTCCCAGTGGGTCAGAATATAGAGATTGCAGCTGGAAGGGGGAGCCTTGTCTAAAAAGAATTGCCACCCCTGCCCGTTTATGTGGGCCAGAGGCCTGGTATATATGAGGGTATTGTCGCCGTGCAAATGTCATAGTGCCCATTTTATCAAGGTGGGTCTCCTGGATAAAAATAATGTCAGCTTTGGACCGTTTGAACTCTCGTAGCGCTAGGCTTCTCTTAACATTTGAGTTAAGGCCCTTTACATTTAGTGAAAATATGTCAATCATGGTGGATACGTTGTGTAAAGAGGCGGTTGCTTACCTAGTGGGTGTAGTAGGGTCTTGGAATATAGGGTGTCCCTATTTGGGGTCTCCATGGTGAGTACGGTTTGGAGATCTGCAACCCCTCGAACCTGAACCAGGTCCCAGAGGCGAGCGGCACCCATAGAGTTAGAGAAAAGAGGAGAGATGGAGATAGTAGTGGGGGAAAAGCAGAAGAAAAAAAGAGTAAAAAATAGAAAAAAAAACACAGAAATTAGTACGAAGTCAAGTTTAGTTAACCATTCACAATATAACCCATCTACATAGAGTGATGGGGTGGGAGACTCCGGAGGGCCCCTTCTGACTTCAGAGGCAAAAGTGCCTTTGTCAAAAAAAACAAAGGAAGGAGCCATTCGGAGAGCCCTGGGGGGGAGGAGAGGACGGACCCAACGAGGGGACGACCCCCTCCAGACCTGCCTGCATCTAAATTCAAAAAACTAGATAACAGAAAAAACATGGAACCTGCATGCATAAACTGGCAACTGACATATCTATGCTCCTGATTATGACCCGAATAAAAGTAAAAGTATAAACCTTTGAGGCCATCAGTACATGAGATTTGAGGCAGTAGTAAGATGTGTTCTGCAAGTTCAAAATACTGTAATATATATAAAATTAAACAAAAGAAAACACAATTGCAAAGGATACCTCTCTACGTGATGGTATTCTCCTATAATTTGGCCCCCTACAGGGGAGGGAAGGGGGGGGGGGGGGAAGGGGGGAGGGGAAAGGGGGGAAGAGGAGAGGGTAAGTGTAAAAGGGAAGGAACATGGGGTGAGGGGGGAGAGGGGGATGGCCTAGTCCTGTTCATTAAGCAGTTTCTATCAAAACTTTACCGTCATAATCAAACGTATGTTGTTAACTCGATAAAGGATCAGCTTGGTGGATATGTCCATACAGCAAATGGGTAGGATGAACAGAATTTAGTGTCGGATTCTTAGCTATAAAAAATAGGGGAAAACTAATCAAGTAAACCTGGAATCAGTGTGAAGTAAGGAATTTAAATGAGCAGTAGTTCATCTTTGACGGGGTGGTGGGGAAGGACCTGCAGATCGCGGTCTTGTGCGTTTCCGGCCTGCGACTTGGATCCAAGGATCTGGGCGAGGTGGGGGTGCTGGCAGCGGTTCCCATCCAGGAGTGGGTGGTACCGGGATATCCAGTTCCCTGCAGAAAAATTGTAGATCTTCTGGATATCGGAGGGTTGTGGACCTTCCGTCTTTTTTTGCCGTGAGGCTAAAGGGGAAGCCCCAGTGATAGCGAAAGTCATTTTCTCTTAACAGGGTGAGGAGTGGTTGCAAAGATCTTCTTTGTTGAAGGGTGATCCATGAAAGGTCTGGGAAAAGCTGTAGGGAGGCCCCATCAAAATCAATGGTATGCATGTTTCGCGCTTTTCTCATAATGTCCTCTTTGAGGGTGTAGTTATGTACCCTGCAAATCACATCCCGAGGGCGGGATCCTGGTCCCCGGGGGCGCAGAGCACGATGCGCACGGTCCAGCTTAACTCGTTGGTGTTCCGGGCGGCCTAAAATATTGTTAAAGATGGTTTGCAGGGTCACATTCAGGTCTTCCTCTTGTGTCGCCTCCGGTAGGCCTCTGACCCTAATATTGTTACGCCTACCTCTATTGTCGAGGTCCTCAAGGTGGCGTTGGAAGTCTCTGAGGGTAGCAGCTTGCGAAGTTAAGCGATCATGTATTTGTGAGATTTCAAATTTAGTATCATTTGTTTCTTCCTCTAAGGATGCGACTTTAGTGGACAGTTGATGGAGGTCAGTGCGAAGCATATTAATCTCAGTTCTGCAAGTGTCCCGTACTTCTTGAATTAGCATACGAAAGTCCTGTTTTGTGGGCATACAACGGACGTAGTCACGCCAAGATGTACATGCTTCAGGGTCAGGATCAGAGTCTGATGTATTGTGAGCATGTGAGCCCTGCACTACAGCTGAATAGGAAGCCGGTGTGGGGGGTCTCCTCTGTGGTGGTAATGATGAGGGAGTAGTGCTTGCATGCTTAGTTAGCAGCGGGCCATGCGGACTCCCCGGTTGTGAATGAGCCCCCTGCAATCCTAGCGGCCCTGAGGCCTGTGAGAGTGCTGAGGTCTGGGCTGTATCTGTTCTGTGCATTTTTATTGACAGCAGTGGGAGCCAATGGAGTCGGGAGAGCCTCGGCTCTCATGCACAGCGCTGGATCCTAAATGGGCTCAGGTAAGTATAAGGGGGGATTCTTTTATACAGAAGGTTTTTTACCTCAGGAAAATTGGACCAGGCTGTGTATGCTTTAAAGCTGAACTCCAGCTTTTGTTACACTTTATATAGTTCGATTGGGCCAAGCTGGCTAACATGTGAGGCGGTTAGATGTACTGCATAAACTGTATGTAGCTGAGGCTGTTGGAATTTTCTATTGACAGCATTGTTTTGTTTACATTTCAGCTGTCAGTGGGGAAGCCTGCTGACAGCTGATGACTCATCGAATCGGTTGATCATTTTAGAATTCAAATCAGTTGATCATTTTTCGACTGATCCGAATTCTAATCATTCTGAAAATTTGGAATTTGATAGAAAACTAATAAATGAAACAGATTTTAATGAATTTCACTGAAATTCATTACTATTTCATCCCGACGTTCGGAAACATCCGAATCCTTGAATAACCATCATCACATGCCTGACGAAGGGGTCCTGCGTGGCTCCGAAACGCTGCACTACACCGTTTTGTGATGTGATCATTCTTTGCATAAAAAAACGTTGGGACGAAATTGATGATCGGTGTGCTAGTGAATATCTACATATCGTATAGGTTCCAGTATCCAGCTGGCTGTTGCTACAGCACCCAATACCCTTATGCCGCGTACACACGATTGGACATTCCGACAACGAAATCCTGGGATTTATTTCCAACGGATGTTGGCTCAAACTTGTCTTGCATACGCACGGTCGCACAAATGTTATCGGAAATTCCGATCGTCAAGAACGCGGTGACGTACAACATGTACGACGAGCCAAGAAAAACGAAGTTCAATAGCCAGTGCGGCTCTTCTGCTTGATTCTGAGCATGCATGGAATTTTGTGCGTCCGAATTGTGTACACACGATCGGAATTTCGTTGTCGGAAAATTTGAGAACCAGCTCTCAAATTTTTGTTGTCCGAAATTTCGACAAAAAATGTCTGATGGAGCCTACACACGGTCTGAATTTCCGACAACATGCTCCCATCGAACATTTGTTGTCGGAAAATCCAATCGTGTGTACATGGCATAAGAGCGTGTTCGATGGGAATATGGACTGTGAATGAGCTACAAGTCCCGTCTTGCACTGTGGCAGACAGCCTGTAGTTCTCAATGAACTGCAAGGGCATTGGTGAGCAAGCACACTGGTAGTTTTTTGATTCTTCTTGGACTTCAAGCAGTATTAAACCCAAAAGCAAACATTTTTTTTTTAATTCCTTTATTTTCCAAAAAAGTGCATTTTACAGCCAAAATAGACAGCAGAGATATATAATAAAATTAAGATAACAAAAACAGAAAGGGTCATACGATGTGAGCAACATATCAGCTAATACACAGTATGGATGGCACGAGGGAATAGCACGGTATAAAAATATTGTCAGTGCGCAGAGACGGGGAGGCATCTAAACAACTGTCTGAGAGACCCAAAACATATAATCATATATGCAAAACTATGCAATAAAATAAACCCTCGGGAGGCAAAGCCTCCTGATGGCCAGCTGAGCCCAGAGATGGTACACTTTGGTAGGGATAATGCAAACTAGGATATTCACAGTATTTGAACAAAACAGCCCATAACTGAGTAAAAGATATGGAGAGGGGGCGATCAGGAGGGGAAGGGGGTCAGGTATCTCCTAGTGCGAGATAAGAGCGAAATTGAGGAAAGAGAGAAAGGGAGAAGAAAAGTAGTGCCCCCCGATTAGGGAGCAAAGCAAGTCCAGAGGGTCAGCCAGGCTGCTCAACCTCTCGGAGGTTCGCGTCCATATACACAAAGTGGTGACATGGTCTCCAGGTCTCACGAAAGGTCTCCTCCCTGTTGTGCAAGGTGGCGGTGAGATCCTCCATATCTCTCAGTTCGTTCACTTTGGAAAACCACAGGGATTTCGCCGGTGGGTTATCTCTCTGATCTCCAACAGAGGGGGATGCATGATTTGGCAGCATTCAATAGCTGGATGGTGAGGGAGGCTTTGTATTTTTTGATTGGTCACTCCGAAAGGTGAAGCAAGAAAGCCGCAGGGTTCCCCTCCAGAGTAACATTGGTCAAGTGTTTGATCTAGCGGGTTACCTTGCGCCAAAAGGGTCAGAGTTTGGGACAGTCCCAAAAGATGTGTAGCATTGTTCCTTCTGCATTGTCACATCGCCAACACAGACTAGGGACTTGTGGAAAGAAACGGTGCAGAGTATTGGGTACCCTATACCATCGGGTCAAGATCTTGTAACAGGTCTCTTGGGGTCTGGTAGCTATGGAGGACTTCTGAGCAAAATGAAGAATCTTCTCCTTCTGAGAGTCAGTGAATCGGATGCCAAGATCTGCTTCCCACTTAGAGAGGAACAGGAGAACATACCCTTCCACTGGTCGAGTCAGAGAGGCGTAGATTAGCGAGAGACTTTGAGGGACCGGCTCCCCCCAATGACAGATGTGTTCCAGTTCCGTAAGCTGAGGAGAGATGCCCGGGATCCTCAAACACCTGCGAAGGAAGTTACGCAGTTGAAGGCCACTCCAGAAGTCCAAAGGGGGTCTGTAGCAGACACCCCGGCTTCTGAAGAGAGTCGTGTCCCACAAAGTGACACAAGTGGAGCCGCCCGCCAACAGCCAATCGCTTGAAGTGGGGATTCTGAAGGCCGGGTGCAAATTCAGAATTACCCAGAACCGGGAGGGTAGTGGGGTAGAGGGTAGGGTAGAGTAAAGCATCTCTGGCAACCAGTAGTGTGCTGCGCAATGTAGGGTAATCAGTGAGGTTTTTTGCCAGAGGTGAGGTGATCCAGGGCCAGCTCTTGGCGGTGTCATTGGAATCTTCTATTTCCGTGGCCACCCAATGTTTTGCCTCTGCATGGCAATGCCAGTCCACCAACCTGGTGAGATGAGCCACCCTGTAATAGGCGCTCACATCCAGGAGACCCACCCCTCCCCTATGTTTCACAAGATTGAGAAATTGAAGTCTAATGCGCGGCTTACAATGGGACCAGACGAATTCGTCGAACATAGAGTCAACTTGCTTGAAAAATACTAGGGGGAGGCGGATAGGAAGTGCCTGCAGAAAATACAATACCCTAGGCAACAAGGTCATCTTGAGGGCCTTGCAGCGGCCAAACCACGTTAACGTAAGGGAATGCCAATGGGGGTGGTCCGCTCTGAGACAGAGCAGTAGTGGGGTAAAATTCACCAAATACAGGTCAAAAGGGTCGGATGTAATGTCTACTCCCAAGTAATGAATAGAGTTGGTCGCCCAGCGAAGAGGGAACGCCGAATGCAGGAGTTTGACAGTGTCCTTGCCCACTGTAATGTTAAGTATGGAGGATTTGGATAGGTTAACTTGAAATAGAGAGAGAGCCCCATATTCCTATAGAGATTGGAGCAAGTTCGGGAGAGAGAGGTAAGCGATTCTGTTAGGAAAAAGATTAGGTCGCAAATGCGGCCACCTTGTGGGACCCTGAAGATTTTTGATAGCCAGTGATGCCCGAGTCTGCCCGTATTCTGCATAGAAAGGGCTCCAACAAGAGTATGAATATCAGAGGAGACAAGGGGCAGCCCTGCCATGTACCGTTGCGAATGTTGAAGAAGCTAGACCTCGTCTCATTGACTTTGACTGTGACAGTGGGATGGGAGTAGAGGGATAGTATCCAACTCAGCATGGAGGATCGGAGGCCAATGTGCTCTAAGATGGCCCGTATGAAGGACCAGTCAACATGGTCAAAGGCCTTCTCTGCGTCAGTAGACAGCAAGAGAAGGGCCCGCTTCGTCGACCTGGCTGCATGGATCAGTTTCACCACTCGGATGGTCACGTGGCTCCCGGTGGGGCAGAAAGCCTGCCTGATCTCTATGGATGAGACTTGGTATATGTGAGGGCAACCTATTGGCCAAAATTTTTGCAAACAATTTCAGGTCCGTGTTCAAGAGTGCTATTGGACGATAATTCCCGCATCCTAGTGGGTCTTTCCCCTCCTTCGGGATAAGGGAGATATAGGCTCTCAAAGTATCTACCGGAAAGGATTTCCCCTCTGTGATAGAATTGAGGGCAGAGATCAGGGGTCGACCATGTCGGATGATGTAGTTAACCTTTGCCCAGAGGAAGCCAAGATATGGGAAATGTAAGTTTTTGTGTGCGGGCCTCGCAGTGCTCCGAGCCAACAGTGTACCGGGTTTGTTTGAAAATTCGTACATTGTACGGTGTGCCCATGCCAGTTTTTGCTTTGTGGAATAAAAGCGAGCAGAGTACCTCACGGACTTTAAGGAGATCCTGATAGGTTGGCAAACATTTATTTTAATGCAGCTTACCAATTCTTAGATGTGATGGCTGCATTTGTTTTTTAGGCTTTTTTCTTCTATTTTCATTTTCAGCAGAATGTATCAGTTTTCATGAATGAGACAAACCACATAACACTGGCAGGGGTGATTAAAATGTATTCATTCATGTAAAACCTTTATTCCAAAAGGAAAAAAAAACAGTTTGCTGCAACTGACTATAATGTGTGAGCTGGAGTTTGGCTTTAATTTGCTAGTGTATCTAAATCTGCTAATACATTTAACACCCCCACCCCCCCACCCACCCCCAGACTGACAATGCTGCTGTCTGGCATGCCTATGAAAAAGCACACATAGTCACCTAGGTGGATGCAGCCTCGATCTGCAACAACACAGGTGGCAAACACAAGGCCCGCGGGCCGAATCCGGACCACCAGGCCTTGTCATGTGGCCCGCGCAGCGGCCGCCACCTCTTTTGTCACCCAGGCAACAAGAGTAAACATCCTCCGTCACCGGCCCGTCTCCAAGGGAACAGCTCCCGCTCTCTCTCCTCCTCAGTCCCTCTAGCGGCGCCAGCTGTTTCCGAGCTGCGCGCATGTGCGGTCGGCCCATCAGTGTCGGAGGTTCCTGACAGCTCCGACGGCTATGCGGGCTGCAGCCTAAGAGCAGGCTATTTGTGGACTTGCTGCAGTGTTGTTTTTGTGCTGTTTTTAAAAAAAAGTAATGGTGAAATAAGACATAAAGGGCAGAACACTAGTACTGGTTGCTGAACATGCTGAACACAGAGATCCTCCTACACAGGTTGGTACTAACTATAGCCCAATACACAGGGAGGTACCAGAGCTGGCCAGGTAGGAGAGAGCACAAATATGAGAGTTTTTTTTTAAAATGGAGAGTGGAGGGTGCAGAAGTCAGAGCCCAGGAGGAGGAGTGGAAATAAGATGTTGCACACTGTGTATAGCGCACTCCTGAACCCTGCACTCCATACACAGCGCACTCCTGAACCATGTACTCCATACGCAGCGCACTCCTGAACCCTGCACTCCATACGTAGCTCACTCTTGAACCCTGAACTCCATACGCAGCGCACTCTTGGACTCTGCACTTCATACGCAGTGCACTCTTGAACCCTGCACTCCATAAGCAGCTCACTCTTGAACCCTGCACTCCGTACGCATCGCACTCCTGAATCCTGCACTCCATACACAGTGCACCCTTGAACAGATACAATCAGCCCTTTGAGGGCAACCATACTGCTGATGCGGCCCCTGATGAAGTTGAGTTTGACACCCCTGTGCAACAAGATCATCTTCCTGCGCTACGCCCTGTGTAGACTGTGCACTCGTGAGATCCGGAGGTGCATACTGGGTAGCCAGCAGCACCTTATCCCGGAACAGTCTCCTAGTGGGCTTAACATGCCCACAGTGAAGTTGGAAGCGCTCAGCAGTGCAGAAAACAAATGTGAGTGAATTAAAAAAACAGGAATTGAACGGCGATTTTATTAATCACACGTATTAAAGTATTTATTGCAGTACAGCAGAACGGGTGAACAAAAAAAAAAGAAAGAAAAAGCATTAACTCGGTCAGCTACTCAACCACAATTGCCACAAGGTGGTGCCCCAGACATTTTTGTGCAACTGGCAGTTGCATCTTGGAGAAAAATAAGAAAACAAAACAAAAGAAAAACAAAACAAAAGGAGAATCCATGTAAATCCTCTAAATGTTCACAATTTGGCCTGGTGTCCAAGTGGATCCCATAGTGAAATGAACTGCTGCTTATACAGGTTTTGGTTGGCTTTCAATTAATTTGTACATCTACCAGGGACAGTTGCAAAAAACGATGTTTGTGGGTATATTTAGAGCAAGTCATTTCGGCACTACACAGCTATATGATGCTGAATGGAAGAGCTGAATGTCGGCTCAACCCACCAGTGACTGCCTGCTTTGTGTACTGTATATGCAGTAGACAGGTACACTTGAATTATCGAGTCCTTTTTCCTGGAAGGTTACCCCGGGGTAGGACAGGATGTGTGTAGGCGGCATGTGTATGTCTTTGTTTGGACAGTGTTAACATTACTGGGTGAATCACAAGTATATATAATAAGGAACTTATAGAAGTACAAAACTGGTGCTACATCACTGACATAACCCCTTCTATTATGAGGACTTGTGTACACAAGTACAAAGGCCAGGCCGAGTACAACTGAATCCTCACCTTGCAGCTTAGTAAACTGTATCAAAGTGTGCCATAAATAATACAGCTTCCTCTTTACCTATGTGACTTCATTGGAAGATACTACTTTTATCAAAATGTAATTCCAATCAAAGGTTTTAGTTTTAGACACAGCGGGGAAAGGATGGAGCATAGCGTGATGTGTGTGCATACAGCACAGTGATGATGTCACTGCCAATTTTACCAGGCAATATCTGTCTTTGCAAAGGCATTTAGTGCACAGCGGCAACTGCCACTTCTGCTGTTACCACCGCCAACATCCTCTGCCGCCTGATCAGTCTGCTTAGGAATATTTTTTGAGCTCACTTAACAATTCTGTCATTTCAACCAGCCCCAATGAAGGGGGATTGTGTGCCCCCCCCCCCCCCCCAGGAACATGTTAGCTCTCTCTTTGTATATATATATATATTCTCCCACTTTTTTGCTGTTGCATCTCTGACAGGGGAAGTAAAGGAAAATCTCTTAAAGGGGACACATCAAATAAACTGACAGGTTTTTAACCCTTCCCTTTTCTATCCAAAACTTTAAAAAAAACTTTTTTTTAGCTATAGATACATTTTGCAATGCTTGGGACTCCTTCTGGGAATAGGGGACAGCCAGACACCATTCTATCAATGCCACCTTGCTCATGATAAAAGGATTGTAAAGGGTGTTTCCTTTTTGAATAATTATGGCTGTTCTTTTGCAACTAAACTACTTGGAATCAGTTACAAACAAGATTCAGCATGCTGGACAATCTTTGTTGGCACATCCATTTTCTAGGAAAGCCATAGGTGTGCCAACGGGGTGTGCCTGGGCACACCCTAATCACCCCCTGCATCATGGGCGTAGCTTCAGTGCTCACAATGGTGACCCCGCCGGTGCGACCTCCCTGTCACATTAGGTTTTACGGAACCTGGACAGGAGCGGGGGCAGAATTTTTCAGGAACCAATCCCCTTTACCTGCTTCTCCCCCTCTCCCTTCTGCTGGCATTCAGCTGCTGAAGGAGGGAAAGAGGATTGGTTCCTGTAAATGCCACCCCCGCTCCTGTTCAGGTCACCTTTCGTTTTTCTGCCCAGGCCGCCGTGTGCTTTAGACCCCTTTCACACTGGAGCGGTTTTCAGGCGGTATTGCGCTAAAAATAGCGCCTGAAAACCGCTCCTAAACAGCTTCCGCTGTTTGTTCAGTGTGAAAGCCTGAGGGCTTTCACACTGAAGCGGTGCGCAGGCAGGGCGGTGAGAAAAGTCCTGCAAACCGCTGTATTCACCGCTCCTTCCCCGCTCCTGCCCATTGAAATCAATGGGACAGCGCGGCTATACCGCGGCAATACCGCGGCTATAGCCGCGCTGTACGAGGGATTTTAACCCTTTTTCGGCCGCCAGCGGGGGGTAAAACCGCACCGCTAGCGGCCGAATACCGCTGCAAGAACGACGGTACAGCAGCGCTAAAAATAGCGCTGTTGTTCCGCCGACGCCCAAACCGCCCCAGTGTGAAAGGGGCCTTACAGTGAGCTACCGGCTTCTCCCTCTCCTCTCCCTCCGGCTGCGGCAGGGGATGTTTCTGGATGGAGTGCGGGGGAAGGGATGGTAAATATGTAGTTTACCGGTCCCTCCCTTTTCTGAATGAACACAGTGAGTGATAGGTACTGATTCAAAACTGAAGTGTAGTAAATAGTGTTTACTATGCTTTAGTTTTTAAAAGAATAGGAAGCCCCTGTACAGAGCTATTCCTGTTCATTTATTCTGTGCAGCTGAGGCTGCAGAGATAGAGATTGAGGACTGTGATATTGATATACACACACAAACAAACACACGGGCTTCACACTCCTATGAGGAGAGCTTCCCCTATTGTAGAGGTCCTGAGTCTGACATTTGCAATGAGTACAGAGACCTCTTCTGTGCCATAATCTCCAAGAGTGATGACATCAGTTCTCTCTACATACAAGACTATAGATTGCATGATAGTTTACTTACCTGTACCTCATTTGGGTTCACACACTGTATATTTTGGTATATGTATGTTTGCACATACAGTTGTGCTCTAAAATTTGCATCCCATTGTAGAATTGGTAATATACAGTATGTACCATTTTTAAAGAAAACATGGGCGAGCAGGGAAAAACACTGTAATAGTTGTCTATGAGGCCCCAAATTCTTGCAGGTAGTAGAGCCGCCCATTCGTCTGGGCAAAATGCCTCCAGTTAATGCAAAGTCTTCAGTAAACCGCACATTTGAGATCCCCCCCGAATGGCTTGATGATAGTAAGATCAGGATACTGTGATGGCCACTCCAGAACCTTCAACTTTCTCTGCTGTAGCCGCTGGAGGGTCACCTTGGCCTTGTGCTTAGGGTCATTGTCGTGCTGGAAAGTCCAAGAGCGTCCCATGTGCAGCTTTCCTGCAGAACAGAATGCAATTGTCTGCCAGTATTTTCTGATAACATGCTGCTTTCATCTTGCCATCAATTTTCACAAAATTCCCTGTGCCTTTAGAGCCCCCCCCCCCTCAAAGAATCAGTGAGCCACCACCATGCTTCACAGTGGGGGTAGTATTCTTGTTGCTATAGGCCCCTTGTCCCCTCTCCAAACATAGCGTTTCTGGTTGTGACCATAATGCTCTATTTTGGTCTTGCCACTTTAGATTACAGTGTGACAAAAGCTGTGAGGCGTGTCAAGGTGTTGTCAGGAATATTGTAACCGGGCTTTTTTTGTGGCATTGGCACTGCAATGGCTTCTTTCTGGCAACTCATTTTTCTTCAAGTATTGTTGTATCGTGCTTCTTGAAACAAGCACACCAGCTTTTTCCAGAGCAGCCTGCATTTCTCCCGAGGTTACCTGTGGGGTTTTTCTTTGTATGCCGAACAATTCTTCTGTCAGTTGTGGCTGTAATCTTTCATGGTCTACCTGACCTTGGCTTGGTATCAAGAGATCCCCAAATTTTCCACTTCCTAAAGTGATTTTAAAATGTCGTTTTTTTTTTTTTCTATAACAATAAGAAACATGTTATACTTACCTGCTGTGAGGAGAGAGGGGGGATTTGGGACTTTAAATGAGGCACATGTTAATGTGCCTCCATCCCTTAATCAGAAATTGAACTACGGAATTTTGGGACTTTGAATGAGGCCATGGACAACGTGGAGGTGGCTAAGATGAAGGTACAAATTTATTTGATCAAGTGAAGTGCATACAACATAACAAAATAAAACCACATAAAGAAAGACATTGTAATAAATATAATTTCATGAGTAATCACAAACACATATGTATGTGCATATGTGATATGGGCATCAAGAATACATCAAACTTGGCGCCACATAGTGGTCTCATTTGATAATATATACATTCCAAAGATTTCATATATGTACATGTGACCATACAGCAGCACAATGGAGGGAATAAAAATATGTATAACAAACAGTAAAACCATGATAAAAGGATGAAAAATGTTCTAAAGTTGGCATTGTACCATAAACATATGTCTGTATCCCAAAGTCCGACGCGTTTCGTGCAAACAGCACTCATCAGGGGCCAGGTGGTCGGGGATTTCTAGAAAATATGATAAAATATATAGTAAATCTAATGGTAATTGATACTGACAAATAGAGGCGGGTAGAACTCCTAAGTACTTACATACAGTCAGTAACCTGAGGTGTGGCGGGTACAGAGCCAAGACCAACGGGTATCTTTCCTGGGAGCTGAGGTATTATAGGGTGCGTGCTGGGGGGTTGGGTACACTGAACCCTCTGAGACGTGGCAGTCGACATGCTGGTATAGGTGATAAAGGCTATCACAAAAATGGAGCGCCAGTGTTGACTACCTGAGAGGGAGTGAATAAGACAGTGTGTCAAAAAAGTGCTAGTATGATAGACAAACAAGGTGGTGTCTATCTGATTGGAATCCAAACCCAAAGGAGTGTGGTATATGGAAAAGTAAACCAAACAGCAGAGACTGTCAGGGACATGTCGGTGGCCGTCAGGCTAACATGCGTGTGTGCAGGTGCACGAGGGGCTTTTCCAGGGCAGTTCAGCTGAATTCCCCACTGGGGGGCGCTGGCACGCTCCCGCGCACGCCCGTTCGCGCTAGCGCTGTTTGGCGCCAAAGACCCTTTAAAAGGTTGTCAGATCCTTCCATCAGGTGCTGTTCGTCTGCAGCTCTGCACCTGAGTTCCTGTATCCTGGCTGTTGTTATTATCTGCTATTGACCCGGCTATGTCTGACCATTCTTCTGTCTCCAACCCGACCCGGTCTGCCTGACCTTGCTTATATCTTGTGACCTGTTGCCGAACACCTGCCTGCCTGACTATTCTGTGATCATTCCTTCTACCATATACCTGCCTGATCTCCTGCCAATACGGACTGTTTGACTCTGCTTTGCCTGTGTCCTGTGACGCTGCTTCCAACCTGCTCTTCCAGCTCCTGGTTCTGCTGCTGCCATATCATCCACCTGTCTGCTTACAGATCCGCTTCTGCCTGTCAGCATCCGCAGCCCAGCCATCCTGGAGGGACGTCTTCTCCAGCTCCTGTGTTGACCACAGCCAGAACCCGCATCAGGCACTCCTACCCACTGTGCTCAAGAGACCACTGTTCCCACTCCAGTGGCTCCTGAACCAGCGCTTAAGAGAGGTCTCCTTCCACCAGTCAGGCTCAACTTCCAGGTACCTAACAGTACGAACAGCCATGACTGAGCCCGCAGGAGAGACCTCTCCCATTAAGGAGATCTGTACGCATTTAGCGGCACTCATCCAGGCCGTAAAGACTTTGCAAGACAGCTACACCAGACTGGAAGGTCAAGTCCTGAACCTCAGTGGCCTGGGAGGTGTGTCTCCTGCCTCAGCAGCTGCTCCAGTACAGGCTTCTGCACCTCCTTCTGTGGTTATGCTTCCACCTGAACCAAGGGTCCCTATCCCTGAAAGGTTTTCTGGTGACCGAACCAAGTTCCTGGCCTTCTGCAGCGACTGCCAACTTTATTTCGCCCTACAGCCACGGATTTTTTCTTTAGAGGCTACCAAAGTGGGATTTGTTATATCCCTCCTACAAGGGGAACCTCAGACCTGGGCCCACCGCCTGCTTGAAACTAACTCTGCACAGATCCAGTCCTTGCCCGCTTTCTTCAAAGCCATGGCTCAGTTATACGAGGATCCTCAGCGGACTGCCACAGCTGAGTCAGCTTTGTTCGCGCTCCAGTAAGGCCGCAGGCCGGCCGAGGACTATGTCACGGACTTCCGACGCTGGAGCGCGGACACACAATGTAACAATGCAGCTTTACGCCATCAATTCCGCATGGGGTTATCTGAAAGTCTAAAAGATGAGCTTGCCCGGGTAGGAATGCCCGATACCCTTGAAGAACTTATTGCCTTAACAATCCAGATCGACCGACGTCTTCGTGAACGCCGGTCTGAACGTTCCTCCCAGCAAATGCGCCCTATGTGGATGACTGCAAGAGTTCCGGCTCCTGCCTCCCGATACCTACCTTCCGCCTGCTCAAACCCGGCTACCCCAACACCCGATGTTCCTGAACCAATGCAGCTGGGACTAATGCGTTCCACTCTGCCTCCAGAGGAACGGGCGCGTAGATGTCAGCTAAACCTCTGCCTCTACTGTGGTGGGGCAGGCCACTACGTGAACAACTGTCCGGTCAAGACCCGTAAGTGTGTTTCTTCTACCCCGGCCAGTTTATCCGCTTTAACCGCCAATGCAACTCAACTTGCTCTCCCTGTCTCTTTACAGCTCCAGGGAAGAACAATCCAAGTCAACGCCATTATTGATTCTGGGGCATGTAGCTGCTTTATTGACTCCGCCTTTCCTACCCAACAAGGCCTTCCCCTGAAAGACAAGACTCACAAACTCTCAGTCTTTCTGGCCGTTGGGTCCCATATAAGATCGGGACAAGTCTCTCAAGAAACCCTTCCTGCCACCTGTTTCTCTCAGCATAAAGAGATCCTAACTCTGGACGTCATCTCCTCTCCACTATTTCCGATCATTTTGGGCATGCCCTGGCTTCAGGTCCATAACCCCCACGTTAATTGGGCCACTGGTGAAGTCATCTTTCTATCACCCTATTGTCAAGGACATTGTTTACCTGAACCTTCCAAACCTGCTGCCACCTTACTTTGCATGGATGTGGATCAAGATCTGCTTCAAACCATACCAGAGGTGTACCGGAATTTGCAGATGTATTCAGCAAGAAGGGAGCAGACTCCCTGCCACCCCATCGTCCTTATGATTGCCCTATTGAGCTGCTCCCTAGGGCCGAGATTCCTTTCGGGCGTATCTTTCCGCTATCTGAAAAAGAACAAGAGGCACTTAAGCTATACATTAATGAAAACCTCGAAAAGAGCTTTATTCGACCTTCTACCTCCCCAGCTGGGGCCGGAATATTTTTTGTCTCTAAAAAGATCAGACTCTTCGTCCATGTGTGGACTATCGGGAGTTAAACAAAGTCACGGTTAAAAACCGCTACCCGTTGCCCCTGATACCGGAATTATTTCAGAAATTGATGTCTGCCATCATCTTCACCAAGTTGGATCTAAGAGGGGCCTACAACCTGGTCCGCATTCGGGCCGGGGATGAATGGAACACGGCTTTCCGGACCCATTTCGGGCACTATGAGTATCTAGTTATGCCCTTCGGCCTTTGCAATGCCCCTGCCACATTCCAGCATCTGGTCAACGACGTATTCAGAGACTTCCTGGACATCTTTGTAATTGTCTACTTGGACGACATTTTAATTTTCTCCAGTTCGCTTAATCAGCATCGGGAACATGTTCGCAGAGTCTTGGGCCATCTTCATTTGCATGGACTATACGCTAAAGCGGAGAAGTGCGAATTCGAACAAAAGGACATTCAGTTTTTGGGACTAGTGATCTCCCCAACCGGCATCAAAATGGACCCTCAGAAGGTGTCCGCTGTGTTAGATTGGCCAGCTCCTCTGGACAAGAAGGGCTTGCAGCGCTTCATTGGATTCGCAAATTTCTATGGGAAATTCATTAAGGGATTTTCTGCCATCATTTCACCCATCACGTAGCTAACCAAGCAGAACTGTCGTTTTCACTGGAGCTCGGAGGCTCAGGAGGCCTTTGAAAAATTAAAAAGGCGTTTCACTTCAGCTCCGATCCTCAGTCATCCTGATCCATCTTTACCCTTTATCCTGGAGGTTGATGCTTCCGAAGTGGCCGTGGGTGCAGTCATCTCTCAACGGCAGGACAACAAGGATCTGATGCACCTCGTGGGATTCTTCTCCAGGAAACTCTCGCCGGCTGAGCGGAATTACGACGTGGGTGATCGGGAACTACTTGCCATCAAGACAGCATTAGAAGAGTGGAGGTATCTGTTAGAGGGCGCAGTTCATCCGGTTCTAATATATACTGATCACAAGAATCTCGAATACTTAAGATCTGCTAAGAGACTGAAACCCCGACAAGCCCGGTGGGCCCTATTCTTTACTCGTTTCTGCTTCCACATCACTTACCGGCCAGGAACTATGAAACATAAAACCAGACGCGCTATCGCGCATGTTTGACAATCCTAAAGACCTTTCTGTACCCGACACCATTCTGCCGGCTAATAGCTTCTTGCTCCTTCAAATGGATCTCCTGTCCTTGATCAGAGAAGCATCGCCAGAACCTTCAAGTCTCCAGGGATTCTCCTTAACATCTCGAGATGGGTTTTTGTGGAGAGGAAGTCAAATATTTGTACCGGAAAACGTCCGAGTCAAGGCGCTAACTTTATTGCATGACCATCCACTTGCAGGACATTTTGGGGTTCGTAAGACCCTTGAACTCGTGCAACGCACGTTCTGGTGGCCCAACCTGAAAGAATTTTGCAGGAAGTACGTCAACTCTTGTTCTGTTTGCATCCAAAATAAGACTTCCAGGAACCGAGCCTGGGGACTGTTGAGGCCGTTGCCCATACCAGATAGGCCCTGGAGGATAATAGCAATGGACTTTATAGTTGAGCTACCATGTTCTGAAGGATGTTTGGCGATCTTTGTGGTCGTCGATGGTCTGTCCAAGATGGCCCATTTTGTGCCCTTAAAGGGGACGCCTTCTGCCATAGAAACGACCCGTGTGTTCATCAAAGAGATCGTTAGGCTGCACGGAGTCCCCGCAAATATAGTGTCTGATAGGGGGGTGCAGTTTACTTCACGCTTCTGGAAAGCCCTGTGTGAGATCTTGAAAATTGAACTAGCCCTGTCCTCAGCATACCATCCCCAAACTAACGGGCAAACAGAAAGGACAAATCAGACGCTGGAGCAATACATTAGGTGTTTTACATCTTTTGTACAAGATGATTGGGTGTCCCTGCTGCCCCTAGCGGAATTCGCTTATAATAATGCTAGCCACTCTGCCACCGGTCAGTCTCCTTTCTTTGCCAATTATGGTTTTCATGTATCTTTCTTAACAGATTTTCTTCCAGAATCCTCAGTTCCAGTGGTCCAAGACACAGTACAGTTCCTCAGTCACAATAATCAGATGTTACAGGAAGCGGTATCCAAGGCACAAGCAGACAGTAAAAGGATCTTCGATCAAAAAAGAAGAGGAGATCTGAACCTGCAGCTTGGTGATAAGGTATGGCTGTCTACCAATAACATTAAGTTGACTTGTCCTTCCAAAAAGTTTGCTCCTAAGTTTATTGGGCCCTTCCCGGTGAAAAGGAAGATTAATGAGGTATCTTATGAACTGTGTTAACCTGACTCACTTAAAATCCATCCTGTATTCCATGTGTCGCTATTAAAGCCTGCTGTAGCCGACCCCTTTCCTGATAGGGGCACCAGGATCCCTGAACCTGTTTTGGTGGACGGAAACGAGGAATACGAAGTGGAGGCCATCCTCAATTGCAGGAAGAGATTGGGGCAGGTACACTGATTAAATGGAAAGGGTATGGCCCAGAGAATAATTCATGGGAACCTGACAGCAATATTCATGCTAAACATTTGATCCATGCCTATTTCTCTGCTCATCCTGAAAAGAAGACTTATCTGGGCATCCGGAGGCTGCCCGTTGGGAGGGGGCAATGTCAGGGACATGTTGGTGGCCGTCGTGCTAACATGCGTGTGCGCAGGTGCACAAGGGGCTTTTCCAGGGCAGTTCAGCTAAATTCCCCACTGGGGGGGGGGCGGCGCGCTCCCACGCGCGCCCGTTCACGCTAGCGCTGTTTGGCGCCAAAGACCCTTTAAAAGGTTTTCAGATCCTTCCATCAGGTGCTGTTCGTCTGCAGCTCTGCACCTGAGTTCCTGTATCCTGCCTGTTGTTATTATCTGCTATTGACCCGGCTACGTCTGACCATTCTTCTGTCTCCAACCCGACCCGGCCTGCCTGACCTTGCTTATATCTTGTGACCTGTTGCCGAACACCTGCCTGCCTGACTATTCTGTCATCATTCCTTCTGCCATATACCTGCCTGATCTCCTGCCAATACGAACTGTTTGACTCTGCTTTGCCTGTGTCCTGTGACGCTGCTTCCAGCCTGCTCTTCCAGCTCCTGGTTCTGCTGCTGCCATATCATCCACCTGTCTGCTTACGTATCCGCTTCTGCCTGTCAGCATCCGCAGCCCAGCCATCCCGGAGGGACGTCTTCTCCAGCTCTTGTGTTGACCACAGCAAGAACCCGCATCAGGCACTCCTACCCACTGTGCTCAAGAGACCACTGTTCCCACTCCAGTGGCTCCTGAACCAGCGCTTAAGAGATGTCTCCTTTCACCAGTCCGGCTCAACTACCAGGTACCTAACAGAGACATTACCGATTTCACCAGACCAATCAAGATGGAAGGAGCTGGCTAGTAAACAGGTAGATGGAATAACCTTGTGATAGCTAGCATGCGTCCCCAAGAGGAAGAGGAGGCGCTGTGATGTGATTCGGCATCTCCAGTCAGGGGCACCCAACATGTGTCAGGGGAGGCCAGATATACCCGACGCGCCCACGTGCGCGCCAGCCCCTAACCAGCGCCACCCGAGCACGACAGGGGAAGGGGAGGGGCTCTGACGCAGACGGTGAACTCCGTCTGTCCGGAACGCCCATGTTCCCTACCTGACTGGCTGGATGGGAGGACTCATGCTCCACGCCACGACGCCAAAGCTTGGCGTCCCACGTGGAGACAGGGAGAGTGACGCTGATCCGCTGTGGGCACCCGCCCAACCCCCCAGAAGCAACAATGTGCACTCCCCCCCGCCCACCAGATGGGGCGGAAGGGAGGGGGCGCACAGAGCGCATCGCAGCTCCCGGGTATCAGGTACAAGGACGGCCCTGGATGTAACCAAGCCACGTCTTAATCCCAAAAGGGGATGACATGCCACACCTGTGCTGCATAATTACATGGACACCAGAAACTGTGTCCAGAGTAAACAGGACCTGGACATAGTGTGTGGCCATCCAGGTCATGGCCTGCTGTGTGTAGTTGGTTTTGCACAGAGCAGCCCCGATCCTCCTCTTCTCGGGTCCCTCTTCCGCACTCCTGTCCCCTACCTCCTGTTCAATGCCCCCACAGCAAGCAGCTTGCTATGCGGACACCCGAGCCGAGTGGCGGGTCCATGTATACATTTAGACACGGAGCCGCGGTCCAGCTAACCTCTTCATTGGCTAACTGACTTTGATTGAAAGCAGCGGGAGCCAATGGCTCCGCTGATGTGTCTTTGCCAATCAGGAGGGAGAGTCCCGGATGGCCGAGGCACTCGTGGACATCCCTGGATCGGGAGGGGGCTCAGGTTAGTATTAGGGTGGCTGAGGGGGGCTGCTGCACACAGAAGGCTTTTTATCTTAATGCATAGAATGCGTTAAAGGGGTTGGAAACCCTCTGCGTTTTTCACCTTAATGCATTGTATGCATTAAGGTGAAAAACCTCCTTTAGTGTAGCAGCCCCCCAGTGTCCCCCTTTTACTTAACTGAACCCTGTCTTTCCAGCACCGGGAACGAGCAAATCCGCTCTTGCCTGTGTCTCGGGTGCTGATTGGATAGATTGATAGCAGCGCAGCCATTGGCTCCTGCTGCTGTCAATCAAATCCAATGACGTGGGGGGTGGGGCTGAGTCCTGCTATCTGTGTCAATGGACGCAGCAGTAGGACTCGGGAGCGTGCACGCACGAGTGCCCTTAGGGAAGCGCTTCCGGGGGGGGGGGCACTCGATGCGGGGAGGAGCCAGGAGCGCCGCCGAGGGGACCCCAGAAGAGGGGGATCAGGGCCACTCTGTGCAAAACCCTTCCACAGAGGAGGTAAGTATGGCATGTTTGTTATTATTTTTTTTTTTTAAACGAACCTTTAGTGTCCTTTTAAGATAAAAAAAACCTTCTAACTTTACAACCACTTTAATAAGTGACTAAACAGTACTGACTGGCATATTCAAGGCTTTGGATATCTTTTATATCCTTTTTCATCTTTATAAAGTTCCATTACCTTGTTACGCAGGCCTTTTTGACAGTTCTTTTCTGCTCCCCATGGCTCAGTATCTGGTTTGCTCCATGCATCCACGTGAGAGCCAACAAACTCATTGACTATTTATACACAGACGCCAATTGCAATTTAACAAGGCACAGATGTGGGAAATTAACGTTTAATTGCCATTGTAACCCGCGTGTGTCACCTTGTGTGTCTGTACCAAGGCCAAACATTCTTTTCATCAGATACCGGTACATTTTGGGGATCTCTGTTATCCTTAGGATTTAAAAAGGAGCCAAACAACTATGTGGTAATAACTGGCTTCATATCATCACTCTCCTTAAATAAACATTTTTTGGCGTGATCAGTCATATTTTGAATATCAATGCCAAAATTTCACAATTTCTGCCAGGGGATGCAAACTTTTGGGCACGACTGTATTTGTGCAGTATATTTTAAAAAGCAAAGTGTTTTAATATTTGGCTTTTTAGGTAAATAGTAGCATGTTTGCCAACGTCTGACATTGGAGGAGCGGAAGCTGCTGTGTGATATACATACCTGACCTCTGCAGAGTTATCACAGAACTCATTCTATTGTCCTCCATTGGTGGGGACTGTATACACATGACATGTTCCGCAGTGTGAGGAATTTACAGAGCTGTTTATGAGGGTGACTCACGGTGTACACATCTCCTGGCTGTTATCAGGAAATAGCTGCACCCTGTACATTGACAGGAATGGCAGATTATCTGTCAACTGAAATTCACAGGAAGATGAGAACAAATGTTCAGCATATTTACATGCAGTTATTGAAGTATATTTCCTGTATGTGTGTAAAACGGACAATGATGTCACAAAGTACAGTATGGGCACAAAGTCTACTTGACATACAGTATTAGTGTGTGATTGGATGATAATGTCATGTATGATCGGATGATGATGTCATAGAGAGAGAGCAGTACAATCACAACGTCTACATTATATATGAATGCGTGATTGGATGATGATGTCATGGAATATGTACAGTACGGTCACAGAGTATACATGATATATTAATGTGTGATTGGATGGTGATGTCATGGAATATGTACAGTACGGTCACAGAGTATACATGATATATTAATGTGTGATTGGATGGTGATGTCATGGGGCATGTGCAGTACAGTCATAGAGTATACATGATATATTAATGTGTGATTGGATGGTGATGTCATGGGGCATGTGCAGTACAGTCATAGAGTATACATGATATATTAATGTGTGACTGGATAGTGATGTCATGGGGTATGTGCAGTACAGTCAGAGTATACATCATATATTAATGTGTGATTGGATGGTGATGTCATGGGCATGGTGGAAGAAAAGAGGTGGAAGGCACGTGATCAAACGCTTGGATCAAGATTATACAATCTATTAATATACAAATAAGACAAATGCGTATATAAAAAGTTTCTACGTTTTCATAAAAACTGGGTTACAAAAATGTACACATAAAAAGTTTAAAAATTGAACATGCCCATGCAAGGGCAAGTACTCAAAAGTAGGCTGACGCGTTTCGGGGGGGATTTCCCCTCTTCATCAGAGCCTTGCAAAAAGGAGAAGAATCTGTATAGTGCGGAAAACCAACATGAAAGGAACGGCTATTTGGGAGGTATGTCACATGATAAGTGATCAGTTCTCCTTAGCGCTACACCTGTCCACATCCCAGCGCTCTAGACAAAATAGATATCAAATATGTGTATAGTACAGAGCGCATGTTAAAAGTTGGGGTTGTGTGCTAACAATACAGACTAGAGACGTATGATAAAATTAGGAATTAATATGTTAAAATACATAAAAAAACAAAAAGGTATAGACCTATATACCTAAATAGGTCTATACCTTTTTGGTTTTTTTATGTATTTTAGAATTTTATTATACGTCTCTAGTCTGTATTGTTAGCACACAACCCCGACTTTTAACATGCGCTCTGTACTATACACATATTTGATATCTATTTTGTCTAGAGCGCTGGGATGTGGACAGGTGTAGCGCTAAGGAGAACCGATCACTTATCATGTGACATACCTCCCAACTAGCCGTTCCTTTCATGTTGGTTTTCCGCACTATACAGATTCTTTTCCTTTTTGCAAGGCTCTGATGAAGAGGGGAATTTCCCCCAAAACGCGTGAGCCTACTTTTGAGTACTTGCCCTTGCATGGGCATGTTCAATTTTTAAACTTTTTATGTGTACATTTTAGTAACCCAGTTTTTATGAAAACGTAGAAACTTTTTATATACGCATTTGTCTTATTTGTATATTAATAGATTGTATAATCTTGATCCAAGCGTTTGATCACGCGCCTTCCGCTTCTTTTCTTCCACCATGCCCTCTTCAGACCACCCCTGGTCAGTTTAGGCAGGGGGATACGCACGATCATCTCCTACCTTTCCTCTTGTTTTTGCAAAGTTCTACCACTTTATACCAACAACGCCTTCACCAGCGCAGGAGTAATTCTTTCTTTGTCTACATGGTGATGTCATGGGACATGTGCAGTATAGTCATAGAGTATACATTATATATTAATGTGGGATTGGATGGTGATGTCATGGGGTATGTACAGTACAGTCACAGTATACATTATATATTAATGTGTGATCGGATAGTGATGTCATGGGGCATGTGCAGTATAGTCATAGAGTATACATTATATATTAATGTGTGATTGGATGGTGATGTCATGGAGTTAGTGAAGTTAGTTCACACAATCAGTATAGCAGGTTAATGTGTGACTGGAGGATGATGTCACAGGTAGCATGATCTAATGAAGGTCTATGAAGCATACTAGGGCATGGGAAAATGGTGATGTCATAGAGAAGGCAGTGAGGTCACACGTCTATATATCAGGTTGGTATGTATTTGTGCTCATTCTGTGACATCACCATCCTTTAATTATGAAACATATTTGCACTGAATGAGCAGTGATGGTACATAAAGATTAACCATTTCATGGCACAAAGTGTTTTGGGTTATTACCTGCTTAGGCTAATCTTGACATCTAGACATCTGATTGAAGCAGGTAAAGTGACATAGTAGTTATATGGAGGTTGGTGGAGAAACAAATCAACTCAGTGTAGAGACACAGCAGATCAACACTCTATAAAACTCTTTCTGGCACAGAATATTCACTGGATTTTTTGTGCGACCCTTTAGTGATGTTGAGGGTTGCACTCGAAGGCCTCCCATATCACGAAAGTTGATACTACTGCTCTAGAGGTTGCTAAGTGACAGGTTCATCTCCTGCCTACACTGACCACCAATTTAAGGGGTCCCTTCTACACTGACCACCAATATACGGGGTCCCTTATACACTGACCACCAATGTAAGGGATCCCTTATACACTGACCACCAATGTAAAGGGGCTACTGCAATTTTCACTGTCTATGTTTAATCATATGATTCAGTAGTCCCCATTTCTTATTTGTTTATTTAAATTTCTCTTCAACCTGCTTGTAAAAAGGGGAGAAAGGACTGCATTAGGAAGTGTCTGTTTCAGGACACGCTTCAGCAAAAAATTTACATGACATCCAGGGACGCAGGCAGCAAGAGAGGTGTTTATTCCTATACAGGGAAAGCTTTATCATCCACTTTCTTCATTTAGAAGAATTTCTTTAATTCATAACCCCACAAATTATGTTTCTCTTCCACAATCACCCCATGTGAAGCACAAAGATACATAATTCCAAATAATTCATCAGTGAAATCCAAATCCATCTCGGAAATTGATCATATATACAAAAAAAAAAAACAATTGAATTTGCAGAATACAGTTCTTCTCTAAACATGACTCAGAACCAAATAAGCAAAAAGTGAACAAAAAAAAAAAACTGTTGTAACAACAAAAACCAAGAACACATAAAGCAGCACTGAGAGTATATAGAAGGGAGCCATTTCTATACACATACTTCAACCAGCCCCCAGTAAGCTGTACCCGGTACACCACCCAGCCTGTGCTGTTCATTTCTACTCAGCTTGAACCCGAAAAAGTTCAAGTATTCAAAATATTATTATAAAAAGCTTTTTAATAGTTTAAATCAGTGGTCTCCAAACTGCGGCCCAGGTGCCAGATGTGGCCCTTTGCTTGCTTTTATCTGGTTCTCGGGGAGCTATTTAACCCGTTCGCGCCCGCGCTATAGCCAAAAGAAAGCTGCAGCGCGGCGCTCAATTGCCGGGAGGGTGTCCCTGGACGTCCTCCTGCTTACTTCCCCTCTGCACACCGCCACGGGCGCACATCAGGGAAATTCTGTGTTGGCCATGTCCCTTGGACACAGCCAATCACAGATCGTGCTAAATGGCCAATCACAGCGGCCATTTAGCACTCGATCGGAGTATCCAATGAGAGATGATCTCAAATGCAAACATATGAGATCATCTCTCATTGCCGGTGTCTTGTCGAGAAAGTTCCCCCAGCGGATAAGGACCCCTCTGTACTGCGCAGGCGCTGCGCTTGCGCAGTACGAATGACTAGGAGCCGCCGAAAATAGCCGAAGCTGAAAAACTTCAATTAGCTGTACACGGCGCCTGCGCCCTAGGTCCTGGTTCAAGCCCCACCATCCAAGTGGACCTAGAGGGAGAACAAAAAAGTGCCGAGCGCAGCGAGGCCGTGCCCGAAGCGTGGCGAGCGAAGTGAGGCCGTGCCCGAAGCGTTGCGAGCGAAGCGAGCCCTTGAGGGGCCCTCTTACAGGCGCTGTGTACAGCTGATTTATAGTCTATTTGGCTTCGGCTATTTCCGCCGGCTCCTACTGCGCAGGCGCAGCGCCTGCGCAGTAGAGGGGGGTCCTTATCCGCCGAGAGGAACTTTCTCGGCAGAACACCGGCTCTCCCTCCTCACACAGAGAACGCGTGTGAGGAGGGAGAGCTTCTGTTCTGCAGCGTGAGTGAAAACCGTTTTGTGAACATCAATTTTACAGTAAAAACACACAAATCAGATGCCCATACAGTGTCACATCAGTATCATTGGTGCCACAGTGCCATCTGTCATCAGTGCCATCTATCAGTGCCATCTGTCATCAGTGCCATCTATCAGTGCCATCTGTCATCAGTGCCATCTGTCAGTCCCATCTGTCGTCAGTGCCATCTGTCATCAGTGCCACCTGTCAGTGTCACCTGCCACATCAGTGTCACCTGTCAGTGTCACCTGCCACATCAGTGCCACGTTTCATGAGTGCCACATCAGTGCCACGTGCCATCAGTGCCACATTAGTGTCACGTGTCATCAGTACCACTTATCAGTGCCATCTGTCACCAGTGCCATCTGCAAGTGTCACGTGTAATCAGTGCCACGTATCAGTGCCATCTGCCAGTGTCACGTGTCATCAGTGCCACGTATCAGTGCCATCTGTCACCAGTGCCACATCAGTGTCACATGTCATCAGTGCCACATATCAGTGCCATTTGTCACCACCAAGAATGTCTAAAAGATTATTTTCAGCCGAGGAGGCGTACAATGTTCTTGCGGCCGACGAGAGCAACGGGAAGCTCTCCACTTCAGATTCCTCCTCATATTCAGATTCTGAGTCTGACGTGGACTACGAGCCTGTCCTAAGCAGTGGAACACTGACATCCTTAGAGGAGGATGAGAGTCTGCCCACCAGACGAAGGGTGAGGACGCAGTGCCATCCACCAGCACCACATTGCCATCCACCATCACCGCATTGCCATCCACCAGCACTGCAGAACCTTGTCAAAGGCCACGTACCAGTGGGGTGTCACCTCAGTCCCAAAGGTTTAGGTCCCATGCCAACCTTCCCTATTCCCTTTCAGAACCCCTTGTGGCTTCCTCCTAATTCAGGAGAAGCTATCATTCCCCTTTTCACTGCCCAGCCAGGAGTCCAGGTGGACACAGAAGATTTTTCCACGATTGATTTTTTCCATTTAATTTTTACTGAGGACATGCTAGCATCAATTGTGGCCCAGTGCAACCTGTATGCACAACAATTCATAGCATGTAACCCAACGTCCTATTATGCCCATCCCTACGAGTGGAGAGCCCTAATGCCCCGTAAACACGGTCGGACTTTGTTCGGACATTCCTACAACAAAATCCTAGGATTTTTTCAGACGGATGTTGGCTCAAACTTGTCTTGCATACACACGGTCACACAAAGTTTTCGGAAAATCCGATCATTCTTCATAGTTCCGACGTACGGTGACATAAAACACGTACGTCGGGACTATAAACGGGGCAGTGGCCAATAGCTTTCATCTCTTTATTTATTCTGAGCATGCGTGGCACTTTGTCCGTCGGATTTGTGTACACACGATCGGAATTTCCGACAATGGATTTTGTTGTCGGAAAATTTTATATCCTGCTCTCAAACTTTGTGTGTCGGAAAATCCGATGGAAAATGTGTGATGGAGCCTACACACGGTCGGAATGTCCGACAACAAGGTCCTATCACACATTTTCCATCGGAAAATCCGACCGTATGTATGGGGCATTACAGCGGAGGAGTTTAAAAAATTTTTGGGCCTCACATTCTGTATGGGACTAACCAAAAAAAATGTATTATGTTCATATTGGTCAACCCTCCCCATCCACCACATGCCCATCTTTTCCTCAGTAATGACCAGATATCTCATGATTATGAGATTCCTACACTACAAAGATAATACAGAGTGCCCTCGCCGAAATGACCCAAATTTTGACAAGCTTTATAAAATTCGGCCCCTACTAAATTATTTTTCTGAAATCTTCCCCAGCTGTTTACCCCAGACCAACACATATGCATGGATGAGTCCCTTATCAAATTTTCTGGCAGGCTGGACATAAAACAATTTATTCCCACCAAAAGGGCCCGCTATGGGGTGAAGCTTTATAAATGGTGCGACCGAGCCATAGGGTATACATATGCCTTCATGGTATACGAAGGGAAGTACACCCAGCTATATCCCCCAGACTACATCGGATCAAGCGGGAAAGTTGTTTGGTAACTCATAAACCTACTCCTGGAGAAAGGCTACGATTTGTATGTGGACAACTTTTATACTAGTTTGCCCCTCTTCCGCAACCTTCACAGAAAGAATACTCCATCATGTGGCACCGTAAGGACGAACCGGAAGGGCTTTCCTCAAAGCCTCGTCAACAAGAAGCTAAGAAGAGGGGAGACAGCAAGTTTACGGAATGAGGAAATTCTGGCTGTGAAGTGGAGGGACAGAAGGGATGTCTATGTGCTTTCATCGATCCACAACAATACATTCATTGGGATCACCAGGAGGAATGGCCCAATCCAAAAACCAACATGTATCCACGAATACAATATGTTCATGGGGGGTTTTGACTTCAACGACCAAATGCTTGAACCCTACCTTGCTACAAGACGAACATACCATTGGTATAAAAAAAGTTTCAATTTATTTATTTAATTTGGCCATATACAACAGCTACGTTATCTATCACAAATCTACTGAAAGCCACAAATCCTTCCTTGGCTACCAGGAGGAAATCACCACTGCCCTTGTATTCCCGAACGGCCCACCAGAAACCATTCAATCCGATGTGATTAACAGACTCTCCGAACGCCACTTTCCCGAAAAAAAATCCCTCCCAGACCAACAAGTCTCACACATGTGGTATCGCCATACTCAGGAGGAGTAGCAGAATGTATTTTGCGGTGTAATTTTTGCTATGTACATGCTATGTGTTGGAAATATCTTATAATCGGACAACTTTGTGTAAAAGAATTGCGGTTTCATTTTTTTAACACATTTTCCAAAAACTTCTGGAAAAAAATGAACCGTTCAAAAGACTCATTATGCCTCATAGATTATACGTTGGGGTGTTAGCTTTCCAGAATGGGGTCATTTTGTGGGCGTTTCCATTGTCCTGGTGCTCCAGGGCCTTCAAAAGTGTAATAGGTAGTCAACAAGTTAGATGTGTCATTTATGCTCCTAGAACACCTGATGGTGCTCCCTGCATGTTGGGCCTCTCTAAGTGGCTAGGCTGTGAAAAAGTCCCACACATGTGGTATCGCCATACTTAGGAGGAGGAGCAGAATGTATTTTGGGGTGTCATTTGTAGTATACACATGCCATGTGAGAGAAATAACCTATTACAATGACAATTTTGTGGGAAGAAAAAAAAAATCTTCATTTTGCAAAGAATTGTGGGAAAAAATTACAACATCAAAAACCTCACCATGCATCTTACTAAATACCGTGGAATGTCTACTTTCAAAAAAGGGGTCATTTGGGGTGTACTTTCCTGGCTTGTTCGGCTCGCAAGAATGAGACAGGCCACCAGTACATCAGGTGTGATCTATATTTTTTTTTATTATTTGCACCACAGCTTGTAGACTCTATAACTTTCACACAGACCAAATAATATCCATTAATTTGGGTTATTTTTACCAAAGATATGTAGCAGTATAAATTGTGGCCAAAATTTATGAAGAAAAATTAATAATTTGCAAAATTTATCACAGAAACTAAGAAAAATGCTTATTTTTTTCAAAATGTTCGGTCTTTTTCCATTTATAGCGCAAAAAATAAAAAACCCAGAGGTGATCAAATACCACCAAAAGAAAGCTCTATTTGTATGAAAAAAGGACAACAAATTAATTTGGGTACAGTATTACATGACTGAGCATTTGTCATTCAAAGTGTGAGAGCACTAAAAGCTGAAAATTGGTCTGGTCACGAGGGGGGTTTAAGTGCCCAGTAGGCAAGTGGTTAATCCACTCTAACAATGGCGCATAATCCCTCCAAATTACACCAATGATGGGGTCCAATTTCTCCCAATGAGGCCAACGATTGGGCCCAATTCCTCCCATTGGCTCCAACGATGGGTCCCAATTCCTCCCTTTGACACCAATAATCGGGCCCAATGACACCAACGATGAGGCCTAGTTCCTCCCATTGGCACCAACGATGGGTCCCAATTCCTCCCTTTGACACCAATAATGGGGCCCAATGACTCCAATGATGGAGCACAATTCCTCCCAATGACACCAACAATGGGGCACAATTCCTTCCACTGACACCAAAGTTGAGGCATTGTTTTTTTCCCACTGACATCAGGACCTTTTCTACGCCCAGTGATTACAGTCCGGCCCCCACTATTGTCTGAAGGACTGTAAACTAACCCTTTGTTTCCAAAGTTTGGAGACCCCTGGTTTAAATTATGTTTTCAGACATAATTTTTTCTCTTTTAGCTTTGGTTAGAGTAGGGAAGGATTAGAATTCCTGTTTTTTTTTTCCACTGGGAAATCCTTTCAATGGTTCTAAATCCTTACACATACCCCTTCAGATGATACACAGAAATTAAACAAATCCTTCTACATAAGTTTTACATGTTTATCTGCAGCATTTCTTCTCCACATCCTTCTAAAACACACAGATCAAAGGGGATGGGGATGTGATGTCACACTCTGCGGAGCATACAGCAGGGCGCTGAGTGTAATCTGAGACTTGAGTGGATGAATGAGCAAGAGAATGTCACCAGCACACCAAGGATCTCCAGAACGGGTCAGAGATCACGTCGTTATCTTATGTGATCGCTGAATAAAGCCTTGGACCCGTTCTGGAGATTCTCTTGCTCTGACTTGACACGGTTTCAGGCGGTGGTCACTTCAGCACCCACTTATACGCACAGCCATTTCTACAGGAACATGCGCGTTGGGAATAGTGCACTAGAAGCTTCGAGAGGATGAATAGACACACACACCTCCTCTGAGACTGTTAATCACCTTCTGTATGCTGGAATGGGAGGGGGACATCTCCTGGGATTTCTTGGGGTCTAGTTATGCAACGTACACAGAGGTAGAATGTCGGGAGACATCAGCCGGTTCAAAACAAAATGTCCGGCATTCGGCCTGTGAGTATGTCAGTCTGTCCGACAGAAGCTGGCCGTTTCGCCAGCTTCTGTCAGACAAGCATGCTGAAAAAACCAGCAGCCGACCGACTCCCGAGTGTTCCGCCTGTCAGAACACAGCAGCTCAGTGGGAGGGGGGGGAGATCACTGTACCAACTTCGCATAGTGAGTACGCTGATAACACTCAAATCTATTTCTCTACCCCTCAGCTCACTCCTTCAGTCTCCTCTCGTATAACTAATTTACTATCCGATATATCAGTCTGGATGTCACACCACTTCTTCAAACTTAATCTATCTAAAACCGAACTTATCATTTTTCCTCCCCCTCGCACTTCTTCCCCTGATCTTTCTGTCAAAATCAATGGCACAACTATAACCCCGTCCCTACATGCAAAGGTCCTTGGTGTTATCCTGGACTCTGAACTCTCCTTTAAGCCCCACGTCCAATCACTGTCTAAATCTTGCCGCCTCAACCTCCGCAACATCTCCAAAAATACGCCCCTTTCTAACTTAATTTACTCCCTGGTCATGTCTCGCCTCGACTACTGCAACTCCCTTCTCGTTGCCTTACCTCTACATAGTCTATCCCCCCTTCAATCCATCATGAATGCGGCTGCCAGACTCATCCACCTTACCAATTGCTCTGTGTCTTCTTCTAATCTCTCTGTCAATCCCTCCACTGGCTTCCGCTCACCCAACAAACTAAATTCAAAACACTAACAACAACTTACAAAGCCATCCACAAATCTGCCCCCAGCTACATCACTGACCTAGTCTCAAAATACCAACCTAATCGTTCTCTTCGTTCTTCTCAAGACCTCCTGCTCTCTAGCTCCCTCATCACCTCCTCCCATGCTCGCCCTCCAGGACTTTTCCAGAGCCTCTCCAATCCTATGGAACTCCTTACCCCAATCTGTCCGATTATCTCCTACTCTATTAGCTTTTAGACGATCCCTGAAAACCCTCCTCTTCAGAGAAGCCTACCCTACCCACAACTAACAACTTTAGTTTCATTTTCTCCATCTGATCATCCCCCACAGCTGTTACCTTTTGTTCCACTTGACCCACCCTTCTATACTGTAAGCTCTCACGAGCGGGGACCTCTGATCCCACCTGTATTGAATTGTATTGTAACTGTACTGTTTGCCCCATGTTGTAAAGTGCTGCGCAAACTGTTGGCGCTTTATAAATCCTGTAAAATAATAATAATAATACAGCAGCTCTGACCAGAGCTGTCAGTTTTTGTAGTGTGTACCAGGCTTTGGATTGTCAGAAGTAACTCATGCAGACAACAGATGGAGGAAAGATCAGATAGGAACCACTCTATGTGCTTTGGATTGAGGCAAGTATATACTATAGGGGCATATGCTTTGTTCATTTTTAATTTCAGAGGTTTACAACTACTTTATCTTAATGTTGTTACTGGAACAGGATATGAGGGAAAACCTTTTGAGACCTGTTCTGGTGACAGCTACCACAAAGGTCAGGAAAGTGGCATCTGCAGCTTCTATATTCCTCTATAGAAAAGTTTCTCAGCACTATTACCATTACTATTATAAACCCGACCTCAGAGTTACCTTGTAGGACAGGTCATGTAACCACAGCCCATAGCAAGACACCATGAGACTCAGCTTTGTGGGTCTTCTTTATATATATATATGCAAATCACTGACAGAAATCTCTTTATCAGCTTCTTGGAAGGAGATCGTAGACTCATACAATAACACTGTAATATCAGTTTTCTTCTGCTCACTATTCTGCAACTTTGTATAGTAAAAATGAAACCTGCACAAGCCATAAATTAGACACATGAATGACTGCGTTCCATTGTCCCAGTTAATGTACATGGGACGTTTTTACAACCTCTCCTGAAGGATTTAACTTGACAGATAGTAACCCAGGTTTAAAGCGTCCGCTTTGCCGCGTTTACATGCCGCGTTTAGCCGCATTTGCGTTTAGAAGCGTTTGAAAAAAAATATATATATATATTTTTTTTTCAAAATAGCCAAAGACGAAAACCGCCTGTAAACGAAATGCGAATTACCGCATTTAGCTGCGTTTATAAGCGTTTGGCGCTTGAAATGCCTCTAAACTCAGCGTCTGAACTCATTTTTTTTTTGCTTTCCAAAAAAGTCCTCTAAACTCAACTGCCTAAAAACGACATTAAACGAACTTGTGTACATGTACACATAAGATAACATTGGATGAGTTCAGGGGCAGCTGAAAAAAGCATCCAACTGCCTCTGAACGTCTGTTTACCAGCAGATGTGTACATGAGGCCTTACAGGCAAAGAATAGGTGCTAGTTCACACCAGACGCAGTTCAGTTCAGTTTAGGGTTGCCACCTTTTCTTCAAGTCAAACCCGAACACTTTAGCGGCGCACAGCAATTTTTTTATAATATAAACTATAGCTATACTTTGCAATTAACTACTTCCCACCCGGCCAATGTACATAAACGGCCGGGTGGGCGCTCTCTCCTTCTGAGTGGACGTTCAGGAACGTCCCTCAGAAGGAGCGGGATCGCGCGCGCGCGTGCCCGCGCAGCGGCGCGATCCCGATGCGCTCGTGTCACCCGGACACGGCGCATCTCGGATCGGCAGGAGGGCTCTGTGATTGGCCCTCCTGATCACATGACGGCCGTGTCCAATCACAGCCGTCATGTGATGTAAACACAGCCGGTTGCTAGGCAATCAGCTCTCCTCTCCTCACACGGAAGTTGTCGCTGAGGAGGAGAGGAGAGGGGATCGCTGCAGCCGGCTGATGATCAGTGAGTATGAGCTGTTTTTTACAGCTTTTTACTCACTGATCACCAACCTAGTGTCAACACACATGTAAATACATACATGTAAAACACACACATGTCCCCACATAATGTAAAACACACACATGTCCCCATATAATGTAAAACACACATGTCCCCAAAACACATGTCCCCAAATAATAAAAAAAAGCTGTCCCCCACATATGACCCACTAAAATCACATGTCCCAATGGTAATCTGCACACATATGTACGTGATCACCTGCACACATCTGTACATGATCATTTGCGTACATATGTCCGTGATCACACAAACCAATTATTATACACTTAACAGGATTTTTTTTATCAAAAACATGTAGCAGAATACATTTTGGCTTAAATTTATGACAAATTTCGATTTTACTGGATTTCTTTTAAAACAGAAAAAAGAAAATATTGTTTTTTTTCCAAATTTCCACTATTTTTGCGCTTATATCGCAAAAAAAAAAAAAATGGAGTCGTGAATAAATACCACCAAAAGAAAGCTCTATTTGTGCGAACAAAATGATAAAAATTTCATTTGGGTACAGCGTAGCATGACTGAGTAATTGTCATTAAAAGTGCGAGAGCGCTGAAAGCTGAAAATTGGTCTGGGAAGGAAGGGAGCGAAAGTGCCCAGTATTGAGGTGGTTAAATAACATCATATGAAGTTAATCACAAGACTCCCCCTTTACATCAGAGATCCCCCTTTACATCAGAGTCCACAGAGATCCCCCTTTACATCAGAGTCCACACAGATCCCCCTTTACTTCAGAGTCCACAGAGATCCCCCTTTACATCAGAGTCCACAGAGATCCCCCTCTACATCAGAGTCCACAGAGATCCCCCTCTACATCAGAGTCCACAGAGATCCCCCTCTACATCAGAGTCCACAGAGATCCCCCTCTACATCAGAGTCCACAGAGATCCCCCTTTACATCAGAGTCCACAGAGATCCCCCTTTACATCAGAGTCCACAGAGATCCCCCTTTACATCAGAGTCCACAGAGATCCCCCTTTACATCAGAGTCCACAGAGATCCTCCTTTACATCAGAGTCCACAGAGATCCCCCTCTACATCAGAGTCCACAGAGATCCCCCTTTACATCAGAGTCCACAGAGATCCCCCTTTACATTAGAGTCCACGGAGATCCCCCTTTACATCAGAGTCCACGGAGTCCCTCCTTTGCATCTAAATCCACAAAGTCCCCCTTTACATCTGAACTTGCAGATTTCTCTTACACTGTAGATTGTGATGTAAAGGAGAACTCTGAGGACTCTGACATAAGGGATGCTCTGGAAACCCTGATTTAAGGTGGAACACTGAGAACTCTGATGTATGGAGAGGACAGTGATGTAAGGGGGGACAATGCTGCCTCTGGTGTAAAGGGGAACTCTGATGTAAGGGGTGCTCTGAGAACGCTGATTTACTTTAGTGTACTCACTCAGAGGCAGGAGAGAAAAGGGGGGAGACTTCAGTCACAGACAGGGATGGATGGATGTTGTGCTCACTCACCCCTTGGCAGTCAGCACCTCTCATCTAGATGTATCTGAGGCTGCTGGGCTTCAAATTTCCAGCCCGCACTTTCCTTTTCTGAGGCACAGCGCCGAGGATTGGAGTGTGGGCAGACACAGAGGGGTAGGGGCGGGAGGAAGAGGTGCAGATCGATCACTTTCTCCTCTCTCATCTTTATGTGGGGGGTGTTAGTGCTGGGTAGTGTGAAAGAGAGTGTTATGCCGCGTACACACGAGTGGACTTTATGGCAGACTTGGTCCGGCGGACTTTCCAACGGACTTTACGAATGAACGGACTTGCCTACACATGATCAACCAAAGTCCGACGGATTCGTACGTGATGATGTACGACCGGACTAAAACAAGGAAGTTCATAGCCAGTAGCCAGTAGCTGCTCTAGCGTCGGTTTTTGTCCGTCGGACTAGCATACAGACGAGCGGACTTTTCGACCAGACTCGAGTCCGTCGGAAAGATTTGAAACATGTTTCATTTCTAGGTTCGTCCAACTTTTGGGAAAAAAAAGTCCGCCGGACCAAGTCTGCCGTAAAGTCTGCTCGTGTGTACGCGGCATAACAGACACTTCCGGCTTAGACAACTGCAGGCATCAAACCTGCTGGGAAGTCATAGTCCAGTGTGAATAATGTGTCCGGGTTTCAGACAGTCTGAAACCCGGATGCATGATTTCAAACCCGAACTGTTCGGGTGCACCCCGAACAGGTGGCAACCCTAGTTCAGTTCCGTGCGCTTTTTTTCTACACTTAAAATGCATGCACAGTATTTTCCATGTATTCCAATGGCTCTAGTTCACATCATGCTGTCAGTTTCCGGTCAGTTTCTGGTGCTGACCTGAAACTGACTGCATGGAGTGAACTAGAGCCATTGGAATACTTGGCAAACACTGTGCATGCATTTTGTGCAGAAAAAAGCGCACGGAACTGAACGGAACTGCATCTGGTGTGAACTAGCACTTATAGGGACTAACAGAAAAAGAAACTGCTATTTGATCCTCGACCCCTGCAGGTGTCAGTGTTACAGAGAGAAACAGAAACCTGGGCAGATAAATTGATCAAAAATGAAACTGTCGTAGAGTTTCATTTTTGATCAATTTATCTGCCCAGGTTTCTGTTTCTCTCTGTAACGGTGACATCTGCAGGGGTCGGGGATCAAATAGCAGTTTCTTTTTCTGTTAGTCCCTATAAATCTTTGCCTGTAACTGGGACAATGGAACGCAGAGTCATTCATGTGTCTAATTTATGGCTTGTGCAGGTTTCATTCTTACTATACAAGGTTGCAGAATAGGGAGTACTCAGAAGAAAACTGATATTACAGTGTTATTGTGCGAGTCACTCCTCTTTTATGTAGTAAATATATCATCTTAACCACTTGACCTGCGTTAATTAATTAATTTTTTATTAGAAACAAAAGTTTATTGAGTGTCTTTTCAGTTTGGTACAACAAAGGAATCATACAAGAAATTTTTACAGTGTATTATATATGGCGAATATGATCATTCTGCTCAATATACTCCACATTTAATTAAAATATTCAATAAACAGATAAATTAAATACAACTGGTAATGTTGGTGTCTATGCTTCACATACTTTACAGACCATGTATATTGCACATGTACATATTACCAATATATACTCCAAGAGGTAAATTGTGCGGGCGTATACTATATCTAGTAGAATTATGATATACAAGTTGTAGGGGAATTCAGCCATCTGTCCCAAACTTTATTATATTTGGCCGGGCATCCTCTATTCATGTAAACCTCTTTTTTATATGGCAGTTTATTATTAATTTCTGCAATTCATGCTGAAAGTGTAGGGGCTGTCGCTTGGATCCAGTTACGGGCCACCATTTTCCTTGCTGTGAATAGTGTTTCTTGTAGAAAGTGACGTGTGTGTTTATCTATTTCATCCTCAGGGAATAAGCCCAGTAGGCACTGTCTAGGGTCCAGGGATACTGGTGATCCCATTTGATCATGTAAAAACTGGACTACCTGAGACCAGTTTCCCTGGATCCGAGGGCAAAACCAAATTATGTGATCAAAGGTACAGACCATAAGTAAACACCTAGGACACTTGTCACTACGAGACAGACAAAATTTGGCCATTCTTTGTGGGGTTAGGTATGCTCTATGGGTAATGTATGTTTGTACAAGCCTATCAGATAATTTAGGAGACACTAATTTGGGAGTCTCTAGCACTACACCCTGATCCTCATCCTCTATTTCACCGAACCCGTCTGTCCATTTCTGTTTAACAGAGTAGGCTAGTTTGGTTGTAGAAGGATTATAATGGGAAGGGGGTGATGTACAACTCCATATACCGTATAAACTCGAGTATAAGTCGAATTTTTCAGCACATTTTTTTGTGCTGAAAGTGCCCCCCTCGACTTATACTCGAGTCAAGCACTTTTCTGCAGCAAAAAATTTGATTTTCCGAACCGACTTTGGGGCCCCGTATCTCAGGGCCACTTGGGTCTAGGAACTCCAAATTTGGTGTGCAAACCCAGTGGAACTGGTACCACAACATATCCAAAGCTGAAGTTCCTAGCACTAAGTGACCCCGAGATACAGGGCCCCAAAATCGGTTCGGAAAATGTCATTCTCTGCTGCAGAAAAGTGCTTGTCATTTTCTGAACCAACTTTGTGGCCCCATATCTCAGGGCCACTTGGGTCTAAGTACCCCAAATTTGGTGTGTAAACCCAGTGGAACTGGTACCATAACATATCCAAAGCTGAAGTTCCTAGCACTAAGTGGCCCTGAGATACAGGGGCCCCAAAATCGGTTCGGAAAATGTCATTCTCTGCTGCAGAAAAGTGCTTGACATTTTCTGAACTGATTTTTGGGGCCCTGTATCTTGGGGCCACTTGGTGCTAGAAACTCCAGCTTTGGAAATGTTATGGTGCTAGTTCCACTGGGTTTGCATACCAAAATTGGGGTTCTTAGCACTAAGTGGCCCCAAGATACGGGGCCCCAAATTTAGTCAACTGTGTCCATCTGCAGCAATGTCATTTTGGGGACCCTTTGGGTTCAGAGACCCCAAATTTTGGCTACAGCTAGGGGGCATCTAGGAACCCTTAACTACAGAGTTTGAAGTTCAGGGGACCTATGGCTGCAAATGGGCACAGTGAGGCATGCAAATGGGCACAGTGATGCTGCAAATAGGCATTGTTGACCCTCTTTTCCACTTACAGTAGCTGTGCATTTCTCACCCTCGTCTTATACTCGGGTCAATAAGTTTTTCCCATTTTTTTTGTGGTAAATTAGGGCCTCGACTTATACTCGGAACGACTTATACTCGAGTATATACGGTATGTAACAACGTGGTTAGCACACATAAAGTGGATAATGGGTTAGTACAACTCCATATATGTAACAACGTGATTAGCACACATAAAGTGATTTAAGTACTTGCAACAACCTTAGTGAATACATAAAAAATATTATATAAAAACTGGTTATAAAAACTTGTTAAGAAAAAAAGAAGAAACCAATGTTGATACACATATGCATAACTAATAGCCCATATGGTGTGATAGGTCTTCACTCAAAAGTGGTTGACACAAAAATTGGGGACTGTAAGTGTTTTCAGGAATCCGCTTGTGACTTTGTGCTTCCCCTCCAGGGTCCCCACTCACCAGATCCCCTCACCCCCACAGGGGTAATGGGCCTGTAATTAGAACCACTACGGTTACTCCGTCATCCTCGTTGTCCAGGAGCCTGGGATATCCCTCCTTCCTCCAGGTATTTGCTGGTGTAATCTGTGGTGAACTCCTCATAGAGGAAGAAAGATGTAGGCTTCCATAGTGTAGTAAAATGAATGGGTTTATGTAAAATATATACAGCGACTGGATACAAAAATAAAATAAAAAAATAAAAAATAGATATGAAATATCTATATTAAATATTAAAAATATATTTGTCCTGGGATGCCTATTAACATAAGCCAAAAACCGTCCACACGGCCGTAATATAGAGTGGGCAGTTAGTAGTATGTATGTCAGCCTTATCTTGCAGCAAACCGCTAGGTACCTAGGTTGGAGACAGCAGCACCACGCTGCGTTTCACCTGCGTTCCAGCTGCCTAACCAGGAAATGACGTAGCATGCGTGGCGCCGTCGTACGCGTTTCGTCATAGACGTCTTTAGCGACGGTGCCAGCACGCCACGCACTACGCCATGAAATAGGAGAGCCGCCATGTCCGTCCCGTCCCCCACTCCTGGATTAACCAATCACAGTATAGGAAGGGGCAGGATATTAAGAGCGGTATCTTTGCAGTGTCCGCAGTGAGGTCTTGCTAGGGAACAGAGGGCTTAAGTTATTATATACTTACCAATTTAAATAGACCCCATGGCAGACCCTCACCAGGTGGTTTACATACATCAATAGGTCAAGTATGTCATACACAATATAAAATATTCTACACCTCATCTGAGGGTTTACCATTGGATAATGACTGTATACTACGAATATTTCCTCACAGACCTCTGCGCTGTATGAATACATGACAACCAATATCCTATATGGTGAGCCCATTAATGTCTGTAATTGTCCCATATCCAGGTTCCGGCCTGCATACCTGGCATGTATCCTCAATGCAGAAATGTGTATACATACTATGTACTTTAAACTGGCGAGCTGTATAAAAATCGCAGACACAGCTTGTGTTAAAAATAAAAATAAATAAATGATACACTATGAGAGTGTCACCATAGAGATACATTTACATAAGATTTTACTAGTGTAAAGGGGATATACCAGAGGGGTGGGTTTACCACCATTTATGGTTTACTCACTACTGATCTTAAATACATCCCTTATACTGAGAAGAGGTGAGAGCTTAATGAGGTATCTACATGCCTGAGGATGAATGAGTGCATAGAGGCATAATGTGCCTATAATAGCACCATGTGGTAAGCGTGTTACTACCACATGATGCGTTAGTACAAAATGATCCCCAGGGTAATGCTGCAGTAGAAACCTAGGGTCATTAAGACCACTAAGTCACTACTACCATAAATTTGGCACTAACATGCAGCACATTTAGGGGTTAGCTATGAAACAGTTTAGATCAATATCTAGGTTGAGGCCCCTTGGAGCAAGGGACCCCAAAGGTTAGTTTGGTTGTAGAAGGTGTGGTAAGCATATTATAGAAGAGGGATATGAGCTGGCGTGGGTCTTTACGAAGAATCACATTAAGTATGTCCAGGGAGGACACATCAGAATGTGTGGTCGTGAATTGGGTGTGGAGAGCATGGCGTACATGAAAAAAGCGAAATAGCATATGATTTGGAAGATTAAATTCTGCTTTAAGCTGAGCAAAGGTTTTGATTTCCCCATTATGAAGTACATGGGACAACAGATATACACCCCAGGATATCCAAATAGTGGAGTCAGGTACCTGGAGCAATTCCGGCAAGAGTTTATTATACCGAAGAGGAGTGTTATCATGAAACACCGGGCATTCTAACTTGATAGTCAGTAAATCCCAGATCCTCTTGTGTTGAAACGAGAGTGTATGTCGATGAGGAGAAATTATCGAGCCCTTTAGTCCTCTCAGTATGTCACAAAAGGGAAGTGTGAGTTTGTTGAATTTCATACTAAGGCAAAATACCTATGTCTATCTGATTTGTCTATATGTTAAAAATGCGATAGTTGGTGCCAAATAATATGTCCCAACATCTGGGACAGCAAAACCCCCTAGTGTCACCGGGCATTGTATTGCCTTCCACGAAAGTTTGTGCCTGCCTGGCCCCCATATAAAGGATTGCAAGAGTGTGTCCATAATTTTAAAGTATCTAAAGGGAATATATATTGGGGAGTGCCATATGATATATAGGATTTTTGGTAGAAGTATCATTTTCACTAGGCCTATACGACCCATCACGCCCACCGGTAATCTAGCCCAGATTTGAATCCTAGACTTTATGAATGGAATTAGGGTTTCTACATTTTGGGGGATAAAGTCTGTCAGTGACCTGGAAATCTGTATACCCAAATGCTTAAGAGTGCTTACTCTTACTAGCGGTAAGTTAGCCTGTTCTCGCGTGGAAGGGAACATATCAATAGAGAGGATTTGGGACTTGTCCCAGTTCATTTTAGGTCCAGAGAACCTGCCAAAGTTCTCGATAACTCGTAGGGCTGTTTGAAGGGAAGGACCTGAGTCTGAAAGATACAGTATCATACCATCGGCATAGAGCCCTACCTTTTCCTCCACTATGCCTGAGGCCAAACCGTGGACATCTAGAGTGTCTCTAAGCGCCGCTGCGAATGGCTCCACCGCCAACGCATATAGCAGAGGCGAGATGGGACATCTCTGCTGCGTTCCCCGAGAAAGAGGGAAAGCAGCAGAGGTCCATCCGTTAGCCACGACTCTAGCCTGAGGAGCATTGTATAGAATAGTGAGCCACTTAACAAAGTTAGGGCCAAACCCAAAGCATCGTAAACAATGCCAGAGATACTGCCATTCGACCGGGTCGAATGCCTTGGCTGCATCAAGGGAAACGACTATTCTGGATCCTATGCACTGATGGGAGGCCTGGACATTTATGAAGAGATGTCTGGTGTTAAATGCAGTGTTTTTGGCTGGCATAAAGCCAGTTTGGTCAGGGTGTATGAGGGAGAGAATAACTTTATTGAGGCGCAGGGCAAGGGTTTTGGTCAATATTTTAATGTCTGTTTGTAAGAGTGAAATGGGTCTATATGATTCGCATAAATGGGGGTCTTTTCCTGGTTTAGGGATTAGACAATAATAGCTTCCCGCATGGACTCAGGGAGGACATTAGCCTCAAATATAGCATGGTATAGAGTAAGAAGTCTAGGGATAAGGGATTCTGAAAAATGTGCATAAAATTCAATCGGCAGCCCATCAGAGCCCGGAGCCTTGGCTTTGGCGAAGTGGGAGATGGCAAGTTTCGTATGCAGATATAGGGGCCTCAAGCATTTCAACCTGTTCCGCATTTAGTTTAGGGAGTGTGAGGGTATCAAATAGATGTTCTAGATCTTGGGAGTGGTAATTTACCTTAGAAGTGTATACTTCCTTAAAGAATTCTTAAAATTCCTTAACTATCAATGCAGGGTCTGTAATAACACCCGCGGTAGCAGACTTTACGGTGATGACCACTGGGGGTCTTGAGTCAAGGTGCGCCAGATATGCCAAGAGCTTACCCGGACCCTCCCTGTGCTCAAAAGCCTTTTGTTTACTGTAGAACAGCTTATATTTAGCCCTTTCCTGGCACATCTGGTCAACCACTGTGGTTTGCCAGTGTGGCTGGTGTAGGAGATGTTACATAATTAGCTTCCACTTCCCCTAGTTGTTCTGTGGCTTGAGTATAGGTAAGCTTGGAGTTCCTCCTAAACCTGGATATACATTCAGTAAGTAGCATTCTAGCATGTATTTTAAATGATTCCCACACATTCAGTGGGGTAGAAGTGCCAGTGTTTTTCTGAAAAAAGAATCCCCATTCCAGGACTAGCCTGTCTGTGTCAGGGTGTATGGTCAGCCAAAAAGGGTTTAGTCTCCAATGAGGGGGGGGGGGGGGGATTAGCATAGGATGTGAGTTCAATCCAGTAGGGGGAATGGTCAGACAATAATCTAGGACCAAATCCTGCACCATGCAGCCTGGGAGCTAGATTACCAGATATCCACACGTGATCTATACGGGACATAGTAAAGTGAGAGCTAGAAAAGCAAGAGTAGGCTTTACGTTTAAGGGAGAGGTGTCGCCAGGTATCCACCAAGTCAAAACTGGTCATTAGTCTGCAGAACCTGGTGTCATGGTGGTTGTGAGTCCAGTCTCAAGCGGTCAAGGAAGGGATTAGTCACCATGTTGAAGTTTCCTAACCATATTGTCGGTACACCCGGGTGTTTAGCCATAAAAGAGTACAAAACATATTACAGCGCACACATTCAAGAATGACATTTCCTGCAAGGCTAGTTAAAAACACCTGAACATATTCAAAAAATATGGGGGGTTTGGTCACACTATATGGTCATATAGTGCTAAGCCCACTTACTGCGACAAAGTACCCCGAATTAGTGGGTCCTACTCTAGTAATAGAATGGAAGATCCTTTGTCTCAACCATGAGAGCTGAACTCCTCTATGTGGGAGAACTGAAGGGGATACATCTTATGCACTGGTGGCCACTAAATAAGGGGTACTGAGGAGGGGGAGGGGTGCTCCAGCCCAAAGAAACCTGGTCGGGGTCTATTACAATATACAAAACATATTGGGGGGCACACCCTAAAATGCTTTTAAATTCAAGATGGTGCTGCTATGTGCAATTCCTCCCAAAAATTGTCAATGGCCCAGTCAATAATCAAGGATTCTTTATGGTACTCACGGCTTAAGCAGGGTTTAACTGATCCAGCCAGTCGCTGGATTAATTTTTTACTTGTAATGACAGTGATAAGCGACTTATAGTGTGACCGCGATATTGCAGCGGACAAATCAAGACACTAAATGATACTTTTTGGGGACCAGTGACACTAATACAGTGATCAGTGCTAAAAATATGCACTGTCACTGTACTAATGACACTGGCTGGGAAGGGGTTAACATCAGAGGCGATCAAAGGGTTAAATGTGTTCTTAACATGTGCTTTCTCACTGTGGGGGAGGTGCTTTTACTATAGGAAGGCAACGATCTGTTTTCCTGCTTAGCAGGTACACAGGATCAAAGCCTTACCTACTGACAGAATGGCAATCTGCCTTGTTTACATAGGCAGATCGCTGTTCTGGCTCTCTGCCTAACGATCAGCGGGTACCGGCAGACATTGAGTCCGCCGTACTCACAGATCAGCTCCTGCTGTGTATAATAGACTTGTGCACAGCAGAAAATTTTGTTTCGTTTTCGTTTTGTTTCGTTTTCATTCGTAAAATACCTAATTTTGTTCTGTTATATTCGTTATGTTAAATTAATTAATTTTCAGATAATTTCTTATTTCTGTAGATTCGTTTTCGAATAATTCGATATTTATTTACAGTTGTGCTCAAAAGTTTGCACACCCTGGCAGAAATTGTGAAATTTTGGCATTAATATTGAAAATATGACTGATCATGCCAAAAAACTCTTTTTTTTAATGATAGCAATCACATGAAGCCATTTATTATCACATAGTTTTTTGGTTCCTTTTTAAATCATAATGATAACAGAAATCACCCAAATGGCCCTGATAAAAAGTTGAAATACCCTGGAATGTTTGACCTTGGTACAGACACAGATGGTGGCACACATAGGTTAAAATGGCAATTAAAGGTTAATTTCCCACATTTGTGGCTTTTTAAATCACATTTAGTGTTTGTGTTAAAATAGTCGATGAGTTTGTTAGCTCTCACATGGATGCACTAAGCAGGCTAGACACTGAGCCATGAGGAGGTAGAGAAGAACAGTCAAAAGACCTGCATAACAAGGTAATGAAACATTACAAACTTTACATTTACAGGTAAAGTTGATCCAGGGAAAATCCAATTGCCTCTCTGGGATCAGGAAGGAATTTTTTCCCCTGCTGTAGCAAATTGGACCCTGCTTTTCTGTTGTTTTTTTTCACCTTCCTCTGGATCAGCTGTGGCTATAGGATTGGGTATATGGGATTGTATGATATTTTTTATTTATTTATTTATTTTTTTGGTTGAACTAGATAGACTTGTGTCTTTTTTCAATCTGACTAACTATGTAACTATGTAACTACAAAGATGGAAAAGGATACAAAAAGATATCCAAAGCCTTGAATATGTCAGTCAGTACTGTTCAATCACTTAATAAGAAGTGTAAAATGTGTGGATCTCTTGATACCAAGCCAAGGTCAGGTAAATCAAGAAAGATTTCAGCCACAACTGCCACAGGAAATGTTCGGGATACAAAGAAAAACCCACAGGTAACCTCAGGAGAAATACAGGTTGCTCTGGAAAAAGATGGTGTGGTTGTTTTTAAGGAACACAATACGATGATACTTGAACAAAAAAAAACTGCGTGATCAAGTTGCCAGAAAGAAGCCTTTACTGTACAATTTCCACAAAAAAGCCTGGTTACAATATGCCCAACAACACCTTGACATGCCTCATTGGCTTTTTCGTGGCAGTACTGCAGCTGTTGACTTTTAAAATAAGGACACTTACCTGTCGGCACCGGAAGCCAATCTCTCCCTCGGCTCTCGGGTGCTACCGCTGCCATCTTCGGTAAGGCATTTAGGAAGTGAAGCCTTGCGTCTTCACTTCCTGGTTCCCTACTGCTCATGCGCGACTCGCACTGCGCTATCCCACTGGTCCCTCCTGTCTTCTAGGACCTGTGTGTCACCCAGAAGACAGCCGAGGAGGGGGGGGAGTGGCATAGATACCCGCGGGTGGCTCTGGTATCTATGCCCGGAAGTGGGAGCAAAATACCTGTAATAGACAGGTATCTGCTCCCCCACCCTCACCCCTGAAAGGTGCCAAATGTGACACCGGAAGGGGGGAGGATTCCGAAAAGCAGAAGTTCCATTTTTGGGTGGAACTCCGCTTTAAATAAAAGACAGTTTTTTGGCATGATCAGTCATATTTTCAATATTAATGCCAAAATGTCACAATTTCTGCCACGGTATGCAAACTTTTGAGCACAACTGTATTCGTGATAACGATTCGTAGTTCGGAAAGTCGGTTGTTTATTGAATCCATTAACACACACAGTGACAATATCTCTTCTCCTCTGCTCAAATACAATACAACACCCTTCTCACTCAGTTCTCAGAAATGCACTTTGCCAGTAATCCAACCTCCAGCACAAAATGAATCAACTGATTGGACTGTGAGATTTACCCTGAGTTGACCTTTTATTTCAATAGACCTTTAACTAATTAACGAATCATGTCAAATTCATTCGTTATTTTCGCTATAATCTATTTCGTATTAGCAAAATTGGGCCGAATTTAGATTTTTACGAAAGAGTTTTAAGAGTTACGAAACAAATTGCACATGTCTAATCACTAGGTCTGTGATCCTGCGCAGAAGAGCCGCCTTGCCACCTTATATGTACAGTATACGGTCGGCACGCGATTAAAAAAAAGTACTGAAACCATTCAATAACATTCAAAGAGTAGAATGGCCATTGAAGGACTCTATTGCAAATCGAACCACTTCCCATCCAGCGACGTACCCGCAGACATCACCCCGGTATCCTTTTTTAGAACCAGTGGTCGGCTCTCTTGTAATAGAAATCGGAGCGGCTGACTAGCCCCCCCTCTCGCCACCTTCGCCTGGCTCTCTCAGGTTCTCCTGTCCCATGACCAGCCGACAGGTCCGTCGGCTGGCCGGACAGCCAAGCAAAGCCGGGATCGGCTTTGATCGGCTGTTCGTAATAGTAAACCGGAAGCGATGATATACCAAACAATCTGTGCCATTCTTTACATTCCTTGTAACATTCCTTTCTGTGCCATTCTTTAAATTCCTTGTGACAGCAATTAAAGTGATCAAAAGAAAAAAAAAATGAAAGCAACAGCGTAAAAATATTTTTTCTCTTTCGTTCATTGACAGACACAGCGCTCCATTATTCAGACCCATAGGGTTATATCATCCCCTACAGGAGTAGGACACTAGGCAGAAAAAATATGCCTATGGGCTATCCTAGGTGATATACACCCCCCTCTGCTATAGGCCTTTAGTTTTTTTCTGCCTAGTCAGGAGTAAGGACCTAGTTCCCTGCTGGGATCTCTGGTCCTGGCAATTTTTTGTTTTTGCTTTTTATGCTACTTTTTTCTCTTGGATTTTTTTCTGTGAGATCTACAATCAACTGCCAGGCTTGGCGACTGGCTGGACACTGAGATCCAGTGGTCTCCCCAGTCTGGCCAGAGAGTGCGTGCAGACCGCAGCTACGCGCTAGGTTGGCCGCGATCTAGCCCCACTGGACGGGGGCTGGCCCTGCGAGGTAAACGTCTTGCGAGGTCGCATACGACCTGGTCTTGGCCTGTGTCGCAGCGTTCCTCATGGCCGACAGCCCCCCCACTTCAGTGGCGAGGAGGATCTGTCTGGGAGCACAACTCAAAAATTTAGGCCACGGCCTTTGCGGCCTGCTAGTTTGTGCAGCCACGCCGGACGCCTTCTTCCAGAGGGACAGCGCTGTGGGGGCTCTGAGGGCGACCCCCTTTGGTGGGTTGTTTAAGTGGGCCCTCCGTAAGTACCCCCTGTGAGGGGCCATAGTGGATCCACCCTGTGAGGGGCCTCCGCCAGTGCCCCCTGTGAAGGGTCCAGTGGTGCCCCCTGTGCAGGGCATCCGTAGGCACCCCCTGTGCGGGGTCTCAGTCTGTGCTCCCTGTGAGGGGTTCAATGGTGCCCCTTGTGCGGGGTCTCAGCCAGTGCCCCCTATGCGGGGTCCAATGGTGCCCCCTGTGCGGGGTATCAGACTCGACCGGTGCCCCTTGGGAGGAGCCTTGGTCAGCACCCCCTGTGCGGGGCCTCGGTTGACGTCCCCTGTGTGGGGCCTATGGCGACGGAGGTCTCAGGCGGCTGCCCCCCTGAGTTCTTTGCATGTTCACAGGTAGGCTAGTACATGCCGCCCCCCCGCACTCCCCTGCCTCATCGGTCTCGACTGATCCTATGTCTGGCTCTGCCGTCCTGGATGTGGCCCACCTTGCGGGTTGGTGGCCACACTCCCTGTCCTGTCAGTTAGTGAGGTAGTTCCTCCACAACTGCAGTGGCGCACAAGAAGGTGCTAGTTGTCACCCTTATTACATCTGTGCGGGAAACTTAAAGATGGAGGATGCAGCTGTGGCTGTGGCAGAGATGATGGTCCCCTTGGCACCCATAAACTGTCTTGCATGGCAAAAGTGTTCTCTTCTCCCCTCTATTTTGGAATATTTATTCGTAAAGACTGGGAGTGTCAAAAGCGCCCCTTTGTGGTTCCAAAGAGGCTTCGTTGTGAGGTCCCTCCTTAAACAGTGGACTGTTCCAGCAGTAGTGGATCCCCCTGTCTCTAGGTTGCGCAAGGCGACCATGATTCTGGTAAAGGAGTCTCCGGCTTTTAAGGATCCGGCTGACATACCTGGAGGGGGAGCAGATTCCCTCTGCTTTCGCTGAGTTGGGGGACCAGTTGGTCTGGGGGCTGCAGTTTGTATGCGATGCTTCTTGGACGCAGTTCCTCTGGTTGCTAAGCTCTCTGTTTCTGCAGAAGAGCTTAGACATGTATTGTGGCTTAAGTGTTGGTCTGCGGACTGGGCTTCTAAAAAAGCTCTGACTAGGTTCCCATTTCAAGGCAATTGTCTGTTTGGGGCTACCCTGGATGACATCATTACCAGTCTCACAGGAGGGAAGTGTGCATCTCTTCCACAGTCTGAAATAGAGAGAAGGGTCTCGTAGCGGATGCTGTCCTTGTTCTCGGCACGCAATAGACCTGGTCTGGTGAGCCGAGAGCGGGGCTCCTTAGGCCCACGGACAAGGCTTCTTTAGCATGAAGGTGCGCCCTCATCTATGTCCTAGTGTTCCGGCCTTCAACCCTGAAAAGGGTTTTTTTCCTTCCAATAGGTGTCTGTCACCGGATTGTTGGCAGTTCTCCTTGGGGCTGTGCAAGCCCTGTTGTTTCGGGGTGTGCTTGTCCCGGTTCTAATGGGTACAGAAGGTCAGAATGGAGGCCATCCGAATGGTGGTGGCGTCCCGTCATCATGGGAACTTTCTGGCTTCTGTTGATATCACGGATGCTTATTTACGCACTCCAATTTGTGCCCGACACCAACACTTCCTCCGTTTTACTGTGGGAGAAGAGCATTATTAGCTTGCGGTGTTGACCTTTGGTCTCGCCTCCACTCCTCACGTATTCACAAAGGTGTTAGCCCCAGTTCTGGCATGGTTACGTCAGCGGGGGATTTCGGTCCTGGGCAGCCTGGACAACCTTCTTCTGCAAGCAGAGTGCTCGACTACCCTGAGGGGTGACATAGCTCGCTATACAGACCACAGATTTCAGTTGGCTTCTATACTACCTGAAGTCTACTACGGCTCCTTCCAGAAAATCGGATTATCTGGGCCTGACTCTGGTTTCATCTCTAGCCAGAGTGTTCTTCCTCTGGACAAACTCCAGAAGTTGCTTGCTGTGCTTCAACTATTGTTGTCTCGCAGGTGGGTCTCCTTGCGGTCCTGCCTGTGTGTGTTGGGCTATCAGATTCGGGTGAGCCAGAAACCGGGGGTCCCTGGTCTGGTGGCTTCGCTCTCCAGGATTTTGTCAGGTCACATTCTTTCTCCCCTTGTATTGGACAGTGGTCACCTCCAATGCCAGTCAGTCTGGGTGCGGAGGTGTCCTGGGACTGGGTTCTGCTCAGGATCATTGGACGCTGGAGGAATCCAGACTGACGATCAATATCCTGGGACTTCGAGCGATCAGACCATGTATGGATCCTGGAGGTCGACTTCGGGGGCTCCTGTTATGGATCCAGTCGGACAATTTGGCAGCCCTGACAGTAGCCAGCATCTTTCGGTGGGCAGAACGCCTTGTTCCGGCCCTCTCCGCCGTATGCATTCTAGGAGTGGAAAACTGGCAGATGGTTGCTTCAGTCAGCTAGCGTTGGTCCACGGGGTGGTCCCTTCACCAGGATCGGTTTCATCAGATAGGACCTGCTTCAGTGGCTGTTTTTAAGGCCTGGTTGTTATGAGCCAGGTGCTAGTCAGCCGTGACGCTTCTGAAGGCTAGAAAGCCTTCCTCTAGGAAGATTTACCACTGGACGTGGATATCATACATATCCTGGTGTGAGGCTCTTGGCATTTGCCCTCGTTCTTTTTCGGTGACTTGTATTTCAACCTTCCTTCATGGGTTGGTTAAGCAGAACTTGGCCTCGAATACCATCAAGGGCCAGGTGTCAACCTTGGTGGTTTTCTTTGGCGTCCCCTAGTCTCGCACTCCCTGGTGCGTACTCTTAATCAAGGGGTTCGACATCTGCCTCCTCCGGTGCGGTCTCTTCTACCGCCATGGGATCTGTTCTTGGTGCGTTTGGTTCTACAGGAGCCTCCCTTTGAAAATATTCAGAAGTTTCCTCTGCTTGCTCTGTCCCAGAAGGTGGCTTTTTTGGTTGCTATCACCTCTGCTCGCAGAGTGTCGGAACTGTAGGCATTACCATGTCATACTTCTTACCTGGTGATCCACAAAGATGAAGTGGTTCTTCGCCCTTGTCCGTGGTTCCCTCCTATGATTCCTTTTGACTAAGCACATTGTATTGCCTTCCCTGTGTCCCAGGTCAAAATGTCCTAAGGGTTTTACCTTACATGCCCTGGATGTGTTTGGGGTGTATTTGGCAGTCACAGGGTCTTTTCGGAGATTAGACTCACTGTTTGTGCTCACAGACGGGCCAAAAAAGGGGCTGTCTACTTCTTCTGAGACCTTTCTAGATGGATCAGATAGACGATGACTCTGGCCTATTTTATCAGGGGTTGGGTTTCTCCTTTCTCTGTTACGGCACATTCTACTTGGCTGCTTACTGCTTCTTGGGCCTTCCATTATCATGCGTTAGCTCCGCTGGTTTGCAAGGCGGCCACTTGGTCGTCGGTGTACACTTTTGCAAAATTCTACAACGTGGATGTGCTGGCATCTGAGAATGCTTCTTTTGGCTGCAAGGTGTTGCGGGCTGCCGTTTAGGGGGTCTAATCTCTCTTGGGGATATATTGTTCAGGTTGGGCTCCAGTTGTTCTATGTTGAGCTCCTGTTACCTGGTTGGCTCTTGTGTTAGCCTTGGGATTTTTCGTTGTCCCACCCCTCATGTTTGGCACTGCTTTGGGATGTCCCTATGGTTCTGAATAATGGAGCGCTGTGTCTGTCAACGAAGGAAAGAGGAAATGGTATTTTTGACTTACCGTAAAATCCATTTCTCTGAGTTCATTGACAGACACAGCTCCCACCCCTCTAAGGAGTTTTGATGCTTCTGACACTGCTTGTTTTTACCCCCTTAATGACCAGGCCATTTTTTGCAATACGGTACTGCGTCGCTTTAACTGACAATTGCGTGGTCATGTGACGAACACAAACAATTTATGTCCTTTTTTTCCCCCACAAATAGAGCTTTCTTTTGGTAGTATTTGATCACCTCTGCAGTTTTTATTTATTTATTTTTTTTAAACAAAAAAAGAGCAACAATTTTGAAAAAAACCCAATATTCTGTCTTCATCAGTTTAGGCCAATATGTATTCTTCTACATATTTTTGGTAAAAAAAAACGCAATAAGCGTATATTGATTGGTTTGCACAAAAGTTATAGTGTCTACAACATAGGGTATATAATTATGGCATTTTTATTATAATTTTTTTTTTACTAGTGATCAGCGACATTGCGGTGGACAATTCGGACACTTTTGACACTGTTTTGGGACCACTGACATTTATACAGCGATCAGAGCTAAAAATAGCCACTGATTACTGTATAAATGTCACTGGCAGGGAAGAGGTTCACACTAGGGGGCACTCAAGGGGTTAAGTGTTCCCTAGGGAGGTGTTTCTAACTGTGGGGGGAGTGTAATGACAGGGAGTAGAGAGAGATTGCTGTTCCTGATCACTAGTCTACTCTCCTGACAGAAGGGGGATCTGTCTGTTTACATTGACAGATCCCCGTTCTGGCTCCCTGAGGAGGGGCCAGCTACGTGCATTGGCTCTGGCGTCGCTTCACAGGCGCGCGTGCCCCCTAGAGCTCTTAAAGCGTCCGACGTACACCTACGTACACCTACGGAGAATCTCGCAGCTGTGCCAACCTGCCGCCGTATAATGACAGGGGCTGGTTGGCAATCGGTTAAAGGTTTCAATCGTGTCTCCCCTTTCCCTTCTTTCCTCCAGACTGTACATATTAATTTCCTGAAGTCGCTCTCCATATCTTTTATCTCCTGAACCTTTCACAATTTTTGTTACCCATCTCTGGACTCGTTCTTTGGACTCGTTCTATAGCCTGCAGCGCTGATGGAGCGGACATTTTTCCAATAGGGCGGTTAAACAGAGGTTGATTGGTAGATCAACTTCTGTTCAACCGCAGTTGCCATGCATGGATCGAAATTCATCTTGTCCCTGCTAAACTGGCTGAATATTAATCTGGCAGAACAGTGGCTAAGTGGTTAGCACTTCTACCTGGCAGTACTAGGGTCATTGGTTCAAATCCCAACCACAACACTACCTGCCTAGAGTTTGTAAGTTCTCCCTGTGCCTGCATGGTTTTCTTCTGGGTACTCTGGTTTCCAAACACATGCTGGTAGGTAAATTGGCCCTAGTGTATGGATGTGAGTTAGGGACTTTAGATTGTAAGCTCCTTGAGGGCAGGGACTAAATGTACAATATCTATGTAAAGCACTGTGTAAATTGATGGTGCTATATACAGTAAGTACCCTAAAAAATAATGTATTGACAGCTTTAGGTTTTTATTGCTGTATGTGTCCAAAATGAGGGGGATATTCCCACATTTTCTGTCCAAGTGATCACAAAAAAAAAACAAAGGCGTGATCTAAAATTCCTCTTTTCCCCTTCTAGAGTGTATTCTGTACTGTAGTGCATGTTTTCCCATTGAAGAATATAGGAGAGGCGGGTAACATTGGGGTAAATTCACTAAGAGTTAAATAACGCTAAAAAAATGTGGTAAAATAAAAAAAAACAAAAAAAAACAGCGTGGGTTCCCCCCTAAAATCCATACCAGACCCTTATCCGAGCATGCAGCCTGGCAGGTAAGGGAAGGGAGGGGATGAGTGAGCGCGCCCCCCTCCTGAAACATACCAGGTCACATGCTCTCAACATGGGGGGGGGCTTTGGGGTGGGGGGGCTATCCCCCCACCCCAAAGCACTTTGTCCCCATGTTCATGGGGACAAGGGCCTCTTCCCCACAAGTTTGGCCGGTGGTTGTGGGGGTCTGCAGGTGGAGGGCGTATCAGAATCTGGAACCCCAGATCCCGCCCCTCCATGTGAATGAGTATGGGGTACCTTGTACTCCTACTTATTCACCAAAAAAGTGTAAAAAGTAAATAAAACACAACACAGTTTTTGACAATTCCTTTATTAAAAATAAAAATAAAAAATGTCTCTCGAAGTAGATCTATCCTCAATCGCGGCACACTCTGCACCGCTGGACCCGAAAGAAAAAAAGGAAATCCTCTGGCCCTGACAAAGGCTACCGCCGCCTGCCTGCTCTGGTGTCTGACAGTTCTTAAATAGCTAAGGGGCGGAGTCACCCATGTGGTGTCATTGGCCAGGAGCATGCTGGGCAGTGGCATCACAAGGGGTGGGGTCACCGGGAGACTCAACCTTTGAGTTATTTAGGAGTTTCCCCTGCCTCAAAACACCTTCCACATGTTAAGGGCATGTGGCCAGGTATGGTTCGGGGGGGGGGGGCACTCGCTCATCCCCTCCCTCTCCTGACCCGCCGGGCTGTGTGCTCAGCTCAGATAAGGGTCTGGTATGGATTGATATGGACTGGTGAGGGGGGGATCCAGACGCTGTTTTTTTTTTTTCCATAATTTGTAATTGCGGTCATGTGTTTTTTTACATTCAGCTGTCAGCGGGGACGTCGCTGACAGCTGATGAATTATCCGTGGTTAAGGACGTGGTGGCTGGCTTCCTGGACCACTCCCTAGCAACCAGCTATTTGGGGGGTCCCAATACCGCATGTGATACCACCAGCAAAACCCTGGTGATAAATATTGCATTTTTTAAAAATAAAATACCACACAATCATTATTTTTCTTTATTTTTGGGGGGAATTGAAATAAATTCTAAATTAAACTAAAAGTAAATTAGCGATAATTTATGCAAATTATTCATGTGACCGTGTTATCGCATGCGGTAACCGTTAGTGAATTGACCCTGTAATCTCTCATTTCATAGCGCATTACCCAAGGAGAGGAAGAGAGATAGCAGGAAGTTCAGCTTACAGCAATGGCCTGGGTGTCACCAGAAAGGAAGTGCGAGGGTACAACAATATGATCACCTGACCCTCTTCCACCCTGTCTAAAATGAAAAACATTTTGGGTGAATTTCCATTTCAATTGTATTTAGCCTTTAATTAGATGTATATAGAATATAATTTAAAAATAGAAATCAAATGGAAGGAGGGATGACTGACTTCCTGTATTTCTGTCAGGAAGTTATTTTCACTGTCAGTTTCCAGTCACTCCAGAGAGGAACTAAACTGCATTTCACAATTCTGTACTTGTCCTGACTACTAGGAAATATAATTTCTATGCATCTGGCCGGGCGCACTGAGAAAAGGGAATTATAGAGAGGAATAGGGTGAGCACACAGACAGAATTCCTACTTTACCAACGTCATCCACAGCATGGACATCCCACCTTTATATATTGTACATTCATTTGATTATTCTTAGACTTTACCACCTAGTCCATATGCAGTAAACCGCAAAGGTTCAGTGTTTGCATTTTCTTTTACCTATGAATAACATTTTATACAGAAGTCTTGAACCTTCATTTCATCCTGATCATTTTCAAAGTGCTGTAGCAATTATATGGTCATAGGAAAGCCAGAACTGTGTACACATTCATTTAATACCAATCATTTACATACCTGAACAAACATTAGCAGAAAGATGGGAGAGGGGGCTGAGACACATGCATAGTCCACTGGATCACTATAGCAAAAAATATTGTATTCTGGAAACTCTATGGCACAGGTGTCAAACACAAGGCCCCCGGGCCAAATCCGGCCCTCCAGGCCATTTCGTGTGGCCCTCACACCTCTCCAGCTGCAGGAGAGCTCCAGCCCTCCTTTGGTCCACCTCCAAACCTTTCAAGCAATGCATCCAGCTTCTTCCCAGCAGCAGCATAAGGAAAGGGGGTGCTTTGTGATGTTAGGGAGAGTAGGGAACTCAACTTCTGATGGTGGGGTGGCTCTTGACATCTAATGTAAGGGGAGGGGATGCGCTGGACATCTAATCTTTCAGATACAACCGGCCTTTTTGAGGACAATCATAATGCTGATGCGGCCCACGATGAAATTGAGTTTGACACCCCTGCTCTATGGGGGTGGTATTTGTCATGATCATATTATTTAGCACAGGTAGCCTTGATTTATAATTTTCTCAGCATTTACAGTACATGCAGTCCAGTAACAGTTACAGGGGTTGGGAACAACCAAAAAGCAGCCAGGGTTACTAACAACGGCCAGCTTTTATTTATATGGTGTAAACTTTTTTTTGCAGCAGAAAAAAAATGGATGTGTTATTACTAGTGACCAACAGACATATACTATTTTACCAAAATGATTGCGAAGCCTGCCTCTACACACACATGAACTTTAATGGCATCCCAGTCTTAGTCCGTAGGGTTCAGTATTGAGTTGGCCCACCCTTTGCAGCTATAACAGCTTCAACTCTTCTGGGAAGGCTGTCCACAAGGTTTAAGAGTGTGTTCATGGGAATGTTTGACCATTCTTCTCTAGCACAGAGTCTGACCTCAACCCGATAGAACACCTTTGGGATGAATTAGAGTGGAGACTGTGAGTCAGGCCTTCTCGTCCAACATCAGTGCCTGACCTCACAAATGCGCTTCTGGAAGAATGGTCAAACATTCCCATAGACACACTCCTAAACCTTGTGGGCAGCCTTCCCAGAAGACTTAAAGCTGTCATACTTACCTTAATATTGAACCCTACGGACTAAGACTGGGATGCCATTAAAGTTCATGTGCGTGTAAAGGCAGGCGTCCCAATACTTTTGGTAATATATTGTATAATCATATATGTCATTTTTAATTTTGCCCATAACTCTATTTTAATTATTTACATAATACTACCCCTTTGTTTATATACCTGGAGAGGAACTGAACTGTCTACACAGTCATGTATTGAGGCCTGGATAGACTGTAAATAGGAGACAAAGAAGTTCTATATACACTATATACACATGCATGGTATTCTAAGTCAGTGTTCTCCAAACGGTGGCGGCTTAGGCTTCACTGAAGGGTGTGCTTTGTCCACCCCCGAAGGGGTAGGACCTCTCCCTGATCCGCAAGGCTCCTAATAGGGACATAGAGTCCGACATGGTCCGCTTGGCTAGAAGGCCTGGCAGGCCCCTTTCCTTGTGACCAGCCAAAGCTGACCACCAAGTACTAGGTTGAGGTGCTCTCCCAAAGAAAGACCCCCCCAGGGCCAGGGGAGAAAGGAACCTGAGGACCACACATCCTCCCCCTAGATATCAGGGCAATCCCGAGTAACATCCCTTGTAATAGAAAAAAAGCATGACAGGACCTCTTAAATATGAGATCTGGGGTCAAAAAGATCTCAGATCTCATATTTACACTAAAATGCAATAAAATAAATAAATAAATAAAATTTATGCCATTTAAAAAAAAAAAAATGTCCCTCACTCATCTCCATGCCAAGCCAGGGACAGAACACGATCACCTCCGCCGCTGCTGACAGCTCCGGTAAGCGGTGGGGGGCACCGGAGCGCGCCGGGGGGCCCTCTCCCGCCGCCGATAAAAGTGACCTGCGGCGAATCCGCCTCAGAGACCACTTTTATCTTGAAGCGGACCGCCCACTGAAGAAGAGAATACCGGGGTTATGGCAGCTAGCTGCTGCCATAACAACGGTACTCCTCTTCAAAGTAGCAACATAAAACGACAGCGGGCGGTCCGTAAGTGGTTAAAGCATCCTGACTCTACTCTGCCATTGGTCCTGGAAGTTGACACCTCCGAAATCGCTGTTGGAGTAGTACTTTCCCAACGACAGGGGACCAAAGCCCTGTTACACCCAGTTGCTTTCTTCTCCCGTAAATTATCAGCAGCGGAGAGGAACTATGACGTGGGAGACCGAGAACTGTTGGCAATAAAGATATATACATATCTTTAATATCTAATATACAGGTCATAAGAATCTGGAATACCTAAGATCTGCAAAGAGATTAAGGCCACGTCAAGCCAAGTGGGCATTATTTTTCTCCAGATTCTCTTTCCATGTCACTTACTAGCCCTGCTCGAAAAACACAAAGCCTGACGCATTGTCCCGGATGTTCCATAAATCTAAAGAAATCTCTCCCCCGGACACCATCCTGTCCCCAGGAAATTTTCTTTTGTTACAAGAAGATTTGATCTCACAAATCAAACAAGCCTCTGTGGTGCTGACACCCCCCGCTGAAACAAAGTTACAGGCGAGAGATGGTCTGTTCTGGTACAGAAACAAGATCTTCATACCCAAGAATCTACGAGTCACTATACTGGAACCCTGCCATGACCACGTACTGGCTGGACATTTTGGCATAACTAAAACTGCTGATCTTGTGCAATGCACATTTTGGTGGCCTCAAGTAGCTGGAGACTGCAAGAGATATGTGGAATCCTGCACCACTTGCATTTGAAGCAAAAATAATAGAACCGAGGCCTGGGGGTTGCTAAAACCATTGCCTGTTCCGGAAAGACCGTGGAATATGTTATCCATAGACTTTATTGTAGAATTGCCCCCTGCAGAGGGTCATACCACCACTTTGTGGTGGTGGACCGACTGGCTAAAATGGCATACTTCCCCCCAATGAAAGGATGCCCTCAGCTCCTGAGACAGCACAAGTCTTTATCAGAGAAATCATTAAACTTCATGGGGTGCTGGCTAACATTGTCTCGGATCCGGGAGTACAATTCACTTCCAGATTCTGGAAGGCATTATGTGAGGCTCTTGGAATTGAACTATCATTCTCCTTCGCCTACCATCCACAGACAAACGTGCAGATCTCCCTGCTCCCATTGGCCGAGTCTACCTACAACAACTCCACCCATTCTGCCACGAAACAAACCCCATTTGTAGGCAATTATGGCTTCCACCCGTCATTCTTGCCTAACTCCATCCTTGAATACCCAGTACCAGCTGTCCTTGAAACAATACATTTTTTCAGCTCCAATAACAAATTACTGCAGGAACCATGACAAAAACGCAGGAACGTAACAAAGAAGTCTTTGACAGAAAGAGACGAAGAGAATTAATGCTTGAACCCGGTAATCTAGTGTGGGTGTCCACGACAAAGGTTGGCATGCCCTTCAAAAAAGCTGGGCCCTAAGTTCATGGGTGCGTTTCCTGTAAAGAGCAAAATTAACGAGGTGGCCTATGAGCTGGAACTACCAGACTCACTTAGGATTCATCCCACCTTTATGTGACCTCACTGAAACCCTCTGTTCCCAACTCTTTTCCAGAACAGAATTTGGATCCTCCAGAGCCTGTAATAGTGGATGGAGAGGAGGAATTCGAAGTGGAAGCAATCTTGGATTGCAGGAAGAGAAATAACCAAATCCAACTCCTGATTAAATGGAAGGGGTATGGACCTGAAGAGAACTCATGGGAACCAGAAGGTAACATCCATGCTAAGAGTCTGATCCAGTCTTTCAAGAGGTCTCATCCTGAAAAGTTGGCCAGATTGGGCACCAGGAGACTGTCTCTTGGGGGAGGGGGCAATGTCAGGAAGATCCTACCAATAACAGAAGATCCGGACTAGCTGGTGCACGATTGCGGGTGCCAATACGCATGGACGAGCGTGCACGTGCACGCTGTCCCTGATGCCAGGCGGGCTATTTAAACCAGACTGACACACAGAATCATTGCTGATCTACAGCGTTCTCGTGTGTACCCTGCTATCTGAATCTGTTCCTGTGTATTACCCGGCTTGCCTTTGACTATTCCTGCTGCCTGCCCGCATCTAACCCTAGCTTGTCTTGACGTTGCACCTGCCTGCTCCTCTGGTCCTTCTGCTGCCAGCCTGTTACTGACCTGGCTTGTTCCAGTGACCCTGCTTCTGCCTCTGCCTTGTTCCTGTATACCTGTCTGTGTATGACCCGGCTTGTCTGACCCTTCTGAGTTCCTATTCCTGTGGGAATCTCCCTCCAGTCTGCTGCTCCAGTCTGCTCCTCCAGTCTGCTGCTCCTGCCTTCTGTTCCAGTCTGCTGACCACCCTGCACAGTGCCATCTGGAATTCCAGACTGACCTCCTTGCTGTTGATCCTGCCAGGCCCTCGTGCTACACTACACTCCTGTGCCTCCTGTTTGCTCTATCAGGGGCCTCGAGTCAGAGACGTAAGAGAGGCCTTCCTCTGCAGTTCGGGCTCATCTACTAGGTACGTGACAGACCATACCAATTATCCCCTCAGTGGGTTTCTTTCAGATGTTATGTTCCCTCTCAATTCAATTACTTTGGTGTAAACAGTGCTTCAGGTTGAGCTATAACACCCTTTGCACTGAGAGGGGCCGGCCTTCCTGACTTCAAGTTATATCATTCTGCGGCGGTATTGTCTCACATGATAGACTGGTTGCCTGGACCTATTCTCAAAGCATCTATCCAGGGAGAACAAGACATGTCACATGTTGACCTCAAAGTTTTGGCATGGGGCTATGGGGAGATTCGCTGCTTATTCCAGACACTATTTCTTCTTATTGATCCACTGCTTCATCTTTGGTACAAACAGCGTTGCTCTTTCTCGTTGACATAAAAGGTAAACAGGTAGCAGGAATCACAGGGAAAGCTGTAGACCAGACAGCATTAATCCTGGGTTTTTGCCTAGTTTAAATAGCCTATCTGGCGCCAACAACTGTCACAATGTGCGCGTGCCTGTGCGGGCACAAGCACAACCATCCGCATCCTGGACTCTATTTTGCGTGTCCATGGGACATGGAGAACAGGCATTCTTCTGTGGCCGCCATCTTGGTTGCTGGCGTGCCTTTCCTGACAGGAGCATTATTCTGCCTCCCATGGTTTGAAAGCCCTAGTGCCCTTAGATATTATTTCAACCAATTCCTGACCCCTTTTTTTAACTCTATACACCACTATCCCCTGCAGTTGTGGGGGGGTCCACTCTTGGAGTGGGTGTCAGTTTCTTCCCTGGATAGTGTCTGCCTCCCTATTTTTGGTTACTCCACATTACCCAGAGCTTTCTACATCCGTCCTCCCCCTTCTACCCTCCCCCCTCTTTTTTTTCATCTTTTTTCCCTCTGCTGTTTCCCCTTTCTATGTTTGCCTATAATACACTATAATATAATTATATAATTTTAATGGCATCCCAGTCTTAGTCCGTAGGGTTCATCATTGAGTTGTCCCACCCTTTGCAGCTATAACAGCTTCAACTCTTCTGGGAAGGCTGTCCACAAGGTTTAGAAGTGTGTCTATGGGAATGTTTGACCATTTTTCCAGAAGCGCATTTGTGAGGTCAGTCACTGATGTTGGACGAGAAGGCCTGGCTCGCAGTCACAGGATCCTGGGATGATGCGTGGTACAGGAGCATATTCCCAAAGGTTTTCTATTGGGTTGAGGTCAGGACTCTGTTCAGGCCTGTCAAGTTCCCCACCCAAACTCATCCATGTCTTTATGGACCTTGCTTTGTGCACTGGTCCAAATCATTTGGTGGAGGGGGTATTACGGTGTGGAGTTGTTTTTCAGGGGTCCCATATAGTTACATAGTAGGTGAGGTTGAAAAAAGACACAAGTCCATCAAGTCCAACCTATGTGTGTAAATATATGTCAGTATTACATTGTATATCCCTGTATGTTGTGGTCGTTCAGGTGCTTATCTAATAGTTTTTTGAAACTATCGATGCTCCCCGCTGAGACCACCGACTGTGGAAGGGAATTCCACATCCTTGCCGCTCTTACAGTAAAGAACCCTCTACGTAGTTTAAGGTTAAATCTCTTTTCTTCTAATTTTAATGAGTGGCCACTTGTCTTGTTAAACTCCCTTCTGCGAAAAAAGTTTTATCCCTATTGTGGGGTCACCAGTACGGTATTTATAAATTGAAATCATATCCCCTCTCAAGCGTCTCTTCTCTAGAGAGAAAAGGTTCAGTGGTGGCAACCTTTCTTCATAACTAATATCCTCCAGACCCTTTATTAGCTGTGTTGCCCTTCTTTCTACTCGCTCCATTTCCAGTACATTCTTCCAGAGGATTGGTGCCCAGATCTGGACAGCATACTCTAGGTGCGGCTGGACCAGAGTCTTGTAGAGCGCAGTGTTAATTTTGGCAGCAAATTTCGATTTAGTTTTAGTCTTAGTCTTAGGACTAAAATGGCATTTTAGTTTTAGTCTCATTTTAGTCTTCTGCAATTGTTTTAGTTTTAGTCGTATTTAGTCGACAAAATCTCCAGTACATTTTAGTCGACTAAAACTCATTTTAGTTGTCTAAAATCAAATGGGTGTAATTAAATTGTAATGCATTAGTTAAACTTTCTCTACAATTTCCAAACTCATTATATGCTGCCGTAGCAAAAAATCTAATATTTTATTATTTATGGTATTGAGGTATGAACATGGCCTACAGACCAGTGTTATTTTGAAGTCAAATTTCAATTTAGTTTTAGTCATAGTCTTTTAGTTTTAGACCCATTTTACTCTTTTGACTAAAATGCCATTTTAGTTTTAGTCGTATTTTAGTTGACTAAAAAAGTATTAATTTAGTCGACTAAAATGTTTTAGTCGACGAAATTAACACTGGTAGAGAGGGAGAATTATCGTTTTATCTCTGGAGTTGATCCCCTTTTTAATGCATGCCAATATTCTGTTTGCTTTGTTAGCAGCAGCTTGGCATTGCATGTCACTGCTGAGCCTATCATCTACTAGGACCCCCAGGTCCTTTTCCATCCTAGATTTCCCCAGAGGTCCCCCCCCCCCAGTGTGTAGATTGCATTCATATTTTTGCCACCCAAATGCATTATTTTACATTTTTCTACATTAAACCTCATTTGCCATGTAGTTGCCCACCCCATTAATTTGTTCAGATCTTTTTGCAAGGTTTCCACTTCCTGCGGAGAAGTTATTGCCCTGCTTAGCTTAGCATCGTCCGCAAATACAGAGATTGAACTGTTTACCCCATCCTCCAGGCCGTTTATGAACAAATTACATAGGTTTGGTCCCAGCACAGAACCCTGGGGGACCCCACTTCCCACCCCTGATCATTCAGAGTACTCCCCATTTATCACCACCCTCTGAACTCGCCCTTGTAGCCAGTTTTCAATCCATGTACTCACCCTATGGTCCATGCCAACGAACCTTATTTTGTACAGTAAACGTTTATGGGGAACTGTATCAAATGCTTTTGTGAAATCCAGATACACCACGTCTACAGGCTTTCCTTTATCTAGATGGCAACTCACCTCCTCATAGAAGGTTAATAGATTGGTTTGGCAAGACCTGAATGAATCCATGGTGATTACTGCTAATTAACCGTTCTCGTTACCAAAATCTTGTATATAGTCCCTTATCATCCCCTCCAAGAGCTTGCATACTATTGATGTTAGGCTAACTGGTCTGTAATTCCCAGGGATGTATTTTGGGCCCTTTATAAATATTGGTGCTACATTGGCTTTTCTCCAATCAGCTGGTACCATTCCAGTCAGTAGACTATCAGTAAAAATTAGGAACAATGGTCTGGCAATTACTTGACTGAGTACCCTCGGATGCAAGCCATCTGGTCCCGGCAATTTATTAGTGTTAAGTTTCCCAAATCTAATTTTAATTCTGTCCTCTGTTAACCATGGAGGTGCTTCCTTTGATGTGTAATGAGGATAAACACTTCAGTTTTGCCTATTGAAGCCCCCCGATTCCCTCGTGAAGACTGAGGAGAAGAATAAATTTAATACCTTTGCCATCTCCCCATCCTTTGTAACCAGGTGTCCCTCCTCATTCTTTATGGGGCCAATATGGTCTGTCCTCCCTTTTTTACTGTTTACATACTTAAAGAATTTCTTGTGATTTTTTTTTGCTCTCCTATGTGCCTTTCGTGTTCTATCTTAGCTGCCCTAATTGCACCTTTACATTTCTTGTTGCATTCTTTATAAAGTCTGAATGCTGATGATGATCCCTCAACCTTGTATTTTTTGAAGGCCTTCTCAATTTCCTTTTATATGCATTTTTACATAGGAGTTAAGCCATCCAGGACTTTTGTTTGCTCTTTTAAACGTATTACCCAATGGGATGCATTGGCTAATGCCCTTATTTAATATGCTCTTAAAGCAAACCCATCTTCCCTCTGTGTTCTTTGTTCCTAAGATTGTATCCCAATTCATGACTTCTAGCGAGGTTTGTAGTTTAGGGAAGTTGGCTCTTTTGAAATTCAGCGTCTTTGTATTCCCCTTATGTTTCCTATTTATGTGATTTATACTGAAGCCAATTGACCTGTGATCGCTGTTTCCTAAATTGCCCCGTATTTTCACATCCGTGATCATTTCTGTATTTTTGGTAATCAGTAGATCCAGTAATGCTTTATTTCTAGTTGGTGCGTCTACGATCTGAACCATGAAATTATCCTGCAAGACATTTAGGAACTGGCGAGCCTTAGCCGAAACCGTGGTTCCCTCTGCCCAGTCTATGTCTGGATAATTAAAAATCCCCCATTATGATAACACTTCCCATCCTTGCTGCTAATCCAACTTGTGATAGGAAATCTGTCTCCCCCTCCTCCCTCCAGTGAAGGGAACTCTTAAGGCGTCAGCATACCAAGATGTTTTGGACAATTTCATGCTCCCAATTTTGTGGGAACGGTTTGGGCATGGCCCCTTCTTGTTCCAACATGACTGCGCACCAGTGCACCAAACAAGGTCCATGAAAAAGTGGATGAGCGAGTTTGGGGTGGAGGAACTTGACTGGCCTGCACAGAGTCCTGACCTCAATCCGATAGAACATCTTTGGGATGAATTAGAGCTGAGGCTGTGATCCAGGCCTTCTCGTCCACATAAGTGCCTGGCCTCACAAATGTGCTTCTGGAAGAATGGTCAAACATTCCCAAAGACACACTCCGAAACCATTGTGGACAGCCTTCCCAGAAAAGTTGAGGCTGTTAAAGCTGCAAAGGGTGGGCCAACTCAATATTGAACCCTATGAACTATGACTGGGATGCCATTAAAGTTCATGTGTGTGTAAAGGCAGGCGTCCCAATGCTTTTGTTAATATAGTGTATATCCTGTCAAATTGGATTGCATTGTTACATTCATTAACGAGAGCAGTCAAGATTGTATAGCAAATGTCCCTGAAATATTCTGTGAACTTTTCATACTCTTGTTTATTTTATGATATTTTGATGACTTGATATAATGTGTTTTATTTTTGCAAATGAACATATTTTCAACCTATAAATATATTTCATTGAAAAATTGTAATCGAATACAGAGCTGCTTTAATTTGTGTGTTTATTGTATGCCTGGAGTTCTGCATTAAATTGTATCTTCTTTATCCTGAACATTCATTAAAAGATAAAGTATTACTACATCCTACCGGGGATGTTTGTTATGTTCTTACTGATTTGTAAACCTTCTGTATGCTTATATCTGCTATCACTGCAGAATGTGACCTCTGTACTTTTTTCTTTTATTTGATAAAGAAAACATTGACAAAAAAAAATATCACTACCTGAAATGCTATTACAAAACTAGACAATAAAAATGTTTATTTCTGCTTGGAAAGAGCATTACACCCCAGGGGTCAGATGTTTATGAAGGACTGCAAGTGTTTATTGGTTTCATATTCATATTATCAATCTGTTGTTTCCTGCTGCCTGGTTATCAGCAGTGGCAATCTAACCTGCTGTATGGCAAACTCTGGCTAGCATGTAGCTGAATTCTACAATATCAGAATCCTGTTTCTCATTCTCTTCTCTGCCAGAGGCAGAAGGGTTAAACAGGGCAGAATTTGCAGTAAATGTGGGGTGCGGCTTCCCAGTGAGGGTCACGATTACTGACATTGATATGAGGAAATGATCCCTTCAGCCAATCTAAAGGGCTTATCTCTGTATGAGGAAGTATAGACAGCATTTCTAAGTAATAGATCTGAATTTGGTGAATGATGGGAGTGTGAGTCACAGTCGCACTGAACAGACATAGATCTCCTGTATGGACCCAACCCTGAACTGTCAATTCATCGTCCTGTGATGGATGTGGGGAGGTTTTATAACCTTCGGATACCTGTTCAATGAAAAGATATATTATTATTATTATACTTGGTTATAATAGCAGTAACTTATTCCAATTCTTTCTACAAAGTACATAGAGCTAGTCACATCAGTCTCTTCCATAGAGCTTAAATGCTGATCATTATTTTCATTATTGTTAGTATACAGCCGTGGCCAAAAGTTTTGAGAATGACACAAATATTAATTTTCACAAAGTCTGCTGCCTTAGTGTTTTTAGATCTTTTTGTCAGATGTTACTATGGTATACTGAAGTATAATTACCAGCATTTCATAAGTGTCAAGTGAAAATTACATGAAGTGTATGCAATATTTGCAGTGTTGACCCTTCTTTTTCAAGACCTCTGCAGGTCGCCCTGGCATGCTGTCAATCACGTTCTGGGCCACATCCTGACTGATGGCAACTCATTCTTGCATAATCAATGCTTGGAGTTTGTCAGAATCTGTGTTTTTTCTTTTTCACCTGCCTCTTAGGGATTGACCACAAGTTCTCAATGGGATTGGTCTGAGGAGTTTCCTGGCCATGGATCAAAATTTCGATGTTTTGTTCTCTAAGCTACTTAGTTATCACTTTTGCCTTATGGCAAGGTGCTCCACCATGCTGGAAAAGGCATTGTTCCTCACCAAACTGTTCCTGGATGGTTGGGAGAAGTTGCATAGGAGGATGTTTTCATACCATACTTTATTCATGGCGGTGCTCTTAAGCAAAATTGTGAATGAGCCTACTCCCTTGGCTGAGAAGCAACCCCACACATGAATGGTCTCAGTATGCTTTACTGTTGGCATGACACAGGACTGATGGTAGCGCTTACCTTTTCTTCTCCGGACAGGGTTTATGGCGGATGCCCCAAACAATCGGAAAGGGCATTCATCAGAGAACATGACTTTACCCCAGTCATCAGCAGTCCAATCCCTGTAACTTTTGCAGAATATCCGTCTGTCGCTGATGTTTTTCCTGGAGAGAAGTGACTTCTTTGCTGCTCTTCTTGACACCAGACCATCCTCCAAAAGTCTTCTCCTCCCTGTGCAGGCTGATGTACTCACACCTGCCTGCTGCCACTCCTGAGAAAGTTCTGCACTGGTGGTGCCACCGATCCCTCAGCTGAATCAACTGTAGGAGACGGTCCTGGCGCTTGCTGAACTTTCTTGGGCGCCCTGAAGCCTTCTTCGTAAATGCAGTGGAAATGTTTTTTATGGTATTAAAAGAGAAGTATTTTTTTGATTCATACTTACCTCGGTGGATGGAGAATCAGACCGATGCTGCAGTTGTCCCCCGGCTTCTCTGCATTGAGAACCGAGCCACCAAACATCGCCGATGGCTCAGTTCTCACAGATCCCCAAGAGAAAAGCTGCTGAGTGTCAGTCATCATCTCTCCTCTCTGCTTCTCCACGCTCACTGGAGCGCTGAGCTGTGGAGGGGCGAGGAGAGGCTTTCTCAGCGTCTCAGTGGCTCGCTGAGACGCCGACACTGCCATCACTCAAGGCACCTGGCGGATCCAGACTTGGAAGTTGGGGTGACATGCTGCCTCGACTGATGGCAGTGACGTCATCAGAGAGCAGACTTCAGACTGAAAACGGGTCACAGAAGTGCAAAACGGATTGCACTCCTGTGACCCATAGGAGAAGCCTAGCCTAAAAAGCTCAAGCTGGACTTCTCCTTTAAGTACATTTTCTGGGACTTTGCAATTAATTGCAATTCATTTGATCACTCTTCATAACATTTTGGAGTATATGCAAACTGCCATCAGAAAACTGAGGTAGCAGACTTTGTGAAAATGTATATTTGTATATTTATATTTATCCACTTTTAGGCGATCCCTGAAAACTTTCCTCTTCAGAGAAGCCTATCCTGCCTCCATCTAACAACTGCACTATTTTCTCCATTAGCTCATCCCCCACAGCTATTACCCTTTTGTATAACTTGACCCTCCCTCCTAGATTGTAAGCTCTAACGAGCAGGGCCCTCTGATTCCTCCTGTTTTGTATTGTATTGTACTTGTACTGTCTGTCCTAATGTTGTAAAGCACTGCCTAAACTGTCGGCGCTATATAAATCCTGTATAATAATAATAACAATAATAATAATAATAATTTGTGTCATTCTCAAAACTTTTGGCCGTATATCTTCATAGCACTGACATAAGACTCAGTCACTACACCACTAAACTCTAATGTCCCCCCACAGGTACCTAAAAAAATATTATATGTATTGTGATAGGACGAGCCTCTGTCACTAAGAGAATATAGGGAATAGGGGTTTTGCTAGACACCTGCAACCTGGCTCATGACACAGGTTTGCAGTGACATTATATTCAGGCCTGAGTATAGCTCAGAGCTCCCAGTTTGGGGACAGCTCCCAGTGGGGGAGATGGAAGGTCGCGTCGAGGGGCCAGGGGGCCCAGCCGAAAGGCAAGAGACAAAGGGTCTCAGTTCCTGGACTCAGGTTGGCTCCGATCAGGGTGTCAGGAGAACCCCAATCCACTGACCAGAGATGGGCCATGCAGCAGGGTGCTGTGATTAAAGGCTAGAGAGTTGGTTTCCTGGCCATTAAAAATAGTTCCTGACTGACGTGAGCTTACTTGACAAAGCATCTACCACTGAGCTAAACATTCTCCATGTCCCAGTATTTTTACAGTATAATACTATGATATATTCTGCAGTGCTGTATAGAGAACTCTGAGCCAGTCACATTAGTCTCTACACCAGAGGAGCTTCTCCACCAGGTGGTGCTGTTTTGCAAGGTGCTGTTTGCCCACTCTGCTAGGATGTCAGCTAAGAGAAGCAGCAAGCCTGGGGCCTGTCCTGCAGGCTTTTCCCAGGCAAGCATGGACCATGTTGGGGAAAATGAAGGTGGAGGCTCCCCAGAGGCACTGAGGCCTACACCATGTGCTCATGCTGCATTGGATCCTGGGCCTGTCCCCATGCAAGGGGAGTCCTTAGCAGCAATCCAGGATAAAGTGGTGAATAGTCTTTTCGCTGTATTACCAAAGAGGAACAGAAGCTTGCTGTCCTAAAAGCGGATTTTAGGAAAAAGAAATCTCTGCACAGTAAGTCTGGGAGCAGTAAGAGGGAAGACTCCAAGCTAAAGTCTCTGGAGGAGGCATTGAAGAAGCAGGAGAAGCTGGTCACTTCTCTGAAGGAAAGCAGCGGTGCGTTTAGAGAAAAATATGAGAATGAGGAGAGATTCCAAAAGATGAAGGAGAGTGCCTGTGCCAGTACCAGCCAGAGGGTGGATACCAGAGTAACAGTGACAGCATGGTTGGGGAGTAAGGAAGTGGCTTCCCATGGTGGCCCCAGTACTACCCCTGTCTCAGGATCTGTTGATCCCCCCAGCAGCCTGGGTCATCTCAGGAGGAGGTTAAGGAAAATGGCGGATTGCTGCAGACCATTATGAAAATGGAATCTCCCTTGAGTGGGAGGATGAGGAGGAGGATGTCGTCCCTTAGCCTGCTAGGGAGAAAGTTGTAGAAAAAGTTTAATTTAAGTCTGATCAAGATGGCAGCAGTGCAACAGTGTCTGCAAATGAAGGACAGGCTGTTTCAGTTCAGGAAAATGCTGGTGAAGGAATGCTTGTTGAGAATATCTCTCCGTGTATAAATGCCATTCCTGTGATTGCTGCTACAGACAAAGAAACTGCATCTGTCAATGGATCCTTGCAGTCAGCAAGGAATGCAGGAGGAGATGGTGTCAATCCTAAAAAGAAGTTCTTGTTGTCTGTGAGAAGAAGGAGCAGGATTCCCACATGGACGTTAAAATCGCAGAGCAAGAAAGTCGCATAGATGCTAAAACAGCTGGTGTACCTAATAACTGGACTGCTGGTAATTGTGGTACTTCTGGGACTATGGTGAGTGGCACTGTTGTGCTGGAGGGGAGGAGGGAGGATCGAGTGGTAGGTGAATTGCCAAACCAGATTTCAGAGGTTCCTATGCAGCCAGTTAATATTCCTATGCAGCCAGGAATGTGGTACAGCTGAAGTGGGAAGGAGGAGGTATTCCACCTATCAGGAGGGAGGTTGTGGATAAGATCCTAGCCATGGGATTTAAGGCGGAGGATATTTATGCTCTTATCAGTCCGGCTGGTTTCTTTGAATATGATTTATCATTTGTGCGTCCAGAATCGCTGGATCTGTTTTGGGAGCTGTTTGAGAATGTGTATAGGGGCCAGCCGGACTGAAAGGGGCTTGTCCCTAAGGTAATCTCAGGACAGCCCTTGATAAAGAATGTGACTATCCTGACTAGGATTGAGTCTATACCCCCTGAGGATTTATTGGTCTGGTTGAGGAGGTTTGGTGAAACGTTGTGTCCCCTAAAAAAGATTGTGGATGATAGAGGAATCTGGACGGGTGGGTGGTCAGTGTCAATGAGGTTGAGCGTGTGTGGGAATGTGGTCCAGCATTTGCCCTCCTCTGCCTTTATTGGTAGAGATAGGAATACCGTTTTCTACTCTGGTCAACCTAAGGTGTACCATAAATGTGGAGTCAAGGGCAGGGGCAGATCCAGAGTCCAATCTTGGGAGGGGCACTCCCAGAAAATCTGTTTTTTTTGTGGGCAATTTATCGGGGAAACGGCTGATGTTGGCGCTTCAATCATCCCGGCACCATGGTTGTTACAGTGTCAGGATGATTGAAGCGCATTATTTCTATAATTACATTGTAATATAAAATGAAATAGTTCAACTCACCATAATTCAGAATCAGTGGGAGCCCTGAGTGTGTCACTTGCCACGTCACTCTGCCACACATTGCGAATTGTTACTTGCCACGTTGCCTGCCACACCTTGTGCATTGTCACTTGCCACATCACCTGCCACACCTTGTGGATTGCCACTTCACATGCCACACCTTGTGGATTGTCACTTGCCTGCCACCAGATGCAGATTGTCACTTGCCACGTCACCTGCCACACCTTGCGGATTGCCACTTGCCTGCTAAGGTGGTGTTTTGGTTGTCTCTTGCTGTGTCCAAGACTCCCAGAGTCAGGCAGCAGAGAGATAATGTAATCTCTCTGCTGCCTGCCCAGTGAGGGCGGAAGTTACTGCAGGGATGCAGGGCTGGCGGTGAGAGATGATCTCATCTCTCTGCTTCCCCGCCCCTGGCTAACTGATTGGCCAGCTGCCACACCAAGCCTGCTCTCAGCCTCTCACTCTCACCTGCAAACACACTGAGCCACCTGGCAGCCCGGCCCACCCACGAACCGTGCCACCCGCCCACAAACCGCACCGCCTGGTCCGCCCGCTATCGGAGCCACCCGCTATCTCACCTGCCCACGGAGCCGCCCGCTATCTCACCCGCCCGCGGAGCCGCCCGCTGTCTCACCCGCCCGGCCAGCAACAAATCTCTCGGGGGTGGCAATTGCCCTGTTGCCCCTCCCCTGGATCCGCCCCTGGTCAAGGGACATTTCTCCTCTAACTGTCCAGAACAGAAGTGTTCTTGTGTCAGGAACTGGGGCATCTGGCAAGGGACTGTAACATCATTAAATGTAACCTATGTGATAAGGTTAACTGAGATTATTAGTTGTATCATACCACAGAGTGGTCCTGTGGATACAAGAAAAGTAACCAATGCCGCGTCCTGTGAATTTGAAATAACAAGGGAAAGGACTTGGACTTTTTAGGCACAACCAAACAGTTATAAAAAATATAATTTTATTATAAACATATAAAATTTACATAATCTCTAAAACCCCACATTGATAGATCAACACGTAATACACAATGCCGCTTCTGTACAAAACCATAACATAGCTCCAAGGAGACTGGAAGATGAGTAATAGTCATTCCATATTGTGAAAGAATCCAGGAGTGAGGTTTAATTATAGATAAACGGTAGAATGCAGTTCAAGAAGGGGAAAATTTGCTCTACATGTTGCGCGCTCATAAGAGCTTCTTCAGGAGAATATATACCTTGACTATCAAAAAATGGAAAAGAGTGACATAAATACATGTAATACATAATACTGAGATACATGTTACCAAAATAGTGTATACATAGCGAGCTGTACCAACTAGAACCAAAGTGGACGCATGGAGGATCAGCTGGAGGGGGTTTCCCCTCCCTCTGGTCTGTTGCAAATCACTCCCAGCGCCCTTCATCCCTTCCCCGAGCGCTTGTTCCCCATCCATTCACAGTGACTGCTTTGCGGCCGATCCGAATGACGTCACAATGACACCATCGATTTGCTGACTACAGGCGGGACGTTCATACAAAAGCACGCTGTTTTAGTGCCCTATCTAGCTGCCATCTATTGCGGTTACTAGCCCCAGTCTGTGGTCTCCCAGTCAGTGTCAGAAAGTGTGGTTGTCAAGTCTGTGTCTGCACCTATTGTTTCTCCGAGTGTAGTGAAGGCAGTGGAGGGTGCTGGACTAGCGTGTATGGTTGTGCCAATACCTCATTCTCGGCATGGCAGAAGTGCTGCGGTTAGAGGTCAGCATACACAGAGAGGTGGAGTGAGTGATGGATTTTATGATGGTGGAAGGGGAGGTGGGAAAGGGAAGGGAATGAAAGTGGCTGGTGCAGAATGCAGGGTGAATGATGTGGAAGTCAGGGTGAAAGGTGTGAATGATGTGGGGGGAGGGGTTAATGGGTGGGGTTTAGCTGAGGATGACCTGGGGAGCCGGGGGGAGGGGGTTCTGCTGTCAGGATTGTCGAATGAGGATATGGAATGGTTGGAGGCTAAAAGGAAAAAGGGTAAGAGGCGGAGAAACAGGAAGGATGTCAAACCTGAACCTAGGAGGGTGGAGGTGGCAAATGCTTTTGAGGTGTTTTCTGCGGTGGAGGGTGGA